>CM052719.1:25254775-25276242 GCA_028551405.1 Uromys caudimaculatus | reverse complement strand
AATGTGGTACATTTACACAATGGAATACTACTCAGCTATTAAAAACAATGACTTAATAAAATTTGCAGGCAAATGGATGGAACTTGAAAATATCATCCTGAGCAAGGTAACTCAGTCACAAATGAATGAACACGGTATGTACTCACTGATAAGCGGTTATTAGCTCAAAAGTTCGGAATATCCAAGATTCACTTCACAGAAACCATTGGGCTGTGTGTGAGGTCCCATATGGAGGAGTTGGAGAAGGGACTGAAGGAGCTGAGGGAGTTTGCAGCCCCATGGAGGGAGCAACAGTGTCAACTGGCCTGACCTCCTGACGCTCCTGGAGACTGGATCACAAACCAAAGAATACACATAGAGGGACCCATGGTGCTGGCCACATATGTGGCAGAGGAGGGCCTTGTTAGCCATCAGGGGGAGGAGAGGCCCTTGGGCCTGAGGGTATTAGATGCCTCAGTATAGGGGAATGCCAAGGAGGGAAGAGGAGAGTGGGTGGGTGGGGAATACCCTCATAGAGGCAGGGGGAGGGGGAAAGGATAGGGGGATTCTAAAGGGGAGATCTGGAAAGGGGGAAACATTTGAAATGTAAATAAAGTATAAAAAAAAAAAAAAAACCCTAAATTGTACTCAGAATGTTCTACAGGATTTCAGGAACTGAAGAGGACTGCCACATGCAGACTATGTAGAGTCCTGATGGGACCAAGATGCTACTGAACAATGGGGGAAGTTCAGTTTCCTCCAAAACACATGTATAACTGCTAGAGTCCTTCATCACTTCCAGCTTCACCAGGGATAACTGGTAAGGTCAAAAACTATGTCATAGGCTACTATTGAGGTTTTCATAAACTACGTGTGATTTTTTTTCCAGCAATGACAGGTAATCAATATCTAATGGTAAGTGCTTATCTCTCTAGAATTCAAATGAGAATTTTTATTGCCAACAATATTTAAAATTCAAACATTTTACAATTAAAATCAAAACGATGGTAGGAGAAATGGCCCATCATGTTAAGAACACTAAATACTCTTACAAAGAACCTGTGTTTATTCCCAGCACCGATGTGGTAGCTTACAACTATCTATACTCCAGTTCCAGGGATCCAATACCTTCTTGGCCTCTACAGGCACAAGGCACAAGGCCACACACACACACACACACACACACACACACACACACACACCGCAAAATACTCATACATGTAAAATAAAATACATTTAGAAAATAAAAACTAAATAAAAGCAAGAACGACAGTGTCCTTGCTCACACCTCTGCTGCATTAAGAAGTATAGTTAGACTACAGCTATATCAGCTTGAATGCTGATCTCCTCTGGTCTCAGAAGAAGTCAAATTATACTGGGCTCCTTTCACTTTTTAAGGGGTTCAAACAGCTGTGAACCCAGAAATCACTTGTTCAGTTTGTTGAATTTTATCAAGTTTCCTGGAATGCCTTGTATTTTGGATGTGGTGCCTGCTTAGGGTCACTGATATTGTGGTGCTTTGAATGAGAATGGTCCCATAGACTCATATATTTGAATGCTTGTTGCCCAGTGTGTAGAACTGTTTGGGAAGGATCAGGAGGTGTGGCACTGGGGAGGAGGTGTGGCACTGGAGATGACATGTCATTCCCAGTTAGCTCTCTCTCCTCTCTCCTCTCTCCTCTCTCTCTCTCTCTTTCTCTCTCTCTCTCCCTCTCTCTCTCACCCCCCTCCACCTTGTGCTTGTGCTTCAGGATATAAGCTCAATGCCTGTTCTACTGTTTCCCTGCTTTCTGCCATGAAGATCATAGACGCGAACCTCCCATGATGATCATAGCCTGTAATCTTCTGAAACTGTAAGGCCCCATTAAACTCTTGCTTCAGTAAATGGTTTTGCTCAGTGTTTTATCACAACAGTTGAAAAGTAACCAAGACAGATATTAAGGAGTAAATAGAAATTAAACCACCAAATGCTAGTCTTTTCTCATCTCTCCCCCACCCCCAATTCTCTCTTCTGACATGGTCAGTACTTTTTAAGGAAGTAATTTATTTTCATTCTCATTGCTCCTGCCCTGTTCTTGTGACTGGCTGATCTTCATGTGCTTGAGCTCTCTCTCTTTTATATGTTCACCAGGATGGAATACGGAGAACACACAAAACAGTTTCAAGACCAGGACAATTGGGCACAAATCTTAATTAAGAAATTCAGTAAGGACCTCTGGCAAGTCATCTGCCCATTAAATTTGAATTCTTACATCTGTCAACTAGAGTACTGAGTTAGACAAACTATGTTGTTTGCTTTAGCTGAATGTTCATTGTCTGAAATGACCCAGAAGAACAAAAGAAGCGAGAGAACCCAAATAAATCACATCAAGCTCCTTACCTGGTTTAACTAACCACAGATGGAAAACATTTGAATAAAAACAAATTGAATCCATACGGAACACATGCTGATTTCCCCCCTTCTCTTGTCATTATCCCTTAAACAATCTAGTGTAATAGTTCTTTACAATCCGTTAGCATTAGAATAAGCATCTTAACTATTCTAGAGAGGATTTGAAGTACAAGCCAGCAACACACAGATTGCAGGCAAAAGCTGTTGCATTATTTTATGTAAGGGGCAAGTATCTAAGGATCTTGGCTTCTGTTGGGGGCAGGGGCACTGGAATGGGGCCCCTGCAGAGAGTGTTTAGTACTTGAAGAGCTGTCAATCAAATCCTGCCAGTCAGAGTTATTTTAAATGGGAGTGACATCATTCCTTTCCCTGTCAGAGCATGATCTCTCGCATCAACTATGATAATTCCTTGAAAAGACAAACTTGAAGCAGTCATAATCTAAGAATCCTGAGGTCTCACAAGCCTAGGTCAAAGTGAATCACTGTGTCTAACTTTTTCCAAGATTGTTTTTTAATTCTTAGCTTTGAATTCTTGTATCTCAAATTATCTTCTTATAGACTATCTTTTAAGTATTTTAAATAAACATGAACAAACCTGCAATTATACACTGTAGGGCGAGATACAATTTAGCTAAGAGCATTTTCCCTAATCAGTACTGTGATAAATGTGTGTGTGTGTCTGTGTGTGTCAGTATTCTTACTCTGAGAAATCCTTACTTAGCTCTTTCCC
This sequence comes from Uromys caudimaculatus, assembly GCA_028551405.1. Classification (NCBI taxonomy): domain Eukaryota; kingdom Metazoa; phylum Chordata; class Mammalia; order Rodentia; family Muridae; genus Uromys; species Uromys caudimaculatus. Next base: position 25,273,141 of record CM052719.1, on the reverse strand, counting down.
CGGTATCTCGTGAATTTAATTGTCCACATTAGCTATGTTTCTGCAATCAAGCCCAAAATAGGAGGTTCCTCTGTAGATAGGCTATGCTTAGGGCAGGTGCTATCTACTAGATCTCCTAACCATAGCTGCTCTGTGAAGCTCAAGAAGGGACTTGCCTTTGGCTCTCACAGGGAGATAGAACACAGCACACATCTGTCAGTAGCTCCAGGGCATTTCATCTTGGATTCCATGATGTTCCTCTTGAGAAAGCATGCTGATTAAACAAGAATCCTCCTGGAGTTGCTGATGTCTATGGTGAAATTTGGGACAGAGAAGACTTGGCCATGGGGACAATGCAGAAACCTAAGAGACACTAAGCCCTTGTAAGAGCTTGCCCTCTGCAAGGCAGGTTGGAGAGAGCTCATTGCTCTGGGAAGAGCCACAGTCAATGTTCCAGCTCCTATATGATGACTCTATCGATTGGGATTGGAAATGTCCTAGTAAGACTCTATTTTCCAAACCAACCAGTTGCTGTTGTTTGGTCCATGGGCCACATTTCACTGGTCCCTGGAAAAGCATGTTAGGGTACACAGATAACAAGCATGGTGACCCAGAAGGTCAAGGACCCGTTGCTGACGACCTGGATATTATAAAAGTAGGGAAAAGTGAAGGCTTGAGCTGCCCATGTGAACTCAAAGGCCAGATAGTCCTAATACAGTGGTTAATACGGTAGTTCTCAACCTTCCTAATGCTGTGACCCTTTAATACAGTTCCTCATGCTGTGGTGACCCCAACCATAACATTATTTTCGTTGCTACTCACTACTATAATTTTGCCACTGTTGTGAATTGTAATGTAAATATCTGATATGTGACCCACAGGTTAAGAACCCCTGTCTTAACACCTCTTTGCTAAAACTCCAAAGGAAAAGCTATTCCTAGGCAGGAGCATTGGTGACAGTCATCTCACAGAACTTTCAGAGGTCCTCAGAAGCCATCTCTAAACCAGCAGGATCCAGCTGGGCCCAGCTCTTCTTGTCTGCTGTACCTGTCAGCACCATAACCTTTTTCTAGTACTCTCTACTGGCCTCTAGAGATAAGGGCATTATGGGATATATACATCATGCCATGTCCTCGGGGGCAGGAGAAAGGAACAGGGTCTCCAGGTAGCATCTGAAATCTTCTCCACAGACTACATGAGTTGCTTCACTCTCAGAGATATGTGGAAAATGGCATGCATTTGAAATGTGATTCGCACTCTTCTCCGTGTTCCTGTCTCTTTTGTTTCCAGATTTTCAGATTGATAGTACTTCCTATGAACCCAACTGAGAAACATTCAGTTTGTTTCTATTGTTACTACAGTTTGGCTGACTCCCTGCCACCTACTCAAAATGTACGCTCCTCTTATGGCTCCAGGAGAACCTGGGAACTCTAGGGTTTATCATGCCCAGAGGCAGGCTCAGTGGGGGAGAATGAGGGCTTTGTTTGATTAGATTCCCTTTCTCAAGTAAAGGCCTCTATAGTCTTGGAAAGGGAAGATGGGGGTTACAACTATACTGACAGCTCTCGGGGAAAGGGCTGATGGGCCTTGGAGAAGACCCATAGGTAAGCAAAGAGCCAAGCGTAGGTGGGTGTGATGGCTTTTCTAGTAGATGCGTTTGAGCTTTTATGGATTGAAAGAGTTGTAAAGCTTATGAGTCAGTATGAAGATCGAGATGATATCTAAAAGGTAATTGGCATACAGTTTGTATGGTATTACTAGAAGGTAGGATTGAATCATTGCAAATGTTGTAATGGTATGCAGGCTGAGTGTTCAGCAGGAACCCAATACCATGATTGGGTGAAGGTTTGTGAGAGCAAGCCTGTGGCTACTCTGCCATTGGAGGTGTTAAGAGCATATGAGAACTCTCCTGCTAGTCTGAGATACAGAAATGTAAATGAATATAGCTACCAACTAAAGTAACCCTTCTAAGCTGGGTGGTATATACCAGAAATATCAGCTACTTAGGAGGATAACGGAGGAGGGTCCCTTGAGCCTGAGAGGCATAGAGAAACCCTGTCACTCCAGAGGATAGAAAGGACATTTAGGTACCCTCCAGAAGATGGCAATTTTCAACATATGGGGCTTTGGGATTAACTCTGAGAACTTCCCAGCCAAGCCACGAACCTGAAGTCCCCCTAAATTGTAAATTCTATAATTGTGTTATTCCTTTAACTATTTAGTTAACTATTATTGTAGCTGTAATGGTGACCCAACTCTAAGGTGAATTCTATATCCAACAAAATTCCATCTCTTCAACTAGAGCCAGAAGCTGTGGACAAGTAGAAATGGAGTATATTTTCCATGCAGGAACACCTCAATACCAGTAGTGTGAGCCTCTGAAAGTCTATAAAATGTATATTTCAGTAAAGAACAATGAGCCCTTTCTATAAAATGTGGTCTTAGACGTCGAATTTACCATGTGGTCTTTAAAAGCAGGACATTTCCCCAAATACATAGAGAGAAAGTACTCATAGCTGGTGAGCCAAGAAACAGCTTCCCCAAATGCCAAGAGACTCAGGCATTTGTCAGTTATAAAGGTATGAGTGGATCACACAAAAATATAATTAGGTTCAATGTAACAGCTAGGCTAAATTTATAAGCTTTACAAAACTCACAGTATAGGTCACCAGTCTTTATTGTGCTTTTGTTGAATCCAGTATGGTTGCTAAAACCCTTCCCATCCCAGGAAGCAATGATTCAGTCCTACCTCTTAGTAATACTGTACAAATATTCTAGTTAGTCATAGTATGTATGAGATATATAAAAATACTTAATAGAAAATTCCAAATGTCAAGTCACTTGTTAACTTAGTTATAGCTGATCTTATTAATAGTGGTTGATCAAATAGGATACTCACATGATAAATGTGAGGGCTGGTGAAATGTGTTAGCAGGTAAAAGCTATAGCCAGCCATCCCAACGACTGATTGCATAGGATCCTAGATCCTGCTCCTGAAAGTTGTCCTCTGATGTGCACATGCACACAATGGCACACATACACAGACACATGCACAGACTACACACACACACACACACACACACACACACACACACACACACACAAAGAGAAGGGGGAGAGACATACAAATATACACAAATAATTTAAAATGTAAGTGATTGACAGACATACCCAATCTCTGACATGTTCTAGGTAGCTTCATTTAGCTTTATTACCTTAGAGTGCAAATGGGAAAACCAAGTCATCTTGTCTCTAAAAAGGTCTCTGATGGGTGTGGTTTGCCATGGCCTTGAACTTCCAGCTGTCACAGTGCAGGAATCATTATAGCTCCATTCAAAGGTGCCATGAACTCTAATACAGTCCTTCCTGTAAACTCAGGTGTGGATTCCCTGCTTAACCTTGTTATACTCATTTTGGGGATCAATAAAAAGGTTATTTATCTATATTTATTTATATCTATTATGTATCTATGTATCTATCCATCTATAATCTATATATCTCTATATCACCTCTATCTCTATATCTCATTTATGTATCATCTATCTATCTATGTATCTTTATCCACCTATCTATGTATCTAAGTATGTATATGTATGTATATATCTATAATCTATTTATTTATGTATAACCTATATCTCTATATCTCATCTATGTATCATCTTTCATTTATTATCTAGCTTCTATATATATATCTATCTACCTATCTCTCTTTCTAATATCTAGGCAAAGATGTAGAGAAGAGTACTTAAAAACACAAAGTCAGCATGACTCCCATTCCCTGAGATATTTAGCTCAGCTCTCTCAGTGGCTGTAGGATAACTTATTCTTTTTCACTGGTTTCCCACATTCAACAAATGTTATTTTGAGTTAGAAAAATATGTTTAGAATGCTGCTATTAAAAATATATAAAAAAAACAATAAGCATAAAAGCACTTAAGCTTGCTAAGTAATTAAGAATACACATTAAATATTTTTATTGTTACATTGGCTAAAATTAGCAATCCTAGCATGCAAATTTTGATCAGGTTTCTCAGGCTATCACACACCAGTTATACCTATTCCTGATTAAATTGATAGAATACATTTAGCAAAGAAGCAGCAAGAAATAAAAAAAAGTTCATAATATTTTCAAGTAACTGTAATGATAGTGACTTATCTTGAGGAAATCATTTTTAAGAAACCCATACACAAAATATCTACTGTCTTGGTTAGGGTTTACTGCTGTGAACAGACACCGTGACCAAGGCAACTCTTATAGACACCATGACCTAGGCAACTCTTATAAGGGCAACATTTAATTGGGGCTAGCTTACAGTTTCAGAGGTTCAGTCCATTATCATCAAGGTGGGAACATGGCAGCATCTAGGCAGATATGGTGCAGGAGGAGCTGAGAGTTCTACATCTTCATCTGAGAGCCTCTAGGAGAAGACTGGCTTCCAAGCAGCTAAGATGAGGGTTTCAAAGCCTACATCCACAGTGACACACCTACTCCAACAAGGCCTCATCTGCTAATAGTGCCACTTCCTGGGCCAAGCATATACAAACCAGCACACCTGCTATTCCTAACAAGAAGACAACCTCCAAATATCAATTGCCTAACTCACTCATAGTATTTTACATATTAAAATCTTAAATAGCCATTAGCTATTAAAATGTGAACATTAAAATATGAACATTATTTATAGTAACACTGTTTTAAAAAGAAGGAAATCATATATAATGGAAACTTCTTTTAATAAAGTTTTTAAAAGTAAGTCTCTTCTTTTCGTGTATGTTTTATTTATGGTTATTGTGTATTATAAGTACGGGTATTTATAGGTCAGTGGGCAACTTTCAAATTTGTGATCCTCCTGCCTCAGCCTGATGAATGTTGGCATGGAGGTGTGTAACACCATGACCACCTTTCATCACAATTGGTAGCCTCTTAAACTGAGTCTTTATGCCTTGGTTCTAGAAGACATAGAATCCCTCTGCATACTGTATAAGGCTCCATCTTGCATCACGCCTCAGTGCTCTAAGGGTGTCTGGCTCATTTATGTAGCATTGAGGAAGGTCACAGGCTTGATCGGGAATGAGCAATCAGCCGGACTCACAATCCAGTACTCAGGCAATTGATCCAGCTCAGGATCCAGAGTGGGGTGGGGAAATGACGGCTGGCCGTGCTATAACAACAGAAGCAGGCTAGGGATCCTAGGCAGGTGCACACAGACAGCTAAGTAAGTCCTCTGGGAGCACCTTCTGCAGAGGCTCACCTCTGGAAGGGCTGAAGTAAAGACAATAGCATCAACTGTGTGTGTAGGACAGAATATCTGACACTTTGCTTCAGACAACAATATGTGGAATACACAGCATACACATAGAGGCGTGGTGGTGACAGAGGGTGGAAGCAGGGAGAGTGAGAGAGGGAGGGTGAGAGAGAATGGGGGAGGCAAAAATCCCATTATTAAAACTCTGGAGTCTTTTAGGAGGCATCCTTTCTCTTAGGGCACAGGTCAAGCCAAGTACTGGTCACTTGAAAATTGTCCTATCTCCCATCTCCTCCGTATTTCCAAACTCCACATAAAACCTGTCTTGTTTTGGTTTTGGTTTTGGTTTTGTTTAGTTTAGTTTTGTCTTGTCAAGACAAGGTTCCTTTGTGTAGCCCTGGCTGTCCTAGAAGGAGCTCTATGGACCGTGCTGGTCTCTAACAGAAATCCATCTGCTTCTGCCTCCCAAGTACTGGGATGAAAGGTGTGTGGCACCACTGCCTGGCTTCAGACCTGTCTTTTAAAAGAGCAAACTAAGTCAGTCCCAAGAACCTCCACAAGCCTTATCTACCAGTTGTTGGTACTCTCTTACAGATTTCTTATCAGTGGGATAAATCTGGAGAGATCCAGAACACAAAATAAAGTTATAAAAGAGACTCAGTTCAGAGCAGAGGCATATGCCTCTTATGGAATTCTGGGTCTGAGATTAACTGGAGAAAGAATCTCTTAGCCAATGGGAGAGAGAGAGAAAGGAGGGAGGGAGACTGTCAGCTCTGGGCGAACCCTTTGTAAACAGGCACAGGTCAAAGAGTGTTCTAGAGATAGCTTGAGCATCCTGCAAAGAGAAGAGGGAGTTTGAAAGCAGGTTAGGCCCCACTGGGGATTTGGACTCTCACAGGATCATATGCAGGGAATGCACAGGGCAAACGCCTTTAAAGATATATGAATATGATTCTGTTGCTGGACACAGTGGTTACTCCAGAGTTCCATAGCAGGCAGCTTCCATTCTACACAGCAGAGGTGAAGGAGAGGTCAGAGGCATTCTATAAAGTGATATGTTTTGCTTTGCCTCTAACATCCTCTGTCCCTTCCAAGACCTTCTTGAGCAGGGAAAATTGATTGAGTAATTTTGAATCCAATCCCAAAGTCTTTGACATAGAAGTCCTGCCAAAGATGTCTTCAGGTCCCTGCAGGGGTACACTCTGTTGGTTCTGTGTGCTGAGTGACATCCAGTATCCTCACCAAACTCTGGCTCCTCGTTCTACCAAAAGCAGGAACCCTGATATCCATGGTGAGACTAAACCCTAGAACCCTAGTCATGAAATGTACATGGAAGGTGGTACACTTGGGCTCCCAATGAGTCCAAGACTTTCCAGGGCTATTGGAAGAGACCCTATCTCTCAAATAAATGCATAAGTAAGTAAACAAGCAAACAGCAGACTTTAAGACAGAGTTGCCAATCAGGAGTCTAGGATGCTGAACTGCACAAGTACTCCAAGTCTCCTAGATATTCCTTGTTCTGGAACATTCTGTCAGTCCTGTGGCTGGTGGGCACCCTTGGGGCATTTTGCCAATGTAGTTAAATATGCCTCCTTTTCATCTGTGACTCCACTCTCCTTCTGTCTTTCTTTCTTCTGTTTCTTTATTGTTCTGGAGGTGGTTTCCACTTCCTTCCCTGGGGCTTCAGCATCTAACCTCTGCTATCAGCCAGATATTTTTCTAATCAAAGGTGTAATTGTTTCTTGTATTCCAGGGGGTATGGTTTATAAAATCATAGCAGGCACAGAATTGGAGTCTTCACTTCCTGCCGACCCTTGCAAACAACATTTTGCCAACTGCTTAATACATATCTTTGTTTTACGTGTGTTTCCATTTATAATAACTTGTTTAATCCATAGTGTTGACTCCCTGACTCTGAACTTGTAACCCAAAGCACTGCAGCCCGAGCCAGAATGGGGCTTCTCCAATGGTGCACTTTCTCAGCAAGGAGCCTTCCTGCGTCCTTACAGCAGAACAGCTAAAAAGAATGAGAACACAGAGGTTCTAAGTCACCCAAGGGACACTGAGGCACGGCATCACTTTCCTGTCACTGTGGTAAACCACCATGACCAAAAGTGACTATGGAAAGAAGAGTTTATCCTGGCTTATGTCTCCAGAGAGGTAAGAGTCCATCTTGGTGGGGACACATAGGCAATAGACAGGAGACGTGGTAGCCAGAGCAGGGTTGCACTAGCTCTCATCCTTAACCACAGGCAAGAGGCAGAGGGAACAAAAGGAAAACAGGATGAGGCTATATAATCTCAGAGCCAGTGACTTGTACCCCCTCTAGCACAGTGTCATTACCTAGACCTCCCCAAAGAGTGACATCAACTGTACTGGCTGGTTTTGTGTATTAACTCGACACTAGCTAGAATCAACAGAGAAGAAGAAGCCTCAGTTGAGGAAATGTCTCCATGACATCCAGCCATAAGACATTCTCTCAATTAGTAACTAGTGGGGGAGGGCCCAGCCCATTGTGGGTGGTTCCACCCTGGGCTGATTTTTCCTGTGTGTTATAAGAAAGCAGACTGAGCAAGCCAGTAAGCAGCACCCCTTCATGGCTTCTGCATCAGCTCCTGCCTCCAGGTTCCTGCCTTGTTTGAGTTCCTGTTCTGACTTCCTTCAAGGATGAACAGCAAGGTAGACATGTAAGCTGAATAAACCCTTTCTTTCCAACTTCCTTTCTGGTCATGGTGTTGCAGCAATAGCTATCCTAACTAAGACACCAACTGACAATCAAGTGTTCAAATACCTGAGTCTCTGGGGAACATTTTTTTAATTCAATCTACTGTAGGCACTAAAACAAAAAAGGCTGCCTTATGCTTTGTTCAACCTCAACTAGGAATACAAGTCTCAAGTGTCTGAATCCTTTCACTGACACACAGATGTCTGTAATTTCTTCTAAAAGTACAAGTACTGGTTTGGGAGTTATAAATACATTTGAGCAAGTAAGCAATTTCACAAATATGGAGATATCAAATTATTTAGCATCAAACAGGCCTTCCTCCTTAAGACATAGGATAACAGCAACTCTTAGATAATAGCTTTTCCATTTCGATCACAGACCTGCGATTTTACTTGGAAAGTTGGTTCTGCTGGTTGAAGGTGATTTGGAAACCAGAGCCATGGGAAATTTGGTCCCTGGCTCATTGAAGTTATGATGTCAGACCTTTTCAGCAATGAAAACCTCATCAACTTTGGGGTCAACCAGCTTGAGCCTTGTGCTAAAGGGAGCAGATTTGCCCACGTGTGAGACAGAAAAGAGCAAAAGGCAGACAGGTAACACCCTGACGGGAGCCCTAGGAGTCTAACCTCTACCTCCCTTAAGCATCCTAAGCATTTCTGGGATTTTTCAGCATTTACAGGAATATTATTTACATTACTGAAAAGCTGAAGAACAATCTGGTATTTTAATCAAATGACAAGAACAGCTACAGAACAGTAAACTCAGGTGTCTGTGTTGACGGTTCCCACCAGTTCCTGGGGAATGGTTTACTCAGAGTCTCTCAGGTCTGTGGTTGCAAAATGCAGTAAGCTTAGACCAGAGCCAGGATTACTGCTCCAGGTTTTATGTGTTTGGAAACAGACCAAGGTTTCCAGGGAGGGCTTCTTCTCTGACTGTTTTCACAGCTCCTCTCCGCTTGCAGTCGTAAGGTAAACTGATGGATAGATGGGGGTGGGGGTGGCTATGGATGTTAGTTTTGTTTTAGTTATTTGAACAGTGTTTACGAGCCTCAGTCCTTTGTGGTCCACAGACCATGATGCCTGGCCACAGGAACCTGAGACTGACTATCCTTTCAGTCCTGCCCGGGTCATGTTGACAGATGGCATCTCAATCATATAACCTGCACCTTCCCCCCACTGTCACCCCTATCCTGAGAGTAATGACTTACATTGGATCCATTTTCCAGGAGAGCAAAAGCCTTTAGTGGCTTGTCAAGTTTACAGTGGATAAGGATAGCATGCCCAGGGGCAGAAACAAAGGCACATGTTGAGCCAAGTGTAGCTTTGTGAACTTGGAAATTATTGATAAAACTGTTAGCTGTCTAAGAAACATTATCCATTATTTATAAATAAAGTACAGAGGAATCAAAATTTTACATCTGCTCTCTCAAGGACTTTTTTGGAGGTGTGGGGAGGCTCTACCTTAGAACAGAATTGCTATAAGACAGATCAACAGAAGCACATGTGTGTTTATTGAATTCAAGTTTGATGTGCCAGGGGCACTTCAGTGAGGGAATGAACAGCACAGGAGCGATGAGAGCTAGACATTGGTCTACGACACGGGACATTTACTACAGTGTGACAAGGTACAGAGGCTTGGGATAGAAGAATTCAGTGGGTGAGACATGATCAGGAGCAGGTTAGTTTGACAAGGATTGTTTGCTCAAGATTCCCTTGGCTCAGCCTCTTGCCTTCCAGGTAACAATGACACTCACCTTCTGAGCAAAGGACAGCATCTTTCACTGGGGTGTGTGTGTGTGTGTGTGTGTGTGTGTGTGTGTGTGTCCTGTCTCTGGCTTTTAAGAAGCAGGCTTCAATGCCTCCTGTTTTTCAAATACCTTAATCTCAGAACAGCCCATATTCCAGACAGGCAAGTTAACAACTTCTAAAGGAAGACAAGAAGGACAACAAGGTCCCCAAAAGATGTATGATTATTCAGAGTGGTGTCTCTTCAACTAGGCTTCACACTGGAAACACCTGGGGATGTTTGAGCAAAGAAAACACCGCTGCCTGCCTCCCCGCCCCCGCTTATCCTGATGTATGGCTAGGGTAGTGGTATAAATAAGAACCTACTACAGAATAAAGCTTAGGGCTTTATTCTCAGAATCTGTGTGCATGTGCTTTGCATGGCTAGAGTTTGCAGATGTAACTAGGCTGTAGGTCTTAATAAGATGGAGGGATGACCCTCCGTTATCTAGGTGGTCCTAGAGTGATGTGGTGTGGTTGGTTCTATAAAGGAACTGAACTGAGAAAGACGCAGAGGAGAAAGGACAAGGCAGGCAGGCAGACAGACAGACAGACAGACACACACACACACAGGGCACAGGGACAGGGGTGGGGAGTTGACTCACACAATTCACATAATAAGGGCTTGGTAATGGCTTTCTCCATGTAGTTATATATTCAGTCCAAGAAGATGGATGCCTTGGCTGAAGGGCTGGAAGTTCAGCCGAGAGACACTGGTATTGAGTCCTTGTTGGGGAGGTCAAAGAAGCCGGAGACTGGTGTTAGGGAAGGACCACAGCAACAGGGACAGACCTTTCTGAGGAAGGGAGAGCAGGTGCCTGCATCTTGCTCTTTCCTTGGACCTCTTTGTCTCTGGGTAACTGTTCGGCAGGTGTGGCCAGCATCTGCAGGTCTTTCCCTCTCAGTGACTGTTCCGGATGTCCATCTGATACTGACAGAGGCTTTCTAGCCTTGGGTTGGCTTATCAGAGGAGTCACTCAAAACTTCTTCTGAGACCATGGCTCCAGATTTGCAAAGCATCAGAAGAAGGAATCTCAGGGGCCACAGAAAAGATGCATGTTGAGAAAAGCATTTCTTTCTTACAGGTTGATAGCTGAGAGTTTTAGAGAGAGGAAGGCCCTGTATATCTGGGGCAGGACCATGGAGGGTTTCTATCTGGAGATTAGTAATGTCTTTCTAAGTTGAGGAGTGGGGGTGGGCCATGAGGCTCGGGATGGGTCAGTCCGGTTGGCCCATCTGTGATGTCCAGGTGCCCCTCAGCCACAGTCACGCCCTCCTGTCTAGCTTCTAGGCAGTGCTACTAATGGACATTATGTAAAGGGAGAAGAAAGATGACAAACCAGAGCCCCCTTGTGACATGTCTCCCTCTAGCCAGGGCAGAAGCAAGGACATTTCTGGCTTCTAGCCAACGACAAGAATCCTGTCCCTAAACCTGTTTTTCCAGTTTCTGTCTCTTGCTTTCATGAAATCCTCTCTGAAAACTAGTCCATAGACACACAGGTACATTTAACCACTATAGATCTCTTCTTGATTCAGCCAAGTTGACAACCAAGGCCAGTCATCACAGATAAGAAAGGCAGGCGGCCCAGAGGCAGAGGGAGGGGATGTAAAGGTAGAAGCAGGGGTCAGAGAAAGTACCATGCTGCTGGTTTTGAGAAGCCTGGAGAAGGCACAGGGGTCGGGTGGGGGTGGGGGGGTGGGGGGTGGGGGTGAGGGGAGAGCACAAACCAAGGAATGCCGGCTACCTCTGGAATCTGGGAAAAGGAAGGACACAGATTCTCTCTTAGAACTTCTAGAGCAGTGGTTCTCAACCTTCCTAGTGCTGCAGCCCTTTAATACAGTTCCTCATGTTGTGGTGACCCCCCAACCACAAAATTATTTTTGGTGCTACTGCATAACTGTAATTTTGCTACTGCTATGAATTGTTAATATCTGATATGCAGGATATCTGATATATGACCCTATGATCACATGAAAGGGTCATGTAAACCCCAAAGAAGTCAGGAGCAGCAGGTTGAGAAACACTGTTCTGGCAGGACTGTGACCCCTCCCACTCCTGTTCTGACAGGACTGTGACCCCTCCCACCCTGGTTCTGGCAGGACTGTGACCCCCTCCCACTCATATTCGTCCCCTGATCTTCAGAACTGTAATGAGTAGAGCTGGATTGCTTTAAGCACCGCATCCGTATGCTTTAGTATACTAGCCATAAAAAACGAATACAATTAAGTGCTTAGACCTCAGGATTTCAAAAGCTGAAGCGACATGAGTGGCAAGCATAGTTAGGGAAACACAGTCAGGAAATAAACCTGATTGGCTTGTTGTTAACTGATTTTATTTTTGGTAGAGCTGGGACTTGAACCCAGGGCCTTGCAGATACCAGGCAACTGTTCTACCACAACTCCAACCCTTGTAATTAACTTTGGTCAAAGCCAGACACTACCATGAGGTTATTGATTTCTTTATAGATTTTTGCTGGTAGGAGCAATATCCTGCATGTCATGATTGAATGAAAAGAAGATATTAAAGGAAAGGAAAGGCCATGGCTGCTCCTGGGTATGGTGAAGGAGAAAGATAATTGTAGATATGTGGGAGGTCATAGCCAGAGGCGGACACATGGGGAGAGTCTGGAGTGGCCTTAACTCTGGACCACGTGTGAAGAAAGGGAGGTAAAGGGAGACGGGGACCTAAGTACAGCAGCCAGGAGGCCAGAGGCACAAAAGGATCAGAAGGAGCAGTGGGTAACCAATGTCTGGATTGGATAGAGAAGAGCCTCTGGCGGAAGGGTACCCCAGCCCATGGGCTGAAAAGCTCAGGGTAGAGGGTGGTGTATGCTAGCCGTATCCTATACAGGGACTGAGGTATGCTGGGAGAACATGGAGGCCCGTTCCACTTTACTATGTTAAATAGGCATCTCAGCCTCGTGCCCAGGTTTGGAACGTAAAAATGATTATTGTCTTGTAGAACATTAATAATGAGGGACTTCTATTCTGTTTTTCTTTCTTTCAAAGGACTCAAAATATTTTTGGAATCAACTGGACTATTCTACTAGTGCCCTAGATGGGTTGATTGTGTTTTTGATACAGGCTTCTGCATGCTCCTGTGGGGACACATGCTTTACTCCCTGAAACTCACCTTCAGAGTTGGGTGGGTTGATGCATATGTGGGATCATGGTGCTGGGGACACGGAGGCAGGAGGATCATAAGTCCAATGTCATCTTTGGCTCTCCGGTGAGTTTGAAGCCAGACTAGACAACATGAGAACATTTCTCAAAAATAAAAAACAAAAATAAAACATTCTTTAACATGTACAGTAAATACTCCCAAAAGAGGCTAAAGAAAGACTAGAGGCTATCAGTTTTTCTCTGGAAAAGATGAGAGTGAGTTTTAAGATCTTTGGAAGCTGTAAGGCCGGTTCTGTTACTGTCACCAGAGCCCTAGGGGTCACTTAGAGCAAACACAGTAGGTGTCCCCTGCTGTGCTCCCAGCTCTCCAGCTCCTCCATCAGCAGCCTGGCTCTGCAAATTCAGAGCCCAATGATCTTGAGAGCATCCTCCCAATGCTACACTGTCTTCATCTGAAAAATCCCAGTGATGGTTTTAACACTGTTAGAGAATTCTGGGAGAAACTGCGCATAGGGCGCTCAGGGCAGAGCCTGCATGGAAGCGGGACCTCGAGGGGCGGGGCCTCACGGGGAGGGCGGGGCATGCTCGAGGGGTGAACCTTACTCTGACTTTCACAGAATTGGCGCCGGCTTGCACCAACATTCTTTTCTTGACCTCTTGGGGGTGACAATGATGACAGCGACAGTTGTGAGGGCAAGTGGGTTTACCTTACAGGGCTCCTAGAGTGCTTTTCTGAAGAGCTAACACTTGGCTGGGTGAAAATGTCAATCCCCAGCAAACCTTTGGTTTACAGGCAGGCTGCAGGGCTGTAGGGGCAGGTAGCCTGTCTACTCCCCTGGACATCAGACGCCACTGTTGACCTGTTTCCCCTTTGACATTTCTGCCATTCAGGTATTTTCCTCTGCTGGTTTGCTGGGCCCGCTTTCAAATTACATGCTGGGCCAGTTTAAGGAAAATTCACAGGCTTCCCATTCCTTCCTATTATTAGAGATGAGCACTGGTTACAGATGTTGGTTCCCTGGGGGCAGCCAGGCTATGGACAGCAGAGGCCACGGTTCTTTTAACACTGTTGTTTGTTTTTTCTATTTCCAAAGGACACCAGGTCCACACACACAGAATCACAGAGGTCCTAGGGAGAGCTGAGTACCCATGGGCCTCATAGTCATTGCCTTAGGAAAAGTCTTTGTAGGGTCGCAAGGTCAAGCAATGCTCCCTTACACACACAGGTCAGAGCTAGCAAGGAGGGGGAAACTAGAGACAGACTTCAGGGCTTAAGCACTTGATCTGTCAAGGGACCCAACTGTGAGCCAAGACAGATAGGAATGATAACAATGAAAGGAATTTTGACAAGATAAAGTGCCAGATAGGTGAGGTGACTCAGGGTCACCCAGAAACAGGTGGAGCCAGACTAATCCACCACTGGATTTACAGAAACAAAAGCAAACAAACCTGCTGCACACACAGGAGTTCAGCCCTTCAGCCCTCTGTGTGGATCAGACTTTTTCCGTTACAAGGACCAATGAATCCTGAAGCTCAATAAATATCTACTGATGTTCCACCAACCCCAGACAGCTGCTAAGTATAGATAAGGAAAACTCTGTGTTCCCAGCAGTTAGCACAATAGATGCTTCTGGGGAGAGGCCTTCCTACTGAAGCCAGGGAAGGAGTAGCCTTGACGTGGTAGTCAAACTGTGGATTCATTTGTGTGACATCAACTTTAGAGTTAGGTAGCTAGCTTCAGACATTGAGAAACCAGCTCTGTTCTCCAGTTTTCAGGGTGCCAGAGATCTCCAAATAGTGACTATTCATCCGTCAGCATGCACTGGATAATTTGCTCCAGGCAAAATGTCCTCGGATGGTCCCTTACCCCATCCAGGATTTGACAAACTTGGGGTGGGGCTCCCTAGCTACTCACCAGCTACCATGTCACAGCAGGGCTCTGGATTGAGATGGACTGCCAAGGGGGCTGTTCTAGGGCTGCAGCCGGCTTCAGAGAAGAACTGGAAAGTAGGTTTGGCACTTAGAATGCCTGTGCTTAACTCAAGGGTGAAAATACATATACACTTGCAACGTGTCATATAGCTATTTAGTGACTCAATCGCATGGCTTTTGATTTTTACAGTCTGTACTTCACATATAGTTTCAAATAATCTTTGATTGGAAAAAACCCTCCAATTTAGAAAGTTGTCTTTGAACCAGAAACTCTTGGAGCTGGGCACTAAGTCTAAGTACTGAGTACTAAGTATTAAGTACTAAGTCAGTCCTAAGTACTTAGTCTATGGGTATCCCAAGTTTGGCTGAGGATGCCTGTAGGTGTTTTGGCCAGGCGAGTAACCTGCAAATAGCTTTTGGCCAAACTCATGCCCAAACGTGCTCACAGACTCTCAGATAAACAGGGTGTGAGATTAACACCCCTACCATGTAAGGTGAGCCGCTGGCTCAGGAAGAGCCCTCCATTGCCTGGGATGGAAGCCCCAGGGAGACTTCTCCATTCCAGAAGTGGAATTCCTGAGCTATCCTAGGCCTACTTGTGATGTGGGACAGTCATTTGTTCTACACGGTGATCTTCCAGAGAGCAGGAAGTCAAAGTGGGTAAGGAAGAAAACACCGCCATCTCTGACAACACGACTTTCTGCATTTAAATACAGCTTCTGAATGCAGCAGGTTCTACTGTTACAGACCTGAATCTGAGGCTCGAGCACCTGCCAGGAATATCCCAGGACACCGGCTAAAGTGTCCAGGGTCTGTACTGATGGCAAAGAATTAGATCAGGGACGTGTGGCTGGAAACAGGAATAGAGAGAGCTTCCGAAGAAAGGGAGACCATGCCTGAGGATAGAGAGGGAGGGCTAGGGGCCTGAAAAGCTCAGAAAGCATCAGGGCTGCACGTAGCCTTCTACAAGACAGTTACCTAACATGCCCCCACCCCCCCACACACATACCACCACCACCACTATTGGTATAGCTCAGGCTTGTCTCACTCATGTTCTGTTGAATAAAGCCCTGCAGATTAAAGGCTGATAGCTCCCTGCAAACTGAGGCCCAAGTGAGGAAGGGCTCTCCCTCCTAGCAGTTTCTTTCTGTGTTAATCTTTCCCGTGTTAATCTTGATGCCTGGATTTCCATTCCTCACTGTGTGCCATACCACTGTGAGAGAAGTGTACCACTGGGAAGGCGCTAACCTGTGGTCCCTCCTTCCTACCAGAGAACTGTTTCTGGAAGTCCAGCGTGGTCTGATAAGCTGGGCTGGGTTTACCGCTCAGCACCAAATACCGTGTGTCTCCTTGCTATACCTATGTGCCCGAGCAGCCCTCAGTACATGCACGCACACTCACACTGCTGTGCCTTTGGTCTTGTTTAGTCACTAAATTTAGACTGTATATGTATTTATTTAATAAAAATAGATACACTTATTAAATTTTTTCAAACATATTTTGTTTATATTCTTTCCTCACCCTTTAACTCCTCCCAGATCCTCATGACCTCTCTACCAACTCAACTTAATATTCCTGTAAATAAGTAAATAAACAAGATAAAAAAAACAAAATGAAACAGAAAAGATTAGACACACACACATATGCACACACTCATATACACGCACATATACACACACATGCAAACACACACATGCAAACACACATACACACATGCATGTACACATACACACATGCAGACACACATACACACATGCACATATGCACGTTTACTCACACACACATGCAAACATACATGCACACACACTCACATATGAACTTACACTCACACATATATACACAACACACACATACACACACACACACACACACACACACACACACACACACACACACACACACAGAGTTTTGTGTTGATTAATTACTTCTAGGCATGGGGCCTGCCCTGAGGTGAGGTTGATATACACAGTGTCTGTACTGGCTGGTTTTGTGTCAACTTGACACAAGCTGGAGTCATCACAGAGAAAGGAGCTGCAGTTGAGAAAAATGCCTCCATGAGATCCAGCGGTAAGGCATTTTCTCAATTAGTGATCAAGGGATGAGGGCCCCTTGTGAGTGGTACCATCTGTGGGTTGGTAGTCTTGGGTTCTATAAGAAAGTCAGCTCAGCAATCCAGGAGAAGCAAGCCAGTTAAGAAACATCCCTCCATGGCCTCTGCATCAGCTCCTGCTTCCTGACCTGCTTAGTTCCAGTCCTGGCTTCCTTTGGTGATGAACAGCAACATGGAAGTGTAAGCTCAATAAACCCTTTCCTCCCCAACTTGCTTCTTGGTCATGATGTTTGCACAGGAATAGAAACCCTGACTAAGACAAATTGGTACCAGCGTAGTGGGGTATTCCTGTGACAACCTGACCATGTTTTGGGGAGGACCGTGGAACTTTGGGCTAGAAGATCCATTTGATGTTAAGAGCTCTATGGAATGTTCTGTAGGAGCTTGGAAGATAATGTTGAGAACAGTGCAGAAGATGGAGGTCTGGCTTGTGAAATTTCAGAAGGAAGATTAAAGACTCTTATCAGGGCCGTTGCCATTTTGACTGAAGATTCTGTGGTTTATGTTAGCTGGGGCTGAAGAAATCAGCTGTGATTAACAAGATACCAGAACTAATAAAGCAAAACCATTGCATTACTGGGACTTTTGATGCTGGTTAGCTGGAGCTGGGAAATTGGCTGTGATTGGGAAGAGACCGGCATCAATGAGGTGAAATCTTCTAAGAAGTGTTTTCTGAGAGCACAGAGGCTGCATTCCAGAGATAGCCAGGGTTGTACCTTGTGCTGTGGCTGGACTTGGAAATGTGTAAGAGTCACCCAGGTGGTACTGGTTTTGAAGGCATGAAGGAGTCATGAAGAACAGCTGAGGCCTGGGCACTGTGAGAGGCTATGGAAGGCCATTGGTGAAGGTGCAGCCTCAGTTGCAATTGAAGGCCCAGGACTGAAGGGGTCATGCAAAGGAGTTGAGGCTTGGCACCATGAAGAGAGCCTATGAGAGGCTGTTGGTAAAGCCTAAGTGCAGAAGACAGCAGTGTTTTGGAGATGCCAGTACCATAGATGACCACCAAGAACAGCATCAGCAGTGGAGTACAGGCATCTGGAGCCTAGAAGACAAGGTGTGTGCTACAAAGGGCAGAGCTGGAGATGTGACTCAAGCCCTTGGAGGAATCCAGAAGATCGTGAGTGGATCTCAGACACTGGACGGTTGGAGTTTGATTTTGTAAATGTACCACATTTTCTGTATCCATTCCTCTGTTGAGGGACATCTGGGTTGTTTCCAGCTTCTGGCTATTATAAATATGGCTGCTATGAACATAGTGGAGCATGTGTCTTTATTACGTGTTGGAGCATCTTCTGGGTATATGTTCATTTTTCTGAGGGTCCACCAAACTGATTTCCAGAGTGGTTGTACCAGCTTGCAGTCCCACCAATAGTGGAGGAGTGTTCCTCTTTCTCCACATCCTCACCAGCATCTGCTGTCGCCTGAGTTTTTGATCTTGGCCATTCTGACTGGTGTGAGGTGGAATCT
>CM052719.1:25205623-25254675 GCA_028551405.1 Uromys caudimaculatus | reverse complement strand
GACATAGGATTGGTTAAGATCTTTTCCCAATCTGTTGGTTGCCGTTTTGTCCTATTGACAGTGTCCTTTGCCTTACAGAAGCTTTGCAATTTCATGAGGTCCCATTTGTCTATTCTAGATCTTAGAGCATAAGCCACTGGTGTTCTGTTCAGGAACTTTTCCCCTGTACCCAGGTGTTCGAGAGTTTTCCCCACTTTCTCTTCTATTAGATTCAGTGTAACTGGTTTTATGTGGAGGTCCTTGATCCACTTGGACTTGAGCTTTGATTTTGCTTTTGATTGTGACTGTACCCTGATATATTTTCCCTCCTGAAGGAAGAAGGTATTTTAGTGGACAGTTAAGGGACTTTTGATGGTAAAAAGACTTTGAATTCTAAGAGATTGGATATCTTTAAGGGGATTGAAATTTTAATATGTAAGAATTTTTGCAACGACTGTGGGACTTTTAAAGTTATTTAGATCTTGGAAATGAATAAGAAAGTAAGGGTTGAGGCTTAATAGTGATGTATTTGTGTGTCAAGTTGACAAGGGGTCAATTATACTAGCTGGTTTTGTGTCAACTTGACACAAGCTGGAGTTATTGCAAAGAAAGTTTTAGTTGAGAAAATGCCTCCATGAGATCCAGCTGTAAGGCATTTTCTCAATTAGTGATCAAGGGGGGAGGGCGCCTTGTGGGTGGCACCATCTGTGGGCTGGTAGTCTTGGGTTCTATAAGAAGCAAGTCAGGGGAAGCAAGCCAGTAAATAACATCCCTCCATGGCCTTTGTATCAGCTCCTGCTTCCTGACCTGCTTAGTTCCAGTGCTGGCTTCCTCTGGTGATGAACAGCAACATGGAGGTGTAGGCCAAATGTCTTAGTCAGCTTAGAAGCTGCAATTTGTCAAATGTGTCTAATTTAAATTCTCATTTCTGAAAATCAGATCAAATTAGTCTGCTGATATTGTAAAGAAAGCGTGTTAGAAATACCTTTTAGAAATATTAGTTTATAATATAAATGAACATAAAGTACAAATTTGTATTTTATCTTATGAGTAGAAAGAAGGCTTCAATTATGTCCAAAAAAAAGTCTGGATAAAATCCTTAGCAAAAGTAAAAAAAACACAAAACTGTTAGTCCAACTATTTTGACAACGTAATAGCTATTTACTGTTGTCTAAAAATTATGCCATACAATGAGTTGCTTGAAATCACAAACACGACTTCGGAGGAGCAGAGAGACCTGGGAGCAGCTGAGAATGTGATTCAAGCTCAGGCTAACTCATTAAGTTGCAGCTGAGCTGTCAGCGGGCACTCTAGCATCTGCAAACTGAGCTGGGGCTGGAAGCTGAGCAGGGGTGGGAAGATTCACTTCCAAAGTTCCCTCACAAGCTGCTGGCGAGAGGCCCCAGTTCTTCATCAAGCTCTCTCTGTAAGGAACTGTCCCCCCCAGAGCCCAGCGTGCTTGGAGAAAGAGAGCCTAGGAAGCAGAAGGGAGAGCATTCTGTAACCCACTCCTTAGGCAGCCCCACGACAGTGACACGCTTTGGGACTGACGTAGGCAGCAGGAACCATTTTGAAGAATGGTCCTTTCAAAGAGCAGGTTAAAGATATGAATCACTTCAAAGTCTTGTTCTGTTCTTATCAAGAATTCTTACTGAGAAACTAGTTTTCCCCACGGCTTGCTAATCAGCCATGGGATCAGACTTAACAATGTGGGGCAAAAAGTAATCAATTGGTATAAAATACATTCACTTGAAACATTCCACTGAGGCCCCATGGAAGGTATCCAATCCTGAGGTCAGTTTAGAGTCACAGGATCAATAATCAGTTATTCAGAGGAAATAGCCCGCAAACTGGTTAGAGGAGTCTCCAGAGCCTTGTGCCTAATGGCTATTCCCACAGACAAGGTGCATAAAAAGGTCAGAAAAGAGAAGCCAGGAAAAACATGGTCCTGAAGGAAGACGTTTGCTGCTGAGTTCCAGCTGAAGGAGACGAGTTAGTTAAAATAGATTACAGGATTGCTTAACAGAGCTTAAAACCTGTTCTTGGTGGTTACGGTAGTAACTCGGGTGAGTATCTAATTTTGAGAAATCTGGAAGTCAAGGAGAGAGGTTGGTGAGCTGGCAGCCATGTTGTGAAGAAGTTGTCATAGCTCTGGAGCTCCTAGGAAAGTCATTCACAAATGTTTCTTAAGGAATAGAAGACTGTGGATAGAAAAAATCTCTTCTGGGTCTATTTAAATCTAAAGGAGGCCAATCTGATGAGACCAATATAGCAATTCCACATGACACAAAACAACAAAAACATTGAGCACCTAAATGATGGAGGGCAATCAACCATTGTATCAGAGAGAGTTGTCCAGAGGAACAACCAATAGGATAACTGTATATATTGTAAAGAGGGCTCATTGGATAGGCTTGAATGAGCAGCACTGAGTAGGTCAACTATGGCTGTCTCTATAGCCAAGAATGTAGTAGCTGATAAGTCCAAGTCTGGGAAGCCGGCTGCCTCACCTGTCCTAGCTGGAAAAGCCATCAGGGAGTTACTAGTGTGGACGGAGTCCATGTTGCAAGGCTAAGCTAGATGACAGCTGAGGATATCAACACACACACACACACACACACACACACACACACACACACACACACACTCAGAAAGAAAAGGGCCTTCCATGCTTCTGTCCCACCATAAATGCCTTCCACCCGTATGTGGGCCCATTGGATGGAGCCACCCATATTTAGGATGGGTCTTTCTCCTCTAATCACTGGCCTACATGTCAGTCACACCAAGGACCGTCTTCGAGTCCCATTCAACTCATAACCCAGTCAAGAAGACAACCGAGACAAGCCTTTACAATCACAATGCAGGAATTACTATCAGAGAAGCATAGCAGGAAGGTCACCAAAGAGCACATAACGTCGCCATGAGAAAGTGAGTTTTAAATACAGAGATGGTAAGCCATATACTACCTGTAGCTATTGAGCGAGAACTTTCTACAGTCTTCCTCCCTGGATTTTCCTTGCCAGCATCATGTGTGATGAGCTGGGGGGAGGGGTCCTGTCCTTTTACCACACCAGTGCAACCAGCTTGTTCCCAGTGGGTCCCAGTGGAAGAAGCCAGGTTTAACACAAACTCAAGTCGATGCTTATTTCTTGGGATTAAGTATTTTATGTGACAGACTGAGACCTGTGTCTCACAGTGAGTGAAGGGAGTTTTCAGCTGAAGAACTGAAGCTGCGTCAGAGGATACTTCAGTTTCTGTCGCAGGGAAAGAGGGCAGATCTAGTTAAGACTGTTTATGTGATTGAACCCCATGGCTCTGTCCTTGTCCCCATCAATTTATAAGTCTCATCGCCATTTGCCTCTGTTTGGAATTAGCATCAGTTTTATATCAGCATGCACCGATTATACAAAACAACAGATTTCAACATGATATTTTCATGCAAGTGCATTACGGACTTTGATCCTGTTCCAACGGTGACTCTATTTTGTCCCTACCCCCCCCCCCCCCGCAAGTCCCCTTCTGACTGCTTCTCCGGTGACTTGCATCTATATTGTCACAGGTGAGAGCCAGACAGAAAAAGAAGGAAGTAGACCAGTGGCTCTCAACCTTCCTAATGCTGCGACCCTTTAATACAGTTCCTCCTGTTGTGGTAACACCCCCCCCAACCATAAAATTATTTTCGTTGCTACTTTATAATGGTAAATTTGCTACTGTGTGAATAATAATGTAAAATATCTGATATTCAGAATCTGTTTTCATTGTTATAAATTGACCTACAGGCTGAGAATCCCTGAACTAGACAATAAATGGAACCAAAATAATTTCCCTTGTCACATGTCCACAGGATGGAGACGTCCATGTCTGGCCATTACTCATATGCTAAGTCCCTTCATCTACTGGCCCTTTGGCCATTTGGTTATTCAACCATTTGTTTATTCAATCACATTTCAGAGTCCCCAAACTCCTCTTCTATACTCTTCTCAGAAAAATTAAAAATTGAACTCATTACAAACACACTCACACACTACTGATTCTTGCTCTATCTTTTGGAGCTTAGGTCTTTTAAAATGAGCTTTCTCAAGCGTCTTTATATTTGTACATTACAGACCTATTTTGATACACAGTAGATAGGCTGCATCAAATCCTAACTTCAAACAAAGAGCCAAATGGGTAATCAAATTCAATAACACCACATATTGGATAGTTCATATTTGTTCCATTTACTAGAGCAGAATCCTTTAGCATATATTTAATCTGCATGGCTCTGTTCCTGTGCTCTGTTCAGCTCTCAATCCATACCACACACACACACACACACACACACACACACACACACACACACACACAAAACCCACTTAAACTCACTCTCCTGTCAAAATACATTTGATAGCCAGTTTTCACCCAGTCGCTGAACAGCCCTTCCTGAGCCAGAGTCTCTCTATCCAGAGTGCCTTTACTTCTCCCCAATCAGAATGTCATTGCCTCCCTATCCGAGTCCTGTCCCAACCTGTGACCTGCAGTCAGGCATAGGGCAATTGTTTCAGCAGGAAGTTTAAGTGGAAAATTTTCACCAGCACCCTCAATATGTTGTTATTATCTCAAGTTAGCTACTTATTGCAATGCATCATGGGGGCTAAAGCAATTTTAGGCTGCATTAGTAAGTAAAAAAGTGTGCATGCCATGTTAGACAATGGTCACAGGATCTCTGGTTAGAACACACCTGGAATGCCAGGCTCAGAGCTGGACCCTCTCCTAAAGGGGAAATATTACCCAGCTAGAATATAGACAGAGGACAGCTAGAACCTGGGTCACATGAAGACAGTAGTTGTTCTTAAGAGTCTGGGTCCAAGGATGAGCTGTTGGCTGCAATTGTACAAAACTTCTCTTTTGTTATAAGAAGAAAGAAGTAAGTTAAGGGAAGCTAATGCCAATTCTACGTTGAGGTGAAATGTCCAGATTGATTTACTAAATTGGTTTGTGGGTGAAGGGTGCCCATGCCATGGAAGGGCTCCAGCTCGATGTGAAGAACTTGGCAGTCGTTTGCACTCAGTGGGTCACAGTGATCTTATTAGTGTGGCTCTCCCTCCTCTCAGTCCCCAGTCCTCTAACTGACCCTTCACACAATGATTCAGGAACTCCTAGTCTACAGCGGTCCCACGTCTTACCTTTTATGAGTTATCGTCTCTGTAGATTTATAATTTTGTTTCTTGGACTACAGTCACTAGTCTTGAAAGTTTTCAATTTTTTGTTATGTTTTTCATGCTATAAAGAAGTCTCTGAAACATGGGCTGAGGAGATATCTCAGTACTTAAGAGCACTAACTGCTCTTGCAAAGGACTGAGGTGAAATTCCCAACACCCACATGGCAATTTACAACTGCCTGGGACTCCAGTCCTAGGGGACCCAGTGCCCTTTCCTGGCCTCCCGGAATATTTGCACACACATGGTAAATATGAGCTCATACAAGCACACACATACACATAAAAATAAAAGAAAATTTGAAGCTTTTAACATATTTAAGAAATATTGCTAACAAAGAAGAGAGGAAAGGCTCACTTCAGCCCAGGGTTTGGAGGTGTTAGCCCATGGTTGACTAAGTCCACTGGTGCTAGGCTGATGGGAACTGGAACATCATACTGGGGACATGGTATTGCAAATCTTATCCCATGGCCCCTAGGAAGCAGAGAGTAAGGAAGAGGGTGAGCATAAAATCCATCCTTCGGTGGAATCCGTCCAGTGACTTATCCTCCAATTCCTAGCTTCTACCACCTCCCAACAATGGGATCAAATTATGAACCCATCAATGGATTGATAAAGTCAGGAACCTCGTGGTCCAAACATGTCCCCAAAGCTCCATTTCTAAGCTTTGCACTGGGACCAAATGTTCAACCCACAATGCTATTGCGGGGGGGGGGGGGGCACCTCCTATTTAGACTACAGCACAACATCTAACCTGGTCCCTTGTATGGAAAAGGAGTTTAATCATACATGTTTACTGTGTCATAATATGCTGGCCAAAAACCTTATTATTCTATCTAGTCACTAGGAAATTCCCAATGCACTTTCCTCGGTCCAGCCTCAGAAAGCCCCACCTCTTGCTATTGATCGCCTCTGAAAAGCTTATTCCTATTTATGTCTTTCCCCATTGGTTTTTTCTCTTTTTTTTTTTTTTTTTAAAGAAAACCCTTTTTCTGACAGTAAGCCTTTTTCTTATTTAATGTGTGGTCAGATTCATAGACAAGAGGGGAACAGATGGCTGAGTTGGAAGAAGGCAATTCCAGGCTGTCAGAGGTTTAACAAAGCTAATGAAAGGAAATTTACCAAAGACATAGAAAGGCACGGGCATCTGAGATACTTTAAAGCCCAGCCCACTTCGCCTGGCAGCTCCTCTCCACTGGCTCCCCCACCCTTTGCCCCTCAGAAGAACGTGAGGTTGCCAAGCTGAATCTGATGTAACCTAGCACTGTGACTCTCCTAAGAACAAGCACAGGACTGGCTGGCTAGTGTGCCATTGTCTTTCAGCAAATTATCTTGGCATGGTTCAGCTGCCCAGGCTGTGCCTGGGTACATCTGGCTGTGATCCCAGATCCTCTGATGTGACAGCTAAGCAGACAGTGAAATGCAGCATGGGAGGTGCTTTATTTCATTGTGGGGGCAATGCTACTTCTGAAAGGCTATTTCATAATTCTTACACCTGCTCCATTCTGTTAGCATCCACGTCCCAGCCCCCTGCCTCTTCTCTCTCTGATTTTCTTTGAATAGAAAGCTTACAAAATGGCCCCATCTGTTTCTATCCATCTTTGTCCTCTAAGGAAACCTGGCATTACATTAACCATGAGGACACGTGTCCTTTGGTCACCTCCCTGGGCTGTGGTGATTGCTGTACTAGCCTGACATAGGGAAGTCAGCTGCATCCCCCTAATGAAATGCTGGTATGCTTTGACTTTCTCTGAGACAAGGTCATACTGTACTACTGACTAGCCTCAGGCACAAAGCAATCCTGTCTAGGCCTCCCAATGCTGGGATTAGAGATTTGCACTATCATGGCCAACTTGGGCTCTTGGTTTCTCATGTTCTGGAAAGAAAAGCTGTGAAATGCATGAGACTCCTCAGAGAACATCAGGCGGCAGGTGTGTGCATGGGGCCTGGGTTACCTGAAGATCTGCAGAGAGCCTGTAGGGAGACTAAGAGGCTCAGTAGCTACCAGCCTCACCAACCTCACTTGACTTTCCAATATTAGTTGCTACAGCGAGGAGACCTGAGGACCAGGGATCTGGCTTAATTTAGATTCATGCAGACACATCCTAGGTTTTCAAATGGGAGCAGGCAACACTGATTATCTTATCATCAAGTAATTCATAATATACCTGAAGTGGGAAAGGAGCGGTTGACACCGGTGAGCATGGTTTGAAGATTGTTAGACTAGGGTGTGAGGGATGCACAGAAGGCATTCACTTTGTCACCTTCTAGAAGAGACCGAAGGTAGACTAGACATTGAGCCAATCAGCAAAGAAAGCCGTGTCAGAAGAAGCAGGACATGGTCCAAGAAAGACCATATCTAAGATGCACAGCCATTATCCAGCAGGGTGCCGAGAAGCACTTGTAGGCCAATGGAAGGAGAGCTAGATAGGCTGCATCATAGGAATGAAGACTTCCTGTAGCAAATGAAAGGGCTGTAGCTAAAGGAGGTAGGGACGGGGAGCTGATCCTGATGGGAGAGCTCTAAGCAGAGTGACAGGTGATGGGCTGAAGCTCCTCTCTTCAGGAACTTCTCTCTCTCTCTCTCTCTCTCTCTCTCTCTCTCTCTCTCTCTCTCTCCTGTTGATTCTTGAATGCATCTGCAAAACAGCAACTTGAAACTTGTGATTCTCCTGCCTCAGCCTCCTGAGACTTGGGGTTGGTTTTAAGGGTCTGTGCCTCTGTGAATGTTATCTTCTCAAAGAGGTATATTCCAGTCACTCTGTTCAAAATCATAGTCCCTGCCAGCATCCATGATAGTATATTTTAGATCGTTAATCATCCCTGGCCATCAACCTTATCAAAGTGATACATGCCTAGGAAGATTAGCGACCGCACCTCTGGGTGTGTCTGTGATGGCATTTACAGAGATGGCACTCTTGGAAGGTGGGAAAATTGGGAGGTAACATTTAGCTGAAGTAAGTAGGTCACTGGGGACATACCCTTAGCTAAATCTTGCCTAGACCCCATTCTCTGCTTCCTAGCCACTATTGTGTAAATGATTTGACCCAGTCAGGCTTTTCTCGGCATAAAAAATGACACTCTTGAAACAGTAAACCAAAATCAATCCTTTCCCACTCAAGTTCTCTTAGCTATTTTGGTCATAGCAACATGTAAATCCCTCTCTCTCTCTCTCTCTCTCTCTCTCTCTCTCTCCCACACACACACCCAAACACACACTTGCATGCACACACACATGTGCACATGCATTAGTTATGTTTTTATTGTTGGCCTTTCCCATCCCCTTGGAATATAACTTCTTAGAATATAACACAATAGTGGCCAGGAAGCAGAGAATGGGGTCTAGGCAAGATTTAGCTAAGGGTATGGCCCCAGTGACCATATCCTGGGAACTTAGGATATAAATAGTGACAAGATATATAGGATAGAGCCTGACATACAGTATAATGTAAGTAGCAATAGTTCAAAGGAGAGATGAGAAGGGCAAATAGGAGAGTAGTATTGAGAATAAGAAGAACAGGAACTTCACATATATTATAGGACTTCTCAATTGATTGAAAATGTTGAAAGAAAGGGAATGATCAGGCTTTAAGAATTAACTGAAACAGAGAGGTAAAAATGTAAAAAGAAGGAAAAGGAAGATAATAGTGAGCCCTGTTAGACTATTTTAAAATGGAACAGGCTATAGAGTCTTGTGCTAGTTAGTTTTAATGTCAGCTTGACACAATCTCCTGGGAGGAGGTTCTTAATGAGGAATTATCTAGACCAGCCTAGCTTGTGGTTATGTCTCAGGTTCTCTTGATTGCTTATTAATGTATGAGGATGCAGACCACTATGGGTGGCACCATTCCCCAGACAGGGGCTTCTGAACAATATTAGAGAAAAGAAAGCTAGCAGAGAATAAACAAGCCAGCAAGAATGGGTATAGTCTCCTTTTGCTCTTTACTATGGATGTGGTGTGACTAGCTGCTCAATTTCCTGCCTTTATTTCCCCAGTGATAAACTACCACTTGGAGTTGTAAGTCAAAAGAAATCTTTTTCCTCCCTAAGTTACTGTTTGTCTAGATATCTTATCACAGCAACAGAAATGAAACTAGAAAAGGCATTCAAGTAGAGACACAGTTGGCAGGTAGAACAACCCACAGAGCCCATTGCAAGACACTGTAGAATCAGAGGTCATCAGAACACTGATGGATACAGATCTCAGGAGCCAGAAAGACTCTATATCATGTCAGAAGCATGCAGAGGAGAAAAGCTCCCTGCACATTTGAGAGCTCGTAATTAAATCTGTGGGTGGTTCCAAGTTTCATTCCCAAGGGCAGTCTTCCCTTTTAGGTGCCATCTGAGACATCCCAACAAGGAAGAAAGGTTTCAGAAGTACAGGGAATTCTTGGAATACTTATGCCTTGTTTAACTGAGAACTACTAAGCACTCACTCAAGAGGACTCAACAGTGTTGTTTATCTCAACCAGGTATCTAAACACTGGTGAGAGGACAAAGGATGAATTTGTTCTCTATATTAAAGCATGCCTCCTTTCTAGGTGTCTCACAGCTTTTTTGAACGTGTTGCATGAAGACAAGTATATTACCTCCCTTTCCAGATGGGGCCAGTTCACAAAGAGATTAAAGTAATTCCTGAGTATTGTGCAAAAGTCAGAGGGCAACTCCTGGAATGAATCTTTGAAATCTTGAATCTCAGAGATGCCCAAATTGAGGTCATCCCAGTCACGAAGGCTTAATCAGATTTATGAGCCAATCAGAAGAAACCTTACACCAATGATCTTGGATTCCTAGATTTGAACACTAATGGTTCACCCTTTCCTTTGGCATTTTAAAGCTTACATGCATAATACATATACATATACATCATATACATATATATACACATATACATTGTATACATATACATATACACATACACATACATATACATTATATATATTTAAGTATAAGTATTTTGGAACCTAATTCTAGTTCTTCTTCTGTTTCCTCTGACCCTGGATCCATCTGACCTAGATGAACTGTGGAAGAGAGTAGAAAAAAATATAGTTATTTTCTGCAGTGGGGTAAGGGTTTCTGAGGTTGTTCCATGATGTCAAATGGTAGGATTGGCGTGGAGAAACATTGAGCTCTGGGCAAGGTCTGCCTGGGTTTCACAGTGAAGCTGGGATGTTCATTGCTGGTTTCTGTTGCAGACAGGTATCTTAGTTACCATTCAATTGCTGTGAAGGGACACTATGACCAAAGCAATTTATAAAAGGAAGAGTTTATTGGGGGCTTTCGGTTTCAGAGGGAGAGTCCATGACAATCGTGGTGAGAAGTATGGCAGCAGCAGGCAGACGCAGCACTGGAGCGGCAGCTGAGAGCTTACATGTTGAGAGATGAGCATAGAGCAGAGAGGGAATGGCATGGGGTTTTGAAGCCTCAAAGCCCATCCCAGTGACACATCTCCTCCAATATGGCCACACCTCTTAATCCTTCTTACACAGTTCCACACACTGGGGAACCTTGGTAGGATAGCATTCAAATTTATCAGCCTATAGAGGGCATTCTAATTTAAACCACCACACAAGGGAAAGGACTGGACTGCTTCCTTTGAGACCAATTCTTGTCTCAGAGGTCCATAATGCTATGTTACCTTTGGTATCATCAAATGTAGCCAATTCCATCCAGACCAAACAAAATTAGCAGATGTTTATACCTCTGCTATTTTTGTTCACTAGAATTCTAGAATGCTGACATCATGGAGTTCCTCTCTAACTAGAAGAGTAGTGACAGTGGGGGACAGAATTCTAGTTGCCATGACAGAGTCAGCATGAAACAGGAAAGTTGTATAACTGGAAATAGTCTTCAGTATTTGCAGAAAGACTTGTCCAAAGGTTGTATGTTACATGATGGGATCTTTCTCTCTAATACTTCACATCTCCAGGTAAGCACCAGAAAGTACAAGTTGAAATTGCATTGTTTGTGGCAAGCAAGCAAAGGCAGGGCTTTATTTCCAAAATTCACAGCAAGTAGAAGCACCCATGGTATATTGAAGACTCTCTGATCCTGCAGGAGGCTGAAGCAAGAGTTCATGGCTAGCCTTGTCTATATAGGAAAACTCTGTGCCAAAAAACAAGACAAAGACCCTGAGAGGTCCACAATAGAAATGTATGGAAACAAAAGGAATGCCAACCTTATAGGGAGGACACTGGCACCCTTCCACTTAGAATAACAGCTAGACTAGAAAGTCACAAGTGACAAGATTATCAACAATATATGGTAATATTTAGAATACATTAAACAATACTTTTGGGGCTAGGGAGATGATTGAGTTGATAAAGTGCCTGATTCGAAGCAAGAGAGGACCTGAGTTTAGATCACTATGCAAAACTATAGACGTGATAATAATCACCTAAAAGCTCAATGTTAGTGGAGACGGTAGAGCCAAAAAAAATCTCTGGGACTCACTGACCAGCCAGTTTAGCCAATTGGTGAGCTGCAGGTTCACCGAGAGAGAGCTGTCTCAAAACTTGAAATGGAGAGTGGTAAGAAACATCAAGACTTTGACCCCCAGTCTTTACATACACATGCAAACAGAGCACATGCATAAACACACATGTGTATACTCCTCACACACATACACAAACACATTTAAAAAATACTATAGGCCAAAATCTAGAGCTATTTTCCCAAATTAGACAAAATAATTGCTGCTAATGAATACGTCTTTATTCAAATCTACCATGGAAAAATTGACATTTTAAAAAACAAATACACACACATATATATTATACACACACACATTATATATATATATATATATATATATATATATATATATATATATATATATATATGTTGATAGCACATAAGATAGAAAACAAACACAGATGGTAAAATATATAGTGTGAATAGGGTATTTTTAAAAAACATGTGCATTTAAGTTATATTTTTATGGGAAAATTAGAGAGAATTCTATGATATGAACTTAATGGTGTCTATTTTGGTATGCTATGGTTTCAGATTTTATTTGGGAAATGTTTTCCATTATGTTCTGGCTAAATTTTTGCCATGCTTGTGTTTAGTTTCAAAGAGTTGCAACCTGAATTCGAGGAAGTAGAAACACGGGTAGAGGAAAACCCTCATTAGCTGCAGGAAAAACTGCCTTAGAAGCAAGCTGGCCCAGAGCCAGAGTCCCCAGAACCCAGAAGAATCCTTAGGCTTTGGAAGTTGTTGTAACAAAGGGACAGGAGGTGGCCTCTCTGGCAGATTCTTTTCTTTCTTGGTTCCCAGGAGAAAGCTGAGTTTCACATTCCTTGTGGCCTCCAGCAAATTTCTTGATTTACATGCTGTCTTCCAGAAGACTCTGTTTTCCACAGTTAAAATGTAGGAAGACATCAGGGTGGCAAAACTGAATGAAGATTGTGGATAAAATGAGTGTGTGTCCGTCAAGGTCTTTGGAAATAGAAAATCAATCTGAGCACCTCATTAGATGTGGGATCTCCTCATGTCCAAATGAAGTGTCTAATGAGCAGTGAAAGAGCCCGGGGCTCAAGTTTCAAAGGTTTGTGAAGTTCATGGTTTGTCAAAACAAAAATAACAAATGGAATTCTAGGTCACCTCCGGGCAGCAGCGGGCCAGTATTCATCTTGGATGGAACGTCCCTACGGCTCTCCAGTCAGGCAGCACTAATCTATTTGGAAGAGTCGAGGTCATCTACCAGCAGTCCCTTGGGAGACTATTTTTGGTGCATCTTGCAGAGATTCTAGCTTTCATCTTTAAAACGGAAATGAAGCACTTGACAGTTTCATCGAACATTCAGAAGAAAATCTCCAGCTAAGGGGCATATGAGAGCTCCTCGGACTCTGCCCCATTTCTCCCCTTGAGGATTCCCTTTCCTCAAGAATTTCCACTACTCTCATGATCATATAACCTAGCTCCGTTTTACTTTTTTAAGAAACCAGTTTGATCTGAGATTTAAAAAAAAAAAAAAAAAAAGTGCCCTCTTGTCCATTCCTTTGGCAAATCCTAGATACTCTGACATGTGAAAATACCTCACCTAAAATTAAGACACTAAAATAGCATTTTCTAGATGGGCAGAGTACATGTCTATGAATTGCAAAGCCTAAGGTTCTCTGTCATTAATATAATCATTTAAAAAATGGCTTTTAGGAAGTCTGGAGAAGAAAAGCTGAGTCTAAAGTGAAGCCACTGTCACTCGGGTTGAGCTGCAGATGGCAGGCTGGGAGCCATCACTGCTTGTTCTGTCTCCCAGAAAATGTCTAAGGTCCACAGTGTTCTCACAGTTCCATATTTTACA
Organism: Uromys caudimaculatus; assembly: GCA_028551405.1. Classification (NCBI taxonomy): domain Eukaryota; kingdom Metazoa; phylum Chordata; class Mammalia; order Rodentia; family Muridae; genus Uromys; species Uromys caudimaculatus. The sequence continues at coordinate 25,241,192 of CM052719.1, read as the reverse complement.
CCACAAAAGAACACTGCCCATTATCTAAGAACCGAGACAAGTGTAAAATAGATTATGGAGAACTGAAGAATATCAGCTTTGTCTCCTGTCCTTCCCCTCATTCAAACGTGTCATAAAACCTGAAGACAGTGCTCCATTATTGGAAAGTGGAGAGATGACACCCTTCCCAGTGAAGACCAGGCAAGACTTTACAGAGTATAAATACAGTGCTCACAGTGAGAGTTAGATAAAAGCCAACAAAAGTTTTGATCAATGACTGCTATGTGCTAAATATTGTAAGAATGTAGAGAGGCTTACAAAGATAAGAAAAACATCCTGACCTTCTGGGAGCACACAGTGAATTGAGAGGAAGGCAAGTATAGCTCTCCCTATAAGGCAGAAAGCGAGTCCACAAGATCTTTGTTCTCAGATGGACTCATGTACTTGATAGGATGGAGAAACCCAACTGAAAGTAGAAAGCAGAGGCTACACACAGGGAAGGCAGTTAAGGTCAACAGCAGTGCTCTAAGCAAGAAAAAAATAAAGGCCTCAGCCTGGGAAGTGTTTCTGGCACCGAAGAGGATAGATAAAGGGAAGTCTTCCTGTAGGCCATGATAACCATCACCATGGGTGGAAGCCCAGGAAGACTGAAGAATGATGTGAGGGTTCCTGCCCTGCCAGGTGGGGAGAACAACGCAACCATCACCTTTGCTGGGGAGAGAGAAGAAGTTGTGTGTCTCTTAACCAAGATGCTTAGGACCAGAAGGGATTTTGGATTTTGGATGTTGACATATTTATATACATAATGAGCTACCTCAAAAGGTGTGGGATGCAAGGCTAAAGTTGGAATTCAATTATGTCTCATATATCTCACCCCTTACACACATAGTCTAAGGTCAACTCTCTGTAGTACGTTGAATGATTTTATGGTGTCACTTCTAAGCATCCTATTGGCACTCCAAGGGTTTTAGATTTTGAAGTAGTACTGCTCAACCGATTTTAAAACTATAGAAAGAGAAGCATTCGATGAAGCTGTTATGAAAGAAGTGAACTTTGACAGAATAAATTCTCCTGCTCTTGTGCTTTATTCTCTGCAGAGTTTAAACACCCCAAACCTCCTGACTATAGTCTCTCCTCTATGAGAGGGTAGCCAGGGAGCACACTAGCCCTACGTAGTTCCCAAATATTCTTAGGATCAGTGACACAATTTGAAACACCCCAAAGAGATGATTTTATTTTCTCTATTCGTCTCCAAGGATCCTGTAATTAATGAAAAGGCGAAATGCAGCCTAGACACGAGGTAACCAAAACACACCAATGAAGCCATTGATTCAGAATCTCTTACAAAAACAAATCCGCTGGCAGAATTCTAGCTTGGTAAACAGTCCCTAAAATGGGAATCCAAGCAGAGAGAAGGGCAGTGTGCAGAATGCATCAGATCATAAACAAACCCCCTTTAAAGTCTCTGAGCCAGAAAATCAGCCCCAGTACCAGCACAGAGAAAGAAAAATGTCCTGGCAGTCCCACCCCCAGTGACCAGGGACCAGATGGCCAGGCATTTGGGAACTTCTTGGGTTTTGCTGCAGAGGAAGTAGTCTCCTGGGGAGACCCTGGTTGGCCTGTGTCATCTTCCTCTCCTGCTGTGTTCCATCAGTACCATTTCCATTGGGTATCAGAGAAGAAGCTTAAAGCCTACTTGATTCTTTTCATACTTTCTTCCTAAAGAAGTGGGGACTCTTCTGTCACCTTCCAAGTGACAAGCAGAAGCCTCCTAACTAAATATGATCATGCATTCTGATTTTTGAGGAGCCAGGTTTAGGGTTTGATCCTTTACATGTTTCATTAAAAGTTATATGCAGTAAAATTATAATTCTTCAACTGTGCAATTCAATGGCTTGAAAATCAATGCATCTTGCTGCAAACACATCTCTGATGTTTCCATTAATGGATACTGACTTAGGATTACTATTGCTGTGATGAAACATCATGAACAAAAAGGAAATTGGGAAGGAGAGGGCTTATTTGGCTTACACGTCAGGACAGGAACTCAAACAGGACAAGAACCTGGAGACAGGTCCCGAGGCAGAGGCCATAGAAGAGTGCTGCTTACTGGCTTGCTCCCCTTGGCTTGCTCAGCCTGCTTTCTAATAGAACCCAGGACCACCAGCCCAGGGATGACCCCACCCACAGTGGTCTGGACCCTCCCCCAGCAATCCATGTTAGGTAACCCAAGTCTCTGTTCATGGGTCATAGTCACTCAAATTTGGCTCTAGAGTAAACTCTCATTCACTTTGAGGTGAGAACTATGTTCTTGGAGTTGATATACTCATACACATAAAGTAAAAAGGAATAAACCTGTATAAAACCAGGCTTTATATTCATGCAGTTGTAACCAGAATTGTTTTTACTTTTCTTCTAGTTGTTTATTAGAATTTATATTGGCAAATACAAACTTCGTGACATACACTATATTCATCAGCTCTGCTAAATTCACTTCATGGTTTTGTGGACTCCTTGGATTTCCATTTACAAATGCATGTAATTAGAATAGTCTTACCTTTAATTCCCAATTTTTGTAACCTCTCTTTGCTTCTTGTTTCCCAGCACTAGCAAGGCTCTCAGACACAGCACTGAATAGATATGATAGCAGGTAAGCTTGTCCTTGATCTCGGGGAGAAGATATTATATATGCCACCATTAGGATGACATCAGCAGCGTATTTCCCTACAGATTGATGGAAATGCCTTTTACTCCTGGTTTGTCACAGATGATCCATGAATTCTGTTGGTGCTTTCCTTCATTTACTGAGGTGGTCATATGTTTTTCTCCTTGATAAAGAATCCCATGAATGACTTTCACAACACTAAGTCACAAGAATATTTGCTACAGACTCACCCTTCACTCTCAAAGGTAGCCTTTCTTCTTCCAACAAATGGCACAGTTGTCCTTCCAGATTCTTTTATTTTACATATTGACTGGAGTTCCATGGACTAGAGCAATAGGGTTTTGCTATTCTGAAGAGTCCACTGGTAGACTAGGAGGCGGAGCCCTTGCTTGCACTTGGGAGCATACTAGAAATGTAGGACTTAAAGGAGCGTCTTTCCAAATGACGTACAGAAAGCGGCGAGTCATAAATCCATCCATCTAGGACTCAGCTCTTCTTGGCTTAAAACCCCCAGGAAAATCTCAGCTTTGACCCCTAGAGAGACTATTTATCTTTCTCTTGCCCCATTGTCTTTTGTGTTGAATACTATAGAATCAGATCTTCCACAAAAAGTAGGTTCCTGCCTTCTGTATTTCAGCAGTACAGTCAGCAAACAGACTTAAAGGAGTACACATGCACCTGGAAGCAAAGTGCCCTGGGGCATTTACCGTTGTGCCCTGGAATGCTTGAGAGGTGAAGCCAAAGCCTTGGCTAATTGCTTTCACTTTTTTTGTTTTGTTTTGTTTATTTCATTTTAATTTTTTTGGCACAGAGTATTGCTATGTAGGCCAGGATGACCTTGAAATCCTCCTGTGTCAACCTCCAGAATTCTGGGAGCACTACAGGCATGGGTCACCATTCCTGGCTCTGGGAATGAATTGCTTTAAGTATCTTCTGCAATACAGGCCAAGTAGGATGGCACACACTCTAGAGGCTGAGGCATGGAGATCACAAGTTTAAGTCTACCCAGATGCATAGTGAGATACTATGTGTCCATCAACCAATATATCCAAAATCCAAACAAATAGGAGCTAATTTGAAAATTGTATGTAGAAGAGATTTTGATGTTATATTTAATTAGAATCTTCAGAGACTGCCTATACACACACACACACACACACACACACACACACACACACACACATATATATATATATAAGCTGCTGGCACTTATGTAGAACATGCCATATATTTCAGTTTATAAACATAATAGTTAGGATGTTTTTATTTTACTGTTTTCACTCATATAAAAAGAAGAAAAAATTATGAAGGTGAACCCAAGATACCAATTCTATTGTAAGGCCAGTGTGGTGTGGTGTGCCTATGATTCCAGTGCTTGGGAAAGTGATACAGAAGGATTGCCAAAAGCCTAGGGCCAGCCTGGGCTACATAGTGAGCCCAAGTCCAGTCCATCCCAATCTGCAGAACAAGGTCTTGCCAAAAAAAAAAAAAAAAAAAGCTAGAAAGCAATTCAACAGTAGTGACAAGAACAGCCAAAACCAATGGTCACCCCACGATGAGAACTCAGGACAAAATGACTCTTTACAACGGCATCCCCATGCAGAGGGTCCTACGGCCCCACTAAGTGAGACCCAGACAGGATCACTTTCTTAAGGTCATACAGTTGGCAAATAGCAGGGCTGAAGTCTAAATGCGGGAAATATGACATCAAAACACTTGATGTTCAACTATCCATGTCCTAACATGAAAAAATAGATAGAACACGCACGCACGCACACACACACACACACACACACTTTTCTAAGGGGACCAATCACTTACAGGTAAAACGATCTAATGCTATTATTGTAACCTTTGGCCTCATAACCACTATTTACTGAGTGCTTATGCACACACACACACACACACACACACACACACACACACACACACACAAATGTCTTGAGGCCCTTTCTATATGCCTCTGTTTTCTGATGCTGAGTTTTGCTCTTGTCTGCCTTAGATTACCGGGACTGGAGTGTCACCTGTCACCATGTTGTTGTAGATGCCCCTCTAACACTTAGCTTTGCATTCCATATTTTATAGAATTTTTTCTACTCACTTACTCCATGGTTTCCTAGAGCCCATCTCTTCTACTGAGGACACGTCCACTCTGAGATGCTGGACTCTTAACTGACCAACTCCAGACCTTTGCCAACAGTGGCTGGGAGGGGGAAAGACTTGTCAGTGTTGTCAGCATGCACCTGTATTCACAAGCACAATAGCTTTCAACTTGGACTAAGCAATGGGAACCATGTGCCCCTAACTTGTGCTTCCTGCTACACTGGCTAGGAGGCACTCAGCATGAACAAAGCTCTGTATTATATGGAATACATACATGGAGAGAAAGAGAAAGACAGAGAAATACAGAGACAGAGAAAGATGATAGATGATAGATAGATAGATAGATAGATAGATAGATAGATAGATAGATAGAAGACAGATAGATATATGATGATTAGACATAGATGATAGATAAAAGACAGATGATAGATGATTGATAGATGACAGATAGATTAGATAGATAGATGACAGATGATAGATATGATTAGATAGATAGATAGATAGATAGATAGATAGATAGATAGATAGACAGATAGGTTGATAGGCAGATAGTAGATGGATAGATGGATAGATGGCTAGATGACAGAGATGAGTTAGTTTCATTTTGCCAAGGGTAGTGGTGCATAGCACTTGGGGAGCTGAGGCTGATGGATCTGAGTTTAAGATCAGGCTGGCAATATATAATAACATTGCAGTGAGGGTGGGGGGAGGGAAAAGAAGGAAAGGCAGGAAAGAGGCAAGCAAAGGAAACAAACACTCAGTGTCCCAGTCCACCAGCAGTCAGAACAGTAATCCGACATCAGGGCCAGACGGGAGAGCAGAGCAGAGTGAAGAATACACACACGCTAAAGCAGAGCAATGCAACCAGGAGACAAGAGAGCAAAGCCAATCACGGCCAGGATTCCAAGGGGAGGAAGACTCAGGTCTGGAGTTCAAGTCCTGACTAATTCAATCTTCTGTGGGTGAGCAGGACCATGAGAAACCTCAGAGCCAGAGCAAAGGCTGGTGGGAATCTGAGCAAGGCTCTAACTGGCAAACCACCACTGTTTCCCTTGGCAGCAATAAAGGAAAGAGAAGGTAAGATAACTCCATGTGCTTCATGACTTGATGCTCTCTGTTAAGGACTTACGCACTTTTTTGTCCCTGCCATAAATTTTACGACCTTGTCACAGCGTGTCATCATGGATTCCTGGAGGTCCCTGATAATGACCTACAAAAGCTGTGAATGGAACACTAACCCAGACAGCAACTGGTCTTATGACCTCACTCCCCTACTGGGGAGTTCTCCCTCTAGGCAGCCTGCCTGCTTTTCACTTGCACAGGGAGTTTCCCTGGAAGTGCTCACCACCAGTCTGAACTGTTAGCACAGAGATGGCATGTTCAAGGGACCTAGGAGGTGAATTCTTGACCTGACCCTGTTGCCTGGGCAGAAGCCGACTTGTTCCCACAGTCTCTGGCCCAGACCTTTAGATCACAGCCAGATCGCTGCAATTGACTGTAGCCTGGATTGGGAAACAGACGCTGTGTGATGATTAATGAGAAAAAGAGCTTAGTCAGAATTACACTCGGTTATGCCAGTGTTGCCGATTCCTGTAGGCGCTCATTTCTCCAGGACATCCCTTTCCTTGGGAGCTGCACAGCTATCTCTGTTAGATTATGTATCTGCAACGCCATCACCTTTGTGACAGATAATCGGAGACACAGACTTGCCTGTGTTCCCATCAGCAACTGTGTCTGACTGCTGCTACATTCATCTCCAGTAATTTCCTAAAATGGTGATGCTTGCTTCTGTTTATCTCATTGAATAATGTTAAAAGCAACAGAATAAATGCCAACATTGCATGTGCTGTCTTATGTCGCAATGTCTGTGAGAGAGATGGACTCTGGGCTCTGACTAAATTGGCATGTTCAACCCCATTCTTTGAGAAGATTGGACTCAGCTCAAATTTTTGATTAGCATCAATTTTTTTACAGCTGCATATAGTGCTCACTTTGTGTTTTTGACACAGTGTCTCACTATGTCTATAGCCCAGGCTGCCTCTGACTCAATTCTCTTTTAGTTTCCTAAGTACTGGGATTACAGGCGTGCACCGCCTAAAAATAAGCTTTGATACCAAACATGGATCTCTTGGCTTGCTTTTTTAAAAAAGGGGAAATGAGATTTCTAGAGATTTCCTGAGGAAGCTAAAAGCTTCCCAACTTCAGCTAGGAAACAAACACAACAGTGCCTGGGACCCTTGGAGGAAAACTGCACTGCCAGACCGCCCTGCCTAGTGACTGAGGTCCTGAGATCCAGGAGAACGCCCAGTTAACGGTTCTGTTGTTTACGGTTGTTGATCAGCGCTTAGGACCACAGGTGAGAAGCCAGACTCAGCCCTCTCTGATCTTTTGGAACAAAACAGATCCGAACATATCCATGTTGATCAAACTGGGGCACAAGAACTACATCCTCCCTGGGCTTGTGGTCTGATAACATCCAGCAGAAGAGTGTAGTCACAACATGGCGTTTGTTTTGTGTACACACACACACACACACACACACACACTGGATCCATTTACTACAATGAGGATAATTTGGAGTTGAATTGTAACTGATTTATGTTTCCTTCTCCCTCATGTTTGAGGTTGAACAATAACAAAAATCTCAACCAAATACATTACAGCGTTACAATCCCAAGGGCTGGATGCAAAGCCTTCTGCATGGGTACCACACTCTGGGAGAAACAAGACCGAGAGCGTAGAAATCATATGCCTTTAACCGTTGTACTCAGGAGGCAGAGGCAAGTGGATGCCTGTGAGTTCCAGGGCAGCCTGGGCTACAGAGTGAGTTCCAGAACAGCCAGTCTATTACACAGGGAAACCCTGTCTCAAAACAAAACAAAACAATAAAACCAAACAAACATCAAACAAATAAATAAACAAAAAAACCAGCTGTGGCTCATTGAAATAGAATCTAGTAGTAGTAGTAGCAGTAGCAGCAGTAGTAAATGGAGAACATCTGAGTTAATTGGAATAATGTTACTTATAAAGATACCCAGTGACTTGGAGCAGGAGGTATCACCTCATCTAGAAACACAGAATGAGTCTTGATTGTCTTCAGACACTGGCAGTTCTAGGCATGGAATCCAGGCTTCTAGGAACATAACTGGGTTTGCTAGGATACATGGAGAACAAAGAACCAGGCTTTGCTTATTTGTCTGGACTTGCAGCCTTGTAAATCACACTTGGGTTATTGAATTGCAATCTCTGAGCCTCATTCACTCAGCTAAAAAAAGAAAACAATAATAATGGAAGCTAACCCCTGAGGTATTGTGTGAAGACTAAGGAAGAGAACACATGTTCTGAATACATAGCAGATGATGAATATTAGCTGCTAGATTTTCAATGCGGGCAGGGAAATCGCAACATCTTACATGTCATATACAATGTGATTCTGTCATCACATCTCACCTGAAGTTGAGGACAGCAGGTTTGTATTGCAGAGGTGCTCTTTAAAGCTCCACAATACTGAAGTCAAAGGACCAATGAGCTCCTGAAAGATCTTGACCCTATTAAAATGTGGAAGCCCTTGGATTCGTCTTTAGCAAACTAGCCAAGAGTTAAGCTGTGATTGACAGTTCTAGGACACTGTTGTTAAACACTTCAGTTTTGTACAGATAGAGTTGCATTAGCCAACCTTGCCTTTTGCCTAATTTGGCCTCAGTCATGGCCTACACGAACCTTTGCTCTGCCCTGCCTAGCCTTAGGAATCGAGAGTGGGTTTGTGTCTAGTCAGTGTTAAGATAAAAGTAAATATTCCGTGCTCACATTTTACTTCTCAGTTCCGATCTAAGTTTTCTAATTTTGTTCAAATGCAAGTTCACTCTGTAAGAATTGATGGATTGTCAGTGCTTCTCAGGATGTGTTTTAATATGAAGCTGGTTTGGATACAAAGCCTTAATTAATGATGCCACAGACCATTGTTGCTTTTGGTTTTCCAAGGAAAACCCACACTGAGGGACCAAACACTACTTCTCTCAATCACAGAAGTAATATTTAGGGTGATACAAAACTTCCAGAAGGAAAGGACAGTCCCTGGAATGGGTACCAGTTGCAACATCAGTGACCTTGTGACCTTATGACCTTATGTCCCTATTCAGACCCTGAAACAACACAGGTCACACACAATCCCATACTGACTCCTTTTTCTCTGTACTCTGTTCCCACCAAACCCCTGGTAATGGCTAGAGTCCAAGAGAAGTGGGACTTAAAAAAAAAAATTAAAAACATTAGTATTCTTGTGTGTGTATGCATGAATGCATGCGAGTGTGCGTATCATAACACATGTGTGGAGATCAGAGGAATGGAGCCACCCAGTGTCAGTTCTCTCTTTCCACCTTTCCACGGATTGTGACAAACAGCAACCAGGCCAGCAGGCTTGTGTCACAAGAACCTATATCCTCTGAGCCATCTCACAGGTGTTCTTTGTGAAGAAAAGGAGAGGGAGGGAGGGAGGGAGGGAGGGAGGAAGAGAGAGAGAGAGAGAGTCAGAGTCCTCGGGATTAAAATATGTATCTTCTCTCTTGCTGCTAGTTACTATTGCCTTCAGAGGGTGCAATTCGAATAAGTAGGAAACATTATCATCACCAGGATATTGATAAATATTCTATGCACAGATTCCATCAAACATATCAACTCTATGCATCTAACAGAGAGTGGCAGAATGCTATTGCTGATGTAGTAATCACACATTCTTGCTTTTAATACAGTCCTGCATTGGAATCTAGACCTGGCACAGTCAAATGCATGTTAGAACTGTAGACTGTGGGCTGGCTGACTAGATCCATGTAGACCCTCTTTCCTTTGCCAGGTAAGCAAGGTCTTCTCTAGACTTTTGGCTAATTTGGATTCATTCAAATTTGAAAGCAGAAGGAGTAAAATCACACAGGGCTAAGCAAGAGAGGTTACAGTATTTGATGATAACATTTTTATTCTTGACCACAACTCTGTGACTAATTTTATAAGCATGAAAGTCCCTTTGAGGCCAGGGAGGCGACACACTTCCTACTCCATGTGGCCAAACATTTTCACCTTGGGGGGCAGTGCTTGAATGAGGATAGTAGGGTGCCAGATGTGTTGAAGGATTCTGGTCGAAAAATACTGGGATAAAGGTGAGAAGTAAGGAAAACTTCATATGGTTACTTACCACAGCTGGGCCTGGGGCCCTCCAACTATAATCTCAACCACTCAGGAAGCAGAGGCAGGAGGATCAAGAGTTCACGATCAGCCGGGCAGTGGTGGCACACGCCTTTAATCCCAGCACTTGGGAGGCAGAGGCGTGGATTTCTGAGTTCGAGGCCAGCCTGGTCTACAGAGTTGAGTTCCAGGACAGCCAGGGCTACACAGAGAAACCCTGTCTCGAAAAAAAAAAAAAGAGTTCACGGTCTGCAGTGCCACAGAGTGAGTTCAAGGGCAGCTAAGTCGGCTTACCAAGAGCCTGTTTCAAATTAGAACGTTTAGGTTGGTGGCAAAGTGTAGGAAACAGGAGATGAGGCCGAGGACTAACCTAGTGTGTGTGTGTGTGTGTGTGTGTGTGTGTGTGTGTGTGTGTGTGCGCGCGCGCGCGCGTGTGCGTGTATGGAGAGACTCCAATATAGTGAGTGCATATACAGAGAAAGGGTTACTCTAGTATATGTGTATATATGTGTGTTTGTGTGTGTGTGTGTGTGTGTGTGTGTGTGTGTGTGAGTGATAGAGAGAGAAAATACATGTGTGTATCAATAACCAAAGCAATTCAACACAAATTACCTTTCAATCACAATACCCAGACTCACCTCCCTGTCATGAAAGCATGGTAAAATAAACCTTCACTTCTAGCTGGAAACTTCACAAACTATGTGCAAAATGCCTTAGAAATTTCTAAACACTTTAATTCAATAAATTTATTTCTATAATATGCACTGAAAAAAGGAGATGGGCATTTATATTCAATTTTAAGGATAATTAATACAGAATTATTTATAAGTTAAAATTACAAGCATAACATGTATCCCACAATGTAAAAACTTTGTGGGAATTAAAAATCTGGCTTTCAAGTAATGTTCAACAACATAAAAATGTTAATAATAAATGATAAAATGAAATGTGTGACAAAACTTAAGTGAACAAGGATGAGAGTTGTGTTTTATTTTGTTTTTCAATTTGCTAAACAAACCTTCCGAGGTCTGCCTAGGCTCAGCTTGTTCCTGTGTTTTAGGGGCATAAGAGTTGTTATATTGTGCCAAATCCCAGTCCAGCAATCAGAAGCGTCCCCAGGACAGTTCAGAGGACAAAGCCGGCTTCCCTAAGAAAGGGTCCCCAAAGTTCCCGTTAAACCGTACTAGCAGACGCAGTTCCTCAGGAGTGGAGAACTTTATCGCTCACAGTCTTTTTCAGATATATTTCCAGCTCCAGACACCTACATAGTCCTTTGAAATTGATTGTAAACTACTATTCTTTCCATTTTATAGGTGAGAAAAGGAAGGTTGAAAGGGGCCCAGCTGGTGATTGACAGTACCCGCTAAAACCCTCCGATCCCCCCCCCCCCCCCCATCTTCCAGCACTCTTCACATATGGGCCTTCCTCTGGAGAAGGGATTTAGGACTACATTCCTGTCTCCTGTATATCCTGCTCCAGAAGAAAATGTGATGTTTACATTTAGCCTACACTCTTGCTTCCACACCACAGCGCTCTCATGACATATATACACTGCTGGGCAATCCTATAATCTCTAGTTAGGCCTAATGTGTGATAAGAGTGATCTCGGTCAGGCAGACTCCCACCAGCCACGAACACATCTGCGCCGCCCTTACAAGATGGGGGTAGGAAAGGCCTCATATACAGGTACTTTTTAAGCCAGAAGAATGTCCAGGAGCTAAGGCTATTACCAATTACATGCTAATTTTCACCAAATGCTCATCTTGGCTTCGGCTTTGACTCCCACACCAGGCAAGCCTTTCCCCATGAGTTATTCTGTTATATCCGGTCGCTGTCTGGGTCAGACTTCTCAAACTGAGTCACTTGGGAATCCTTTAAGAAAGCAGATTGAGTTCAGTTCTGAAGGTTTACTCTGAGTCAGCTTTTCTGACACCCTCTGAGGTACTCCCACGACTTCCCGACTAGAGGACACGAGTAGATCTAGATCGCCACCAACTTTGGGAGCGGGGACCCGCGCTTTGCTGGATTTTCATTCTGGGGTTCCTTTTCTGTAGCAAAGGCAGGGGCCACCTTCATTTCTAAGTTACCCCATCAGCAGTCATTCCGGGTCACATGAATCGCCTCCATGGTGACTTGGCTCTACTTTTGTAATTCCCCGAGATGCTTCAACTTACTCCCCAGAAAAAGTAAAGCAGAATCTCTGGGCGTATCCCCTGATAGATACGATGCATCCCAGATATCCGGGCGACTTTAGTATGCAGTCAAGGTTAAGGACACTTCCCTTGGAATGGGACCCACAGAACCCATCTTTCTGGCTCCAGTTTATGCTGCTGCTACGTTTAAAGTCTGTGCTTACCCTTTGTCTTCAGTGTTCACCCGAAGATTAACTGTAAATTCCTTCTACACAGCCTATTAACCTTGACCAGTCACCATCTCAGAAGACAGATGAATGATCGTTGCTTCAAGGAGACCTCTCGGGAGAAGAGGCATAGAAGTTGGGAACTAGGTTTTACTTTGCTTTCTCTCATTTGGGGAGGGGCATGGTTCAGTCATGAGTTTGCTTTTCATTACTTTATCTCATGAAACTATTCATGGAAACTGGTTTTTATTTTCTGTTTTGTGGTTTTGTTTTGTTTTTAGAACATACGAGGACTCTACGATAAAACCTAACTAATTTGGTAATTAAGCAATCACAGTCCTTTATAGGTACCCAGGTCGCCACTAATGGAACATTCGAAAAGATAAGCCATTTTAAAATCCTTTTTTTTTTTTCCCTGAGAGCAGGGACCCCAGTGGAGAAGTTAGGGCAAGGACTAAAAGAGCTGAAGGGGTTTGCAATCTCGGAGGAAGAACAACAGTATCAACCAACCAGACCCCCAAAGCTCCCAGGGACTAAACCGCCAACCAAAGAGTACTTATTCATGGGGGGACCCATGGCTCCAGCTGGATATATAACAGAGGATGGCCTTATCTGGCATCAATAGGAGGAGGGTCCTTGGTCCTGTGGAGGCTCGATGCCCCAGCATAGGGGAATGCCAGGGTGCTGAGGTGGGAGTGGGTGGGTGGGTGGGTGAGCTCCCTCATTGATGCAGGGGTCAAGGGGGAAGAGAGAAGAGGTTTGTGGAGGGGAAACTGGGAAGGAGGATAACATTGGAAATGTAAATAAATAAAATAACCAATAAAACTCAAAAAACCTTTTTTTTTTTCCTGTGACTGAGATGTAAAGCAAATAAATAAATATAAAAAAAAAATCATTTTCCCATAAAATTGGTTCACTCAAGCAAGATAAATATCTAGGGCCATGTTATTTTAAAAGCAAAACTGAGACGCAGAAGATATTAAAAATATACAGGGATGATCTTTATCACAGGGTCCTAGAAGTATCTGATGATTCATTCATTACTAGGAGTCTGTTTTCAGGGGGAAATATTTTTCTTCCCTTAAATCATTCCATATATGGTAACATATTTTAAATATATCTATTTGTTTAAAATCTTGGTTTTTTTTTTTAACTCCCTTGCAATTTCTTTCTTTTTTTTTTTTAATAATAAAATAACAGCATAGGTGGCTAGAACATGTATTGTTACTCAACAACAGCAATAAAAAAAGACATTTTCAGGAAAGTCTACCTCACTTAAGCTGAAGAAAAGACCCCCTCCTCAACAAACTGGGCCAAATTAAAGGTTCTGAGCCAATGTTTGATTCGGCCAATTCTTTGATCTTTCTTTTATTTGTTTGTTTATTTATTTACTTATTTTTGTTTTAGATTTATTTACTTTTATTTTGTGTGCATGAGAATTTTGCCTGCATGGATGTCTGTGTGCTTCATGCTTGGCACCTGCAGAGGCTTGACAAAGGCATTGGATGCTCTGAAACTGGAGTTACAGACAGTTGTGTGCTGTCATGAGGGTGCTGGGAATCAAACCCGGATCCTCTAGAAGAGAAGCTGGTCTTCTTAACCACTAAGGTGACTCTCCACCCACTCATTGTGCTGCCTTATTATCTGAAAACTTCAGCTCTGATACAGGCTCTCATCTAGAGTACATTCAAGTATTTATCCAGCCACTTATTGTTGAACAAGTATTTATTGTATAACTATCATATTTCAGTACTTATGTATGAAATATGGAAGTCATGTCTTCAAGATTTTAGAAGCCAATGGGAGAAACCAGCGTACACACAAAAAGGCCAAGTGGAGCCAAGACTCAGGCCCAGAGCGCTATCAAGTTCTTAGCAGCATGAGCCTAGGTTGTTTACGAGCTCCATTCCACATCTCTAACAACTGGATAACAGTCAGACTAAAGGAAATATTTCCTGTAAAGCCATTTAGCCAAGTACCAGATATACACCAAGCAGGCCAGGAATGGGAAGCATCGTGTGTGTGGCTCAGTATTAACAGAGCAAGGAGTGATCCATGTGGCTCCGGGCAGAGGCAGTACTGTTTGAGGCCTTTATGCACACAACTCACACTGTGGTTAAGATGGCTGAGAAACTCTGCTACTTAAGGTCTCAGTCTACCATGTCAGGGTAGCTCCCCTGAGCTCAGCATAAGATGGGCTCTCTTTCCCAGCAGGGCTTCCTCTTGCTGCCCTATCTGAGGAGCCAGACCCCCACACTCTACCTGAGGAATGTTACATAATCCTTGGTGAAATTACAGGTTCAACTTCCTAGAATGCCTCTCCACACAAATGAGGTATCCCCAGAACCTGGGTTCCCACTTTTCAAGGTTTATATAGTCCTTGTTCACTCCGAATAAAGAACATAAGCTGTTTCGTTGACTGTTGTCTAAGAGAACTATTTTCTAAAAGAACTATAACACTGAAGAGCTACAACACTGAAATCTTCAGACACCCCCCCCCACACACACACACACACATCCTAAGTCTTGCTTCATCCTGTCCCTAACTGGTATGCACTGGGCCCCACACACCCCACAGGAAGATGAAGACTGTTGAACTCTGCTCAGCTTCATCCTTCCAGAACTGGTGTACAGCAGCACTGCCTGGACATCCCAAAGGAAGAGGCAAAAACAGAGCCACACAGGACAGCTAGCCAGGTAAAGCAAGGGATGTATCTTGGGTTACTCTGAAGCCACAGAATATTCAATTGAGTAAAGACACCAATACCTGAAATAGAAAGGATTGTCACCAGCCTTAGAATGTGATCAATAATAGCACTGGTTTGTCCCAGCTATCTTTAGCCCTAATAGCACATGTCTGTGCATAAGGGTCCCATTTCAGTGTTACTGTCAAATCTAATCACAAATAGCAAAGCATGCAAGTGCACTCGAGATGCTACACAAGGCAGTACTCTCTGAGAAGTGCGCCAGGCGGTCCCCTGATGGCAACCGCAAGAGCGATCAGAACCTTGCAGCTGAACTCTGTTCCTCCTTGGCACCTAACCACCTTCCTCAGCTCAATTTGAGTTGATACACAAAAAATAAACATACCTTCCATTTACAGAACCTGGGCACAGCTGATTAAGGTGGTTCAGAGAATAGTAGGGAATTAGATAAGGAAGGAAATGTCAAGAAAATCCCACAGGCAGAAACGACAAAGGGCCCCGGCGATAAGGACACGACCTAGACTGGAAGGTGGAAGGGCAGTAGGGAGAAAAGGAGTGCAGTGAAGGCCAGGGACAGTTGTCAACTTAACATCTGCAGAGACATCACACCCAGGCATTTGCTCGAGTGATTGTCTGATGTGGAAAGAATTGTCCTAAATCTGGGCCACACCTTCCGGTGGCGGCCCACAGAAATGGACATGGGAGAAGGAAGCCTTGGTTTTCCCCTGCTCGCCCTCACTTCTCCTGCCAAGTTCATCCATTCTGCTTCCAAGCCACTCCCTCACCAACATTAGAACCCATTTCTTAGGGACTCCAGTGATGACTGAATACCGGCAGCTCTCTAGGAAGTCTCCGGAACTGCAGCACCAGATCGGGGCTGCTGAGACATCCAGGCTTATGGACCGAGCAACCACAGAATCCCTGGTCTTTCCATTGTTGGCCTGCAGCCTGAAATAAAATCCGGCCTTCACTACATGCCTGCGCATACATGTACATGTTCACACACACACACACACACACACACACACACACACACACACACATTCACATACACATGGTCATCCCTTGTTTTACCTGGCTAGTGTCATGTGCGGTTCTGTTTTGTGCCTCTTCCCTTGGGATGTCCAGGCAGTGCAGTTCACTCACACACTCATATACACACACATACTCACATTCACACACACGTACGTACACACACTCACACATAGTCACACACGCACTCTAGCACACACTCATACACACTCTCCAACACACACATTCACGTACACACACTCACACTCATGCACACACATTCACATACACATTTACACACATATACACATACATACATATACATGCTCACACACATATACTCTCGCACACACAAACACACACACTCACATACACATGAACATTCACATACACATCACATTTGTGTGCGCACACACATATACACATACACACAGACATTCACATACACATACACATTCACATACACACTCACACAGTCACACACTCTTGCACACATATACACACACATTCATAAACCCAGAGACATAAACATTCACATACATATCACATACACACACATACTCATATTCACACTCACAAACACATACACATATATTCATTCCATCAATTCTGTCCCTTTACAGAATGCTGACTAACACAAGTGCCTTCTCCACTTGTTTCCTGAGGGCAGGTCAAAGATTAGAAGAGACAGTAGCCTGAAAAAGTAAAGATGGTGAACACTGAGTCAAAACAGTGAGCTAGGACCGATGGGAACGTCAATCACGTGGAAGTCAGCTCCATGGATGGAGCTATGGCATCACAGCCTTGACATCACACTGTGGCCTCAGCGGAGTATGCACTGGATGGGTCATGGTAAGAGGTGGGGTTCTGGGAATCAGAAGAGTAGTCATTTGCTCCTGCTGCAGGACTACGCCCCCAGTTACCTGTGGTGGCTATGGCCCACATCCATGGCATGGCTTTGTCACCTGTCACCTCTGCTTTCTTATCTGAGCTCTGAGCCTTGTCCTCTGTGTAGGCACATCTAACCACTGTCCACTTCTCCCACTGTGCCTGGCCTCTCAATTCCCACTCACCCACAACACCCCTTCTTAAGCTTCCTTTTCCCTCTGGTAATTCTCATTTCATCCAGTGAAGTGTTTTGCATGTTTGTGTGTACATGGTGTGTGTGTGTGTGTGTGTGTGTGTATGCACACATGTTGTTCCTGGATTCGGTAGAAATGGACAAGAGTGTCTTCAATTGATCTTCCCTTCATTTACTTCATTTACTTGCTGAGCCCAGAGCTCCCTGATTCTGGCTAGTCCAGCTTGCCCAGGGAGTCTCCTGTTTCTACGTTCCGAGTGCTGGCATGAAAGGAAGGGCACTCTCCTACCCTAAGCTGTTACGTGGTGTTGGGATCTGAACCCCAGTCCTCATCCTTTTAACAAATACTTCCTCTACAGATCCGTCTTCCCATTCTCACAGTGAAATTTTAACTCTACAAAGATTTCAAGCATTTATTGCGTACTATGACCCTTCAGAAGGCCATAGGCCATCATAATATCTAAGCTTTGTTTGCTTGGCAGAAACTACATTTGTCTGCTCTCAGACATCACCCCTACTGAGAACGCATATGTCTAAGACCCTTACTGCTGATATGAATCAGACTCCATTTCCCATTTTGTAAGCATAAACTTTGATAGCTATGCACCATCTTCTCTGTTAAAATAAAATCCATAAAGCTCACGTTTTACTTATTCATACAAGAACATTTTGAGGTTCTACTAAAATTCAGAAATATAGGAGAACTGCTTTTAAAAATACTGCCTGTGATCATGCATTTGTGTGTAGGTGTATTTTATGTACAACCCCACTAAATTCTCACTTGGTTCTGTATGACAATTTCTTTGCTTTGCAGACCAGAACACTGGAGTTCATACGACTCAGCCCTTGACCCAAAATTATCCCAGTGGTCAATGTCAGAGCCCAGGATGAATGCGACTTTATCAGACACTTGCATCAGCCTTGTGCCAGTCACTCATCATTGCTATGACAACTATTATTTAGTCCACGGTTCTTTTATTCATTGCTGTGGTGAAACAGAACATCATGGAAGCTGGGTGGTATAGTGTGGCAATGTTGCTTGCCTCAGGATGATACTGATGTAGCAATTCTGTGTGCCTCATGGCTGCCAGGAAGCAGAGAGAGACAAAAATAAGAGAAAGGGGCTGTAGGCATGGATATTCCCTTCAGTACAGTCCAACCCCCAGTAAACCACTTATTCTAATCAGACCTTGTGTCCTAGTTTTCACCATCTCTCAATCATGGCATCAAATTACGAAGCCATCAGTGGATTCGTCTGTTGATTAGTCAGAATCTTTCTGATCCAAATATTTCCCCAATGGGTGACTGGACTGGTGACCAAATAATCAGGACAAGAGACTTTGGGGTCATATATATCCAAAGCACAACAGGCCTCATTCAGAGCTGTATGCTGGCAGGGTGAAAGGGAGACAAGGCCTTCCTCATCCTACCTCACTGAGGTTTGTGTAGACTCTTAGCCATAGTTTTCAACCTTCTCAATGCTTCGACCTTTCACACAGTCCCTCATGTAGTGATGACCGTCAACCATAAAATTATCTTCATTGCTACTTCATAACTGCAGATTTGCTCCTGTCATGAATCCTAATATAAATATTTTCAGAGACAGAGGTTTGCTGAAAGGGATTGCACCCCACAGGTTGAGAACTGCTAGCTTAGAGGCTTAAAACAGAGCCCACTAACAAATGAGTGATAAAAAGATTAGCATATGAACCCATTTGCATTTTTCTGTGTGTGTTTTATCTTCCCTGTGCTAAAGAAGTATGAAATACAGAGATTGGTAGACATAAAATGTACTCAGCAGTCAGAGTAGCTATGCACTAGTCAGTTAGAATAGACCAGGCAATGAGATGGGAGTAGCGCTCTGGTGGAGACTAGCTGGCCCAGATTACATACACACACACATACATACATACGTACGTACATACATACATACATATGTACGTACGTACATACATACATATGTACGTACATACATACATACGTACGTACGTACATAGTGACCAGGCACTGCCATTATTTTTCTAAGTATGGAATAAAGACTTGACGGGCATGTGCTGCTGAACTGCCAGGTTATATCCAATTGTTTTTAACCATGTTCCCTTCTCCTTCTCTGGCTGACTCTTGAAGAGGGACACTTTTAGATCTCACAGAGATGCATCTGAATGCTCCTTCCAAATAGAGTGACAATGAATTGAAATCACATGTGGTTCCTTTTACGGAGAGTTGTCAGAGGCAGGCAGGAAGCCATCGTAGCCTGTAAAGGAGCAAATGAGGCAATATCAGGTGAGCACAAGGAGTTGTGTTTCTCTGACTGTCAATAAGAGGACACCATCATAGCTCCCTGTGATCAAAAGCATTGGCAGCCAATTTTTGTAACCTGGTTCAAATCTTTTCAGCCACTCTCAATTTTGAAGCCTTATGTAATGACACTTCTGGCAGGAGACACTCTTATTTTCTGCTCCAAAGCCTTGTTCCCAAATACTGTTACATGGTGACGCTGAAATACAGCCCACAGTAATTGGTAACACAAGGAACTGTGGGGCTCCCTGAAGCATTTGCCTTTAATTAATGAATTAAATACCACATCCCTCTAATGTAGGCCATTCAAGCTATGGTTTTTTTCTTCCCAGAGTGAAGCCAGTCGTGTATAGAAAAGCTAAAGGTTGGAAGGTCTTGTGAGTGCAGTAGTTAAAGTCTAGACAGAGCCGTCTGCCAGGTTATATCCGTCTTTGAGGGTAAAGATATAAAATTCTATTGGCATAGCCATAAAGTTTTGATTCCTTTCGACTCAAATTACCTCATGCACTCCACTGGTATTTAGTCAAAGACAGACTCAAGATCTGTCTTGTGCTGTCAGATTTTCTACTCTTTCTTCTGCTGTAAACCCAGTGACAGAAGAAAGCATATGCTTCACTGTGAGTGACCATTTCAATGCCGGTCATAAAGACATATCTGTTGAGAAGTGGGGGGATGACTTTCAACTACACAACAAAGACCAAGAGCTCAGGTAGAGGTCAGTACTCTTACCACATGGTACTGCTCTGAATCCTAGATTCAAAACTTCAGGCTCTTTGTTTGCCCTCTTCCCAGCTCTCAGACTCTTGAGATCCAGTGTTTGGCTCCCGGTGAGCCAAGGGTGAGGTGTTTCTGACTTACCCTGGGATATCTTTGGTTTTAAATTTCTTTTGGCTTATGGAAACACTATAGTGACATTATTGGAGAACTCCTAAGAAGCTAGCTTGCCAAGCAGCCAGGGTACAGTCTGTTTTATAGCACACAACAGGCATTGCAAGTGGGAGAGATGCCAAATGGCCAGGGCCTGAGGACTTCTTTTTGAGAACACAAGAGACTGCCACATTGCTTATCTGTGCACATCTACATGATGTCTGTGCACTGAGCAGCTCTCTCCCATTTATCTGTCAGAATTCAATTTCTGTCTCTGTTTACTCTTTCTTAGTTTAAATAAAAACTTAACCTCAGAAATCAGAAAAAAATAGCCTTGCCCTAAAAACATGACGGCCCCTCTTCATTCTGCTTCCAGCATTCACGTTCTTTCCACTGCCCACCATGCTGCTTGCCAGATAACCCGTCATGGGAGTGAAAACTAAACATGGACAAATAAATCATCCTGAAAGCTGGGGCTTCCCAAGGGTAACATCAGAGATTATCAGTCAAGCAGCAATGGTAGCATTCATTTTTCACATCGTTGTGAGGCCCTTTGTTAGTACAATTTTTTCTTTCTTTCTTTTTTTTTTTCAGAAAAGGCACAATGCCCTACATTATAGGAGACAGTCTATACAAATAGCAGTTAGTCTGTGTGAAAGTGCTCTACGTTGGGCCCTGGAGTTCACACAAACATCTCTTACAGAAAGGCTTGTCTCTCGGTGCGCACTACCTCACAGGGTCCTTGGAGCATTAAAAGAGCAACCCCTTGGCCTCCCATCTCCAGAGGCAGGATTAGCTGAGCTCTCTGTGATAGCCTGGCTTGGAGGAGACTCTGTTCATCAGCATGGGAGGAACTCTTCTGTCTAAGTTTCTGAGCCAAAAGAGTACCAGATCCTAGGTCAATCTGACACTTCGAACCAAGATATTCCACAGCAGGAGGCGCCATACCATTTTCCAGTCTTCTCTTTCACAATGTCATCTGGTGTATTCTCTTTGATTTTCTTTTTATTTATTTATTTATTTATTATTTTTATTCATCCATGTCCTTAGTCGTTACTGATTTTTTTGCCTACTTGATGTACTTTTGGTGAAAAGATGTTGAAGACTTTCACTATGCTAGTGTATCAAGCTGGTTCTTTTCACAGTTCTGTCAGTTTTGTCCCATTTTGACACCCATACATGTTCGCTATTGTTACAGTTTGGAGGAGATTCAAGTCCATTATTATTATGTAATGACATTTTTCATCCACTGTGACTATCTTAGTTAGGGTTTCATTGCTTTGAAGGGATACCATGACCAAGGCAACTCTTATAAGAGAAAGCATTTGATTGGGACTGGCTTACAGTTTCAGAGATTCAGTCCATTATCATCATGGCAGGAAACATAGCAGCCTTCAGAAAGACACAGTGCTAGAGAAGAAGCTAAGAGTTCTCCATCTTAATCGGAAGGCAGCCAGAAGGAGACTGTCATCTGCAGGCAGCCAGGAAACTCTTCCATGCTGGGTGGAGCTTAAGTATTGGAGACCACAAAGACCACCTTCATAGATACACACTTGCTCCAACAAGGTCACACCTCCTACTAGTGTCACTCCCCATAAGCCAAGCATTCAAACACTTGAGTCTATGGGGGCCATACGTATTCAAACCACCATAGTGACTTTTCTTGTTTTAAAGTTTGTACTCTCTAAAGTTAATAGCTCATTTTCTCTCTTCTTGTTAAGTTGGCATAGTGTTATATATGTTTCACTTATTCTATATGTGTCTTTTGGTCTTCTTTTTATGTGAGTACGTATGCATGAATGTTTGTATGTGTGTGGACACACATGTCTTTAGGTGCCCCCTTACATGAACATGCATGTGGAAGCCTGGGGTTGATCTGGGAAGTCCTTCTCCATCACTCTTCTTTTATTTATTTATTTATTTATTTATTTATTTATTTATTTATTTATTTATTCATTCATTCATTCATTCATTCATTCATTCATTCATTTAATTGGCGGGGACTTCAGTCAGGCACAGAGCTTGCAGATATAGCTATCTCCACTAGCCAGCTTCTTTCAGGGATCCTCTGTCTCCATCTCCTGAGTCTGGAATTAAAAGCAAGCAGCCATGTCCACCTGGCATTGTTTTAGGGATGTGAATTCTGGTCTTTTGGCTTATATAAAAAGCATGTTAACTGCTAAGCCATCTTCCCACTGGATAGAAGTAACTGCATAGAGTCAACATCTATGTCTACTCTATCCAAGAACAGTAGAATATTTATTCTCCTTAGCTCCTAAGCTGCATTTACCAAGACAGTATTTGGGGCCATAAAATATATTTCAGAAATTTTGAGTCAATAGAAAGCATTGAGAATATACTTGAAGCAGACAAGAGTTTAAACATCACATTTCTAAAATAATTCCTAGAAGAAATGTAAAAACAACTTCTAAAAGCATATTGTACTACTGAAAATATAACTTACCAACTGTGTGACATATGGGAAAGCCATCTTAGAAAACCCATGGTAGCAGGTACATATTCAAAAAAGGAGATGCAAAGTCAATCACGTAGGTAGTCACCTCAGGAAACTTGAAAAGAAAAAGCAAATTAAATCCAAAGTAGCAGAAGAAAAGAACTAAAAATAGAATAGCAATCAGTGAATGAAAAATTTAAAGAATCAATAGAGAAAAATCAATGGAACAAAACCATCATTAAATTTTTTAAATGGGCCATAAACCTTAGCAAGTACCTCTCTAAAGAAGAAAAATACCAATGGAAAGACTCAGAAAAATGCCCTTTATCACAGACCACCAGGGAATGCTTGTCAACAGTGAGGTACACTTCATGACTATTTAAATAAACAAAGTCCCCAAACAGGGACAATACTAAATCCTGGCAAGGGAGTGGAGCCCTCATTTTCTCCTGTACAGAATGAGAAATCTACAGCCCTTTCAGAAGCCAGTGTGATACTCTTACTGTGTAATCAAGTCACAGTCCTTGGCATTGACTCAAGGATGTTGAAAAGCTACATCTACCCAAGAACTTACACACCAGTGTTATGGCAGCTTTATTTATAATCGCAAAACTCTGAGGCAACACCATGACTTTCAGTGAATGGATGGGTAAAGAAACTGTAGCTCATCCAGAAAATTAAGGACTAAAAGTAATGAGGTATCAAGCTATGAAAAGACACGGAAGATAATTAAATGTCTAGGACTGAGTCTGGAGAGACCATCTGCTGTATGATTTAACCTCATGGCATTCTGGAATAGGTAAAGCTATGGCGACAGTAAAATGATGCACGGTTGCCAAGTTACAGAGGATGGAAAGAGATGCACGGTTGCCAAGTTACAGAGGATGGAAAGGTGAGTGGAGCACAGCAGACTCTAAGACAGTCAAATACAGTGAAGAATGCCATTGTTCATTCACCTGAACCTGAAAAATGTCTAGCACCAGGACGGACCCAGGATGTCAGCTGCAGGCTTCAGGTGATACGACATCAGCATAGCTTTGTCAGCTACACACATGCTCACTGCGGTGGGAGATGATGATGATAATGTCAAGGCTGCATGTAGATAGGGATAAAAGGTGACTGAGAGACCTCTGTACCTTTCAGTTTTTCTATAAACTTACTAATGCTCCCAAGAAACCAACCACGTCTTATTTTATAAAGAAAAAAAGCAAAATAAAACCTTCATTTCTCAAATGAAAAATGAATCATTTAATTTGGCCAGTAATCATACCTATGTTTATATTTTTAGATGCTTGGCAATACACACATAAATTTTAGCACTTTAGGTATATATATATATATATATATATATATATATATATATATATATATCTAAATATATATATATATACCTATATACCTCTCTCTCTCTCTCTCTCTCTCTCTCTCTCTCTCTCTCTCTAAGAGAGAGAGAGAGAGAGATGGGGTTTCTCTGTGTAGCCCTGGCTGTCCTGGCACTTACTCTGAAGACCAGGCTGGCCTCAAACTCCTCTGCCTGACTCTGCCTCCCAGGCGCTGGGCTTAAAGGCATGTGCTGACACCACCACCACCACCCAGCTGCACTTTAGCTATTTTTAAAGGTTAAGGTCAATCAAAAATTGAAAGTGTTTTCATGCTGTTTGACATTCATTGCAGTCATGCTGTGTGGCCTGCATCATCTTTCTTTGGAACTTAGTTCTTTCTTTGGAGCTCAGCTCACCCCCTGTAACGGAAACTACCTCTATTAAGCACAAA
Organism: Uromys caudimaculatus; assembly: GCA_028551405.1. Lineage (NCBI taxonomy): Eukaryota > Metazoa > Chordata > Mammalia > Rodentia > Muridae > Uromys > Uromys caudimaculatus. Next base: position 25,216,721 of record CM052719.1, on the reverse strand, counting down.
ATGCATTTTCCTTACCCCACCCCCACCCCTGGAAACCACCTTTGACTTTTGACACTCTGAAAATTTCTGTTATATGTGCTTCAGAGTGAGTGAAATTATACAGTAGTTGTGTTTTTGTGTGTCTGCCCTGTTGTGCTTAGTGTAGTGTTATTAAGTGTTAATCATGCTATAGCATGTGTCAGAATTTCCCTCTGTGTTTATCTACTCACCCTGCGTGGTTACCTGCTTCTACTTCTTGACCACTCTAAACGGTGTAACTATGCACATAAACACACCTCTGCTCACTAGGTTCCACAATGTCCCAAAGCTGAGCATCAAGTATCAAACACATAACCTGACATTTTATATTTGAACCATAACATTCTGGCCCCGGCTCCCACAGGCTTTGGCCATCTCAAAATTCAAAACACATTCAGTCCAACCTCAATCATCTCAATAGTCTTGACCCTCAAGGCATATTTAACTGTGAGACATCATACAGCCAAAGCACAAGTTACATGCTTCTAAAATGCAGTGGTACAGAGCAAACATCGTCATTCCTAAAGGAAGAAACAGGAGAACCACAAAAAAAGGTAGACATCAAAGCAAGGCCAAACCCCATCGCAGCAGTAGCAAATCCTGAAGCCCCAGATCCAGCCTCCAGGCTGAATCCCCATCAGAATGGCCCACGAAGTGCTGTGTACAGCATTTTAGGTCTTTTCTAGCCCCTAGCTCCAACTTCGTTTATTGAACTCCCACAAAACAATTTTGAGGGTCTGAGAATCGTATTAATGAGTTCCTCATAGTACTGACCCTACTTCTTGCTACCAATTTTCTATATTAGACACTTTTCATGTCACCTGACAGAGTAAATTAAGGTGTAGACAGTTTATCTTCTCACAGTTTCAGAGCATATAAGCCAGGATGCTGGGGACGGCATGGGAGAGTGACTCACTCTGTGGAAGTAAGAGCTTGTGTGAGAGCGCGTCCACACTGTGGTAGAGCCTACAGTTCCTTCAGTTCTTCCAGCTGTATTCAGGAGTAGAACAGCAGGGTCATCTTGTAATTCTAAATTGAATTTTTTGAGTCACATACTGCCTACACAATTTCACATTATTACTAATAACATAAAGGGATGTCAATGGCCCCACACCCCTGACAATACTTGTTATTTTCTGTGTGTTGTTTTTTTAACAGTAGCTATGTTAATGGGTATCAGGTATATTTCATATAGGTTTTGCTTTGTGCTTGCTTTTCATTTGCAATATCAATTTGTACATTTTTTCCCTTTGGAGAAATGTCAACTCAAGTCCTTTGCCCATATCTTAACTGGGTTGTTTTCTGAGGTGTTGGGTTCTGGATATTTCATTGACTTTTGGAAAAATTATATATCAAAGCCCTCTAACCCAAATAGGAAAAGGCAGTTCTGCTCTTGTTTGGTTCTGTACTTGTGTGGTAGGTATGGAATTACCACTAAGATCTTTCCAATGGCTTCATATCTCAACAGTCCTACCCTTTCCTGTCTATACCTACTTCCACCAAAGGAAACCCCATAGGCCACCTCCATAGAAGCCTTTGGTTTCCTGGACCTGAGAAGGATTGAAAACTAGTAGGACTAGATGATCCCCACATTGTCTTCTGGCTAATAACAATGCTTATGTGAATGTGCACTTTATCTGCATAAGGGAGACATATTTCAAGTGTAAAGAACTTTCATCTGTCTACAGAAAGCATACCATGATGTCATCCTTCCCTCCCCATGGCATGAACACTTCCTGGTTTAACGTGGAAGTTCAAAATTCTTCTAAAACATTGTAAAAACTTTTAAAATTCTTGTAACCGATCATTGTAGTGAATCACAGTGCTCAAATTTTTGCCTTTGCTAGACAGCACTGGGATAAGTCTATTGGTAAAAACAAACAAACAAACAAACAAACAAACAAACTAAAAAAAAAAAAAAAACCCTGCTAGAGTTGCTCCTATATGGAACATGCTAATTGGAACACTTTCCGTGGTTTATTCTTTCTTTTTTGTATCTGGAAACTTCACGGTGCTATGACTTTATTCTCACTTACACACCTATGAAGAGGTGGTATCTAGTTTTCCATTTCCAAACTCTAGGTTGGCCTGGTGAATTGCTTTAACCTGGACAGAGTGGTAGAAATGGTATTGGCAGAGCTGTGAGCCTCAGCCACACTGTTGCTCTCATTCTTAGAATCCTGTTCAGCCACAATGAAAACCAAGCCTGGGCTAGCCAGCTGCCAATGAGGAACATGTGTTTCCATTATCTCATGGCCCAGCTGACAGTCAGCCAACAGCCGTACCTGCCTTTGAAGCCATTCCAGACATCCAGTCTACAGCCATCCCTTGCCTCATGACTACAGAGACATGAGCCAGCATAATGCACATTCAAAGAACTACCCAGTAGACTATGCAGTCATGAAGAAGTATTTATTGCTTTAGGTTTCTGATATTTGGGAAGGTGTGATACATAGTGATACTTAAATCATCACTGACTTCTCAAAACAAAATGAAAAGTTGGCAAATAAGAAACAGTAGTTAGCCAGGCAATGGTGGCGTATGCCTTTAATCCCAGCACTTGGGAGGCAGAGGCAGGTGGATTTCTGAATTCGAGACCAGCCTGGTCTGCAGAGTGAGTTCCAGGACAGCCAGAGCTACACAGAGAAACCCTGTCTCGAAAAATCAAAAAGAAAAAAAAGAAAAAGAAACAGTAGTTTGAGGACCAATTGGACCTTGCACAGTAGAAATCCTTCTTTTGTGCCCTGTTCTTAAACAAGTACTTGATGTCATTATCAAAAAGTCAACACTATAGTGTGAGTTAAGAATATTTACATAAATCACAAAAGAGGCTAGAAAGAATGTCTCATTTCATAATAGCCAGAGATGAACATAAACAAGTATTTGTATTCAAGGAAGAAGTATTTCCTTTAGGGCTTTGATCTCCTGACCCAGGTGCCACACTTGTACATGGCATCTCTAAGCTCTGCACATGGTTTTTCAAGGAATCATGGGAAATCGTTTCGGTAGCAAATGCATGTTTCTATTTGCCTTTAAGTTAGACCTATGTAGAAGAAAAAAAAAAGTAACTGGAAACAGCCTTATATGGAAAGCTATTTCCCAGTCAGAGAGCAGAGGGCTTCAGTTGATGGAGAGATCAGAACCCTCCCCCCCCAAATGTGTTATCTTTGCAAAGATGAGCAAAGACATTTCCTTTCGCAGAGCAACAAGACTTAGCCACTTCTATGTAGTCTCATATGAGGTCATTAAGAGGGTTCATTACAGCCAACAAACCCTCATGTCTCATAGCCGCCATAGTTCAGTTTTGACTCAAATTTTCCCAAAGGCTAAGTAGCTTTTCTTCTGAGAAATTTAAGGAAGAAGGATCATGAGAGTAAGTTATGCAAATATATGCAACATAAATCAGACTGTTTCTGCCAGAGATCACAGTCTCTGGGGAGATGAGTGCTTTCTCATTCCGCAAAAGCGCCTCAGTGAGATGACCCTGTACCCTGGCCATCATTTGGGCTTTGGGACCATAATTTATTTATCTTTAAAAATAAACAGAGACAATTCATTCTGACCTTCAAGTTCAGCAAGTGAAGGGCAAGGAGAACTTCAGTGGTGGCTGTCAGTTAGCCAAGACTGTCAAAAGCTCGGATTCCCATAGCTGAAACGTGAGAGACTATCGGGTTGTAAGAGGGATCATGCCAACATGTATCATAGAGACGAGGAAACTTTGGGGGTGTTGAGGGTCAGCTTCATAGACTCAGTTCCACCAGAATAAATTACCGAAGACAAACGCTAATGACTTTAGGCAAGAACGCAGGAGCTGTGTGCACACTGCATGCATACACTCAATGTGGTAGAAGGGGAAGGAAATTCAGAGGCAGCTAAGAGGCATGCGGGCACAGAAACAGATAGATGCTTGGGGGTGGATGAGTGGCTATGACTAATCAGAGCAGCAAGTGGGGACAGAGGATTGAAGCCACTAGAGAGAAAGGACCAACACAGCCGAAGAGACGGGATTAAGAATGTGTCTATGATATAGCAGGCTTAAAAGGCACAGCTTTGAGTGTTAAATACGTAATGGTATCTTGTTGGCTATATTGAAAACTAATTTAGCTTTTCAGATTCCTTTCAGTTGCTTATCTCTTTTTCTTGTGGTTTTAAGTAGGATCAAGTCGGGATTTAAACTAGGACAATTGAATATTACAAATCATTCTCTTTCTTTTTTCTTCCCAGAGAGGCCTAGGTTTCCTAGAATTCCATCTTGGCTTGCACATCTTGGCTCCTGTGGCAATATAGCTAGATCCCCTGACCTTGGCCATCGTCCCCCTTTGGTATATCTGTTGCTGACCACGATCTTATCATGGTTTGGAGCCTCTCATTCTCTTTTCTACGGCTTCAGTTGCCCACTGTCAAACCTGATTTGGAAATATAAGATGAAAAACCTTTCTCTCTCTCTCTCTCTCTCTCTCTCTCTCTCTCTCTCTCTTCTCCTTTTCTTCTCTTTCTGTGGGTATGCTCTTTCTCTCTTTCTCTTCTCCCCTCACCCCACTCCCCACTCCCCACTCCCCATAGCAACTTCCCTGGCCTCAATTTTTGAGACCAGTAACCATGCCCAAGAGCAGTTTCCCAAAAAACCCACCTTTAATATAACCTAAAAAAAAAAAAAAAAAAAAGTTTCCAAACAAAAAATTCCTGAATTTCAACTCTACATTGATCTGAGTGGTGTGATGAAGTCTTACCCACTCTATTCCATACCCAATGGTAGAAAATTACCTCTTTGTCCAATGTATACAGACTGTATATGCTACCCACCCAGTCCTCATTTGGTAGCTGTCTTGGCTGTCAGACTGAGGATAGCCACATCACAGTACTTATGTCTAGATAATTCCCCTTTATATAATAGCCTCAAGGGCAAGAATAGTGAAGCTGGTGGTTCTGATTTAGTCTGCCTTATATAGCCCTAAACAACAGAGACCTGCCTCAAAGAAGGTGTAATACAGCAGCCAACACCAAAGTTGTCAGTGTAGCAATGCACACATGTACCAGCATTCATACACATAAACACACACAAATTTAACTAAAAAATCTTTAACAGAACCACAAAATAACCCAGGTACTAAGGGTGCATGCTTTTGATACCAGCACTCAGGATGCAAAGGCAGGCAGAACTCTGAGTTCAAGGCCATCCTGGTCTATAGAGTGAGTTCTAGGACAGCCAAGGCTACACAGAGAAACCCTGTCTCAGAAAACAAAGAAAGAAAGGAAGGAAGAAAATTAGATATTAACTAAAATCAGACACTAGTAAACCTTTGTAAAAGGAAGAAAAGAAAGTAGTAGTTTGTTCACTACCTATTTCCAATTTTTATGGACCTTCCCTAAGTCACATTCCTTTTCCTACAAGTATTTTCCTCTTCTAGAAAACTGTTTCTCTGATGATGTCCTTTCCATGGTCGCAATACTTTTAAGAAATGAAAAGGGACTCTAGTTATCTTCTACTTATAAATAAATAGCCGAACCCACCAGGGCAGTCAGGAATGGCAACAGAAGCTACTGAGACTCCTGCTCAGAGACAAAGGATTTTATTACCCTTGTAGCTGGTGGCTGGAGAACTAGAATCCTCTTCTGCTGATTCTCAGATGCCATAGAGAGATCTGGAAAGGACCATGTGTCTACCCCACATGCAATGGACTGATTTATAGGAGAGAAACTCTGAGATTAGGGAATCTGGATCATTTATAATGGTCTATAAGTATACCCAGTAGAAAGAGGACATCCTACAGAACCATGCTCACTCAAAGGGCTATTCCAGGAAACACAAAACCCTTATATGTGCTTCTGTAAGATATATATAAGGAAATGCAGGGAAGCCAACTCTAGACTTCAGTAACTGGAGAATCTTTACATCCTTTTGCTATTTCACTGTGGAGCTGGAGAAAAATTTAAATTCATGTGTGTGTCTAAAACATCGTTTATCTCTGAAATCCTGAGATTTTCCTGCATTTTTTTATGATGTTATGATGAATATAGTGTTTAGAACAGAACACAATTAACCCACTTTTAAAAAGAGCATTTGTTTTTCCTATGAGTGGGGATGAGCATGCATGAGTTTATGGTCCTGTGCCTGCCACAAGAGGGTGTCAGATACCCTGGCACTGGAGTTCCAGGCCACTGTGGCTGCCATGTGTGTGCTAAGAACCAAATCCCAGTCCTCTGCAAAAGCCATAAGTCTGCTCGGCCACTGATGATGAGTTTTTAACTTGTAAAGAGAGTTTGTATATGTTACAATTGAAAATGAACTGTCCTCATATGTGTAAATATGCCCCGGCACACAGTCCTTTCATCCTGGTGAGGAACTCTCAGTGAATGACCTGCCCTCCCTCCTTTATCTGGTCTTTCCCATAAAATGAATGGCACATACCAATAGATCAAGAAGAAAAATAGAGTTCCTTATCATGTTAATATCTTAAAAGTACTCATTGTTAGGGCTGGAGAGAGAGTCCAGCAGTTAAGAACACTGACTGCTGTTCCAGAGGTCCTGAGTTCGATTCCCGGCAACCACATGGTGACTCACGACCATGTGTAAAGGGATCCGATGCCCTCTTCTGGTGTGTCTGAAGACAGCTACAGTGTACTCATATACATAAAAAATAAATTAATAAATAAATAATAAAATAAAGACTTAAAAAGTATACAATATTATGTTTTATATATACAAAAATATCACAATGAAACCCATTTCTTTGTGTGCTGATCAAAAATTTAATTTACAAATTGCTTCTTCATGTGTGCTCCCACCCCCCAACATTCCAGGGCCTAGTTCACTGCTCTCTTCTTACACTGATAGAGGACTTTGTTAAGAAGAATTAACAGTGCCCTCAATGACTGAGACTTGATAATCTAACTTATAGCCAGGCAGTGGTGGGATGGTAAATCTTTCTGTTTATGAGAGGTAGCTAAACACAAGGCCATCATAAGTGCGTCCTAGGACACAGTAAGCTCCTCCAGTACATGGCCTATTTCTTACCCACAACTCTCTGAGCTTTCTCCTTGGCTGTCACTAGTGATGGAAAATTCTTGAACTATCACTGAGATCACTTGAATTTCCAAAATGTATATTTCATGCACCACACAGAAGGGACCGGAGGAATATAGCCAAGTGGAACTACACATGTGACGTCTGCATATCCTTTCTGAGAAGCCCATGTCTGTTGGCTAAAATTATCCTCAGGAAACACTCATTCCTTAAACCAGTTTAAGGGATTCCTGGAATGTCACAGTCAAGCACGAATCAATTCCTGGTTAGCTTCCTCAAAGACAATACAAGATTATGTTACACTGTCTGCATCAGTCTGCAGTTCCTCCTATGTAAAAATATAAAAAGCTATCAGTGTGAAAGAAAGTGGAAGCATTTGCAGAAAGCATCGTGTAACAGGAAATCCCCGTGTGTGTAGTCTGCTATCTTTGTCCTCACTTTGTCATGGCAGCATGTGCATGGAGACATACCAAAGTGGTGTCCAACTTAAATTAGTGAGGCTTGTCGCTTGACACTGGATTAGGAAGGAGGCGCCTGAACCAGGCCTGTCCTTCTCTCCCTGAGCATGGTCACAACCTCTAGACTAGCTGGCAACTCCGCATGAATCTCAACTATGCGTCAGACTAAGTCAGCTTCCCCACTGCTGACCACAGCAGCCTTCACTCTGAGGCACATTCTAAACTACACGTTTCTATTTTCTATCTGTACAAACGTGTTGCTGCACACTTTCCCTACACTCCTATAAATTCATGGATTTCTACTTCTCTTCATGTGTACCTTGTTTGAGAAGGCAAAGAGTCAAATATCTTATTTGGGTCATACATTCTCCCTCTGTAAGTATTCCTAAACACGTATTTTAAAGATTCAAATCATCCCTGCGGTGAGACAATATTGTTTGAAAAGGACTAAAACAATTATTCATGTGAGTATAAGGGCACTTACAAAGAGACCAAATAGTTGCAGCAGATGCTGGACCAGGAGATGGCTCAGCTGGTAAAGGCCCACGCTGCCACTCCTGACAACATGGGTTCAATTCCCAGTACCCACACAGTGAAGGAAAGAGTTGACTCCCACAAGTTGTCCTTTGACCTCCATATACGTACCATGGCATATGTACCCACCCCCTCAAGTGCACAATAAATACGATATATTGGCAAAGAATTACTATTATGCTAACCAAAATGAGAAGGGAAGTTAGACCCTTCATATAAACTGTGTTCATTGTGAACACAGTACTGACACACAGTAGCACATAGTAGTCTTTTGTTAAATGAATGAATTAGAGTAATGCCTTTTTTCCCTTAAGTAGAATTACAAAGGGAAAAATGGCTGAAAAAGGAGTATTACAAAGAAAAAATTGGCTGTGTACTGGTATCATTATCTCAAGATAATGAAGTTAAGCCCAGTCCTGTCTACAATTTTAAATTATTATTAACATTTCCTTACAAGGAAAGAAACTTTATTTTAGGAAAGAGAAATGTTCAGGAGTATGTTTTAGAGAGTTAAGCACACAGAGAGAATGTTACGAGGCAATATAGGCTTAAGTTTTTATGACTTTAATTTTTCCATTATATTTATTTACTCTGTTCTCTCTCTCTCTCTCTCTCTCTCTCTCTCTCTCTCTCTCTCTCTCTCTGTGTGTGTGTGTGTGTGTGTGTGTGTATGTGCGCACATGCTTATATGTACATGCCACAGTGTATGGCATTCAGAGAGCAACTTATGAGAGTTATTTCTCCTCTTCTACCATGTGGGTTCTGGGCACGAAGCTCAGGTTGCTAGGCTTGGAGTCAGAACCTTTACCTGCCGAACCATCTCTCTGGTCTGCCAAACTGGGAAACTGAGGCAGGAGGATCTCAAATGTGAAGCAAGCCTAGGTTACACAGAAATACCCTTTCTCAGAAAAAAAACCAAACCAAACAAACAAAACAAAATACAAAAAGACCACACACATGCAGTTCTGTAAGGTAAAATTTTCTACTAAAAGTAATATCAGATACTACTTAAAAAAACATCATGTACTTCTTATCTATGAAATTGTATGCTACCAAAGGCGTAGTTAACCTCCATGCGAGTACCTAATTTCTGTAAAGGTGAAAGTTATATCTTGAAATTTATTTTTTTACCTTATTAACTTATTTAATCTATTATAAAGCACCCATACAAGGCAACATTTTAAACACAGCAGTATAAAAACAAATATCAAATAGTATTTACCATGAAAGAAACTAAGGAAGTTTGATTTTAGTCAAATAAACACTATCTCAGTCCGTTTTCTGTTGCCAGTGATGTAACACGAGACAGGTAAGTTATAAAGAAAAGATGTTTCTTCATCAGTCGTGATTCTAAAGGCCAAGGGCTTGCACCTGCTGGCTGTCTTCTTCCTGGCAGAATTCTGAGGCTGCTCATGACATCATGTGGTGAGCAGGAGAGACTTAGTCATGTGACTTTTATAGCAGACCTACTGTGGGAACAATCCATTAATCAGTTATTTGCATTCATGATAATGAATAAGTTGGTTGCTCATCCATTGATGAGAACAGCACCTTGGTAACTTCTTCAGCATTCTACCTAGTGAGTAAAAAAAGCTCACTGGCTCCCCCCTCTCCTTCATCACCGTCAGGAGCTGAACTGCTCTCTGCTTTCCAGCTATGATGCCTTCCAGAAACTATGCACAAAAAGGACTCCTTCTATACCATAATTTGTATATAGCAGCAAGGAGAAAGCAGCCAGTCTTGCGCATTGGACAGGGGCTCTCCAAACTCATTTTGTTTGTATATTTTTCTCCCATCTCCTTCATTAAAACATCAACTCCATGAAACTCATAACCTTGACTTCATTTACGCTGAATCCCCCGTGCTCAGAACATGTAAGTGTGCAAGAAGTAACTTGGTGGAGACGCTTCACTGAAAAGTCTGCAGCTGTGTTCTACTTTAAAGTTACTCATATCCGCTGGCCATTTGCACCATGATGCCAATAGGACATGTTTGGTTGTACCGAGTGTGCTCTGAGGATATGCAGAAGTCAGCGTTAATTGGCCAGGGGTTCGTGGAGAAGGGAAATGGAGCTGTGGGAAGTCCTGGGAAAGCTGCCAGCACCTAGACCTCCCAACTCCCCAGAGACCTTGCTTGCTCTGCTTTCCCTCAGCCGGAAGTTTCGCTTCCCCCCACCCCCTTGTCTTTAAGACTGTGACAACCTCTACAACATCACAGCCAGGCCTGGACCAGGTACTTGCCTGTGCATTGCTGATTTTCATCAATGCCACAATTCCCAACAGCAAGAAATCATAAATTATCCCCAAGTCTGTGACTCAGTTGTAGTCCCCTGGGCCACCATCTTTCCTCCCTGCTTCCCACTCTATGCTGCCTGACTAGAGAGACTTCACAATATTAAAGCTGTGATTGTCTCAAGAGAATCCACTTGGGCCCAAACTGGCAACAGCAAAGAACAGGCATCGGAGGCTGGGCAAACTTGAGGCAGTGGCAGAGAAGGGGAAGGATTGGGCAAGCCAGAGGGCTTCAGGCAGTCAAGAAGCCAGCACTGGCCATTATAGGATAGGATCGGATCGGCAAGGTCCAAAGTATTGGTTCCAGGAGGCTAAGATCAGGAGACAGAATCCCAGGAACAGAGTTCCTGAACCTTAAAAACAAAACAAACAAACAAACAAAAACAGGAGTGTGTTTCTCACCATGAACCCCAACAGGGCTTTAGGATTCCTAACTGAAGAAGTCTAGACAGCCCATGAGGTTGAATTGCTCAGGATTGCTAGGATAAGGGTGCTCTGCCACCTCCTGGTTACCAGAGCAGGGCCTAGACTTACTGACCGCCAAATGGGGAAACCGAGAGAGCCTCTGCTACCCAGATGCTGTACATATAAACGGTAGATGCTGACACTAGTGTTCACCCCCTCCACCAATCACCATCCATGAACACCAGTGTGTCAAGCCCACTGCTAAAAGGCACAGAAATGGCGCTCCATCATCACCATATCCTTGTGTAACAAATAAATGTTTCAAGACAGCCTAAAAAGCGAGAGGAAAGATAGTGGTATTGTGGAGG
>CM052719.1:25151431-25205523 GCA_028551405.1 Uromys caudimaculatus | reverse complement strand
AACATTTCTAAGAAGGGGGGGGGGGGAGCTACAACAAAAGAGACGCGTTTTCGCCTTTAGCTACACCAATCAAATTGCCTTCCTTCGAACACAGCTCTTTCTTTCGGGGCAAAATATCCTGCATGTTTTGAAGCAGCCCCTGCAAGGCATGAAGCTCATTTCTACGGTAAATGAGAGAAAAGATGAAGCAGCAGACACCCCAGGAGAAAATCCAACTGAGGCAACTGCTATAGGACCAAGTCCCCACAGCAAAAGGCGTTCCTACAGAAACAACTGAATGAAATAGTAAACTAGAAGTGGTGCAGGTGGGAGATAGAGAAGCAAGAGGGAGCGGGGCGAGGGGCTGAAGAGGAGTGCCCAGGCCTCGGGGTTGTCAGACAAGTAGGTTAGCTTTGACTTGGGTCTTCACGGCAATAGCTAGAGCCAGCAGCAGGGAGTGGGGGCTGGGGGTGAGGAAATAGAGGGATAGTGGGTAGGAATCACAGCTGCTCACTCTGGAACCTCACAAGATGTGGCTGTCAGAAGATAGCTGAGAATGCTAAAAGACCAGCTGAAGGAGGAAGGGGTTTCTAGGAGCCTCAGTAGGAGGAGACAACGCCCGTGGTGGGCACCGCCTATAACTGTAATCAAAGCAAGGAACAGGGTCATTCAGTTTATCCACGGAGGAATACTGCTGGGATGTGTGGGCTTTCTCTGACACCGGGGGTCACATTCCAGTGAATCACTTCTCCGTCTGTCTGGATGCCAAAAATACAGCGCCTCTTCCCCCAACAAAGCCTATACTACTTTAAATTCTACTTTTAAAAGCTTCAAAATATTGGGAAGCTTTTTTCATAAAGTCTTCTGCCATTGATTTCTCTAGCAACCTTTGAAATTTTAAGATAACAAGTTAATGAAGATACATACTTTAGTTTTTAGGACATTTATTAGGACATTAATAGCCCATGCTTGTTGGAGTCCCAAAAAAGTGCCTTTTGTATGTTCCACCTGTTTGTGCTCCATAACTGAACTAGGGATTTTATTTTAAATTTACATAAAGTTTTATTGAGTGGAGTTGAAATTTTTGTGTTTGGACTGGTCACTTGTCAAACTGTAAGCCTTGGTCTTATATCTTATATTTGGGGTTTGAATTTTGACTTGAGTTTTACTTGGAACAAACCATGTTTATGTCACAGCAAGGACTGCAGGTGCTAAGGTCTTACAGGTGCTAGAAGACATTTGTAGGCGTGAGAGTCACAGGAAAGGCTAATGTTTGAACTGAAACGGCAAGATGCTGAAAGCAAAGCCCCTGTCCCTGTCCCAAGGGGGTAAACGGAAGGCAGGCAGGTCTAGGAACTCGCTTAGGACTAAACTCCACCTTTAGTAACCATTACTCAGGAAACAAGTGGTCCCCTGGTTCCAGAATGCAAACATCGAAGATGCAAACATTTTCTAATATGTATTTACTTATTTATATTTTCACATGCCCATTTACCAATGGCATGTTTTTCTTTTTTCTATTTGTTTCTGTTTGTTTGTGATGGGAGCAGGGAGTGTACATGTATTAAACAAATGTGCAGGTCAGAGATAACTGGTAGGAGTCAGGCCTCTCCTTTACATCTTGCTTGATACAGGGAGGACATCTGCATAAACTTCAGGATGCAGGCCAGCTGTTGGGTGAGCCTCTGATGTCACAGATGTTCATGCTACTGCATCTAGCTTTTACATGGGTTCTGAGGATCTGAACTCAGTCCATCCCTACTGTCCCCACACTGTGTCCCCAAACCCAGCACTGGGTGTTTCTGAAGCTTTTGCTTGAGTCCTAACAGTCCTCTAAATGTTGATGAGTGCCCTTAAGCAATCACAAAATATGACTGTTTTAAAGAATTAAAAATCATTCCAGAAAAGTAGCTTCTGTAACAGTAGAAACTTGGACTTTAGCTCGTGTTCACAGGTCTCTGCTAAGCACTAGAGCCTAGTGACTGCCTTGAACGAAGGAACTGGAGAGAGTGGTGAGGCCCCATCAGGACCCTGGGGGAAAAGAAAAGTGAGAGCCAAGACTGTAACATATCCCACATGTATCATCATTTCAAGCCGATTTGCTATTGATGATGATAACATTGCCTCATGCTTACTCAGACCCATTTGTATTCCAGATACTTGTCAAAGCTTTTTCTATGGATTATTTCCAGTAACCACCATTCCATCCCTGCAAGGCAGAAAAATCTTTGACTTCTCCTTTTACTGATGGCTAATTGGGACCACCCCATTCATGCTCATTACTCTTATTACTCGTTGGATACTCTCCAGCAAACAAAATGAATCCTTTAATGCATTTAAAAAAAACTCTAAGAAGTGATTTAGTTGCAAGTTAGCTCAAACCTTATATTTAAATATTATAAATTCTCCTCAAGTTATCAAAATTCATTAATTCGGTTAAGCCTGCATGCTTTGCAAATTGGTTGCATCTTTTATATATTTGTGAAACAGAACATCCTGCTTCTGAATTTGTTATAACAATAAATATTCTGACAATGACCCATATTTGAAAAGGAGACTTAAATATAGCTACTAAGAGAAGAAAGGTAGAGCTTCCTCTCTCCACAGCACACCTGATTCTATCAACTCCTCCTGGAGACAGGCAAATACTGACTGAGCATTCTCAGGAACTTCCAAGTACCCAGTGTTCAGGGCATGGTATATATATGAGAACAGTTGCCCATGGGAGACCAGAGGTAATGGATGCCCCTGGAGTTGGAGTTATAGGAGGTTATTAGCCACCCAAGATGGGTCCTCATATCCTGCCAAGTTTGGGGTCCTCTGCTCTTAACCATTGAGCCGTCTCTTGAGCTCCAAAGAACCCAGATTTTCCTTCTCTCATAGCATGGTTCTCTGGGATGTTAGGTAAATGCCAAGAGACCAAGATGGTGGCCAGGGTATGAAGACTGTAAACTGGGGGCTGAGAAGACTTCAAAATGGTTCCCACTTGGGACCAAAAGATGTTTTTAGTAGGCAACTGGCAAAAACAAACACGATAAAATTGTGATTGGTGTTATTGCTCATGTACAGTGTGCAATCTCAGTATGGGTGAGATCCTGGGTTCAGTCTCCAGCGAATTCCCCCAAACACAACAAAAACCAAGAGTGCTTAATTATTTGTGTTTTGTGCATATTCTTGAAGAAGTGGAAGATAATAAGATTCTGTATCTATGAAAGCTTCTCTATTTTATATGCAGAAGATTCAATAGAAGTTTGTCCACCATAACTTTAATCACTAAGACCCAAGTCTTGGTCTTGATAGACTCAAGGTCTAAGTTGATAGACTTAGATAGACTCAAGGTAGCTAAGCAGCAACCCATAAAGAGATAATGACATCAAGGACTCAACTAGCCCTTAAAACAGGAGCTGTGTAGTTATGTAAAGCCCTGGCTCTGTCAATTGAGTAGGTTGCTTATCAGGAAGAAAAATGTGGTCCTTCTCATCTCCTACTTTCCCCATGGTCATAAAAGCGAAAGAGAAGTAAATTTAAGATTTAGAATTAGTTCATTTCTTATCTGTCCCCTTTGAAAACGGCTGTTTGACATCTGCATGCCCCTCCCAACAAAACATTCCTAGAATAGGCAATACATTCAGGCATGAGGACCTAAAGATGCAAGTTCAAAGCCTGCAGGGTCAGGGGAGATGGCCATCCCAATCACCATGAGGGACACACAGAAGAAACCACAATGGAGGCACAAGGTGGGGGCAAGTCTGATCCATCCTGACTTGTTACCCATTGGCTTCAGAATTCCAAGAAGCCATACCTCTACCACTAAGAAGCTGTGGGTGGGATTTTTGAAGCCTGGTCTACCTTTCCAGAACACAGGAAAGGAATGAGGTGAGATTAATGTATTGTTCTGTAACTGCTGTAACTTTTGAGATACCCACTAGAGGTTAATCTGACCAGTGAAGAAGACAAGAGGGCACATCTGGAGTGTACAATAAGATAACAGCTAACCTCTGCTGAGCTTTTACTTTAAGGCCTATGTAACACTAAACACACCCATGCATAGCTTAACTTAACGCCTCGTGGTGGTGAATCTTGATTATCAAGGTGACTGAACTAAGACAGGCCTAGGGAAATGGAGCTCTGGGTGTGTCTGTGAAGGTGTTTCTAGGGACAGGTACTTGGACCTAATTGGATCTAATGAGTGATGAATCCTTTGGATTCACACATACAATGGAATGAGTGGATTCATACACAGCATTATTGAGAGCCGATAACAGGGAGGATATGACCCCTACTTGGATGAAGTAGAGCCCTGGAGCAATGTCCTCGGAGGATAGATCTTTCTCTAGCCCCTTCTGAAAACCTGTCTTTCTGGGCTTCCCAGTTGCCATGAGTTAAAGGGCTCTGTTCTACATGCTCCTGCTGCTAAGGTGGTCTTCCACATTGTGAGCCCCAAATCAATGGCACCGGCCACAGTAGACAAAAGCCCCCTGAAACTGTGAGCCAAGGTATATAGTTCCTCTGTGTAAGCTGTTTTTCTGACAGTTGGTGACAGCTACACAAAAATAGTGACTACATTCTACCCTTTCCCAGTCACCCTAGGAGGAAGCTGACAATGTCGCCACTTCCCACTGTATAGATAGAACACTGACTTCTGTGAATTATTTCCACATTAATGGTGGCATGGTCTTCTGCATCTACTCTCTTGACACTCACCTGCTTCAGACATTATTAAGCATAATAAATATCTAACACGATTAAAACCACACTGCCATAAGCCAGTTTATTTTAGCTGAAAGGCTTCCCAGCCTGCGCATAGCACTGAAGTAATACTATGTAACAGACAGTTTGTATTATAATCAGAAGGGTCATGCAATTTTGTAGTCATTTTTCATGATGGAATCTAGTGTGGTTGATGTGCTTATAAAAAGATAGAGATATGTTCTATGGGGGTGTGGTGAGGTATGGGGAAGGAGGTGTCTCAGCAGGCCCAGGCCAAGGCACCCCTTCCCCTTGAGGGACCAGCCACATGACGGTATAGTATAGAACAGAGTTTATTCAGGGCATGAGGAGGGGAGGCAAGAGGGTAGTAGAGGCAGAGAAAGGCAGAGAGAGGGAGAGAGTAGAGAAGTAGAGTCCGGCCATGAACAAGTGGAGAGAGGGGGAAGGGAATGGGGAAGGGAGGGAGTAAGGGAAGAGCCCAAGAGAACAAGAGAGAAGCAAGAGGGAAAGAAGAGGAAAGAGAGGAGAGATCAAGCAGCCCCTTTTATAGTGGACCAGGCCCGCCTGGCTGTTGCCAGGTAACTGTGGGGCGGAGCATACCTGGCTGTTGCCAGGTAACTGTGGGGTGGAGTTTAGACAGAATGCTAACAGTGGTCAATCTACTAATAGCTGTGTTAAAATACCCAGGAAATAAAAAAGTCCAGGATGGCAGTGTGGTGTAACAAAAGTAGACTGAGCCGCACTTCAAGAAGTTGGAGACGCTTTTTCTGGCATCTCCTTCTAAACTGCATTTGGCAGCTACTTCTGACCAGTTCAGTGTATCAGTTCAAATATGTAAACACAAAGACACCGATGAGCACCGAGAAGAACAGCTCTGAACTCAAACTTTTCCGAATTATATCTAAAGTAACCAGAAAAGATGCAGCTATTCTGAAAATGTTTGCGCCGGGAGCTCTCAGTTTCTTGGCAACAGCAAGGTACCCAACAAGGGTAGGAATCAGGCAGCCGTGGCTAGGAGAGGACCTTAGAGTTTCTGTATACAGAGTTGGGAGGGACGGTGGGCACGGAGAAGTGTTTGTGGAAGGAGCTGTGTAGTTGGAGTCCTGAAGGGGAGAGAATTCCTGGGAAGCTAAAAACCTGTGTTAGCTCTTTGTAACTGGAGGTCTGTGCTTGAGAAAGGGAGCAGTTGAAGGCAGAGACAACCTGGGGATTCATCCCTCGGGCAGCAGGAAGCCATTGAAGTGTTTCGGTAAATGGTAATTGTATCTATTCGCTGGCCTTAATTTAAGGATTCATGTTTATAATGCGCATTTGAAGCCTAAAACAAAACAAAACAAAACAAAACAAAACAAAACAAAACAAAACACTGCTGAGGAAATACCAAGGTGTTTCTATCTCCTCTCCCAGATCACAACTGCAAACACCATCCACAACAGTTCAGCTAACTCCGGGATCTTTCAGCTCTGAAAGGCCTCCAGACATTTCCTCCTAAGAAGTGGAAATCATCCACTAAATGTCTTAAATAGCCCTTGCTCACTTGCCTAAAAACGACTTCCGTGCAACCATAGTTTCAAACACGCATTCACCCATAAATTCTGTAAAACAACAAAACATCACTGGATTGTCAACTTTCTACAGTGTCCCAGGCTACCCAGTACCAACGAGGAAGGGTATGCCTAATGTCTGCTAATGATTTGCCAGCCACACAACAAGCCATGCGACCAGTATCATCAGAGTTACCACAACCAAGCACACCTGTAAGAAACACCAGGTGAAGTACGGCAAAACCCACTGTTGCAAGAAAAACAAATAAAAATACTGAACCCCTGTAATATGCCAGTGTATTCAAAGCTTTACCAAAAAGAAAAGAAAAGACCCCCCTAACACACACACACACACACACACACACACACACACACACACACACACACACACGAGTTTGTCTCACCTTACCCTTTTCTTAGCCTAAGGCTGGATGATTAAGATCACCTCTTTCTAGAAGAGTTGGGAATGCCTGTTCATCTAACAAATATGACTCAGCTTGTTTTGATCTGAGCATTGTGGTAGGCACCCTAAAGAAAGGAATTAATAAGAGCCAGTGTCTGCCTTTGAATTGCTCACAATGACATAGGAGATGCAGACAGCAGTAACCAACCTGTCCAAACACACAAGAGGTTATTGGAAACTATGAAATGTATGTTGTCTCCATGATTTTAAAAAATAAATAAATAAACAGGAATTCCCAGCTGCAGATCCTCATAAACAATCCCTTTCCCCCAGGACAGCAGTCAATCTTTGGTAAGAAAAACAGGAAACATCTTATTCAGGCTCAGGGAGGAAGGATGCCGGCTGAATATTCATTAGGGTGAGGGTGGATGGGAGCAGGAGAGGGAAGATGGCAGCCAGCCAGGGACGCTCCCTGCATCCCATACAGCCTCCTTGGAAGAGGGACAGTGAAACTGTCCTGTTGTGATCTGAAATATGATCACAATAACTAGGTTAGATAATAAATGGTCCTTTATTTGCTAATAATTGTCAGCTCACAGAGTCTGTACATGTATGAACACTGAAGCATATATATATATATATATATATATATATATATATATATATATATATGAAAAGAAAGAAACATTTGCTTTCCGTGCTGTCGCCTAAGGGGAATAAAAAGAATTCGGAGGCTGCATAAAACTATAATTATGATGCAATGCAGCCAGGAGAGCTAACAAAGACTCTGCTTTCCTTTTGTGTTGTTAGCTGAGTTAGTTCTTCCAACTTTAGCTGCCGACAATGGTAGCACTGGGTTTGGCTGAATGGTGGGTGGACAGGTAAGCCTAGAGGCAGACTGCCAGAGAGGGGATCACAGCTATACAGTTGAGCTATAAACATGGGACAATAGGCTGACTCTAGAAGGAGGAGGGTCATCTTTATTTCTCTGAAAAGGAGAAGAAGACATGTTTATGAGCAATATAATTAACAGTTGGGTACCTTGCTGAATTAAGACATTATCACTGGATGAATTTTTTTTTTTTCTTAAAGGGGCAGCTAAGAAACTCCAAAGGTGAGTGATATTTATTTCTCCTCTGGTGATATATATATATATGCAGGTTTATGTCAGATGGGTTCACTGGCCCCAAGGACTGAGACCAGAAAAGTCACCATGGAAAGGAAAAGAGGGCAGAGGGAGGAGAGGGAAGGCCAGAGAGAGTTCAGACAAAAAGAAGGAGAGAAGGAAAGAAAGAAGGAGAGACCAAAATGTCTGGATTATATAGGAAAGAGCCTCTGTGGGAAGTGTAGCCCAGTTGCTGGGCTATAAAGTTCAGGGTTGGGAGCAGGGCATGCCAGTTAGGGGATGAGGGATGCTGGGAGAACATGGATGCCAGGTCTGCTTTGGTATGTAAAATATGTCCTGGGGTATGAAACCAAACAGTAACCTAGGGAGGAGGAAAAAAAAAGGACTTTACTATAAGAACTGAAAAATACTTGCTGGCAATGTTGAAGTAGAAGTTAAACGCATTTGGCTGAATTTCATAAAGGAAATCAATGTTCCCATTAGCTAAATCTAAGGTCATCCGAGTTCGTTTTCTAGTCCTTGACAATGTATAAGCTCCAACACCCCCGTTCTTTCAGAGTGAGTCACAGCTGCCTCACCTTCCTTCCACCCCACCTCTAGCCAGCATCCTTCCAACTCCCAGACATGCACACAACCCTTTGTGTTCAGGTTCTTCCTCCCACATCTTCCTGGGGGAATAGGAGAGGGTGTGGCGGCGCTGGTCTGACTCCCTTACAGTTCCACTCTGGGGTCAGTCCCTCCTCTAGCTTTTAATGGGTGGCCGTTCAGAGGATGCAGATTCCAGTGAGGTGGGGAAAGTTCTATTAGGCGATGCCACTACATGTGGCATCACCTCCTCCCCAAATGACACTCAAGGGAAACTTCCCTCTCGCCCCACCCCCACAATATACAGGTGAAACCAATGTCTTCCTTCTCCCTCCAAACTCATAAGTAAAACCTGGATATGAAGGAGACCCAGAAACGCCATCAGCTGGAAGGAAAGAAGTGGTGTGGTACTGAAAAAGACAGAGAGGTGTGAAATGTTTTAAGTAGTTTGGGCAGTGAGAGGTAAAACCTGGAACCATGCAAATGCTAGGCAAGGACTCCATCCCTAAGCTATACCTCGACGCAGGAATTTTGATTTGATGGATTTGTTTGATGAATGTAAGGATCGAGGTTTAGTATTTGTGCTTTGGTGAAGTTCCCTAATTCCTTTTCCTCATAACCTTCTGTCTTAGCCCTTCATATTCCCTTTCTGAAAAAGCGTATCATCTCCAGAGAGGAAAGATGGACTGGTCACAGAGCTCCATAACAGAGCCCCATGGATTCTCTCTTCAGATAATAAAATATATGCAACATGGAGGGGACTTTTCCACAGTCTTTCTGGTACTTTGAATGAGAATAACACTCCCCCCTCCAAAGGCTCATGTTATCAGGGGTGGCACTATTTGAGAAGGATTAGGAGGTGTGGCGTTCTCTCTCTCTCTCTCTCTCTCTCTCTCTCTCTCTCTCTCTCTCTCTGCCTATGGGTCAGGATGTAGCATTCAGCCTGCTACTCCAGCACCATGCCTACTGCCATGTTCCCTGCCATGATGATAATGGACTAAACCTCTGAAACTGTAAGCTAGCCCCCAATTAAATGCTTTCTTTCCTAAAAGTCGCTTTGGTCATAGTGTCTCTTTACAGCAACAGAGTAGTAACTATGACAGTCCTCTTCCCAAAGTGAGAAATCCCACTCTTCTGAACCACCCAACCCTTTCTCCACTTGAATATGAGGTGTCACACTGACTTAGAATTCTGAGTTGCCTCTTCCTACGTGAGGACCCAATTTGCCTATACCACTTTGTGATACCTCCTGCATACATGCTTCCGGTAGAATCTTGGCATGAAGTGTATCTTATAACCACTTGGATGAGATCCAGAGCCACCAAGACACTTTCCCCAAGCCTGAACCCTTCAACAGAGCAAAGACAGATCTATCTCCAGTGGCATGTCCATCCTTCGTACCTTGCATCTTGTTTGTGGAGTCTTGGAAGCTTACCTTTGGCATTACAGTCTAGACATTTACCTAAGAACTTGTGAACATAGTGTTTTTCAAAGCATATTTTGGCATTTCATGTCATGAAAATAAAAGATGCAGGTTAGTGTCTGTACCATTCTCTGTCAGTAGGTTTTAACAATGGTAATTTCAACATGGGGTGGATGGATGGAGGGAACTGGGTGGGGAGGGGAACAGGAAGGATTAAGTGTGGGGAGGACAGAGAGAGGACTGGAATCAGTGGGGTTGGGGTTATCCCTGGGATGAGCTAGAAACCTGGGACAATGAAAACTCCCAGGAATCTATGAGAGTGACCCTAGCTAAGACTTTTAGCAATGGAGTAACATGGAACCTGAAACAGCCATCTCCTAGAACCAGAAAAGACTTACAAAGGAGGGACTGGGACAGAAATCTAGACACAAAACCTTCTACCCACAATTTACCCTGGTTACAAGGTATGCAAGGGTAAAGAAAAAGCAGAAATTGAGAATATGGCCAACCATAGACTGACCCAGCTTGAGAGCCATCCCAAGAGAGAGAGAGTCCACTCATGACACCATTGATAATATTCTCCTATACTTGCAGATAGGAGCCTAGCATACCTGTCATCTAGGAGGTTTTACCCAGCAGTTAATGGAAGCAGATGCAGAGACCCACAGCCAAACCTTAGGTGGAACTTGAGGAATCTTGTGGAAGAGAGGGAGGAAGGATGAAGGGAGCCAGAGGGATCAAGTGGACAAAACTGACAGAATCAGCCAACTTGGGCCCATAAGAGCCTATAGAAACTGAACCACCAACCAAGGGCGTGCATGGGACAGACCTAGGCCCTAGGCACATATGTAACATTTGTGCATCTCAGTCCTCATGCCAGACTCTGCTTACTGCTATTGTATCCCTCTCTGCTAACGGGGTTGCCTTGCTTAGCCTCAAAAGGAGATGTGTCTAGTCCTGCTGCAACTTGATACACCAAGGAGGGTTGATAGCCATGGGAGGCTTCCCTTTTTCTTGAGGCGAAAGGGAGGAGGGGCAGGGGGAAGGGGAGGTAAGAAGACTGGGAGGAGAGGGGAAGTTTCAATAGAGATGTAAAGTAAATAAAGAAATAATTTTTTAAAAAACAAATTGGCAATATCAACATTAGAGTAGAAGTCAGCATCGTGTCCATTGAACAGGCTCTAAGCGGCTCCTCTATGAGGCCGTCCTGCCCCTGGAACCCAAAGGCTTCCGAACCATTGACTACAATGCTTCACAGTGAATAGGCAATTTACCAACTGCCAGAGTTAACATTTCTTTGCTCTTTGACGTAACTTCGTAAAGAATTATTCTCCAATAAAGTATTTAATCTTTCTGGAACCTACTTTTCCTACCTATAAAATAGCTGTGACTAAAACAGATATGTATAGAGAGAATAGAATCCTTCAAGGATCTACAAACTTTCTGAGCTCCTGGATGAAGGTGAGTGTGTAGTGGTCATCAAACTTCAAAACAACAAAGCAGCAAAATCTAGCTGGTCTAAACCACAGAAATTTATTCTCTCACAATTCTGGAGGCCTGAGGTGTAGGGTCAAGGTCTTGACAGAGTCCTGCTTCCTCTGGAGGCATTGTAGAAGGGCCTTAACCAGGCTTGTTACCCAGAGGCCTCCAAAGGTCATTTAGTTCAAGTGAGCATGAACTCAGTCTTTATGTGGAGTGTACATGGCTGCCTCTTCTTGTGTGTACATGTATATGTGCATGTTCATGTGTCTGTACACATATATGCATGAGTGTGTAAGCCGAGGTTGGTTTCAGGTGTCTTTATCAGCCATACAATATGTTGTGGATGCAATGTTGTGGATAGCCCTGGGGCTGTTTGTATTTTGATACTAATTCCGTTCTCTTGGGAGGTGCTTTGGACAAGGAGTGAGTTACAAACTCATGTGACTTCTTGTGAACCAATCCCCTAATGAATAAAGGAGCCAATCACTGGGTGAGTAGGCGGGACTTCTGGGTTGGATGGAGGAAAAGAGGAAGCAGGAGAGAGGCCCTTTTGGAATGGGGACAGCATAAGGGGTAAGATGTAGCTTCTAGAGTTTCCTGGTATCATGGCATATCCACAAGGATAAGCCACCAGAGGAATCAGATTTTAATAAGGCTTACAAGATTAGGTTTTAGTTGTTGTGCCCAGAGATTGAGTTACCATTGTTTCTGAGCTAAGTTTGTGTGGTGTTCTTCTTCTTGCGACAGCTCATCTGGGTTCAGGAGAGAAAGGTACGGCAGCAAAGTGTGGGGTTGCCTGATGTGCACCACAGAGGCCATGGGGGGATTTGAAGCATGGGGCTGGCATGGTAGCCCACCAGTGGGGACCTAGCAACCTGGGTGGAGAGATCGTAGAGCCCTAAGTCAGAACTCTATGAGATAAAAGCAGGTCGGCCATTGCCCGCCAGTGCATGGGTGGCCAAGCCGATGGGGCTGAGAGAACTAGGGCATAGCATAGAAACTTGTTATATTCTTTCTTTTTAATATTTCCTGCAACAATACAATATTCTTTTTATGAGTATATTTGATTGGGGGACTATCCAATTGTAAGAGACTTGAGGCTAGTACCTTCTCTTCATTTGCACCACCATGCAAAGAAACATAGACACCACACACAGAGATGCTATACATAAGCATAAAGATACCACACACAGGGGCACACAAACACTATAAACATACACAGACAACACAAATACATAGACGCCCCACACAAACACACACACACACACACACAGAGGCCCTACACACACGAACATAGGGACACCACAAAGCTATACATGCAAACACACACAAAGATACCCACCCACTGCACATTGGTAGCCTGCCCAGTGTGATGCTGTGCCTGCCAGGTTAGAGAAGCACACTGAGAGTGAATTTAGCAGCCCTGCTCCTATGACTGCCCTTTTAGAGTCTCATGCAGTCACATACACTCACAATAGGCGCACAATTGCAAGCACTGAAGCTTTTCTTGTACATAATAGGGTGGGAAAAATCCATAATTCCTGGGGTTAGGAAATGTTCAAATAGCTTACAGATTACCCATGCTGCAAAATGTAAGTCAGCTGCTTTTTTTAAAGGACAGGATTCTGCAGATGTTGCAATGTCCTTGGAAAATGCCCTCCAAATGACTGCTAAGAGGGAAAAGCAGGATATTTAATTACAAGTAAATTCTAAAATTCTCCAAAAGGCTAATGCTTTTTATCTCTTAATTTTAAGTTATTAGGATGTAAATTCCTCCGTAAGATCCTTGTGTGCTTTCTTAAGTTTTCTATAATGAATAGGTCCTAACTTCAAGATTAAAAACAAAATAAAATAAAAATCAAGAGCCCTGGGAGCAAGGGAAGGCTCTCTCATACTCCCCCTTCCTCCCCTTCCTTCTCGGGTTCCCCACTCCTTCTCTGCGACTTCAAAAGCAGACAGTACTAGATGTGCAAGCCAGCCCATGTCAAATGTGCTTTTCTTTGGTAGGAGAGGATGCTGTACTCTCATTCCTCTCTGCTTCCCTCCTGCTCTCTGCCTGCTCTGACTTCCCACCCAGAGAGAGTCTCTATTTGACTCCGCAGAGTCCTGCCGAGGTTCAAACTCTCTTAGCCCGAGTTCAATTCTAGCAGAGTGTGGAGGCAGTAATGGTGGAAGCACGCAGACTCTTCCCACATGCTTGGAATCCTGGCCCTGAGCTGGAAGCTGCCCAATTCTGTTTATCCTCCTGTCAGGCCACACATGAAATGTCTTGAGCTGAAGGAAG
Source organism: Uromys caudimaculatus (assembly GCA_028551405.1). NCBI lineage: Eukaryota > Metazoa > Chordata > Mammalia > Rodentia > Muridae > Uromys > Uromys caudimaculatus. The sequence continues at coordinate 25,191,987 of CM052719.1, read as the reverse complement.
TGGCACAGATGTCATTATTTATGAGAGTCGCAGGACCTATCCACAGCTTCCATCTCTGTATCAACCTAACTGTGGAGTCCAATGCACACGGCAGCAGATGAAACTGCTGGAGTGTGGACACACATGTAGGCCCACAGGGTGGGCATCTCCTTCTGGTACACATGGGGATATGTAGACTGGAGTGCAGGCTGGGGGACAAGGGAGCAGCCTTCCTTTCTAGATGGATGATTGATTGTTTAGAGAGTCACATGTCCCAAAAAAAGAAAGTCTGGTTAATAGGCCTTAGATTTCCATCTTTGCAGGCCTTTCTTCTCAGCAAGACAAGAATGTGAAGGGAGGGAGGCTACAGCTGAAGGCTCTTCCAGCCTTTGTCTCCAGCCTTTACAGTATAAGACTCACTCAAATACACTGTGACTGTTCCTGGTGTGTTGTTGTTATTGTTTGTTTGTTTGTTTGTTTGTTTTTGAGACAGGGTTTCTCTGTGTAGCCCTGGCTGTCCTGGAACTCACTCTGTAGACCAGGCTGGCCTCGAACCCAGAAATCCACCTGCCTCTGCCTCCCAAGTGCTGGGATTAAAGGCATGCGCCACCACTGCCCGGTCCTGTTGCTGGTTTTTATTCTTTCTCTTACCCTCTTTCCAAAAGCCTACTCCTCAGACAATGAACCATTTAACAAGGACCTGTGGCTTTGTTCCATCTCTCACCTATTCTGTCTCTGGATGAACCCCACAGGGCCATCTCTGATGAATATTAACATTAAGCCTCTGTCCCCCCTGGTGGTATTGGCCTCCCTCGAGTTTCACCCCCAGAAATTGCCACCTCCTGCCTGTCTTCTCTTCCTCACTCTCACACCCTCACAAGAGCTCCTTTCTGCCTTGTCTCCTTTCCCAGACACAGGCAAGATGTCCCCACCCAGGACAAAGAAAGGCTCCTTTGTTATACCTGCAAGATCCTAAATATTATCACCATTTAATTACTGTCATCCTCCAGGCTAACTTCTTGGCAACAGCTCCTCTCCAGTTAAGTAGGCTGAATGTTTTGGAGAGGCTGCATCCATTGGAGATAATTTGTGAATGGAGACTAATTTGGGGTGTTGTCACTGGTATAAAGAGGTGACTTCAAGGTAGCTGAGCCTTAAGAGACAAATGGTGGTGTACGGAGGGGGAAGGGTACCCATTTCCTGACGGCATAGATCATTTTGAGGAACAGACCTCCATCTCAGATTCAGTGTCACAGGCACAAACCAGTGGGCTGCATCATTAACTGGCCAGAATTCAAGTCTTCTCCCTTTCTTTTCCTACTTTTTTTTTCCCAGTACAAGAAGAGCAAGGTCAAACTCATGATGTCAGGAATTTTCTCTTGGTGTGGGCTCAGGTTAAAGCTTGGTTTCAGTGTCCCAGCATGTTCAGCCAGAGCTGCCTCCCAGACCTGCAGAGGTGTCAGAACATCTTGACTTCTGAATTAGGTCCCGAAGTAAAGATGAGAGCAAAGTTTTCCACACCTGGAACAACAACCCTGGCAGGGCTGTCCACTCCTCGCCTTTGTAGGAATCTTGAGTTACACTGTTTGCTTCCAAAGCTACCTGGTCAGATGGTACCCCAGTTTTCTCAGAATGGTCTCATGAGAAGTGGCTGGATGTAGGTTGCTTGTGTGCCCACTGTGATGGTTCTCTGGAGTAGCCTGTTTTAGCTATTAAGTTATGAAGGGTGTGGAGGATAGAGCGGTGGAACAAATGCCAACTTGCTTGTCATCTCTCTCCATTCTAGACCTGGTGGGAAGCTAATGCTTCTTGCAAGTCTCAACATTGAGAATTATGTTTAGGAGATCAGTTGCTTTCTAGAAGAGCTAATGTAACAAGAAAACTTACCACAGGGCCAGGGGGAGTAGATAAACTAAAATTTGAGGTAAAGGTAAAAATGTACAGACACAAACTGTTGTATTTTAGAAAAAAGAAAAGCAAGCCAGGGATGTGTTTGGTTAGAGCATGGTATGGTGCGGGGGGGGGGGGGGGGCGGAAAGGAGGTGCCTCTGTGGGCCCATGCTGAGACATCCCTTCCCTGGGAGGTGCCAGCCACACTACTAGTGTAGTATAGAATAGAGTTTATTTAGGGCATGGGGAGGGGAGTGAAGGGGATAGTAGAGACAGAGAAAGGCAGAGAAAGAGAGACAGAGACAGACAGAGATAGAGAGAAACAGAGACAGAGAGAAACAGAGACAGAGAGATAGAGAGAGAGACACAAAGAGAGAGACAAGAAATTGAGACTGGCCATGAAAACGTGGAGAGGAGGAGGGAGGGGAACGAGGAGAGAAGGTACAGAGAAGGAAGAGGGGAAGAGGGGAAGAGGGGAAGAGGGGAAGAGGGGAAGAGAGGGAGGAGGGGCAAGCAGCCCCTTTTATAGTGAGTCAGGCATACCTGGCTGCTGCCAGGTAACTGTGGGGTGGAGCCTAGAAGAAATACTAACACAAATGAATGACAGTACGTCAAACAAGGAGGGGAGACAGGCCAAGGGGGCAGTCCTCAGTACAGGAAAACTCTCTTTAAAAAAGATAAATGCTGAGCTGGGTGGTGGTGATGCACGCCTTTAATCCCAGCACTTGAGAGGCAGAGGCAGGCGATCCCTGAGTTCGAGGCCAGCCTGGTCTACAGAGTGAGTCCCAGGATAGCCAGGGTTACACAGAGAAACCCTGTCTCAAAACAAAACAAAACAAAACAAAACAAAGATAAACACCATACCTATGACACACTATTTTGTACCTTTTAATGTGATAGACTGAAATAAAAATTATTTGCCCTGTGTATTTTTTTCTATCGCCAGATCCAACCTGCCTAATATTTGTAAATACCTGTGTTGATATGCAAAATTGCCACTGTATGATATAAGATATACACATAGCCACTATAAATCTGTGAGGACTATAACGTACAAAGGTGGGGACACAGAAGAAAGCTCAAGAAGGGAGTTTATGGATGTTTATAGCATTACTAGAAATGGTACCCAAGAGACCTTGATGACTAAGGTAATAGGGTGGGGGTGAGGGGCTCAGGCTGGTTTTTTTTGTTGTTGTTGTTTTTTTTTTGAGAATTATCGTATCCAGAGCCTTAAAGTTTACTTTATGGTACTTATCATCATTATCTCCATGCTGGCATTACCAGATTTGCTCTGGTGTTGAAAACTCCTAATGGAAGTTTGAGACCCCTCACTTAAGGATGGGATACACTTTAATAATTACAACGTCAGCTGATCCCATCATGTGACTATCAGAGTATAGTTATGTAAACTTAGGTGGTACAGCATGCAGCTTCTGAAACTGTGAGTCACTCACGAGCCCATATGAAATCACGTGACTGAAGGTGGGCGCTGGGAACATTCCGGCAACAGTAAAAGGCTTCCGGTTACACAAAACCTGAAAATTCAAACTCAAGCACATAATGACTCCCATGTGTTTCTGGCTGACTTCACCAGAGTTTCTTCACACAGCTTCCCTGCAGCCTGCATTCTGAACACACAACCTGCTCACTTTATATCAAACGTGCCTTCACGGAACCGGTGCTAACCAATGTTGCTGACTCCTTCAGCTCAGGTTCTGGGATATTGCACGTGAGGAAGTGAAGTGTTTTGCTGTGCAGTATTTAGTGTTTCTTTCTGCCTTTACAGAAACACAGTGGTTTGATTACAGAAAACCGAGGCATTTAATATTTTCTTACCACCATTCTTCAGTATGTGGGTATCACGTTAGTATATTTTGGGATTGTGTTCTGTTACAATGCTTGACTTTAAAAATTACTTTTTAAGGGGCTTACTTGAACTTCATAAAAAGTTCTTGGCTTGAGTTTCGGACAGAATTTCCATCAATTTCTGAAATGGCTATGAATATACTTCTGCCATTTGTCTTACAGATTTTAGCATGGCAGTGTCCTTAGAAGGGATGACTATAAAACTGAAATATCAGTCAACTCTGAAAATATCAGAAATGCTCTGCACCCGGCAGCATCAAGTACTCAGCCAGAACTTAATTCTTTGTGTAAAAACAAGCACATGCATTTGTCTCATTAGCACAAAACTTTGTTTTTGTCATTAATGAATGGTAAAATTAGTATGCAAAATAACTGTTTTAAAATGTATTTTATTATCAGTAACTGTTTGTTTTGTCTATCTACTTTATACATTTATATCCTCAGGCAAAAGTGAGGGTTACAAGTGTAAAAAAAAAAAAATAATACAGCCTATTTCACTCTTAGACTCCATGGTATATACCATTTTGTATGGGACTCTGAAACCAAACCATTAGTATGACATGTGAGACTTTAAGGCATATTTGTAATTAAATGTATGTATTTTTACTAGTTGCATATGTATATTATTATAATTGATATATTCATGCATATATTAAATATAATGAGATATGGGGAAAGAGGGACATGTACTCACTGCTAGCTGGAGTACAATCTAGTGGCAGCACTGTGGGAATCAGTGTGAAGAGTCCTCAAAAGGCTAGAACTAGATCTGCCATATGATTGAGCTATCCCTCTGCTGGGCACACACCCAAGGAGCTCTATATCCTACTATAGAAATACCCTGTCATCCTTGTTTATTGCTGCTCTCTTCATAGTAGCCAGGAAGTAAAAACAGCCTCGATGTCTATCAACGGATGAACAGATAACGAAAACGTGTTACATATACACAGTGGAATTTTACTCATCTGTAAAAAAATAAATAAAATTATGAGAATTTCATGTAAACAAATGGGCCTGGTATCAATTGCCCTGAGTGAGGAAACTAGATCCAGGAAGACAAAAAGTCATGTATTCTCTCTTATATGTGCATGCTAGCTTTTCTTCAGATATGTGTTCAAACTTCTCGGCTCATAGACATCAAGAAAGTATTAAGGGACCATGGTGGGGAATTTCACAGGAGGAGGGATAGAACACGGGCTGTGTGAAGGGAAAAAAGGAATAATGGACCAGGAAGGGTAGGACGACATAAAGGGCAGGGAGGTACGGGATGGGGGATATGGGGAGAGGTAGCTAACACTAAGGACCTTTGAAAAGGCCATATGGAAACCTACTTCTGTACAAAGCCTTCTAAAATATAGTCATATTCATGTGTAAAAGGAGTCTCAGTGGAGTTACCCTATAATAGGGAGATCAATGTCTATCCCAGATATGAGATCGAATAAGATATCAAAAATCTCAGGGCTAGGTTTAGGTTACTTCCTTTTGAGTTACTGATCAATACAGTCCCATAGACTCTTCCCCACAATAGACATTACAGGGTATTACCGAAGATCTGGACTAACCCTCCAGGAAAGCTGATAGTAAGACCCTGTTGCTGAAGGCACAGGCCTGGGCTATCCTCTAGAAAACCTGATTGTAAGACTCTGTGGCTGAAGCCACCAGCTACTTGAGTCATAGGACCCGGAGAAATCAAGTCGGTACCAACCTGGAAGTTTCATCTCTACTTAAGAGCTTCCACAGTACTGGACGGTTCTGTGAATGCTATGTGAGGAGAAACGTGGTCAATACTTACTCAGCTGTAAGTCCTATAAGCTGCTGTGTTGCAATATATGCTTACCAGTACAATACTTGCACAAATGTTATGGGAATAGCCAACCATTTTCTGGTTGGATTTAAAGCCCTGTTTCACAAAATGGAACCCATGCCTGGTACCATTAACTGGGCCAAGATCCAGTGGATAGGTCATAGGCCCTAAGGAAGAACCCATTCCTCCTCTTCTGCTAAGTAGACAGAGTATGAAGACTCCCTGCTAAGAACTTAGCCTTATACCCGTATGTTAGTGCATCTCTGGTTCCTCATCCCGATGCCTTCTTTTGCAGTAGATGGCTATTTAACAGAGAGACCTACAACTGGTCAACATGTAGGAAAATAAAGGCCCGTGGAAAGCTCAGCCCTAAATGGGACATCTACATCATGCCCTGTACTCACAAGACTCATGAATCATCACAGGAGAAGGGGCAGAAAGACTGTGAGAGCCAGAGTAGTGGACACCTGACAAAACGGTGGTTTTCAGACAAGGCAGTGACACACAAAGGCTTCAGCATTTGTGAGCGCATAGGAAATACTAGGACAAGATCAAACCAGACAGAATCCCACAGGGATGCGTTTGGTGCTTATGAAGCGGGGCGGGGATGGAGGGAGGTCGATCGGGAGGGAGAGAGAGGGAGGGGGAGGGAGGGAGGGGGAGAGAGAGAGAGAGAGAGAGAGAGAGAGAGAGAGAGAGAGAGTTTCTTTAGTGATGCAGCTATCAAAAAGCTACCCATGCTTCAGTATATGACCCTACACCCTCACCTGTACTGACAGCATTAAATGGACTCAGTGAGTTGTAACAAACAAACAAACAAACAAACAAACAAACAAACAAAAAATCACTGAACCCACTGAACTGTGGGTTGGGAAAGTGGTAGTGAAGGTGGACTGGGGAAGGATGGGCGGGAAGGGACAGTGGAGGGGAGGTTGGTCAAAATACAGGTACATGTATGGGATTCTCAGGCAACAACAACAAAAGTTTAGAGAAAATAAAAGTATCACAAAAAGAAACGCCGCTCAGAGGCTTAAGATCTCCTTCCTGTACATCATTGCGTCTCCCACCTGAACACCACAGCTCATCTCACAAATCCCTTAATGTAGCTCAGTAGATGAGCCAGGGGCACCAGGCCTTATAGAACTGGGCCAGAGAAAAGTGCATTCCTGACAACCAAGAGATGCCAGTCTCCTCTGTGGACCACTGGCAGATATGCTAGCTAGCTTCCTCTGTGGACAACTGACTAAGATGCTAGCTAACCTCCTCCATGGGGGTCTTGATGAGCACCACAGGGTGATTCCTGGAAAGCTCAGGCCCCCATGCAGTTCTGGACTTTGGAAGGCCTGAGGTTGGGGTCAGAGAAATAGAAGGACTTGGGACAAGTCAGTAGCCTTTCATCTTTCATTTTACTGGTGACAATAGTGTAAATATCTGAGTCTGCCTCATAGTTCTACTTCCTTTTGAAGTATCGGCTTCTTATGGTTCTCTAAATTATAACACTATACTTTGGAGCAGTATAACTAAAAAGGTCTTGTATACGCTAAGTTCCTGTCCGGATTGTTTTCACTGTTTTCTCATGTGACCAACTCTCTTATTTGCTGCCATGCAGGACATGAGCTATTCCAATCAGAGCTCTGAGCCAGGACTGAGCCAGTTCCTCAGAAAACAGTCTTGAAATCTTTTCTCAGGAGCTTCACAGAGGCCTGGTTATCTATAGATGGGTCACAGAATAATAAAGACAAAAGGCCTTTTATGAGAACGTATGCCTTCCTTGGACATTTTTTCAAAAGTAAATACTGTATGAGGTGGTATTCCTAAAGCAGAGCTATGGTTAAGTGGCTATTAATAAATTCTAATTGCTCAAGGGCTTGCAACCCTGGGCAGTAAATAGGGAAATTGGCATAATTGTGATTATAATTCCCATCAGTGCTTATAATGAAATTAGCCCCGAGAAATGCTCTATGCTGGAAAGATGCTATTAGAATCTCTTTGTAAGAAATAAGGACTGTACGCCCTCCCACCGGGGTCCACATCATGAACAGAGACAGACTAGCCATGGGCTTCCATCTTCAGCCTCCCAGTACCTCATTTGCCTGTCAATCAGACTGCAGGATCATTAGAAATGCATGCACGGCTCTGTTGCTTGAAGAACTACATCAGCCCAGGAGAGAGCACCAAGAACAGATTTTTACCTTTGCTGGACATGAACACACACAGACAGAAAATACAAACTATATGAGACAAGAATCTTAATGAAATAGTCGCGTATAACAGAGATGAGAAGCAAAGGAGATGAGACTAGCCCTTGTCCTGGAAGGGAAACCCAGGCAGAGGTGGGTGGACTAGGCTAGAAAATGGAGATGAGAGACCAAAAGACCAGGCAGCTACAGCTTCTGGAAACGAGACCCAGAGAAGAGACAGGGGCACAGACGGGACCATAGAGATTCGAAGGGTTCCCTTGTTTCAGCTGAGTCTTCTGCATATGAAGATACTGCCCAATACTAGAGAGGAAACTGAGAGGGTTAGGTAAGATAATAGCAGCCACTGTTCATCAGGAGTCAAGAAACCTATCTCCGTTCCCAGCTAGCCTATCTGGAAAAAAAATCAAATTTTCAGGGGGCATAGTTGAAAGAATACCCATAGAACGCATTACTCGATAGTGGTAAATAATCTACCCCAGACCAAATATTGCTCCAGACAGATCTACCTCACAAATCTGTGCCTGAGAGCTTTGTACGGTGTTACATTGTGAGTTACACCCTTGACCTTTGATTATCGGACTCTGAGCTCTCTTCTTGCTTGGAGCTACTGGGTTTATTTTGGTGTCCTTTCTTGACTTGTCTTCTGATAGTTACTTCACAGAGATCTCAAATTGCTAAATATATGTTTACTTCATATGGGAGATAGATAGAACTCTACCACGGGCCCCAAATTCTGCGCTATGTAGTCATCTATCCCTGAGTGTGAGCAAGATTTGTCACTATGATATGATTTATTATACTTCAATATTTTTTATGGCAGAGGAGAATTTGAAGATGCAGTTAAGAGTCATACTGAGTTAACTTTAAGTTTATCAATAGAAAGGCTATTCTCCATGAGCCTGACTCAATCAGATGATAACTATTAGTTATGTTAGAGAAATTTGAAGCTAGGCAGACTCACTGGTCATCCTTGAAGATGTGACACTTTCTGAGTTGTAAAGCTAGAAGGAAGTGTATCCTCCTACCAACAGTGACTGATAGAGAAAGACTTTGAATCTCACAAAACTCAGCTCTGGCTGCCATCATGAGTCAGACTCATGTCTGAAGAACCAGCTGGGCCTTGCCTGGACTTCTGACTTAAAGAAACTTGCACGAACAATGGTGTTGCGTAAGTATCTATGTTTGTAACAGTTTGTAACATTGCAAAATCTAATGTACTTAATTAACATATTAAATGTAATAAAAGAAAAAACATTTAAAGAATTTAAATGTTAAAATTAAATTTTATCCTATTATTATTTCTTTTAAAATATTTTTAATAAATACAATACATATAATGCTTTAGATGCCTAAAATAAGTCTAGTGTCATTCACCCTACCTGGAACCACGTGTTAGAAAAGAAGGTCCAGAGTTAGGAATGGTGCTGTACACCTGTAATTCTAGTGAGCAGGGAGCTATGACGGGAGCATTAAAAGTTAAATGCTAGCTTGGGTTATATAGCAAAACTTAAAAAAAAGGAAGGAAGGAAGGAAGGAAGGAAGGAAGGAAGGAAGGAAGGAAGGAAGGAAGGAAGGAAGGAAGGAAAAGGAGGTCAGCCAGCTTGGGTACTCCATGTCTATGCAAATTTTATTCAAAAGGTTTAATTATAACTCAATATATTTCCTTTCCTTTTTTTTTTCTTTTCTTTGGGGTGGGGGGTGAGACAGGTTTGTAAAGGAATGCACCACCACCTCCAGGCTCCTCCATGTGTTTTCTAACAAAGCTTTTTGTCTGATTTCTTTCCTTTCTCTGAATCTCTCATGTAGTAGTCCAACAATCCAACAGTGTCTTAAAGTTTCAAATCAACCAACATCAACTCTTCAGCCTCCTTGAATCCGATAAGTCATATATGCAAAACTGCAAATGCTGCTTCACTTCTAATCCCTCTCTTTGTCCAGCTGACCTGCTCGTGTGGACCTTATCACACTAATCATCTCCACAAGAATCACTCAACAGGGACACAAAAACCAACCTGCTCTATTTGGCAAACTAGAAGTAACTGTTTCATAGCCACCCAACAACACGCTAAAGTCACTACGAAACAATTCCCAAGTGGGACAAGTGTCAAAAAGTCATATGCAAAATGGGAGGAGTCATAGCCATCTAATACATGTCTAGACATGGGACACCCCGAAACAGAACAGCATATCTCTTAAAGTACTCTAGAGAAGCAACTGTAACCAGATAGGGGAGCGCTAGCTATAAATGTTAACCTCGTTAAGATTCACAGTAATGATGACCCAAGTTTATACAGCCAAGAAACTCTATAAGGCACCTGATCCTAGAATTGTTTGCTATGTTTTCCGTCCAGGTTTTACAACTGAGCTCAGGAAGATGAAACCGTAGTTCTTAACCTGTGGGTTGCTACACCTTTGCCAAAACTCCATCTTCAAAAATATTTGTATTATGATTTGTAACAGTAGCAAAATTAGAGTTGTGATGTAGCAATAAAAATAATTTTACGGATGGGGTCACTATAATGTGAAGAAGTGTATTAAAGGGCCATAGCATTAGGAAGGTTGAGAACCACCGGGATAAAAGGAGGTGTGTGCTTGCCTCACAGAACAGGCAGAGTCATGGAGGCACTGTGTACTAAAATCCTTAGAAGGGGGAGCCCCAAGTTTCCAAAGATAAATAAATGATAAGGACAGGGAGGTGCTAATTACCTTGATGAGATCAGTGTTTACTCAATGCGTGTTAAAGATGCTAAAATATCCCAGTGCATCCAATTAAGTATGAACAATTATTACATGTCAATCCCCATATTCTAAACATTTATAAAAAAATGTTCAATGATACAATTCTCCAAATTAAATACTTATCTTTTCCTTTTGGAAAAGACAATTATACCAGACAGTAAAAAGATGTTCGCCAAGGGCGGAAAGGGAAACCGGAGGGTTATTATTAGTGGGTTTTGAACATCAGTTTTATCAGATGAAAAATGTTATGAAGGTGGGTGGCCACCGTGGTTACATGACATTATGAATATTTTTAGCATCACTGAACTGTTTAGTTAGAAATGGTTTCAATAATAAATGTTATTTCTATGTTTTAGCACAATAAAACAATTGGGGGGGGGACCCTGGAAACTGAAATGTTTCTGTACCGAAAATATTTTGGGAACTGGGGAGCTAGTGGTTTAAATTCTTTGTATGTTTATTTATCCTGTCCCCTCTTTCCAATGACACTGTGTTCCAGGTCAAATGTTGATCATGTGGCTCGCGGTGAGAAAACCTCCTCGTAAGTATAACTAGTGGGAACTGCCAGGCCACCTTCCCCTCCCCCCAGCTGTGTGAAGCAGTTCAGTCTCCTCAGAACCAGACATCCTCTCTCCTGCGTGGCTTATCGCTGCAGAGCACTCTGCAGATGTTCTCCAGGCAATCATCATGAGCCGGGCTCAGCACATTACTAAAGCAACAAGCATCCCAGCAGGACACCCACTTTGCAAGGAAGACACCCACCATGCCAGGGAAGAATCCAGAAAGAATCAAAATGCTAGAGCTTCTGAGAAAGATGATTAAGTGGCCTGGCTGGAGAGTGACAGGCATCCTCAGGGCCAAGAACCTCCAAATAGCACTTAGGTGAGAGCTGTCCTGATGACTCAGGCAGGAATCTGGAGAGAGCAGGGTGAGGCAGCTAATTCACTCCCTAACAACCAAAGCCAATTCCCCACCTTTCAGTGGTACCATTAGTTCCGGAAGAAAATGTTTCAAGTTGAGAATGAAGCAGAAAAGGGGGAAGTCGAGGGAATGACTTTGCATTTAGCATTGATTCTAAGAGGCACATGTCTGATCTAAAATTGGAATCCACCCTCCAATCTCGAGCATTTTACAGTTTCTGTCCGCCCCCCATCCACCTTCCCAGCATGCACGTGACCCCAATGCACTCGTGTGGCCTGCTTGTCAATGCCTGCGCTCGCAAACCTGTCCACAGCTGCTGTCGTCGTCACTACTTCAGAATTTTTGGGCTTCGTTTCTACTCCACGTGTCGGGTTTAATTGCTGTGTAAAATGTCTTCAGCAAGATCATCCTGGAGGGTTCGCACTGACAGGAAAACTTACAGTGTGTTCAGGGAGGCGAGGGACCAGAGAGGTACCCTACTGATTGTTATGCATGGAGTGAATATTCTTTCTGAGAAAAAGGTTTACTATTATATAGCCTCCTGCAAAAACAAATCAAGTATTTTACAGCTTTATTAGTCCAAGTAAACCCAGGCAAGGGATAGCATTGCCTGGACATTCATTAGAATGACAGAACCTCAGGTTTTATGGACACCTACTGACTGCTGTTGTACTGGGGCGACTTCTCCATCCAACTGTCAAAACTAACAGCGTGGTCTTACTGCAGCATTTTCTTCTCTTTGTTGTCTGTGAACTAATGATGGAACTTAAATATAAAGGGCATTTGGGACTCAATTACTCATGGCCGGTGACATCTCTGTGGGCACAATGTAAAATAAAACCATCTCCTTCAGTGAGGGGGGGCTGGCAGCCAGCAGGATGGGTAGTCTCTGTAGAACCATGGACCCTAATAAAGCCATGAATCACCTCAGACCTGGCCAGGGCAAAGGAAGGACTTGCAGGGACCTCTGGGTGCTATGACACTGCTGGCTGAGAGGAGCCCCACCTGCAGACTGTCATAACGGGGATTTGGGAGTTATATGGGATCTCTATTAATAATGATACTCAACATAGTCTCTCTGATGGAGGGACTGGGCATGGAACCCATGGCTTTGTGTCTGCTGCATTAACGCTGTGTCACTGAGCTACAGCCTCAGCCTTCAATAGATCTATAGTCAACATTTTATATTTTCTTCCTTAACTACCCATTCTAACCCCTTACTACTGAGAAGCACGACAAATTCTGTAGAGAAACAGTGAGAACTGACACCCAATGTTTGGGTGGCAATGATTTTCACCTATAGAGATGTCATTACCAGACTATCTGGTTGGCAAGTAGCCGAGTTGGGGACTGGACACTCCAGATTCTGGATTTGCTTTGGCAGTTCTAAGTGGGAAGATAATATGGGTGACATTTTATGCAAGAGAAAATTGAGGGTCCAGTATGTTCAAGTGACTCAGATTCTGAGCTGTCCTGTGAGCGAATTACCTTTTCATCCAATTCAGTGGTTCTCAACTGCTGCCACCCTTTCATACAGTTTGTCATGTTGTGATGACCCCTAAACCATAAAACTATCTCCATTGACACTTTATAACTTTAATTTTGCTTCTGTATGAATCGTAATGTAAGTATTTTTGGAGATGGAGGTTTGCCAAAGGAATCTCCACCCACAGGTTGAGAACCATTGATCTAATCCATCTCTCATCCTTCTGCCCCTGGCTCCTCAGTAAAAGTTGACATGCTCATTAATGATTTTATGAGTTTTTCTCGAATAGTGTTTATTTGTTTATTTATATGGTGTATGTACATGTCTGCATGTGTGTGCATATAAAAGCCAGAGCTGGATGCAGGGTTTCTTCTGTGATCGCTCCCTGCCTTGTTTTTGGAGACAGAATTTCTCACGGAAGCTAGATTTCCTCCATTCATCTAGGCTTGCTGGCCAATGAGCCAAAGGGATCTGCCCATCTTTGCCCCCCTTCACCCCCACCCTGTTCTGGGATTACAAACGCACATAGCCAAAGCCACGTTTTACATGATTCCTGGAGACCTGAATGCACAGCAGCCACTTTACTGGCTGGCCTATCCCAGGCCCTTTGATATGTTTTTAATAGATAATTAGGTGAACTCCATTAGAAAGAATGTGCATGTAGGCTTATATTTTTCAAAACCTACTTTAGTATGGATTCTTAGACACTTTAATCTCCCTTTTAGCCCACCACCCACCAGAGGTAGTGGAAACGAAAGATGAATAGGAAATGGGGATTGTGGACCTATTTAGAAATAATTCTTTGGGGCGATTTCAATCTTCGTTGTTGTTGGCATTTCATCTAGGCTCTGTCCCACAGTTGCCTGGCAACAGCCAGGTGTGCTGACTTAGTATAAAAGGGGCTGGTTACCCCCTCCTCGCTCTCTTGCTCTCTTCTCTTGCTCTTACTCCTTACTCTCTCTCTCCACTCCATTCCCCCTCTCTCTCCACATGTTCATGGCCTACCTCTACTCCTCTTCCCCCCCCCTTCCCTCCCCATGTCCTGAATAAGCTCTATTCTATACTATACTGTCCTGTGGCTGGCACATCAGGGGGAGGGAATGCCTCAGCATGAGCCCACAGAGGCACCCCCTTCCTCCACACCATAACTTGCCTCCAAACTTCCTCATTATAAAACACAACAATTGTCAGCAGTCCAGTCCACTAGCAAAAGATAAACTCGAATCAGTAGCAAGTAGTTGCGGTCCAGTCCACATGGTGATCACCACTCACAGATAAGCAATACCAGCTCAATCCAGAAGAAACGGCAAGGCTCTGCCAGTCAACCCAAGTCCACGGATGCAGCAAGCAGCAGCCAGACTGCCACCAGAAGTTCTTTGACACATTTCTCTCTATGAAGTCACAACAAAGAAAGATCAGCAAAGAAAGCAAGGTGAACCAATGCCAGAGCATCATCTGCTATCTGTTGGGTTCTACTTACACTCTTTCCAAACATCCGGTGTCCTCTCAACCACCCATTCCAGCAAAATATCACATGCCCTTTCACCAGGCAGCTTCCAGAAAAACATGTGTCTCTTTCAGCAAAACATTCTCTCATAAGACAGTCTCCAGGAAAACATCACATGACACAACTGGGTCTCCAACAAACCCAGAAATTCCCACTTCATGGGCATCACTTGAAAATGCTGAAATGCAGTACAAGAAGGACAGCTAGTGACTGATGGAGAGTCAACACCTGCCACATCTTTGACACACTGGGGCTTTCATTTGAAGGTCATCTTTCCCTGGTGAGCAACCGAGCAGGAAGGAACGTGGGAGCCAGGCCACTCCTGCTCAGTGTGAGGATCCTGTGAAGGCATTTGTACAGAGGCTTCCTGACAGCCTGGCTAAGACTTAGGGCTGCTGTATAGACTGAGCCCTGTCTTCCCAAGATTCCCTCCTCCCCTCCTTTTACCACATCACAGCTACATGAGTGTTTCCTCTACACTGCTTCCTCCATGTCTCGAGTCTTTCCTCCAGTCTTTCCTGAGCACATAGAGTTCAATCTTGACATCCTCTTCTCCCAGTCTTAAGAATCTGTGTTGTTGGAGGCTAGAGAGATGGCTCTGCCCTTAAGAGCATGTACTGCTTTTGTAGAAGACCTGAGTTTTATTCCCAGCACCCACAGAATGGCTCACAGCCATCCCTAACTCCAGACCCAGGACATCAGACACCCACTTCTGCATGTATGTGTTAAACATACATACATGTAGATAATGCATTCATACACAAATAAATGTAACTAGGTACAGTCTCAATAATTCAAGTTTTCCTTTTATCTGTGTTCCATAGCATATTCATGTTTCATGGATTTATTGGAAATAATAGCCCTTTCAGAGTTTGGGGATGTTTGTTTTCCCTGAGGTGCTAGCGAGGGGGTTAAGTCCTTCTTAGCAAGCGATTGCAGGGAAGTTGTGCTGGAGTGGGGCCACAGCCATGGCACACATGCTGTCTGCAGCTGCTTCCCACTCACAGCAAAGAGAAGCAGTTGCAAGGACTCTTTGCTCAGCCCTCTTCCACAGATGCTTTGCTAGTTTTGCAGATCTTGCATGCTTCCTTGGAAGGCTTCATGTTCCATTGCAGTGGCTTTCATATCTCTAACACCTCTCCTGTCCCGTGCTTGCTGAGCTGGAAAGGTTCTTGCAAGGCTCTGAACATGCCCTGTTTGGCAGAGAAGGAGGGATGCTGGCAGAATCTCTGCTCAGGTGATTTCCCTTCTTGTCTGTTAGGTTCCAAGTCTAACCATAAATCAGAACCTCCAGCTCCCACTGTTATAGCTGAAAAATAGTTCTCCCCCGCCCTGTCTTATTCTGTGAAACCTATAATGATACCTCATGTGAGAAAGTGTTTGTAGGGAATCATCATGCAAAGGATCTTGGGAAATGAAGACCATACTCTACTGAATTACCTGGGTATGCCCTGAATGTTTTCACATGTCCTTAAAAGAATGAGGCAGAGGAAGATCCAACAGGCCACGGGGCAGAGAATGGAGTAATGCCCCTACTAGCAAGAACAGGAGAAGAGGGCAGTGAGCAAACTCCATCCTTGAGGAGGGGGGCAGAACAGGCCTGAAGCTTCCAGATCCCCTGCTTCTACTGGAGACTACATCCCACGACTTTCCAACAGACACCTCTGAAAGAGTTCTCTCCTCTCCCTCCCTTTGTTCCCTCTCATCTGCATCCTCCTCCTTCTCTCCCCCACTTCCTTTCTCTCCAAAGCAAGACACATATTGTAGGGAGCAAACCATTACAAACCTCTGCTGGTTCTTCTGCTTCTGTCCCAGGATGCTCCAAAAGAGCCTGTGCTCAGAGGTACCGGGGAGACTTCTTATAACCCAGCAAGGGTTTCCTCTGTATCTAATTTGACCCTAAGTGACAAGTTCCATTCATGGCAGTCAATCAAAATGCTAATTATTAGGTGGTCTGTGGCCAGCGGTGAGAAGTGATATCTAAGAGTGTCTCTAGCAAAGCACCTACAGCTAACTCTGTGCTTTGATCATACATGACTAGCTTTTATAAGTCTGCTTCCTCACACTTCCTTATGCGAGGTAGTTATACAACCATCCTCGTTTTTACATGTAAATAACCCATGGTCCTGAGCACAAATTATTTCAGCAGCAAAAATGACAGAGTTGTCCCTGGTATTCACATCCCAAGCTGAAAGGATTTGAGGAGATGGAGCTGTCTCTTAAAAGCAGCCGGGCACTCTGATGCTGGCACTGTTTAAAGACACCGATAATTTTCTTCATGGTTTCCCACCTCCTCCCATCCAAATTTAGTTAACAAAAGAACAGGTGCCCAGCCAGGTACAGGGTATTTTACTCCCCGGGATGTGCTGACACCTGCTGGCGTATGGAAGAACAACACTACCAAGAGACTTCATAAAAACCCTTTTGGGCCTTACAGGAAGTTGCAGGTTAAAGAATCCAACGAAAACTTACTTGAAGACAATGCAGAAAGCCCAAAGGATAACAGGGAAGCTAAGCGGACCCGGAGTCTAAGGCTACGCCCTAGCCCTGTTGGATCCTCCACGAAATCCTCTATTGACCGGTGACCACAAAGAGCTTGCGTTCTGAGATTTAAGTGATGATTCCTTTCAACCGGAAGCCAATAACAGAACAGGCACCCGCTGGGTAATGCCGAGGAACACCTCACTCCCACTTTCCTGTGGCATGATCTAGAGCCATCCATAACCCAGTTACTATTGATGCAAGGTGTGTCTAAGTGGTGTCTCAGTTAGGGTAACTACTGTAACAATGAAACAACATGACCAAGAGCAACTTGTGCAGGAAAGGGTTAATTTGGCTTACACTTCCGCATCATAGTTCATCACTAAAGGAAATCAGGAAGTCACCATAGGGCTGGAACATGGAGGCAGGAACTGATGCAGAGGACATGAAGGGGTACTGCTTACTGGCTCTCTCCCCAGGGCTTGCTTATCCTGCTTTCTTATAGAACCCAGGACCACCAGCCTAGGCATGGTGCCACCCACAATGGGCTGGGCCCTTCCACATAAATCATTAAGAATGCTCTATAGGCTTGCCTACAGTCCAATCTTATGGAGGCATTTTTTCCAACTGGGGTTTCCTCCTCTCCGATGGCGCTAGTCTGTATCAAGTTGACATAATATTAGCCAGCACAATAAACCCCCTGCCAATTTACACACAAGGCTTTTAAGACACAACCTTTCCATTTTGTCATTCAACCCCAAGATCTCACATAGATAAATATCACAAATATAAAACATATTACAAACTTAAAATTTCACACTTTACTAATTCAAACACTTTAAAAGCTATCTCTGTAAAAATCCAAGGTCTCCTTTAAAAAAAACTTTTTTAGATTTTTATTTATTTTTATTTATATGAATACACTGTAGCTATCTTCAGACACATCAGAAGAGGGCATTAGATTCCATTACAGATGGTTGTGAGCCACCATGTGGTCACTGGGAATTGAACTTGGGGCCTGTGGAAGAGCAGTCAGTGCTCTTAACTGCTGATCCATCTCTCCAGCTCCCCAAGGTCTCTTTTTAAATCCAAAATCTCCTTTAAAAATACAGTCTTTTAACTGTGGGCTCCTATAAAATGAGCTAAATACTTTCTTACTGCAAGAGGGAAGAAATAGGGCACAGTCACAATCTGAGCAAAGCAAAGCCACAGTCCAACAGTACAAATAATTCAATGTTCAGTATCTGGGATTCACTCACAGTCTTCTGGGCTCCTCCAAGGGCCTTGGGTCACTTCTCCAGCTCTGCCCTCTGTAGCACGCAGCTTGTCTGCCAAGCTTGGCCAGGATCCACTGCTGCTCTTCCTGGTGGTCATCCCATGTTACTGGCATCTGCAAAATGCTGGGGTCTTCTACTGCAACCAATAGTCTTTCCTGGACTTTCTTAATGCTGCAAAACCTCAACTTTTCTCCATGGCCTCTTCATTCTTAGGCCTTCAACTGCCAATGAGGCTGCACCTTCACCAATGGTCCCTCCTGGACTCTCACAGTGCCAAGCTTCAGCTCTTCTCCACGACCCTTCATAACTAGAGAACCAGTACCACCTGGGTAATGCCTATCCATGACCAAACTTGGCTGCCAGCACAAGTTAGAACCTTGACTGCCTCTGAACACAGCTGGCATGTGATGACTTCAAGAACATACTTCCCAGATTTCACCTCAGTGATGCTGGCCTCTTCTTAATCATGGCTGATTCTTCAGCGCCAGCCTACCAGCATCCATTGTCCCAGCAAAGTAAAGGTTTGGCTTTTGTGGTTCTTGGCTCTTGTTAATCACAGAGAATTCTTCAGCTCCAGCTGACCAGAACCACAAATTCTTCACACATAAGGCCTGGTAGAATCTTTGCTTCCTTATGAAGCGTCTCAAGCCAGGCCTCCAGCACCCGCATTGCTCTCAACATTCTTATCTTCCAAGCTCCTATAGAGCATCCCACTGAGTTCTCAATACTCAATGGCTTCTCAAGCCCAAAGTTTCAAAATCCTTCCACAGCAACGTGGTCAGGTGTTTCACATTACCCCATTATCCTGATGCCAACTTCTGCCTTAGGGTTGCTATTGCTATGATGAAACGCTGTGACCAAAAGCAAGTTGTAGAGCAAAGGGTTTATCGGGCTTATACTTTCACATTGCGGTCCATCACAAAAAGAAGTCAGGGTAGGCACTCAAACAAGGTTGGAACCTGGATGCAGAGGCCATGGAAGGGTGCTGTTTACTGGCTTTCTCTCCATGGGTTGCTCAGGCTGCTTTCTTATAAAACCCAGGACATCTAGCCCAATGATGACCTTACCCACAATGGGATGGGCCCTCCCCCAAGAAAATGAGGTACAGCATAACCATATAGCATTTCCTCAACTGGGGTTCCCTCCTCTCAGAGGACTCTAGACTGTGACGAGCTGAAATAAAATTAGCCAGCATGGGTGGATACTGTCTTAGTCAGGGTTTCTTTTCCCGCACAAACATCATGACCAAGAAGCAGGTTGGGGAGGAAAGGGTTTATTCAGCTTACACTTCCACATTGCTGTTCATCACTAAAGGAAGTTGGGACTGGAACTCAAGCAGGTCAGGAAGCAGGAGCTGATGCAGAGGCCACGGAGGGATGTTCCTTACTGGCTTGCTTGCTTCTGCTGGCTTGCTCAGCCTGCTTTCTTATAGAACCCAGGACTACCAGCCCACAGATGGCACCACTCACAAGGGGCCCTCCCCCTTGATCACTAATTGAGAAAATGCCTTACTGCTGGATCTCATGGAGGCATTTTCTCACCTGAAGCTTTCTCTGTGATAACTCCAGCTTGTGTCAAGTTGACACAAAACCAGTCAGTACAGATACCAAACAGAAAACAAAAAAAATCAAGCCACACAAAGCTATCTGAGCGTTTAAAGTGATGAAGTACTGCTTCAGTTCAGTTGAAATGGAGCCAGAAAGACCAGACAGAAGACGTACTGCAGAGCTCTATCTTACAGGAGCTTCAGGCCTTTTCCATTCCTTAAGCATGGTTGGGAAATCTGGACCATGAGGTAGCCAGTGTGTGTTCATTCTCTCCACGTTAGCCAGTTCTATTATCTGTCAGGCATTTTGTATGTCCCTTGATCCCAAATAAGATGGTACTATTCTTGTTTATTGAGCACGTATGTGAGCTGAGTGCCATGTTGCCTGTGTACATGCATAGCCCTATGGCTCTGTAAAATCACTGTGAAATGTGGCCTTCATTCCCTTCTCACCATTCTGAGATCTGCAGTCCATAGAAGTTTGTAAGCAGAGACCGCACACCAAGAAAGACACATCAGGATTCAGTGACCTTTCATGAGCCCATGCATCTCAGGACTGCTAGTGTTGCTGTTAGGGTCTCTCACTCATGCCAGGGGTCATTTCTAGCACTACAGAAGCAAGGTCCCAAGCATCACTTCTCTTAGAATGGGGAATGAGTGGTGAAGTTCCTCCCTTAAGGGGAGACACCTTCAGGGTACCTTGGTCCAGAACCTAAAATGTTCTCCGTGGAAGCACTTTGTTTTCATTACTACCCTGATAATTCTAGCTTGGGTCAGGTTGACATAAAATTGGCCAGCACAATATAATATTAGAGTCTCCAGCTCAAGGGGCCAGGTGGATGGCTGTGTGAGACAGATGGGAGGAAACACAGCACGTTCCGATGCACTACTGAAGCTTCTAATATTATGATCAGGTTCTGAACTGGTTCTGCTGCTGTAGGAAAGTTTGGCTCCTCAAAAAGCTGAACACAAGATTTCCTTATGGTCCAGCAACTCTGTGCTTCTGCATAAATCAAAAGGACTGGAAAGAAGGGCCTCAGATTGATGTGCGCACACACGTTTGGGTACTGTGTTAATTACTTTCACACCACTGTGGCCAAATACCTCACAGAAGCAACTTAAAGGGACAGGGACTTATTTTAGCCCATAATTCGGAGGGTCTATTGTGAGAGGGGAGGCATGGCAGCTGGCATGGCCAGGCTAAGTGACGGGGAGTCTCCTATGGAAGTTTCTTGAAGTGTTGACCAAGAGACAGAGTGCTCCAGCTGAAAGTGGACTCTGGGTATAAACCATGAAGACCAACCTCAAGGACCTAGCTTGACCCAGGTCCTTAAAGGTTCTACAAGTTCCCAAAACAATGCCACCAGCTGGAGACCAAGTATAGAAAGATAGGAGCCTGGGAAGGACATTCCATATGCAAACCATAAGAAGTAGCATCATAGAAAAAGAGAGAGAGAGAGAGAGAGAGAGAGAGAGAGAGAGAGAGAGAGAGACACTCGAGTATGTATCATCAGGTAAATAAAATGTGGTGTCTGTAATAAAATATTATGCTGCCTAGAAAACAGGAAAGGAAATTGAAACATATTACTATTTGGACCATTCATGAAGATGCCATTTTAAACAAAAATAAGTCAGTCATGGAAAGACAAATATTATGGGTTTTGATGCACATGAAGTGCTTAGAGTCGGTACATTCATAAATACAGAGAGTAGAACGGAGACCAGCAGAGATAAGGGGCGGGGACAAATGAAGTCGCTGTTTAAAGGCAGAGTTTATGCTAAGGATTACAAAAGGCTCGTGTAAAGATACACAACTATGGATGGATCTAATATCCCCTAGTGTTATACTCACAAATTCTTAAAACGATAAATACTATATGAGACATATTTTATCACAATGTAGGAAGTGTATTCATGTGTCTACCTTCCCTGCTCTATGACAATTTTCCAAAACACCAGAGCTGACTTTTTAAAGTATTTTTAACTCAAAGCATTGAACCTAAAATGCTTAGACCACAACAAATAGCTTCACATACAAGACATACTGAAATCCGTTTACACAGACACAGAGAAGGGGGCAGGGGGCGAACAAGTAAGTTAAAATATCACTGTCAAAATTTAATTGCTTTACTCCACATCTGTTTATTGAACATGTCCCTGAGGTTCAGCACTGGCAATGATCAAATCAACTTGTGATAAGGTTTATCTGGCTCATAGGCTACACTCCACCAGGGAAGAAAGCCAGGGCAGGGAACTTGGAGGCAGGAACTGAAAACTGAGGCAGAGACCATAGAGGGACAGTACTGGCTCTCCTGATCTCCGTGGCTTGTTCCGCCTGTTTTCTTTTCTCTCTCTCTCTCTCTTTTTTATATGATTGTTTACTTTTATTTTATGTGCACTGGTGTTTTGCCTGCATGTATGTTGAATTCCTTGGAGTTAGAGTTAACAGACAGTTGCGAGCTGCCATGTGAATTGAACCCAGGTCCTCGGGAAGAGCAGCCAGTGTTCTTAACCAGAACCACCTGCTCTTATGAAACCCAGGGGTAGCACCTGCCATCCGTGAACTGGGCCCTCTCTTGTCAATCATTAATCTAGACAATGACCCCACAGGCTTGCCTACAGGCCATTCCTCAACTGAAATTTTCTTTTCTCAGATGACTCTAGTTTGTGTTGAGCTGATAAAATCTAAACAGCACAGTGAGAAAGGCCAAGTCTCCGACCTCACAAAGTGTTCCTTCTACAGGGGAACACTAACCCTAACCCTATTTGCATGTAAGAGATACACAGTGTCACACAGATCTGACTCCTGTGGCCAACCACATCAGGGGAAGCCCCTAAATGATGAGAAGGACTCAGAGTCCGACAATTCCAAGGAGGAGATTCCTGGTGGAACCAAACATGAGCACTTAGGTGCTGGTGGAGAAGGAAGCACATTGTCAAAAGCACAGCATGGCTGCCAAGCCTGGACCTTCATGAACAAGGAGGAAGACAGTGGTGGCAAACTGTGTTCCAGCGACAGGCAATCAATCATAGAATATAAAAGATAAGGAAGTCCTTGTCTGCTGTGGGACACCCGAGAGCTTAATTGAGGCAGCAAGGAGAGACATGAGTGGGTGAGGATGTAGGGATGAGGGCCACTCTGCAAAGGGCTTGCAGGGAGGAAGTGGAGTCATTAACATGGAACTCAGGGTCAAAGGTGGGTTCAGCAGATGGCACCAAACACCAAACGCCATGTTATCCTAATTCTCATGACCGCAACACGTTGTACATCTTAGTCTGTTGAGTATATTATTTCCACTAGAGGTTTTCACTTGCTACCTTCTATTAAAAGACAAACGCAAGGCTAAGTGTTTTTGTCTTTGATGTGTTTATAAAAAGACAAAGAGAGGGGGGATATATTCTGTGGAGGTGTGGTGAGGTGTGGGGGAAGGGGGTTCCTCAGCAGGCCCTTGCTGAGGCATCCCTTACCCTGAGGGACCAGCCACAGGATGAGTATAGTGCAGAACAGAGTTTATTCAGGGAGTGGGGAGGGGAGCTAAGAGGGTAGTAGAGGCAGGGAAAGGGAGAGAGAGACACACAGAGAGAGACAGAGAGAGACAGAGAGAGAGAAAAGAGGAGGAGGAGGGAGAGGGGAGGGGAGGGAGAGGGGGAGCAGGAGGAAGAAGAGAAGAGAAGAGAAGAGAAGAGAAGAGAAGAGAAGAGAAGAGAAGAGAAGAGAAGAGAAGAGAAGAGAAGAGAAGAGAAGAGAAGAGAAGGCCAGCCATGGCACATGAAGGCCACATGAGCAAGTGGAGAAAGGGGGGAAGGAACAAGAGGACAGAGCAGGAGCAGGAAGGCAAGAGCAAGAGTGAGAAGAGGAGGCAAGCAGCCCCTTTTATAGTGAGTCAGGTATACCTGGCTGTTGCTAGGTTACTGCGGGGCAGAGCTTAGACAGAATGCTAACAGTCTTCCTGCTGGCAAAATGAAGGACTCCGAAGTGCCCAGCGGTATACTTGGGTTTATATGTTCATTGTTAAGTTACTTAGTGACTTAGGATCTTACCTTAAATCCAGGAAGGTCTTGTCACCTCTCAACACTATTCAGTGCTTGCTTCAGTGACCTCTGAATCTGATTTCGGCAGCGCTCCTCGCTCTACCTCTCTACCCTTGCTTGGAACGTTCTCAGAGGGTGCGCGGCTACCATTGCTACCGTCTCACTTAAACCTAAACACCTTGGTACCACTCAAGACTCTAAGACTTGGCAAGGTTGGCACTGTCTATTTTTTTTAAGTCAAACTTTATCTTTAGCCACGTGACAAATACATTTAATAATTATTTTACTGAGACTAATATATTTATTAACATTATTTCTATGTCAGAGATGGTGTCAGAGGTGGGTTAGTGGAAAACACAACCTGTCCAGGGTTGGTGCTGGCATGGGAAGGAGTTCCCATGGGTATAGCAGGACTTTCTTTCTCTGACCCAACAGCAGTATAAATCATGGCATGGAAGCTAATAGTTCAAAGCTTGGGCTTTATATATATATATATATATATATACCGTGCTCACCACCCACCATGTGGTTAGCTCTATACCTTTCTCTCTTCTGCAGTCTGCGTCTGTTCCTATCTGTGTTTGCTCTCCAATCCCTCGCTTCAGCCTTCTTCTCCAGCTTCATTGTCTCTGCCCGGAAGTTACACTCCCTACTTCCTGCCCAGCTCTTGGCTGCCAGATCTTTATTACATCCAATCAGTAGTGAGACCTCCTCATGCAATTCTAGATTGCCTTAGACAGGGAAGGAAGGGCAAATATTTACAAAGCAGAAACCCCAGCAATGGGCCATAGAAATGAGAATACCAGAATCCTGACAGCACTTAGTTCTCTGCTGGTACAGAATTAACTATTGAAAATACAGAGACACACCTTCACACAGTGTAAGAAAGGTTATCCCCACATATTGGAGAGTCACCTATTTGCTATGTTTGGCCTTTGGACACTGTTCTTGAATGTTCTTAGAAAACAGCCGAGTCACAGCACATTCTGAAGGTAACAGCATTTTCATTTATTTGAAATTGACTTAGAATTTCAACTAAAAAGAAAATGTTCTGAAAGTTTTCAGATTACTCTTCTGTATTAAGCACTATGTATAACTAGTACACCTTATATATAAAACTAGTACACAAATACTATATATTTAAATAATGCAAATGCAAATTTTCCTTAAAATTATATAAAACATATAGATAATGCATTAACCAGTTTTAACTTTCAACAATAAACCTAATCCATTGTTGTGAAAATTCACCATGCCACAAACTACCTGCATTAGAATTTCTGTAGACTGTAATGACCAAGTTCCCCTGGGCTGGATCCTAGATAAGAAAGGGTCCTCTGTGCTCTACGGGTCATGAGTCACCAGTGTCTGTCTTAGCAGAGGTTTGCAGAGCCTTTGAGGCAAACCCTTTCTTTTATATAAACAACAACAACAACACAACAACAACAACAACAACGCCACGTGGAGTTTAGGTGGGTGCTTTTTGGTCTCTATCGGTCAGGTTCAGAACAAAAGCTCAGGGCTGTTTCCAAAGTCCTTTTCCCTTTCTGCGCAGGCTAATAGGACCAGCAAAGAAGGTGGAAATCAACAGTGTATCATCGACACTCACCTGATATGCAAGAGTATTCTGAGTGAGAATTTAGGACTGCCACTTGAGAATCAAACTCACAGCTAGGCAGGGTTCTTGAAGAGTAGCTGGGGCCACTTGCCAGTTCTGTAAGAAGCTTTGCAGTGAGAACCTCTGACCTCCAAGACTGTGGGAGGACAGGTGAAGGCTGTGTCAAGTCACAGGGTGACTGTTGCTTGTCAGCGGAAGGAAACCACTACAAAGTATCAGCGGAAAACAAACTCTAAACAGCAACATCACACAAGAGTGTCCAGGAGAAAAGAGAAAGGGGAAGTCCTGAGCCTCACAATACCCTTGTATCTGTCCTTCTACACACGCATTACAATGTAATTGATTTCCACCTTCCTCCCTGGCCCTATTAGTCCACACTAAAGGTGAAAGGGGCTTTGGAAACCATAGGTATCTTGAGCCTTTGTTCTGAACTCTAGAGACCTACAAGCACTCATCCAAACTCCATGTGACCTTGGTTGTTTGCTTGTTTTTTGTTTGTTTGTTTTCGTTTTGTTTTAAATAACAGAACATTCAGCTCAGTTTGGATCATAGGAGAGATCAGACCTGGTAAGTCCTGATCCTCCCTCCTCCTCCGTCTTCCCTTCTCCCTCCTCCTCCCTCTTCCCTCCAATTCTTAGGAAAAAAAAAAAAAAAAAAAAGGTTTCGGCGAGATATTGAAAGGCAATAAATAAAGTTCACATTCACCATGCCTTTGTTATACAAAACCTGGGTGGGCTGCTTAACCTCTCTGAGTCATAAGTTCTATCTTTTGTAAAAAGGAGCTAACTCCGAACCCCCAGGCACATTTTAAGCACGAGTTCCTCCATGCACCAATTGGGCTGTTAGCCGTTTCTGCAAAACTGGCAGTGATTCTCAAACCCACTCCCCACCATAAGCCTATATTACCCATCATTCCCCTCAAGTTCAGAAGGGAAAGCCAAGGATCACTAGACGGGCTGGCCGGGAGGTCAGGCGTCCTTAGATACTGTAGGGATTTTAAGCAATTCTCCTCAGTGGGAGTAGATAAAAACAAACAAATAACAAGAACAAAACAAGTCCCCCTCTACCACTCACCTACTTTGGACTAGATACAGGAAATATGTGGAAGACCGAGTGAGAAAATGAATCCATGTGCCGTTTGGGTAAGTTACAGGACTGTTATCCCACCCATCGCTACAGCTTAAAAGATGTGCTGAGTTTATGTAAGGCAAGGGACAGAAAGGAGAGGGCTACAGTGGAAACTAGCGGCAAGGCAATAGAGGCTTCACAGAAGCCCTGGGTCCTATGCACCACAGGAGCGCCCAGCAGAAGGAAACTGTCCTTGACCTGGGCGGCAAGAAAGGCCCTCTAGAAATGCCTCTGGAGAAAGGAACTTTTGCTGCAGCGTCGGAGCACCCAAGGAATCGCAGAGGCTTGTTCCCAGTGAAGCCACGAGAGGGCGCCCAACGACAAAAATATCAACATTTGCCTACTTGGCACGCAGACGAGGGATAGACTTAAGGATTTCAGTCTAAACTGTTTTCTTTTGAGATCCTCCACTCTTCTTCCCTCTTCCCGTGAACCCCAAAGGAGAGCAAACATAGGGGAAAGGAGCCCATAAGCAAGGTTAGTGAATAAAACGGAAATCCACTGTACCTAGCCATGATGCCTGCTCCCTAGCCAGGAGCAGGACAAATCTAAGGAGCTGGTACCTAACCGTGGAGAGGAAAGCCACGGAAGCGCATCCACAGGCAGAGAACGCTCATCCTATAGAAAATTAGAGGAAAGTATTGGGGAAAAAAACCAAGTTAGCCTTTTGCTCCAGAGTGCCTTAAAACCTAGCTGCACAGGCGCTTGTAGAGACAGCAGTGAAGTGGAAATTTCTGGTTTCTTTCACAACCCAGTTGTGTCACGTGATGTTTACCTGGAGGCCATCTTGTGAGAGGGCATGTAATGTTTTTGCTGAAAGCAGACACTTGAGGGGGGGGGGGTTGAGGTTTAGAAAAAATATAAATGGAACCCACAAACAGTATTGCTATGCCACACAACACTTTGCTGGTCTTCACTGGTCTTCATTGCTCTTCACTTCATAGACAGAAATGCGCCATAGAAGTTCTTGTGGTATTCCGGCCAGAATTGCCCGCTTCCCCTGAAGTGCTCATTCGGCAGAGCCTTGCTGTTTCTGCTGGATGGTGCTGCTGCTACTGACTGCTGCTTGCTATTGGACTGGACTGCTGTATCCTGACAGTAAGAGTGGAGTCACTCCAAGGAACTTCTTGTAAACAGGTCTACAACACCCTTTTCCTATTAACCTTCTTTTCCCCAACCTCTGATTGGTGGGTTGAAAGGGAAGCTGAAATGTTTAAGAACCCTAAATAAAATAGTTAGTTTTGTTTTGTTTTGTTTTGTTTTTTTAAGAAATCTAAGCCTACACAACAGACCTCCACTCACCAAGCTCCACTGAGGTGTTTGTTTGCTTGCTTGTTTTAACTTTGTCTTGCTCAGCCTGGAGCTGTGTTGGCTGATGGTGATACTGGTAGAGCTGGTTCTACCGACTGGCCTGGCTCCTTCTGTCCTCAAAATCTGAGCTTCTGCCAAGCAAAGAGAGACAGGAAAAAGTCACATGGCCCGTCCTGGTAGAAGAGAAGAGAAGGGCAGACGTGGGCTGAGTGTGCTGCTTGCAAGGATGCCCAGGAGATCATAGTTACTGCTGGTGTGCGTGTGTGTGTGTGTGTGTGTGTGTGTGTGTGTGTGTGTGTGTGTGTGTGTGAGAGAGAGAGAGAGAGAGAGAGAGAGGATTATTATATACAGAAACAAAATAGGTCATCTCATCTTATCATAAACAATACCGTTCAAGGTCACCCAAATAGTTAAACCTCTGAATCTCTGAATTCTGAAACTTCTCAGAATAATACATGTGACTTTAAGAAGGTGTTTATCACGACCTAAACCAAAATCTTGAATAATAAACTCTAATCCACCTTGGTCAAAGTGGGTTGTCCCACGCAGATCATGTAAAGGACTACACAGTAGGTTCCTGTCCCAATGACTCATTTGTCTGGTAGGATCTTAAACCCAAAAGGAACTTGTGTCGGGTCCTTGCCATTGCCGAGCTGGAGTCTTGAAAGTTCCTTATGGAAAAATAATAAAGACAAGATTGAAAATATTAACTCAACATTCTAAGGTGCCAACTATGCTTTTGCTTCATGCTAAAGACCAAGCCTCTGTATCCTTTTTACTTAAGCCTGCGTAGTAAAGAAAAATACCTTGACTGTCCCAATAAAACTGTCCACTGAACAAAGAAAGATGGCAGAATTATTTAAGAAGCCATTCCAATGAGAGCTGGGTTTCTGGCTAGAAGCAGTCACCGCAAGGCTTCCTTTGACCAAATGGTGATTTGCCTGTGGTCAAAGCCAGAATGTTTCTGAGTCACCAAAATCTTTCAGCAATGTGGAACATGTTTGGAAATCAAAACTGACTTGAGTATTTTTTTACAACAGTGGTTCCATTACATGAAAGGAGGAGTCGAGGTGGAGTTGAGAAATCACTTAAGTTAGGTGTAGTTCACTCAACACATGTTCACAACAGGACTATTAGTGTGTCCCAGGTAGGTGTGGCAATAGAAAAAGGCATGAACCTTGGCATCTCTACTTTTTAAAGTTTTTACCTTTCTCTTTATCTCTGAGACTTTCATGTGTTCACAATGGAATCTGATCACATCTACTCCTCCTTTTCTCCCTCTGACTCCTCCCATGCCTCCCACTAACGCTCCCTCCTAACTTAATGGTTTTTTTCTTTTGTTGTTTACCTACTAGGTCAAGTTTGTAGTGCTCATGTGTGAATGAGTAGAGGGCCACCCACTGCAACACGGGAAACCTACCTGCGACCACGCTCCAGAGAAAGAGTGATTCTCCCTCTGGCGGCAACTATCCACTTCCGGTAACTCCTCGCCAGGGATGAGGCCCGGAAAGCAGCCACTTCAGAAATTCAGTTGGCTTGATCATGCAGAGGTTTTGCCCAGCTGTTAGGAGTCCATGCCTGAAATAGCAGAAGACATTCACAGCACCTGTTCCCAATGTCTGGCTCGTATGTCCCCTCTGCCTCCTCTTTCACAGTGCTCTTTGACCAGTTACACAGCGGTGCATTGGCTGCTGCCCATAGCAAAGAGAAGCTCCTCTGACCAAGAATGAGAACAGCCCAGGTCTCTGAGTATGAACATAAATGTTTAGAATTTGACAGTATAATTTATCAAAAGCAACAGCCAATTCTACTCTACAGCCTATGACCTGCCCAGCCATAGCTTTTAACCAGAACAGCAGTACCAAGCATAAAATTTCCTCCCGTGGAGTAGGCCGCAAATCCAATCAGCTATGCCGTAACAGCTGTACCACTATTGCCCACCAGTGGGGGATGCTGCCTGGCAGGTTGGTGTCGAACCAAGCAAGGCTCAGTGTTGGGTGAGATCACTAGTCTCTCTCCCTCGACAGCCCGCCTAGCCCCTTCCTTGCGGCACTGTGAAGCCTGGCCATCAGGGAGGAAGTGTCTCATGACATTTTTATTTCCATGTAGGTATTTGCTCATATTCTAGCTGAGGATATGCCCAGAATAATTTCATATCAAGCTATGGTCATGGGGTTGTGTTAGAATCGAGGCTCGTGTCTGGACAGACCACACCAGGCCAATTAGTTCCACGTGGGGTTTATTGGGGGGGGGAGGGGAAAGAGGGCAAAGGTGGCGACGAAGACAAAGGGGTAACAGAGGGGTCAGAGGGGTCTGCCTTTTATTTGGGTTATGACGTAGCCACTCGCAGGTAAAGGTGGGAGGTGAGCCAAGTGGATTCTGGGAACGACGAAGACAAAAGGGGAAAAGAGAGAGAGGAGTGGAGGGGAGGGGAGGGGAGGGGAGGGGAGGGGAGGAGAGGAGAGGAGAGGAGAGGAGAGAGAAGTCAGAGTATCTGCCTTTTATTTGGGTTGTGACGTAGCTTGTAGGTAAAGGTGGGAGGTGAGCCAAGTGGATTCTGGGAATGTATGGCAGTTGCTATGGCAACAGACGTGCATGTCCCTGTCACCTATGTGTGATGTCACTTGGTTCAGAGACGATCTGCCGCGCTCCTGATACCAACACATGGAGCTATGGCTAACCTCATTTCCTGAGGGGTTTAGGGTGACATTAGGGGAACAGAGTTCCTTTCTTCTACCTCCTTGTGTCCTACATCTACAGGTGATACCTATGGGTGACCAGTTAGTAAATGCAGAACTCATTGTTCAAAGATGGTCAGGGAAAAGGCTACACTATCTACTGCTTCTCACTAAATGGAAGATAGAAACACAATATTGGAACAGAAAATAAATATGGACCAACTGTGAGATACAGTCATAAAGATGAAAGTGGAGCAAAAGAAACAAGGGGAAAGGTGGCCTTATATACTTGAGAAAAAAAAATATGCAGTGTGGCAGATGGTTCTTTTTAATTTCAAGTGATTGTCCTGACATTTTGTTCTCCTTTATTCTATATACTAGAACAGCATATTCAGCCAAAAAAAAAAAAAAAAAAAAAAAAAAAAAAGATGAAAGGGGTCAGGGGGCTGAGCTAAGACGTCACAGAGCAACCGAGGAAGGGCTTCAGGCCTGCCCTCATCCATCTCAGATGTCAGTGTAACTACAGGATGATCCTTGCTAAGCTCCATGAACAACCAGAGTCAAAAAAGCGTTCACTGGCACAGCACAGCCTGCCCCTCCCCTTCCGCCTGCCCCTCCTCTTCTGCCTGCCCCCCCTTCCACCTGCCCCTCCCCTTCTGCCTCCCCCTCACCAGCTGCCTGCCCCTCCCCTTCTACCTGCCCCTCCCCTTCTACCTGCCCCTCTCCTTCTGCCTCCCCCTCACCAGCTGCCTGCCCCTCCCCTTCCGCCTGCCCCTCCCTTTCCGCCTGCCCCTCCCCTTCCGCCTGCCCCTCCCTTTCCGCCTGCCCCTCCCCTTCCGCCTGCCCCTCCCCTTCCGCCTGTCCCCACCCAACCCCTTTCCTCCATCTTGTCA
The DNA here is from genome assembly GCA_028551405.1 of Uromys caudimaculatus. Lineage (NCBI taxonomy): Eukaryota > Metazoa > Chordata > Mammalia > Rodentia > Muridae > Uromys > Uromys caudimaculatus. The sequence continues at coordinate 25,160,630 of CM052719.1, read as the reverse complement.
GCATCCTGGTTTTCCCACTTGCTCCATCTTCCACATCTTGCTAAACATGCGAGCTTTGCTCCTCTCAAAGCTTGTCTGTCTCATGTTCACGTCTAACATTTGCCTTCCTCCATCACAGAACCTCTCCAAGCAGTCCTCCTTTCTCCCTTCCTCTCCACCATGCTGGTGAGTTATGACAGGCATAACATAATGTTACCCTGCTTTGAAACTGCTAGGTTCCAACTTGGAGAATGGCTCTGCAATTAAGAGTATCTGATGCTCTTCCAGAGGACCTGGGTTCAGTGCCCAGCATGCATGGGAATCCTTAACTCCGACTACAGGGGACCTGACAACCTCTTCTGGTCTCCACGGGCACACACGTACACACACACACACACACACACACACACACACACTAAAAATCTTAAAGATATATTTAGAAAAGTAGCTACCCAGATCTCAAAATGAAGGCCATATTCACAGTAAGGCCCAACACTGAGGTTGTTTCTGAACCAGCTCTAGCTTTCTTAGGTCAATTTTAATGATGACACACATACACATATACACACACGTACACACATACACATGTACACACAATGCACACATGCACACACTTTGATGATGCTTTTTCTTATTTGTTTTGTTTGCTCTTGCTTGTGTACCTTTGTGATAAGATGTGAAACCAGACTGTAAGTTGAGAAATGCTTCCAAACAGTTGGAAAGAGACTACAAAAGCTCACACACACACAGAGACATACACATAAACACATGAACACACATATACACATACAAACACAAGCTTCTGTGTCTTTAAATACCCCCCACACCCATAAATTTTAATGCATTTATACAGACTTAACACACTTAAGAGTCGTCAAGATCTCTCCTCCATAGTCTATTCCCTATAGTGCCTGACCTGCTTGGTGACCGCTCGGCCATCTGCAAAGGACCTTAGGGTGTCCTCTGCTCCCTCACTTCCAGGACAAAAGTTCTGGCTAGGCATGTTCCCCCACAGTCCTCAGCACAAAAGCTCCAGCACACGGATGTGTCTGTCTAGACAGCAGACTGTGCTACTCAAAATAAAAAAATCTGAGAAGCAAAAAACCCTATTTTTAAAGGGACACAAACAAGAGAAAACTAAACAAATAAGAAAATAGGTCATCAAAGAGAGAATAATGGTGCCCCACAGGAGGAGGGGAGATGAACTTAGATGTCTTTGTCTTTTAAAGGTCTGGGCCTGACATTTTCTCACTTTCACAGTAGGTACTGAAATTCTACCAGCAGGCCTTTTCTTTTCTTGAAAATATTTTTATTTATTTATGCTTATTTACTTATTCACTTTACATCCCAATCACAGCCCCACCCTTACATACCCCTCCCCTTACTACCCCCTCCCCTTCTACTCAGAAAACGGGAAGCCCCCATTGGTACCAACCTGCCCTGGCACATCAAGTCACAGCAAGACTTAGCACATCCTCTCCCACTGTGGCCAGACAAGGCAGTACAGCTAGGAGAAAGGAATCCAAAAGCAGGCAGCAGGCAGAGAAAGCACCCACTCCAATTGTTAGGACACCCACATGAAGGCCAAGCTGCACATCGGCTACATATATGTAGGGGACCTAGGTCTGGCCCATGCATACTCTCTGGTTGGTGGTTTAGTCTCTAGAAGCCCTCATGGGCCCAGGTTAGTTAACTCTGCAGGTTTTCTTGTGGTGTCCTCGACCCCTCCAGCTCCTTCAATCCCTCCCCCTCCCAACTCTTCTACAAGTCTCCCCAAGCTCCCCCTAGTGTTTGGCTGTGGGCCTCTGCATCTGTTTGCATCCACTGCTCAGTATAGCGTCTCAGAGGACAGTTATGCTAGGCTCCTGCCTGAGAGCATTACAGTGTCATTAATACTCTGTCCATCCCATGGTTTCAAGTTAGGCCAATCATTGATTGGCTGTTCTCTCAATGTCTTCTCCATCTTTATCCCTGTGTATCTTGTAAGGAGGACAAATTTTGGGTCAAAGGTTTTGTGGGTGTGTTGGCGTCCCCTTCTCCCACTGGGAGTCCCACCCATAGCTTTTAAGAAGAGAGAAAAGGAAACTTATTTCCACAAAAACCACCTGTTTCAGGTGTCTAGAAAATGATTTGATTTCCTTAATGCTACTGAAAGAGCAGTCTCTGTTGTGTGGCTAGTCAAAACTAAAACAATACTTGATATATTTACCTCACTATGTGTCTACTAGGGAGAAAAATCGCTAGATGATGGACTGGAATTTTAAAAAAATAAATCTCTAGTTATTCAAATGATAATGAAAAACACTTGAACGTGGGTGAAATTCTAACAAGTGATACTCAGACAGGACAAAGCTGAAGGATACATTGTTTCAGAGATGGGAACCCGTTCTGAAACAAGGAAGGGTCTCTCCTTCCATCTAATGGGAAAGAAACTCACAGGCTCACTTTGGAACAGGACCTGCCTCCAAGGGTCATGTTTGGGTGCTGATTGGCCTATTATAAAAGCAGTCAGAAGTGACACGCCATGATAAAGAGAGGAGGGCAGAAAGGAGACTGCATCTGAGCCTTGTGGCTGATGGTTACAGAAACTGTCCTTTTCACGTTACAGGATGGAGGGCTGCAGAGATGAGTCAGCAGTTGAGAGCACTGGCTGCTCTTGCAGAGAAGCCAGATTTGGTTCCCAGCACCCATACAGAGGCTCACAACCGCCGGTAACTCCAGGTGTAGGTGATCCAATGTCCTTTTCTGGTCTCTGCTGGCATGACACACATGCCATGTATATATATATACACACACACACCCACACTCAGGCACACACACATACACACAAAATTAACATTTTTAAAGGACTTTTAAAAGTCAGTTGAAATTATAGTTATTTGAGGCTAACTTTTTTTTCAGTAATTTATTTTTTAAAGTCACTTTACATCCTCATCAGAGCCCCCTCCCTTCTCCTTCCAGTCCCACCCTTACAAGACCCTCTCCCCACAGCCCCCTCCTCTTCTCCTCAGAGGAGAAACCCCCTTGGATACCACCTTGACCCGGGATATCAAGTCCCAGCAGGACTAGGCACAAGCTCTCCCACTGAGGCCCAACCAGGCAGTTCAGGTAGGGGGGTGAGGATCCAAAGGAAGGGAACAGAATGAGATAGCCCCAATCTGCTTGCTAGGGGACCCACATGAAGACCAAGCTGCACATTGGCTACAAATGAGTAGGGGGTCTAGGTCCAGCTCTAGCACGCTCCTTGGTTGGTGCTTCAGTCTCTGTGAGCTCCCATGGGCCGAGGTTAGTTGTCTTTGTAGGTCTTGTGGTGTCCTTGACATGAGACTAACATTCTGAAGTGAATTTGGAGAAGAAGCTTGACAAAGGACAAGAATCAGGTTGAGTGACCGTCCTGTTGCCTGGCTGCTCCAGACCGTCCACCCTGGTCTGCTCCTGACCTGTACTTGAGTGTTTCTGAGCATTTGCTCTTTGTCTTGTCCTAACCATCTATGACTCACACAATTCTGCCAAACCCTTTATGACCTAATGTGCATGTCACCCTGGTGACCCTCCCGCCTTTGCCTTGTCTCCAAAAATAGTACTCTACACATACTTTTAACTGTGTTTACCTCTCTGTGTCACGACTGCACTTAATGTGTCTGTCTGTCCCTCCAAATAAAGCTGGTTTCCTCTTCCTGTTGCCAGCACAGTTTGGTGAACGGATGAATAAATTAATGCTTTGTGGGAACTATCCTGCCCCAGGCCACCCTTACTTAACCACTCTAGTTCTGGTTTTCAGTGTTCCTTGTTAGCAAGGAAACAAAATACACCAGTAGATGATTCAAAAATAGTAGCTGCGATTTTATGGCTCTAAAAACAACGTTCTGTATCGGTTAGTTATTACTGCGTAGTAAAGGACTCGGAGAATGAAGTTGACTGTTTATTGGGTTTCCATAGTGGTTCCTTTCGGATCTTTACTGGGCTCATTGTGACTGCATTCAGCTGGCTGGGACGGAGGTGCAAGATGGAGTCGTGGCATATCACAGGCCTTGGGGTAGCTGTGGGCTGGGCCTGGCTTCACTGCCAAGAACTCTTCCATCCTGCACACACTAGCAGAGCACACACACACACAAAACAAGCTAAAGCAATTATTAAGTACATGCTGCTGTCAGGTACGTTGGAGATCTATTGAGCAAGGTAAATCACATGGCCATGCCAAGTTAATGAAGGAAGAAATTAAACTTTTCCTATTATAAAATAGAAGAGCAATCTTAGTTTTTCATTTTTAAATATGTTTTTAATTAAAATTGAACTACATAATTCCCCCTCCGTTTCCTCCCTCTGGCCCTCCCAGTTACCCTCCCCCAAATAACTCCCATTCCTCCCTCATCTCAAGCCGAGAGCCTCTTTATTATTATTGGAGTGTGTGTGTGTATGTGTGTGTGTGTGTGTGTGTGTGTGTGTGTGTGTGTGTGTGTGTGTGTAAACACAAGTCTATATACATACAACCTGCTTAGTTCATTCTTGTTGTTTTTGTGTATCTGACTTTGGGGCCAACTACTCTGCACTGGACAATCAACAGGGGGCTCATCCCTGGGAGAGGCTGTTTCTCATCTCTGCAGTTATTACTTACCTCCCTGTAGGTCTTTGTCTAGGGGCGGGACCTTGCAAAATTTCTTCTCCTTCTACCTTAACATAGAACAGCGATTTTAACCAACTGTAACTTGATAGTAACCTTAAGGAGCTTTTTATTTCCCTGCTACTTCTGTAAAAGAGATTATTAATTAATTAATTAATTAATTAATTGCTTTTCCCTGACCCCCTTCCTCAAAAGCCCTTAGCATTAGGTTTTCATCTAATTGCATGCATTAGACTTTCAATGATTAAAAACAATTCTCAAATTCTTAGCTTGTAGGAATATTTGTGCTCCTTGACTGCTTCAAATGGTGGCTATTGATACAAGCCAATTTTTAAAAACATTTTTACCATTAAGGGATACATGGGCTTTTAAAAATTCAGAATTGAAAATAACTTTGCTTATTTTTAAACCCGTTTATAATGTCTATGAGGAAATATTACATTTATATGTTGCCTTGGTCTATTCTGTGTTGCTGTAACAAAATAGCCAATGCTAGGTATATTATAAGAAAGGAAAGGTTTGTTTAGCACACAGTTTTAGAAGCCCAACTCTGTGGGAACAGCATCCATTTAGCTCCAATGAGGCCTTTATGGTTATATTACAACAAAGCAGACATCACAGGGGGAACATAAGCGAGAGAAAAACAGACATTATATAATGAGATAGGAGGCAAGACACTAGGAAGAAGCCAGACTTAAAGTTTTTATAACAACTAATACCCCCTGTGAGACCAGCATTAATCCCTTCGAAAGGCAATACCCCAAGTAACCTAATCCCCTTGTGTTGAGCCCCACCTCTTAAGGGTTCCAGCCATCCTTATTGCTTCACTGGGGACCAAGGTTCCAGCACACACACCTTGAGAGAACATAATCAAAGCATCCATCCCATACAGGAGCTCACACAATTCACAGTTTGGATTATATCTGTTGAACAATCCTCATCTAGAGAAGCCATGCTCTCAGCCATGTTCTTACTATACTGGTCTACAAATATCTTACATAAATATGTTGAATGTAACCATGGAGATCTCAGTGATGCCTCTAACTTATTCTTTCCTCTATCTATATCCTGGAGACCAGGGGTAATCAACCTTCCTAATGGCTGTGACCCTTTAATGCAATTTCTCATGTTGTGGTGAGCATCAACCATAAAATTATTTTTGTTGCTACTTTGTAACTGTAATCTTGTTACTGTTTTGAATCATATTGTAAATATTAGGTCTACAGGATATCTGATATGTGATCCCTATGGCGTCTTAACCCACAGGTTGACAACCGCCACTCTAGATGCTTACTGTATCCCCCAACCCACCCTGGGTTGTCCTTGTAACTGAGCAAATGTAAGCCCTCATGTGTAGAGAGCGGTTAGAGTATTTGCCATTACAAGATGGCGCTGACTTCCACTGTCGCTCTAAGGAAACTTGTGGATAGCGCGGGGTGACTCGCCCGAAGCGCTTGCGCATTATGGGTGTACATGACTAATCACCGCCCACTCCCGGGGCGCGCCAATCAGTGGAGGACACGCTGCCTCAGGGATATATAGGCAGCGCCATTCTGGGGCCCGGGGTCTTCCTCTTCATGATGCAATAAACGCTTTGCCGCAGAAGGATCCGTGTGTCCGCGTGGGTTCTTGCTGGCGAGACCAAATAGCGCGCGGGACACTCATGGAGAACGCCTGTATAGGGTTACACTAGGGCAGGCTCTTAGAGGACAACAGCACAGAAGAAGAGAGCACTCTGCTTTCATATCCTGGCCCAACTGCCAGCTGACCTCAGCATGACACGAAGCCTAGGCTATCCCAGAAGAGCTGTCACCCAGCCAAACCACACAGTTAAAACAAACAAAACAGTGTCATTTAAGTCATGAAATGTTGATATAATTTTTAAGTAACAAAAGGTAATTGACTCAATACTTGTATGTGTAAGTATGTTATGGTCATGTTCCATTTAACTATTACTATGGAGCTGGGCAAGTGTGTGGATAAAGTGCTTGCTCTGTAGGTATGAGGACCTGAGATCGATTCCCCACCCCCCGTGGAAGAGCCAGGTGTGACTTCCTGTACTTGTAGTCCAAGTGTTGTGGTGGTAGAGAGAGGTGGGTTCCTGGATCTCAATGGCCTAGCCTAATGGCTGAGCCCAGGTCCCACTGAGAGACCCATGGCTGTTAGGGAATGTACAATCATCTTTGTGGGGGGGGCATTGGCTGCCCATCGGCCAGTAGATGGCCCTGCACCCAGGCACCATGGGAAGTACCAACTGGACTCATTGGGTTATAAAAATGCAAAGATGACAGGAAGTTGGGAGGGGATATGCTGGGGTTCAGTGGGGTGTTGGGGGGGGGAGTGGGAGGTGAATAGGATCAAATACATTCTATACATGTATGAAATTCACAGAGAATAAAGGAATCATAAGAAAACCCTATTATTAGAAAACAAATTTGAGAAAAGAAAGGAAAACAAAACCAAATTGGTGGTCCTGGAGAATGACATGGAGGTTGACCTCAGCCTCTATGTGAACTCATACACACTTACACACATGACCGTGTGTGAGCACACACTCCCCTCCCCACTATCTAGTGTCTGCTGCCATGGGACTTTAGACTAGGTCAGTCACAGTGTGTCATTCCCTACCCTTGCCCTTACTTTCAAATATTTATCATGTAGTTCAATATTCATTCATTTTGTCCCAAAACTTCCTCACATCGATATATATATATATATATATATATATATATATATATATATATATACATACACACACACACACATACACACACGTATATATATATACATATATATACATATGTATATATGTATATATATATATATATATTCATTCTGTCAGTTGAACATTGTGTCCACTGTCATTTGATTAACCCAACTTGGGATCTTATGTCAGATTTTCCAATTAGATAACTAGAACTTAGAAATGTTTTGTTATATTTTGAATAATTAAAAAGTATTTTAAATCAACATACAGGGAATGTCTCTTACCTCCACCATGTGGCTGGCTTTGTTGCCTAGAGAATAAGGTCTTTTGCTCATGCTTGTGACTAAGGAGTAGCACCGTCAGGTTGTCTGTGTCTGAGGTCATCATTTCTCCCAAGACTTTTCCAGCTGACTAACCCTCTACATCCAGACAGCTTCCTCCCTGTGGACCAAATCAGCAGGTACTCCCCCAGGCCAAAAGGGTGGCAGCATGAATTAGACATGTTCTCCTGAACAGTCAGCAGCTGGCAACTGTGTGAGAAGAATTGTCCATGGATTGTATCCTGAGAAAATCATGTACTCAAAAGAGATTTTTGTTCAAGTCTAAATCACCCGTGCCTCAGATCTGACAAAGGGATAAGCCACAGTATGGCTGTCCCTCTAGGTTTCCGACAGAGAGTTATCTAGTTCATGAGGTTTTAAGCTTTTTCCTTTGTGTTTGTTTTGTTTAAAGACAGGGATGGCCTCAAAGCCAACAATAGGCTTGATTTCCTCATCTTCCTGATAGCACTCCACAATTGCTGGGATTATAGCTGTGCTCTACCTATTAGCAGCTGCTGAGTTAGAACCCACAGTTTCGTGCACCCTAAGAAGCAGCCTACCAACTTAGCTACGCCCTAGCCCTCATTTTCTGTAGATTTCTATCTTCATCCTGTCAGTTGACCATTGTATCCGCTTGACAGTGCCATCTGATTAACCCAACTTGGGATTTTATGTCCAGACTTTCCAATTAGATAAAATTATTAGGACTTAGAAATGTTTAGTTACATTTTGAATAATTAAAATATATTTTTAATTAACTTTAGTATTTTATATAAAAGTTGGCCAGAACCAAATGCTAAGACTTATGTAAGCCCTTCTGTAAAACCCTTCAGTTTTATTTTTTGTTGGTTTGTTTGTTTGACCATCTCGATTTTAAAGGGGGCTACATTTTCAGCATTCAGTTTCGACTAATGGTATGAAAAACTTGAGTCTAAACAGAAATAGAGAGAGGTTGAAAGATCAGTTATTGATAATGTCCCTCGCTTGTATTGATTTGTGGTTGCAGATACTGGCTTTGAAACTGGATCCTATATTGACTCTGGTTTTCTTTCCCAGAGCTACAGAACACCAGCTAGACACTGAGGCTGTCAGCCACTCCAAGACAGTGTCCTCCTCAGAAATACAGGGCCCATTTTAAGCCTACAATTCATTCATTCATCGTAAATTTTAGAAGCCTTAAACAAGTGTGAAAGGTTGAGCCCATATTGCTCAAATATGGGCTTATCTAGTTTTTGTTACTATTATTAAAAACATACTCTGTAAGCGCCTGCCTGTCCTGTGTGTTTGTTTCATAAGGACTATCTAGCCGCTCTTATATCTCCTGAGCCCGAGCTGCTTCACTGGGCAATGTTTATGAGAACAGCACTCACCCACAGGCAAAACTGATGGCAGAGCCTGGTGTCCGTGCTCAGCTCTGTCCCAGATCAGGTCTGAGGCTGTTTGACTCATTCCATCCCTCTGCAAACTGCCTTTCCCCTCGGGACCTCAGACCTTTCATCCTGAAGAAAAAAGAAAAACCAAAAAACCCCAAAAGCTCAACAAACATGTTTCCTAAGCTTGTTTGAGGTTCAC
>CM052719.1:25054128-25151331 GCA_028551405.1 Uromys caudimaculatus | reverse complement strand
CTTGGAGGAGGCATGGGGTGCGGAAAGGAGAGAGAAGACAGATGAAAAGAAATGGAAAGGAAGGAAGGAAGGAAGGAAGGAAGGAAGGAAGGAAGGAAGGAAGGAAGGAAGGAAGGAAGGAAGGAGGGAGGGAGGGAGGGAGGGAGGGAGGGAGGGAGGGAGGGAGGGAGGGAAGAGAGAGAAAGAAAAAGAGGGAGGGATGGAAGGAGGGAGAGGGAGGGAAGAAAGGAGGGAGAGGGAGAGGGAGAGGGAGGAGAAAGGGGGAGGAAAGGGCAGGCATGAAGACAAGGAGCATTTCTCATTCCCTATCAGGGCATTTCAGGTTGTCCCAGCCTTTCGGAGCCTCTCAGGGTCAGGAACCCAAGTATTCTTGGCCAGTAGGTGATATTGTGTGTTGCTGTTGACTCAAGTGAACTGAAAAACTGATAAAAGCCTTCCCCGATGGCATCAAGCCCCACAAACATCTGACAAGTTTTGCGAGTTTAACAGGTTCCTCGGAATGGCTTCTGCGAGGCAGAGGAGGCAGCGGGTGCTGAACCGCCTGAGAACGGCCCCTTTCAAAGGCCTTCCTTTATAAAGGCGTCTACTTTATGACATCCATTGTATACGTCAGCTCTCACTCCTCGCCTAATGTGAGCAGCATGCAGCTTAGCCTCCGCGAAGACAATGCCGCGAGGTAGTCAGTACACCGGCTGGTGATGTATGTGGTGCCTTGTTTCTCAGATCATGGTTGTTTTTGTAAAATTCAGTGAGAACAACGGAAAACAGGAATAGAACTTTCCAGACAGCTGCACACTTGTCTTCAACTGAGAAACGTGCCCTGCCCCCTAGAGGTACGACAGGCAACTACTGCCCAGGGAGAGTGGTCCTAGCCTTACAGACTGCTTTTTGCAATACCGAAGGACCTACTAGTCAAAACTGATGGCTAATTTTTATATTACCCCAAATAATAAAAATCCAGTTTAATTCTCTTAGTAAAATATATAGTAAGCCACATATAGTTGTTGTCTGTGCTTTTAGGCTTAGAGTAATTTCATACATACCCAGCACTCACACAGCATGACACTGTAAACATAACATTAGGTCATTCAGAGAATTGTTTTACCTGCCTAGCAACCAGGAAAGGGTATGCGGAACTCCAGGAAGCAAGAGAAAAAAATGTTTCTTAATACTTCTCCGATGGTTTGATATGATATTAAAGATAACCTATAGGAAAAGATAAGATTAACATTAAGGTTTAAAATAATACCAATTTTAAATTCTGAGTATTATAACGGATTTATGAGTCAAATTTTTCTACTGCCATGTGTCTCTAGAGTGTCCATGCCATACGTACAAACGATGAATGCATAGAAATAAAGGAAATGAAGCATGTGTCTGTCATTTACTGTGTGTGCAATTCTGTGACTTGCCTCAAGTCACATTAAAACAGAATTTAGCTCCCTGCTTTCCATATCAGATTAGGCCTAATTATGGCCATAAACGACTGACTGTATGCACACAATCAGGAAAGCAAAGTATCTGTCATAAGGATGCAAGATTGTCATGGTATGACAGCTGGCTGACACCTTTAAGGCCGACAGAAGCAAGAGGATCTCTGGGAAAAGGTCAGTCTGGTTTATATAGGAGCTCCAGGACATGCAGGGTGACAATATAGTGAAACTTGGTCAAGATAAAAAAAAACAAACAAACGTATTTTTTATTTCAATGGAAAAGAAATAGAGTAACTTAGTTTTAAATTCATATTTTTTGTTTTGAGAAAGGAATTGTGTCAAAAGCTCAAAGGAAACCAATCAACTGTAAAGCCCATGGGTGCAGGCTAGCCCAAGTTGCCATGGTGGTATATCCGCATTTAACATTTCTCTATTCACACTTTGCTGCATCTTCTTCTAGGAAATATTTCCTTATTTGCTGCATATTTCTTTGGAACAAATGCTAATTCAGAAAAAAAAGGCCAGTCACACAGTAAAGCTCTGAGAAACAGATCTCACACCATCCCGGAATTAAATACAGCGTTTTCTCTACCACCAGCAGTCTGAGGGATTTTTGTTTGTGCAGTTTTGTTTGTTTGATTTTCTGTTGTTGTTGCTGTTGCTGTTTTGAGACAGAACTCTTGCTCGTTGCCATGGCTGGCCTGGAACTTTCCAGTAAGAATCTTTATTCCGATTCTAACCCAAGCTGAATACTATTTTTACCTTTCACTGTTCAGTCTTCTCATCTGATGTGTGTTTACGGGAAGAAGCACAGCTCCTTGTCACCCCTGGGCTTGCTCTTAGATGGCTCCTCCCCTCCGGGACAGCATGCGTTCTTCATCCATGTTCACTGTGGGGCTGAGCTTTATCACTGTTTCCTAAATAAATACAAAACACTAGCTTCTTTTATGATGCATAAGCTAATTTTTTTTCTAGTTTTGTTTGAACTTTCTGCTGTTTGACATCTAAATAATTTGAACTTTCATACACGGAGCCTATTTCTCCATAATTTTTGTCTTTCCATATCTTGTGCATATATTTCCACCTTCACTTTCCTTGGATTCTTTGAGTACAATTTAATCAGTTTCTTACAACAGAATAGCTGAGGTAATTAACTTACAAGGAAAAAGGGTTTAAGGATGGAAACTCGGCTTGGTAGGCAAGAGTTCAGGCGTGGGAGCCTCAGCTTGGATTCCAATTCCCACGTGTGTAGCCACCCGGACCTGCAACCATAGCGTTGTGGATGGCAGGGACAAGAAGATCGCTGGAACTTTATAATTACCAGGTTTACTCAGAAATCCTGTTTCAAAGGAATTGGCTGGAGGGTGGTAGAATAGATTGCCTTTACCTTCTCCTGACTTCTGTAGGTACACACACACACACACACACACACACACACACACACACACACAGGGAGAGAAAGACAGAGAGAGAGACAGAGAGAGAGACAGAGAGACAGAGCGAGTCGCAAACACACAGAGTCACACAGTCATACACAACCACACACCACAGTCAGACACGTGGTCACATACAGAGTTTCTCTCTCTTTCCCCCTCTCTCTCTCAGACACACACACTTATATACACACATAGGCACCCAGAAAATGAGGAAGTATTGTGGCCACAGTTTTGGGGGTTCTGGTCTATACTTGATCATTCTCTTGGCTCTGACCTATGGTAAGAACACCACATCATGATGTGGTCATGAAGCAGAGGAAAACTCATCACATGGCCAGGAATTAAAACAAGAAAATTAAGAGTCTGTCAAACAAATAGAGTAATGTGTTGCTGAGCTTCTAGGGGCTAGTTTTAAGTCAAGGGTTTTGTTTTTGTTTTTTAAGATTTATTTTATTTATGAGTACATTTTAGCTGTCTTCAGACACACCAGAAGAGGGCATCAGGTCCTATTACAGATGGTTGTGAGCCACCATGTGATTGCTGGGAATTGAACTCAGGACCTCTGGAAGAGCAGTCAGTGCTCTTAACCGCTGAGCCATCTCTCCAGCCCTCAGGGTTTTATTTATAGTCTATAATATTAGGTACATGTGGCTAAAAACCATAACCAGCTGACTCTGTATCAACATGGGATGTCAACAGTCTACAGCAGTGCCATCGTTTAAAAGGAGAGAAAAAGTTATAGTCTAATTCTTTTTCAGTTTAACTTGTGTTCTTGACCTTACTGAATTGGGTTTACCATAAGGAAGACAAGCAGTCATGTTCAAAGCCTTAATCACTGGACTAAAAATATGGAGGACAGAGATAGAGAACCTGGTGACATCTAATGGCAGCAAACTGATGTGGTTGGTGACTTCTCTTGACTTCAGTTTGAGGTGTGGCTTTCCACAGTGAAATCAATGCAGGCGGTCACCACTCTGTGCTAGGTGGGCTCTGGGGGCCAGAAGGCTAATGGGAAGTCCAGTGAGAGTGCTTACAAATAGTCACTGGATGCTCACAATGCATCCTGAGCCCCTGAGCTGTCAACAGATCCTTATAGAATTGCAGGGAACAGCAGGGGTGAGGTGGGAGGTGGGGTGCTCTCCAGAAAGGAGAATCTAGGGCCAACTGGCACAGGGAATGCTCTCATTAGTAATGCACTCCTGCAGCTCTGATTCATGTTTTGGTTCACAGATTCAGCTCAGGAGCATGTGGAACCAGGAGGCCAGCTCTGCAATTTCTTGCTATACTTAGTACAATTCCTCCTTTCCCGTTTTGCAGGGAGGAAACGTCCAAGGCTTCCATTTCTTGGTCATGAATCTCTGGACCTAGCCTGTTGTTCCTTATTTACTGTGCTGGAGACTAGCATAGTCTCATCAGAAGACTATAATAAAGACCTTACTTATACAATCCAGGACCACCAGCCCAGGGGTGGCAGCACCCACAATGGGCTGGGCCCTCCTCCATTGATCACTAATAGAGAAATTGCCTTACAGCTGGATGTTAACCCAGGAGACACTTCCTCACCTGAGACTCCTTTCTTTCTGATGACTCTAGCTTCCGTCAAGCTGATACACAAAAGCAGCCAGGACAGCTGGGTTAAATGGCATAAGGAGGTAGGGGTGGTGAGGACCGGAGGAAGAGGTCAGGGTGAAAGTCAGAGCTAGGACTGGACGGCACAAAGTCTCTGAATTGGACATTTCTGGTTTCTTTGGAAATTCAGTTGTGTCCTGTGATATTTTTTCTGGATGCCGACTTGGGAGAGGATGGTTTGCTAAAACAGACATGTGAGAAGGCACGTGATGCTTTGCTGCAGCAGATGCGTGAGAGGACACATGATGCTTGGGAAGAGTATAAGTAGAGCCCCACAGACCCTGAAAGGATGCTCTTGCATTGCCTCACCTTGCAACCAACACTTTGCTGGGCTTCGCTGCTCTTCATTGGTTTTCGATGATCTTCACTTTGTAGAGAGAAATGTACCAAAGAACTCACGGTATTCCAGCTGATTCTTGCTGCTTCCGCTGACTCGTGCTGATTTGGCGGAGCCTCGAAGTTTCTGCTGGATTGAGCAGCTGCTATGATTTGTGTTTGATGTTTGCGATTGTACTGAACTGCTGGTATCCTAACAATGAAGAGTGGAAGTACCCCAAAGAACTACTGCCAATCAGCTTAAATTAGACTCTTTAAGAGAGGAAGTAGGAAAGAAATAGAAGCAGAGAGGACCAAAGGGTGTCTTAGAAAGTAGAGTAGACAGGGCTTCTTCCTCCCCTTGGTAAATGATACCCCGGGCTTGCTCACGCTGCACAGATAAGATGCTAGAAGACAATTCAAAGCATAAAACGTTCATGACACACCCAAGCTGGTTTTCATGCACAATAATTCTGATTCTAAGATAGAGGCAAATCGTAAAGTGCATTCAAAAGCAGAAATTGTTCTCCTTAGCCTTGAGAACTTTCTGGGGCCTTGTAAACTAAGGGGGAGTTCACTGTGCTTCCTTCCTTAGAGAGCCCCATTCAGTGGGTCTGGAATGTGGCTCAGCCACCCCAGGTGGTTCCTGTCTGTGATCAAACTGGAAAGTTGGGGAGCTGCTGGGGACAAGCTGGAATTCTATTACAGACTATGTGTATTGTGTGCCTCCATAATACAAAATACAAAATTCTAGAAGTATTCTGTATTGACAGAAAGCAGGTAAGTGGTTCCCAAGGATTGTCTGGCAGGGAGAGGCTCAACATGGGGACAACTCCAAGGATCATTGATGTGTTTATATTTTGGTTACTTTGGTATTTTTCATGGATACATATGTTTATTAACAGGTGATCGAACGAAAAAAGAAAAGTAATAAAAACGAATGGCCTGACAGCTCCCTGTATGGTGGAGGAGGAGACTTATTGTAGATATGAGAGAGAGCAGAGGCAGAGGAAGACACATCGGAGAGAGTCCAGAGTGAACATGACCCTAAGCCATGTGAGGAAAGGGGGGAGGGGAAGTTTAGGGTAGTGGGCAGAATATGCCAACCATACCCTGTTACAGGCAGGGGCTGAGGTACACTGTGAGAATCTGGTGGCCAGGTCTGCTTTGAAATGTTAAATGAGCACCTCAGTTAGCCATCGGTCCTGGGTTTGACAGGTCTCAAATAGTTATGGTGTATAGAGCATATCAACTGTACCTCATTTATGTCACTTTTCTTGCATGACAGTGTCCTACTTAGCTTCAACTGTCAACCCGGACCAGCCTAGAGTCATCTGAGAGCAAAGCCTCCACTAAGGAATTGCCTTGATCAGATTGGCCTGTGGGCATCTTGCTTATTTATTGAGGTGAGAGGGTCCAGCCCTCTGTGGACTGAACCATCTCTAGGCAGGTGGTCCTGGGATGTATAAGAAAGCTAGCTAAGCATAGATAGACCTTTGAGTGAGCAGCAGGCAGCATCCCCTGGGGTTTCTTCTGTACTCCCTTTGCTGTGAACCAGTTCCCTGACCCTCAGAGGCGATGTGGTGTAGAATAAGCCTACAGTGCTGCCTTCTGGTTCCTGACTTGAGTTCTTCCTTAACGATAGACTGTGACTTGGCAGTGGGCAATGAAATAGGCCCTTTTCCCCACTAAGTTGCTTTTAGTCATAGCAACTAAAAAGAAACCAAAATGGTCATTTACAGCCCATTTCCTCGTAGTTTATGGTGTGCCATTACTCTGACTTGTCTTAAATTTGACTACAAGGGCTGAAAGATATGAGGGGAAGAAAAATCGTGGTAACCAAAAGTTATCAGGTAGAAAGAACAAATGACCATTTCACATTCTTGAAAATGTGTTCTTGAGGCCAGGTATCACCATTAAGGTTCTGCCCCACCCAATCCCAAGTGAGTGACAGCTCCTTGCCCTTATGGACACTCCTCTTGCCAAAAGCTTCCTCAGCTTTGCTCATATTTCACTTTCTCTTCACCACTATGGCTTCAGCACAGCCATGTGGGCCTTCTGGGAATTTTCATTCTACTGTGAACGGATGCTCTTAGTCCTAGCCCTGTAGACCCCCAACTGTTGGGGTGGACTTGAAATGTACCCCCAGAGGTTTCTGTGTTGAAGGTTTGGGTCTGAGGCAAAGGTGCTCAGCGGTGGGGTCTCTGAGAGGCGAATGGTTGTGGTTCCTGGAGACTCTGATCTTTTCATGGCTTAGCCCACTGCTGAGTTCGTAGCTGAGTGGGCGTTCAGATGCGGTTCTTTGATTGTAGGAAGTAACTATTGTCCCTAATGTTCCTCCTTAGCTCGTCTGCCACGCCCTTTGACCTTCATACACTGCCCTGCCAGAAAGGGGGGAAGCAGGAAGTTACCATGCACTGGAACCTCTGAAACTATGAGCCAAGCAAACATTTCCTTGTTTGGTGTTTTGTCACAGCAACAGAAAAGCTGAGTAACAACAACCTTGTCAGGGTCTTTACAATTGTGAAAAGTCATCTGCTATTTCAATTTGCTTTTGCAGTAATACTGATCAAACTCAGGACCCTGAACGTGCTAGGCCAGCACTGCCACTGAGCTAGGCATCTGGGCCTGTTAAGCATCAAGACCCGTTAGTGGATCCAGGCCTTCTGTTTCAGAGAATCTTTTGTCTCAAGAGTTTGATGATACGTGGGAGCTGTGGAGGACATGGTCAGTAGCTTCTAATACTTGGTTATAGAGAATGTATTTTTACAAGGTATTTATTCCAGCTCCAGCTAAGTCGACACAGCCATTTCTGTACATATGCACATCCTGAGACCTAACAGTAAGTTGCTCAGAGGATTCCCAATGCAGGACAGATGGACGCAAATTCATTCATTCCACACTCTCCGTGCTGGTGAATCTGGAAGTAAGCTACAGATATGCAACAAAAGCACTAAAGTACACCTCTTTATATTTTATAGAGTCTCACTATGAATCCCATGCTGGCTTCAAATCCACAACTCTCCTCCCTCGGCTTCTCAACCCTGGGATTACAAGAATGTACTACTATATTCAGCTTAAAAATCTTCATGTCCTTTCTCCATTCGTTCTGAAAACGCCTGGACAAACACCAGTGGAAAACACTAACATCCATCCATCTTTGTTCTCTGCATTAAAGTGAAAAATTTTAAGGTATTTTAAGTTGAAAATACTTTTTAAAAGTAGAGAAAGAGGATTCTCTAAAGAGCTATTTAAACCAAAGATAATAGGCTGGCAAGGTGGCTCAGCAGTCAAAGGTCCTTGCTGTGTGAGTCAGGTGGCCTGAGTTAAGCCCTGAAAACCATATAAAGGTGGAGAGATCTGACTTTCCACAATTGTTCTCTGACCACCATATATGGACTGTAGCATGTATACACACACACGTACACACACACAGAGAGAGAGAGAGAGAGAGAGAGAGAGAGAGAGAGAGAGAGAGAAACTGATATATATATGTATACACACACACGTACACACACAGAGAGAGAGAGAGAGAGAGAGAGAGAGAGAGAGAGAAACTGATATATATATGTATACACACACACACACACACACACATATATATATATATATGGTCAGAGCAATCAGGACTGCCATGACTGAGCTGGGACTATAAAGGGACGCTGTCGTTTCTCACACAATGCAGTAATTCCGCTTGTGGAACTTACTCAGAAGACTTAAGAGCTGGGTCAGAAAGACATCAAGACACTCAGCTTCGCTCGTATTTCACTTTCTCTTCACCACTGTGGCTTCAGCACAGCCATGTGGGCCTTCTGGGGATTTCCATTCTATGAACAGATGCTCTAAGTCCTAGCCCTATAGACTCCCTACTGTTGGGGTGAACTTGGAATGGTCATTTGTTCTTTCTACCTGATAACTTGTCATCACCGTGATCTCTCTTGCCCTCTTCACAGCACAGTCACACTCGCTGAAGAGTTGAAAGGACCCAGTGCCTGGCAAGAGATGACATAAGAAACACAAGTGGCCCAAACACCACTTATATTACCTTGAATAAGAATATGATACATGTTACTGTCAGGTCCAAAGGAAACTCCATTTTCACGAATTCTTTCTTTTAGACAGAAGCCAGTTCCCTTCTGCCAAAAGGAACCATTTTCCTTAACACTGGCAGTGGACAAATGTTTGTCTGCGGTGCCTATTAGCACACCACAGAGCATGCTGGTCTCCAGACTTCCTTAGTATGACAGACAGGATGACAGGTGCCTGTTACAAATTTCAGAGCATTATAGCGTCCTAGTTCTTCTCAGCTCTTCCTCTACCATAAGCTTCTCCAGCTCATGGGATCCCTTCCCCTCCAGCTACTTCTTCTCCTTATAACCCCTGCTATTTGCTCTCCTTTCTTTTGCGATTTCTCCCTCCCCCTCCCCCCTCCCTCTTCCCCTCCCCCTCTCCCTCCCCTTCCCCCTCTTCCCCTCTTCCCCTCTTCCCCTCTCCCTCTTCCCCTCTCCCTCTTCCCCTCCCCCTCCTTCTCCTTGTCCCTCCAACCATGTTTCTGCTTCTCTGATGGTCAGGTCCAGTCTGCTGGCTGTGTTCATTCGGCTACTTACTCTCCCTGCTCTAGACTCTTCCTCTGGATGTTTTCTCTCTCTCAAAGCTACAATTTAAAAAACAAACAAACAAACAAACAAACAAAAACTTCCTTTTAACCACACCATGGACTGGTCATCAGGTCAGTTTATACAGTTATAAGATGCATACACCTGAAGGACATTCTGCTGAGTGAAATCAGCTAGACACAGGCGCAGCTGGCTCCCGCTTCCGTGAAGGATCCAGTTAACTCTGTGAAGGTAGAGTGAGGGGTTCAGCGATGAAGGAACACACTTGTTACTGCTAAACAGTCAGTTTGAGTTTGGAAAGATCCAGAAGTTCTGGAACAGGGTGCTGGTGTTGGTTGCACAGTGGGATTGTGCTTCATGCTGTAAGCCATGCAGTTAAAAATGAGTAAGCCAGTGAAGTCTATAGTAGGTTCATATGCTGGTGACACTGCGTTAACTCGGCACGAGCTAGAGTCACTCTTGAAGAGGGAGCCTCATTTGAAGAATTGTATTCATAGGCTTGGCCTGTGGGCAAGGCTGTGGGGTTATTCCTTGATTAATGACTGACTGATGTGGAAGGGCTCCACCCACTGTGGGCGGTGCCATCCCTGGGCAAGTGTGGTCCTGGGTCATATAAGAAAGCAAACTGCTCAAGACTGAGGAGCAAGCCAGTACACAGTGGTTCTTCTGCTACTGCTTCAGTTGCTGCCCTGTATTACCTCAACAATGGACTGGAATGTTTGTGGAAGTGCAAGCCACATATACCCTTGTCTTCCAAGGTTGGTTTTGGTTGGTGTCTTATCACATTAACAGAAAGCAAGCTAGGGCTGCACCCTTAGCCACAGTAGAGTTTTAAAAAATACGGGGATGGCTCAGCGATTAAGAGCTTGTTCTACTCCTGCAAAAGATGAAAGTTAGGCTCCTAACACCCACTTCTAGTGGCTCACAATCACCTCAACCGCATCTCCAGGGAGCCAGTATGATCTACAACGCTAAATTGGCTGATTTTAGTAAATAGTTTTAATTACAGCAAATTATTTAAAAAATATATTTCCATTGTAAGAAATATATAGAATACAGAGAAATATTATAAGAGAACATTTACTCAAGGAAAAGCATGACTCTTGCCCAATATAAAGTGAATGTGTTCCAAATACGTAAAGGTATTTAAGGAGACTGTGAACAGCTCATATCTAGGCCAACAGGAATGTTAAGATGATTTTGACAGCCAGTGCCAAAGAAGGTGGTATTCAATGAGCAAAACATATTACGTTATTGTGGGTAATTATACGCTCATTATAAAAACCTTTTAAAAAGAAACCTAAGCATGTGGATTGTAAACACTGCGTTCTGTCAAATTGGCTAATTAAAGGCTGTACACTAAACCAGTGACATCAGGAATCACTAGCTCCTACCGTGACCGCAGACTTTCAAGCTTTCGTTTTTAACCAATCAAGGCGAATATCAAGCTTCTTCTAATTGTATGTCCTTGATTACGAGTTTGTCCCTTTTCATGAAAAAAAGAAAAAGCTCATTGACATTCTTTGGGTAATAACCAATCATATTCCGTACCTTTGCGTTTATCTAGAAACTTCATTTGTAGAACCTCCGGGTTTTTGCAATACATCATAGGCCTGCCACGTTCTGAACGGAAAAATCGAGTCAGCCTCTTATCCACTTGAAATTTTCTTTGGTTATTAATTTTTAAAATTTATTCACTTTACATCCCAATATCAGCCTCCCTCTCCTCCCAGTACCCCCTCACTCAGATCCTTCCCCTCATTCCCCTTTGAGAAGGGGGAGCCCCCCATTACCCCACATACACATCAAGTCACTGCAGCACTTTACAAGACGGAAAAGAAAACTCTTTCTCAATTCCACCCAGAAATACTCTCTCTTTCGTGTGAGTTAAACTTCAGGCAGAGCGTGGAGCCTTTACTAAGCAAGACTAGCAAAGTTTCCATAGTGCAACTGTTTGGATACACCCTGGGCCTGGAAGCCATGGTGCACACAGGTCCTGTGCATCCTGGGCCCACCACTCTGCCCTATGTGGCTGCAGATGGCAGGGCAAAACTTTCAAGGGACGCTGGTCACCAGCTGAGAATGCAAGAAGACCTGTGTTGGCAGGGCCCACAGGCAGAGTTGGGGAAAATTGGGAGCAGTGTAGGACGCTTTCTGTCCAGACCTGAGAAGGACTGGGAAGAGGGGAAGGTGTAGCCAGGCGACAGGTGAGACAAGAGCGGCCCGCCCCCTTCGTCCCGCCCACAAGCGCGCGGGAGGTGCCAGGGAGCTAGGGCGGGGCGACCTTTGCTCGAGCCCTAAACCATCCGGGCGGGCGGGGAGGAGCGGCCGGCCTGGGGTGGGGTGTCCCGGTCCTCAGAGTCCGAGGTCACCTCTCGCCAAGTGGCCCCGGCGTTCCCGCCCCTCCCACCGAGTAGGGTTTGGCCGCGGGGGCCGCAACTGGGCGCGCGGTTTCGGTCTGACCGGACTCGGAGCTAGTTTCGATTAGGGACAGTGGCTGGGCGAGAGGGCGGAGCGCTCGGGACGCGATAGAGGAGGGGACTCGGTGTAAGAGGCTCAGTGGGGACAGTCCCGCGCGGAAGACAAAGAGCGCCCAGAGAGCCTAGCGAGCATCGCTGCTACCCAGCCCGGCAACCTCGTAGACTTGAGGACGGGGTGCGCGGCGGAGCAGGCACAGCTGCTGGGGACCCACGAGGCTACGCGGGATGCGGACACCGGTGGTGATGACGCTGGGCATGGTGCTCACGCCCTGCGGGTTGCTGCTCAATCTCGTCAGTACACTGGCCCCGGGCTGGCGGCTGCTGAAGGACTTTCGGGACCAGCCAGTGGACGTGGTGCTGTACCAGGGGCTGTGGGACATATGTCGCGAGCAGAGCAGTCGCGAGCGCGAGTGTGGCCAGCCCGACGAGTGGAAATACTTCGAGACTCAGCCTGTGCAGGTGGCCCGGGGACTCATGATCACGTCACTGGCCACTACCGCCCTAGGGCTGCTGCTGGCTTCGCTCGGCGTGCGCTGTTGGCAAGAAGAGCCCCACTTCGGGCTAGCCGGCCTCTCGGGCGTCGTGCTTTTCGCCGCTGGCCTCTTTAGCCTCATCCCCGTCTCCTGGTATAACCACTTCTTGTCAGATTCCGCCGTCCTGCCCGCCCCGAACCCCCCGGTCACCGTGCAGGTCAGCTACAGCCTGGTGCTGGGCTACCTAGGCAGTTGCCTGCTGCTGCTGGGCGGCTTCTCGCTGGCGCTCAGCTTTGCGCCCTGGTGTGAAGAGCGATGTCGCCGCTGTCGCAAGGCGCCCCCAGCAGGCCCGCGCCGCAGTAGCATCAGCACAGTCTACGTGGACTGGCCAGAACCCGTGCTCACACCTGCCATCAAGTACTACAGCGAGGGTCAGCATCGGCCTCCTCCCGCTGAGCACAGAGACACCGGCAAGTTCAAGGTCGGATTCCCGATGCCACGACCGCCACCCAAGGCCTACACCAACCCGATGGATGTGCTTGAGGGAGAAGAAAAGAAGACAGCCACCTCCCAGGACGGTTCCTCCTCTCGCAGCACTCGGCCCTGCCAAAGTTCGCTGCCCTGTGATTCGGACCTGTAGACAGGACTCGCCTGATCTCTGCCTGGGGTCTGAGGGTGACTTGAACTTCTGCATGGCCAGTACATCTGCAACCAGAGCCCTGGACGCCTTCCTCTAACTGGAGGGCAAGCCTTCCTTTCCTGGGGCCAAACTCCTCTCCAATACTAGGTTGGGTTCATTTATCTTTTAAGGAGTTTTACTTTTCTCTCCAGAGGGACCAGGTCTTCTTATGCAGTGACAAGCGTGGGTGGCGTTTTTGCATACTGTTCATCGCAGTAGCAACAAAATTGCAATCAGCCAACAGGCTTTAAAAAGTCCTTGAAAGTACAGTATTCTAAGTTACCCATGAGCCTACACAAACACCACTCTTGAGGTGTTTTGTTTCGTTTTTCTCCCTGCTTCAGTCTCCAGAGAACATAAATGGCCAAAAATGTAAGTTGGCTGTATTTGAAGGTTGTGCCATAAAGCCAGCAGCTTTCATGGCTTTTATGAAGTGAAGTGACTTGTTCAACCCGCATTTATATTTCTCCGTGCATAAATAGTATTTATCTTTTCTAGTCCCTTGTTTCTGTGTAGAAAGTTGAGCTTACTCAAGAGATTGTCTTCCAGAAGCCAGGCCAATGCTACACTGTGCTGTTCCCTAGATACCTCACCCTGAACAGAGATATATTTTGTACAAAACGAACTGTTAAGTTGCATTTGGCTAAAGTCCATATGTACATATCTTATTTATAAATAAAAATTGTAAATGTCAGTTTTGGTAACCCTACAAAAGCCTGTCTGCGGTGTCTGTTGGGAGTCTCAGCATTTGTCACTGAGCAGTTCCCTGGCGTCTGAGCCACCTGTCTGCAATCGAGCACTCACATCTTCACCCTTCTCCGCCTAAGATTACTAAAAGGAGCCAAGGGGCCCCGCATAAATCCCAGTTGGCTTTGTTTTCAGGCTCCGGTTGTTTTCAGTGCAAGCCAAGTCTATTGTTGGGGGGAAAAAAAACTAGCCCCACCAGTTTCAGGGACAGGATGGCAGAGCTCTGGTCCTCTTCTGGTCCAGGTACTTCATGTTCCAGCTAGGCAGCTGTGGTGCATGAGAGCTGAAATCCCCAGCAGTTGTCTGGCTAAACACTGGGGTTAAAAGCACCCTTAACTGAACTGAACCTGTTATTTAAAGTTCAGAAGTGGGAACCAAACATGGAGGCAATGCTGACGCTAGAGAGCTCCAGTTGAAGGAGCTGAAGTTTGTGGAGGGCCAAGAAGGTAGGAGTTCACAGCCCCTGCCGCTTTGGAGTGGATTCATCTTGTTTTCTTAAGGACCCCAACTTTAATATCTGGGCATATCACTTTAGGGCTTTTTTTTCAAATGCAGACTCCAATGCCAGGAACCCTGAAAGTGCTTCATAAGCAGACCCCAGAAGGCCTCTGTAGTTCTCAACCTATTGGGTTTCGACCCCCAAAGGGGGTCCTGCATATCCCGTATATCAGATATTTATTATGATTCATAACAGTAGCAAAATTACAGCTCTGAAGTAGCAATGAAGTAATTTTATGCTCAGGGGTCACCACAACATGAGGAACTGTCTTAAAGGGTCACAGCATTAGGAAGGATGAGAACGACCGTCCAAGTGTCCTGGAGGTACATCATCAAGTGGTAAAGCTTCAACTGGGACTCTGGCTCAGCTAATTGCAGTTGGGGGCAGGAGGCCACTCATCACCAGACCTCCGAGCACCTACTACATAGATGCTTTAGAATGGGGAAGCTGACTGAGTCTATAGTAGTTAGGATTTTTATTGCTGTGGTGAAACACCATGACCAAAAGTGAGGTGGGGAGGAAAGGACTTGTTTGGCTTACACTTCCACGTCATAGCCATCACTGAAAAAAGTCAGGATAGGAAACTCAAATAGGGCAGGAACCTGGAGGCAGGAGCTGATGCCAAGGTCATGGAGGGGTGCTGCTTACTGGCTTGCTCTCCATGGCTTGCTCAGCTTGCTTTCTTATAGAACCCAGGACTACCAGCCCAGGAATGGCACCACACACAATGACCTGGACCTCTACCCTCCATTGATCACTAATTGAGAAAATGCCCTACTCTTATGAAGGCATTTTCTTAACTGATATTATCATCTTTCAGATAACCCTAGTTTGTGTTGAGTTGACCTAAAACTAGCCAGCACACTGTGAGCGTGGAGCTAGAATTATAGAAAGTTAGCCCAGATGTATTTAGCTCCCACGTCAAAGATAGCAGCAGGAGGTTCTGAAGTCCAGAGGTAGCTAACAACTTGGAGAACCTGGTTTCTTGAAAGTACTGAATTTTACCCGCATCTTGACCCCAAGCACCACTGGTGTGTGCTACTATTGAACAAAGTTGGTCTCTGAGCTTTTTACTTCTCTTCCCTCACTTACTCTCCCTGGCTTATAGACAAAGCTCCTTTTTCTCTGATGATTGAAGTTTGGTCAATGAAAGCTAAAACTATCCCCCTCACCCCCACCATCAGCAGAAATGGACCCAAACTTCCCTGTTAAAATACGCGTATTTTGTTGTAAAATTGTTCAGGACAGCACGGAAGGAGACTCCTGCATAGGGTTGGGATCCTTTCTTGACCCAGGGGTCATTCTCTACCACAGAAACACACACACAATAGGCTTTAAACAAGATGCTAGGAGAGCAAACTCTGGAGTCTTGCTGTGAGTCTGATCGATAGGTTGATACTGACCAATCAAGATGCCGCACTGACTGACATTGACTCTCTGATGTAGGATGGCTCTGCCATCAAGCTTTTTACACCTATGATAAACCCTCTCATCAGCACATAAAGGATGTAACACCATTTAATGCTCACAGGCTTTCTTTACTCCCCAAGTTTGCCTAGAAGTCTGTAGTGCCTGCGAAAGGAGAGAAAAAGTTGCTTTGCACAGTATTGGCTATGCCTGCAGTAGGGCCTTCCCTGGGATGCAAGCTTCACCAAGGAGAGCAAGGTGTGGTTTTCAGAGCAGAAGCTGATTATCCACGTGGAGGTTGTGGGAAGGGCTGGCATGCTGCTTCTGAAAACCGCCTCTTCTTCATGGCACAGGTCATCCACCCAGCAAGTATTTTAAACATCTGACATTTTGCAAGCACACTTGTGGACACCGGAAAAGGAAACCATTTGGCTCTGGTGTACTCTGCTGAGGAATATCATAGAATAGGGTGGAGAACAGTATGTCAGGGTCAGGAGATGGAGGAAGGGGGATGATGTTTTAGGAACAGTGAGAAGGGAGATGGTAATGTTGGAGCAGAGAGACAAGAGCATCCCAGGCACCTGGAATGGCAGGGTCCACTTCCGGGGACCTGTTTCCTTTCTTCTGTCCTTCACTCTCCTTCATTCAGCAGCCACGTGGCAAGGACTAGAAGTTAGCAGTGAAGACTAGGTACACCTTGACATTTGGGCTCTATTGGGCAAATAATAGAATCTTTTGTAGGAGACACATTCTGGAACAAATACAATTAGTGTTATAGGAGCTTCTGGAATAAAAAGCAATTTGACATATGGCTAGCTTCGCTGCTGAGGAACATTTTATTCTGCCAAGGTATGAGTCGCCCCACAAACCATCAGGCAGGTAACTGGAAGCCCACAGCCTCGGATTCACAGGGTGTGATGGTGCATGCCTATAATCCCAGGATTTGACAAGTAGACACGGGAGGATTAGAAGTTTAAGATCATACAGGGCTGTACTGTGAGTGTGTAGCCAGCCTAGGGACATTGTGATACTTGTTCTCTGCACGCACACACAGGCACACACACACACACACACACACACACACACACACACACACACGAGAAAGAGAGAGAGAGAGAGAGAGAGAGAGAGAGAGAGAGAGAGAGAGGCTTTCTTCTTATGCATAACTTGTCATACATACAGAAAGTTATATATATCCATGGCCACTGTTCCCAATTTCCAGGGGGATGTCACTACAGATGAGCTCCTTCTCTCCACGTGAAAAGAATAAAAATAGGGACTCAGTTATCTACTTCTTGAAATTAAAAAAAAGTGTTTAAAATTCCCACCCTTTCTTGCCACCCACTCCTTCTCATGTTCCTCTGTGCCCTCGCTATGCTGCAAGCAGTGAAATGACATCTTCCCCTCGTCCATAATGAGAAAGAAGGTCATAGACACAAAGATTAACTTGTTCAAAACAAGGAAACACAGATAAAGCTCAACATCGGGGACGATGCTGGCAGGTGGGGGAATGTGGAGGGCTGCCTTCAGTGTGTGCTTATATCTATAATCCCAGCAAGGCGGACTGAGGTAGGAGTATCGGGAGTCCACGGTCAGTTTGGCAGGGATAGCAAGACCCTGTACCAGACAATAGAATAAAGAATGAAACAGGAGACTTGATTTGCACATTACCCAGACTGACAAGGAGGTGAGTCAGTTGTCCCACTTGGAAAGCAATATGTCTATCAGGTGGAGAAAGGGCCTAAAAGAGCAGGCATATTACTTCACAGAGTTCAAGCACCTTAGCCACTTGCATGGCTAATGTCCTTACCAACCCCCTCCCACCACCACAGCCTTTTATGGCCATGGCGCTCCAAAATAGATTCCTCTTATCACTGGGCTACAGGGGCTAAACAGGGTAGTCAACTTTCCTGGCATGTGTATGGTCCTGTGCTGTTGGTATGAGACTTGCCCTTGCCTCATCTATGTTGGAAAGACTGTTGGATATTACCAGAGGGCCTTCTTCACTTTAGTCCACTGCAAGTAACAGTTCAGAGCTTGGCTGAGAGCACACAAAGAAAATCTGGACAGGGCACACTCAGGAAGCTGATTGGCATAAATCCTAGAAGCTGATCTGAGAGCTACAAACTCTGTATTCAGAGTTTTACTTTCTTTGATTTCCTTAAGCCTTCCAAGAGTTAAAATAGTAGGGATCCTCCCAGAATTCCCTTTTGCCTGGTTGTTTTCTGTAAGAAGTGTAAAGTGCCTAATTTACTTTTAATTGCTAGCAAACCCAGAAAGTTAGGTGTGTGGTATGTCTTTGACCTAATGCACAGGCCAATCAACATTTCTAAAGATTCTTATTTTTCCAGAAGAACACCCAGAGATTTCACTTCTATCATGAGTTTCCTGTTCTATTTATCCATGGGCAACTCTGTTGTTGTGCTGCCTAGTTTTATGTCAACTTGACACAAGCTAGAGTCATCTTACAGCAGGGAACCTCAACTGAGAACATGACTCCGTAAGACTGGGCTTGATTGATGTGGGAGGAGCTAGTCCACTGTGTGTAGGGCCACCCCTGGACTGCTTGCCCTGAGTTCTATAAGAGATCAGGCTGAGCAAGCCAGTAAACAGCACCCCTCCATGACCTCTACATCAGCTTCTGCCTCCAGGTTCCTGCCCTGTTTGAGCTCTTGCCTTGATTTCCCTAAATGGGCTGTGATTCAGGATATGTAAGCCAAACAAAGCCTCTGCTTCTGAAGTTGCTTTTGGTCATGGTGTTTCATCATAGCAGTAGTAACCCTAACTAAGACAGCTCTAAACTGGTAACAATAAAAGAAACTGATAAATTAACAAATAACATAGCCGTTGTCACTCTAGAAGGCTCTTATGGTTTAAAATGAGTCATTTCTACCAGTAAAAAAGGTTATGAAATTGACAAGCCAGCTCAGGAGGTAGGGATGGATAGGAATTGCTAAATATAGTCTTGGGAATCCATTCTAAAATCATGCCCTTTTGCTGAAAAGGACATTCAGTATGTTGTATAAATTCTTGAATGGGGAAAAGCATTAAGAGATAAGTTATAAAAGATTGAGGTGGCATATACTTAAGCTTACACTCATAGGAAGCATAGATAGGCCAGATACTGGATGCAAGGAGGAGGGTGACAGGCTGGCTGTGGTTAGTAGCCTTCTTCCCCTGACATAGCAGGAATTCCTGGGGTCTGCATTGCAATCTGGGTTTGAGAATGACTGACAGTCACATTCAAGCACTGAGCCCGCAGGAGCTGACTGAGCAAGCCAGGACACAAGGCCTGAAGATCTGGAAGAAGGATTAAGGTCCTGAGGGGACCGAGGAAGCAACCCCTATCCTATCCAAAGTGACAATAGTGATTACATCACCTGCTTTGGAGCCTGACTTTTTTCATGATTTTTTCATACATGTGTGAAGAGTAAAGCCAGGGACTTGTCAAGGGCAGAATGATCAGTGATGTTAGCTTCTAGGATGTAGAAAAAACAAATTCCTTTTGTGGCTGAGGGGACATAGGGTACTGGAAAGTGGAGATGAGTTTTCTCTGGTACAGCTGAGCTTCTGCACAGCTTAATGATGCTTGTACTACCTTTTAGCCAGAAAGACCTCACACAGCCTAATCAGGAAGGGAGGCGCCCCTGGCATTTGTTCTTTGGGTCAAGTCGATCTTTACTCAGAAGCTTTTATACCTCATTGAAGAGCCTGAAACATTTTATGCCTTGCCCACAGTAATAAGCCTAGGGCTTCTCATTAGGCTTAGTGGCTTGCACAAGCTCATTCTGTGAGACAAAATGCAAAAGTCTAGAAAAGATCCCAAGCAAGGAAACTCTTCCAAAGGATACTGGGCTTGTCACAATTTAGATTCATGTGACTGGATTCAGGTACCATGCTAAGCCATGTATAGGCATTGTACAGGACAAAGTGATTTGTTCAAGGTTGCTCCTACCAAGTTTTAGACCACACCACCATTGTGACCCTATGTACATCACAAATTCAATGCCTTTGATTCCCCACAAAGCACTATAATCTAGCAATCTGAGCAGACGTATTAGCAGGCCAAGCACATGTGTGGTTTTCATCAGGCAAGAACAAGTTAGGATTAATTCTAGTGTAGCCTATATCCTATGTTGATGACGACATATCCACTGATGTTATTTTATTTTTGGTTTGTTTGTTTTGGTTTTGGTTTTTGGTTTTTGGGTTTTGGTTTTTCAAGACAGGGTTTCTCTGTGTAGCCCTGGCTGTCCTGGAACTCACTCTGTAGACCAGGCTGGCCTCAAACTCAGAAATCTGCCTGCCTCTGCTTCCCGAGTGCTGGGATTAAAGGCATGAGCCACCACTGCCCGGCCACTAATGTTATTTTAAACAGCATGAGACATAGCATGTGTCTGAGACTCTATATCTACAAAATACTTCTACCTGTTTCATTAGTTTCAGAATTGATTGCCATTGTCATAAAGGAAA
The DNA here is from genome assembly GCA_028551405.1 of Uromys caudimaculatus. Taxonomy (NCBI): domain Eukaryota; kingdom Metazoa; phylum Chordata; class Mammalia; order Rodentia; family Muridae; genus Uromys; species Uromys caudimaculatus. The sequence continues at coordinate 25,131,144 of CM052719.1, read as the reverse complement.
TGGTTTTTTATAAACAATTGCCCACCCAGAAGTGAAATGTATCCAGGCTAGTGCTGCTAAATAACAAATACTTGAACATTTGCCATTGTACAGAAACTTGGCTTTTAACTGGAATGGCGAGACGATCCCTCTCTTTGGCAAACTAGAAAACTGGTTCAGAGGACTATCTATCTCAAAGTCAGTGTCAGAGCTAAGATTTAAATCTAGGACTTCCAACTGGCACTGGGTCATGTGAGCCCTTGAAGCTGTGTCATAGCCTAAGCTACCTGGAAGTCAAACTGGATTCTCACCATATCTAAGAATCCACAGTTTTCTAAACTCCACTATATGACCTGAAAACCAGATGACCATCTCTCATATAAGACAGAATCACTTGAAGAAGTATTTACCACAAACTGTTAGGAAAGTCAAGACAGCATACAACGAACTGGACAAGCAGCGTTTATTTAAATGCTTCGGCTCTTTCTCTTTTCTTAATGAGGTCATTCAGGTTGTAAAGAGGTTAAGGATTCCTGTGGGAAGAGAGTTGGAGTGAGAGACCAAAGCTGCCTTTGTACAAAACAAGAAATAAGTTGGTGGAACTTAAAGATGTTAGTGGGGATCATGAGGGTGGACCCCTAAGTTTGGGGGGGGGTAACTCTAATCCTAACAGCAGCCCACCCCACTCCCAATGTCATTAGCCCCATGTGCATGCTACTGAAATGTCTAGGCCAGTATTTCACGCATGTTTTATTTTAATTATCCAAATCAGAGCTAAAGACAAAAGACTGCGTAAGCAGTAGTATAAATTACAGACACATTCACCCAGCTTGGACTTCTCACACTCACTTTTTAAAAGCATATCTCACGATCTCTTTTCCTCAGATAAAACCTCCCCAGCTCCCTCCGCATACCTGGTCATCATAGACTTCGTTGACAAAAGTCTCACTCTTCATTAGATTTTCTTCTTCTTGGCTAATTTCTTTATCATAGTCCACATTTCTTGATGATGTTCTACAATCAAAGAAAACGATGTCAATAGAAATAGTTTGCATAGAAACCAAGATTAAATTTATTACAGTAGGGGGAGAGATGCCACAGTTCTTAAGAACATTCATTTCCTGCTCCTGCAGAGGGCCTAAATACAGTTTCCAGTACCCACATGGAGGCTCAGGACTGTCTGGAACTTCAGTTCCAGAGGTCCATGGTCTCGTCTGGCCTTTGAAGGCACTGTACATACATAGCAGACATACATAATGCATATATCTAGGCAAACACTCATGCAGACAATATAAAAATAAATAAATCTAGTACACACACATACACACATACACACACGCATATATATATTATCCACTGTCATGGTTAATTACATAGAAAGTGTGTTTCATTTTAATCGCCTCTTAAAGCAAGAGATCTAAAATAGATGGTGGTTAATTCCATTATTATTTGTTACTAGGAAAATATAGTATTGTTTCTCAGTAACCAGTCAATGAGAAACAACTGCAGGGACAGGTAAGGGGCAGCAGGACTCGAGTGAAGTAAGAAAGCAGGAAGACATGGCAGAAGGACCAAGAGTAACCAGTTACGTATCAACCAGCCTTTGCTTAGACATGTTCAACCTCCTGCCTTTTCTTCAGTCTGTGGATGGAAGACAGAACAGCAAGGCAGCTCTTAGAGCATCAGGACCCTTTATAATTCTTCATCTGTCAGCCGCCTAACGCCTCTTCTCAGAATGTCCATCTCCTCCTGCAAACATGCCTTCCCGTTCTCTATCTTGTAATGGCAGGAGTACCATTTAGCTGTTGTTTGTTTCTTTAATGACCTTCTTGCCCTTGGATAAAACTTAACGTAGATTCTTTACCTTAGTCCTGAATTTCACCTCTGGGTGTGAGCTAAGCTGTGGCCCACCGATGCCCCCACATTAATGGAATAGAGATGATGATGGCAAGTCTCCAAAGAGGTAATTAAGTTACACAAGTCCAAAACAAGAACCCCACAACAATATGACTGGCTCCCTAAGAAGAGGGGGTGCAGACACAAAAGAGCAGGAAGACATTGTGAATGGGAAAGGAAGATGTCTACCATGTACCAGCCAAGGAGAGGGACATCAAAATAAAACAATCTGATAAGACTTCTTGAGAGCGTGCATTCATGCTGTTTGTGACAGCCAGCCTGGCATCCTGGAAAATTAAGAACCTCCTAACAGACATTCCTGCAGTCCCAGATGCTGACCTATCACACCATAGATGGGGAATCTCCTCACTTTCCTTCCTGCAGCTTTGCCATGGACTGGCCTTCAAGCCAATTTTACTCTTGCAAGTGCCTCACCCCCCCCCCCCACACACACACTGTGTCACATACCTTGGGTCTCAAGGAGATCGACCCAATTACTATTTTTCCTGGTCATTTAACAAGTGCCTCATCCAAATCTTTCCTCAGAAAATGAATTCTGAGAATAGACTTAAACCTTCATCCCTATGATGATATCTCATAAGCTGCCATTGAAACTTAATCCTCACACGAAGACGCTAATAGTCACTCACCTCTTGAATTTATGTTCTCTTCTGGAATGTAGAAACAGCCCCAAAACTGCCAGAGTAGCTGACAAAGCAATGACTCCACCCAGGGCTACATAGCCAGGGACAAGGCCACGGGCTGCTTCTTGGCAGAACTCGCCACCATATTCCACTAGGCAGCGACATTTTCTTAGTTTTCCTTCCATGATGCAAATCCCTCTTCCGTTGCAAAAGTCTTGGCTACAGGGCATGTGTGTTGCCGTCTGTAAATCCTTGGACTGAACAGTTTCCGCCCTTCCCTTGGTTTCTGGGACCTTGACCCCTGACACAGGCATTTGACCAGTTAGTGTTTTTCTGACAGGATGTCTCATTTCTTCTTGTCCTAGATATACATCTGTACTAGACTCAGTAGCCTGGAAAAGTTCAAAAGCTTCTGGTATCAACCTTTTCCGAGCTTCTGGCTTCTTAAGTATTGATGTTGAATGGATGTTACCTGGATTTAAACCTACAGAGACCAAGACAGATGGAATCGTTGGCCCAACCTCCTTCCCCTATGCCGTGGTTACTTGTCATTCTATTTAATCTGGTGGCATCAAGTTCTGTTCAAACAACTGTGCAGCTTCTAACATGCTCCCTGTCCTAAAGCCAAAGACATACTAGCTTTCCAGAGGAATGCACACAACTTATATGCCCAAAAGTAGTCATGTTGTCCAGTAACAAAAACCAGTTCTTATATGGCAGTGAGATATAGGATAAATATTTAAGGAGTAGTATTGAACTGGGTATTTCCAAAAGCCATGCACACTGAGGCACAATGGGTCCTGGGTGGGAGGTACTCACAGTCCACTTCATCAGAACTATCCAGACAGTCAACGTGACCATCGCAAATTTGCTCCTTGGAAATGCACCACTGACCATCCTTACAGCATTGTGACGTCGGAGAGCACTGGACAGCTTCCACACATGTGTGGCCATCAACCAAGCAGTACCCACTGGGACACCGGCAAGTCTTGCCCTCGGGCTTTGGTAAACAGATGTGACTGCATCCTCCATTGTCTTTTGAGCAGCTGTTGTTACCTGTACATCACCCCCATTCCCAATCCAAAAATATATTAGGTGAGATTAGGCTCTGGGGGAGTTTTCTACAAGCTTTTTACAATTACATTAACAGCACATGACACATATGAATGGGTGCGTCTTGGTGCCTGAATATGCCTCTTGTACTTTCCAACAAATGAAATAGCTCTTCAATTTGATTCCTTTTAGTTAATTGGGCTCTGAGTAATGGATAGTTCTTCATAGATCAATGTGGCTTTAAACATATAACAAGGCCCCACCATAAGAAAAATTGAGGGGATCTCCTAATCACTCAAGACTACACTGTGGGCATACTTCACTCAAATGACAGAACCACAAAGTCCTTGGAAATAAAAATATTGTTAGTTGAAACCATGGAAACTATGAGGTTTGTTATCCCTTTTATAATCTGATTAAGAGAGCCATTTCTCATTTAGGATCATTCTTTAAGTCTTAATCTTAAACTTGTCTTACTTTGTGAGACATTCCAGGAGCTGTACCACGGAGCTGTATGTGACATAGACAAACTTACACAAAGGTGAAAAGCTGCCTCCGGTCACTCTAAGAACTAAGCAAGTTCTTAGCGAAACTTGTATAAACATCTATCATTGGCAGAAGTCTGAAAATTATGTCCCCACCAAGCCAAGACTCTGTCAGTCTCCACATGACTAGCACACTTTCATAGAGGTTTGACTTTCACAAAAAAACAAAGGGCAGCATTTTTTTAAAGATTAAGGTGCCCATCACATCTGACTGTACCCAAGTTGATGGTTTGAGGCTCCATCATCATCCAAAGTAGATACAATGGAGGAGTAGAACCGGCTAACTCCACTTGAGAGTTTAAGTGTGTGTGTGTGTGTGTGTGTGTGTGTGTGTGTGTGTGTGTGTGTGTGTGTGTGTGTGTTGCTAAAGATTCAATCTGAAGTCCCTGTGTAGTAGGCAAGAGCTATACCCCAAAGCTGTCCCTCCCTGTCCCCTTTGCTTTAAAGTCAGGATCTCATTAAGTAACAGGCCTGCAACAACCACCAAGTCTCTCAAGTCTTGAGTGGGTGTTTTCCTTATGACGATACTAGTACTGTTTAGTCTACATGAGCAGAGTGATATATTCTGGTTTCTGATTTTCTTGTTATGGGTTTTCTGTGTATGTGAATGTGTGCATCTTAGTGTCTGCATATGCATCTTGTACTTTTTCTTTGGCTCTTTTTCCTCCTGTTTATTTTTGTCCTACTCTTTATTTTTTGCTTTTATTTTATTTTTATTACTAGTTTTTAGATGCCTGTTTGTATTCTAATGGGGGGATAGGGAAGTGGAGAGGATCTAGGAAAAGTTGGGGGAGGAAAAACAGTAATCAGAATATATTGTATGAAAAAAATCTATGTTTAATAATAAAAAAGAGAGAAGCAAGTGGGAGGGAAGCTTGCTCAGTGGTAACGTCCAGGCCCTGTGTTCACAGTAGCTGGCTTAGATCCCAAACACAATAATGCCCAAAGCAATAATGGCCCCAAAAAGAAAGGAAACAAAACACGAACTGCTGGAATCCAAACAGTCTAGAAGGCGCATAAAGACAAAACTAATTAAAATAAAATTTAAAAGAACAAAACTGAAAATAGAGCTCAGATTCTATAGTGGGGTTCTGTAGTGTCCCTCAAAGGTCCCTGTGGTCCAGTCTAACCCCAGCACAACACTATTGAAAGGCACTGGAAATAGAAGAAATACAGCTTGGTGGGAGGTATCTAGACATGGGAGACACGTCTCTGAAGAGGACTGTAGACTCCAGTCTCTTCCTCTTTTGCTTTGCAGACAGGGGGAGACAGATTTTCTCTGCCATATGCTTCTGTAATAACATGTTGCCTTTCCATAGACCCCAAAGTCAGGAGGCATTCACAGACTGAAACCTGCAAAAACAATGAGCCAGAAACTTGCCCTCTGCAGAAGCCTGCTGTCTCTGGTGTGTACTATAGTAATAGCCACAGAAAGCATGTCTTCCAACTCCACCACAGCCATGTTTGGTACACTATTAAAGGCAATGGTGTCAGTGGTGTGCCTGACCCAGACTGTAAGGAACTGCCTATAGACAAGAGCATCGTGCAAACCACTACAAATTTTAGACAGGGATATTTTAACATAGTGGGAAACACAAAGGCATTCCAAGGAGATGATAGGGTGGAATGTCCCCTCCACGGGAATTCAGTGGATTGCAATATCATCTCAGTCATTGGACATGTACTTACCCTGTTGACTAAGGACACTATAAACTTTTAAGTCTACAATTTCCTGGTCCACTTGAAACCACTGGTTTTCTGAGACTTGTGCTTTGTTGTACCACACTCTGGTGATCTGGGCTGAAACAAAAGCCAATGAGTAACTGTTAACAGAAGTAAAATTCATGGCAGAACCATTTCCTAGGCAAAGGATTGTATTCAGTAGGAACACTTTAACTCATTCATGTGATCAATGGAGCAAAAGGATTTTTTTTCAGAAGAGGTGCATTTTTTTTTTTTTTGAGTTTTATTGTGAGAAAGAAGTTCTGAGAGAACTTTTCAAAATGACTTCCAACCATAACAAAGTCACATGTTAGCCACACAATTATAACTCCAGTACTAGGCAGGCTAAGACAGGAAGATTATGAATTTGGGGCTAGCCTGAGCTACAGAGTGAGAAACAAACAAACACAAAAAATAAACAAAGTCAAATTTACATGTCAGTAAATTATGGCTAGAGCAGTAATAGATGTTGGACTAGATAACTAGAACATGTGGCACTTAAATACCATCCATGTGAGTAATGAAGACTATCTCAAAATCTATTGGAACATATCTCTGAAAAGGGCTCATTTGTGGGAGTCGTGAGGAATCCTACAGTGGGTGGAAGGGGGCTGGTCATATGTCACATACCTCAGATCCTCTGGGGTGGTACCTGACAACTTGCTTTACTGTGGCTGATAGACAGTTGGAAATTTAAGGAGGCAGGTTGATTTTAATGTTTTTCCAGTTTCCTTAAATCTAGATACTCATTAGGAGTTTTTTCACAGGAATCTAGCATAGATACAGTAACGTACTAGAACACTGTGACTTTGGACAATGAATAGCCTAGAAATGCTACATTAGAGTCGGGAATAAAGCTCTTTGTATGTCAGGGAAGCAGATACAGGAGTACGTTGGGGAAAGAGGGGACCAGTAGATTGGGAATGGGACTTTGGGAAAGGCTAGAGGGGGTTGACTAAGAATAAACCGTCACAATAGACACATACAAAAACGCCACAGTGAAACCCATTTCTTTGTATGTGAGCATGCAAAGTAGAAGTACATACAAAAGAACATACAAGTTACAGAGGGCAATTTAAAAATGAAAATAGAAAGAATGCTGTATGATCCACCTAGAACTTCATGTTTCCTTTGTCAACTAAAGCCATGTATTGTCATTTCTTAATGAGCTGGAATGGCTAGAAACTGAGGGTGGACATGCCACCTAGTCCCACCTCCTGGCCCTGTGGCTTCTGCAGTAGGGTTGCCCAAAGATCCATGTGTTGAAGACTTGGTATCCAGGTTGGGGGTAAGGCAAAGGAAGTGAGAATTTTAGGTCCCTGGCCTTCCTCTTTCCCTCTCTTTGCTTTTTGCCTCCATGGGGGAACTCGATTCTCCACCCTGCGATCCACAGTGATACACTTCCTCACCTAAGATTCAAATGCAATTGGAACAAGTGAACTGAAACCCACGGACCTGATCCAAATCAGACTCTCCTCCTCATAAATTTGGTAAGTTGGTTGCCACAGTGACAGATCGATAGCATGGCAGTAAGGAGCATCCTATGAAACACAGAAATTTCAGGACCTAAGCTTTATCAGATAGAGCAGTGGTTCTCAACCTGTCGATACTGACTTTTTGGAGGTCACATATCAGATATTCTGCATATCCGCTATTACATTACAATTCATCACAGTGGCAAAAATACAGTTATGAAGTAGCAACAAAAATAATTTTAGGGTGGAGGGTCACCACAATGTGAAGAACTGGATTAAAGGGTCGTAGCATTAGGAAGGTTGAGGACCACTGATACAGAGAATGACCAAATAAGTGAAAGGCCCTCCAGGTCACAGATGTACTGGTCCACGCCCTCTAGCCTAGGGAAGTCGGTCATTCTTCTAAGGAAAGACACTGCTAGGCACAGGCGCTACAGAGAAGCAGATACCCGTCGGATCGCAGGAGTAAGCTCAGACCACAGTTCAGTGCACACCACGGATACCTACCATCATCAACTGTTGTCCATAACATCATGTCCTGGCCATATGCAAAGAGGTGAAGACCCTTAAGTCCCTGGTGGTCCACTCTGTATCTTGAGCCATCTAGTTGAATACTTTGTATAAGTCCCTGCCCTGGGAAGAGATGGCCAGTTAATTTCATTTAGTCTTAATAGCTATACTGTATCCTGAAGCTTGTTATGTCTTGTCCCAGCTTAAGGATGACACTGTTTGCCATTCGGGACCTGAAGTTGATTCTCCATCATTCACCTCTCCATAACAGTGATTCACAATGATTTGTTTATACATATATACATACACATACATACATACATACATACACATACATACATACAAATACATATGCAGTATATAAGATGTGATGCATATGTGTGTGAGCATGACGAGCAATCATGTAAGTCATGTGGTTACATGTGAGTGCAGGCATGCTTGTGTCCTGGCATATGTTTTAAGGTCAGTGGACAAAGCCAGGTTTCTGCCTTTACTTTCCATCTTGTTTGAGGCAGAGGCTCTTCATTGTTTACTTCCTCCTACACCAGGCTAGCTGGCCCATGAGCTCCTACCTCCAGTATCACTATAGGACAACTGGGATGTGCTGCTCTGCCCACATTTACATGGGTTCTTGGGATCTGAACTTAGGTCCCCATGCTTGCAAGGCAGGTGCTTCCTCCACCGAACCATTCTCCCAGTATTACCATTCATATCTTTTGAGTTTTCAGTCTTATCTTTACAAAGAGGCAGCTGCATGACACTGCGGGCAATGCTGTGCTACTTAGGGATACATCTATTTGTCTCTACTGTGTCGGTAGATTCAGGAGATCGGAAAGTTCTTTGAGCTATAGCTGAAGATCACTGACCAGAACTTCATTATCCAGTACAGGGTCTGGAAGGTTCATATTTAGGGTGCAGATATTAATTGCTTACCAGTATCAGCCCAATATACTCGAGTCCCTGAATCTGAAAAGGCCAGGCCCACAGGCACCTGGGATTTCAGCCATAACACTTTTCTCTGGCTGCCATCCATAGAGGCACATTCAATGCTGGAGCCATGTCTTCCATCATCCTGCGAACCCAGGTCTGCCAAGCACATGACAGCAGTAGGTGGGTGGAGGACAATAGATATTGGGCGGAAAAGGTTTTCACTGAGCAAAACAATGGGATACTGGCCATTTGAGAAAGCAACGTTGATGTAGGGATTCTCAGTGTCAATCCAGTATATGTTTCCACTCATCCAGTCCAAGGCAAAGTCAATCACTGTCCCTTTCACAGAGATGACTCTTCGCCACGAGAGTAACCCTGGTTCTTTCAGTCTCAGTAGCCTGATGTCACTGGTGTTGAGCTCTGACAGGTAGAGGGCCTTTTCCTGGACAAGATAATCCACTGATGCCAGCTGTTTGACACTGGTAAAGGGAAGTGTTCTGTGTTCTGGTACAGTTGTTTGTTGTGGTGTAGCCTTAAGATTTTTCAGATAGATCTATGGGAGAAATTAGGTGGATGACAGTGATCAAGTCTACTCAAATCTTCTAATGTCGATTTGATACTGGTGCTAGGATTCTTAAATTAATATTTTCAGACATCCTATATTCTGAAAGCAGAAAGCAGTCGATTTGTTCCTTTCCCAGAGCCTCTAGCACTGAAAATTCCTGAAATGCATGTGTCTTAGTCAAGGTTACGATTGCTGGGATGAAGTACCATGACCAAAAGCAAGTTGGGGAGGAAAGGGTTTATTTGGCTATGCTCTTATATCATGGTTCATCATCAAAAACAGTCAGGACAGGAACTCAAACAGGACAGGAACCTGTAGACAGAGCCTGATGCAGAGACCATGAATAAGTACTACTTACTGGTTTGCTCAGTCTGTTTTCTTACAAAACCCAAGACCACCAGCCCAGGGATGATATTACCCACAATGGGCTGGGCCCACCCCCATCAATCACTAATTAAGAAAATGCTTTACAGCTGGAACTTACAAGGCATTTTTGTCAGTTGAGGCTCCCTCTTTTCAGATAACTCTAGTTTGTGTCAAGACAACTTAAAGCTAGCTATTACATCATGCATTTTGACGACATGATCCCTGTTAAAGGCCTTTAACCCTGTTAAAGGTCTTTAAACAATACTCACTAATTACTATCACACTGGCACTGGAGCTAATCTTCAACCCCAAAGTGTGTACCATTGTTTTACAATGCCAAGAATTGACAAGTCCTCTGGGTGAGGACTTTCGTGATTGTACTGTTAGCCTCTATTAATTTAAGCCATGATCCCTCACAAAATGAGCTTCCTCCCAGGGTAGAATGCAGGTAGCCACTTGGATTGAAACTAATCTGAATCCTCATAAATCACTGGGTAACTAAACAGAGGCAAACATGTTCTATTCTTCCTAACTTCACCATATTTGGTGTGCGAAGTATGTCTTAAAGGAATTTAAGTGCAACATCATTTTCATTTAAGGATTTCAAGAAAACCATATGTTGGTCAGCATAGCCCTTCTCAGATCGAGATGTTTTGCATCAGAAGAACACCCAATGTATAGTGAATATGAAAACATAAGTTGTATTTTAAGATAATTGTTCCTGTCTGAAAGAATTACAGGGATGGAAATTGGAGAGGATCCTGAGGAAAAGAAGGTCCAGGGACAGGCCCAAAGTGGGATCCAGCTCAAGGGGAGGCCCCAAGGCCTGATACTGTTACTTAGGCTATGGAGTGCTCACAAAAAGGGGCCTAGCATGACAGCACTCCGGAAGACCCAACAAGCAGCTGAAAGAGTCAGATACAGATATTTGCACCCAACCAATGGACAGAAGCTGCTGACCCCTGTGGTTGAATTAGGGAGAGGCTGGAAGAAGCTGAGGAGGAGGGCGACCCTGTAGGAGGACAAGCAGTCTCAATTAACCTGGACCCTTGAGATCTCTCAGACACTGGGCCACCAACCAGGCAGCATACAGCAACTGATTTGAGGCCCCCAACACACATACAACAGAGGACTGCGGGGTCTGGGTTCAATCAGAGATGATGCACCTAACCCTCAAGACACTGGAGGCCCCAGGGAGTTTAGAGATCAGGTGGGGTGGGAGGTAGGGAGACAGGAGGAGGGGTGAGATGTGGAACAGCCAGAGGGTGGGTGGGGGGAGGAATAAAATCTGGAGTGTAAAAAATAAGTTAATTAATTAATTAAAAAAAAAAAGAATTGTCCAAGGGAAAGGTCCTCCACCATTTACAACGGGATGTGGAGAAGTCTAACACTCTGTCAGAAACAGAATACAAACCAAGCTTAAGCATATAGGAAAGCTCTAGAACAATACCTGGGTGAGAACAGTGGGCAATACCAGGAACACAAACCCAGACTCCTGGAGGGAGACACAGGTGATCCCATCATCTGCCAGCAGGAGGCCAACAGGACAACGGCAACTTCCCTTGGCTCGTGGGCTCAGAAGACACAAGTGAGAACATCCTATGTCCAGACAAGGACTAGAAGATCTGGGCTGGAGGACTTCATGCATTACCTGAAAGAAAAGAGCTGGATGCTGCTAAGTGCTAAATTCTTTCAAGTAGAAAGTCAACCAATTCTTCTCTCCTCTCCTTCCTTCCCTCTTTCCCTCCCCCCGCCCCCACCTTTCACCTTCCTTCCCTTCTTGCTTTTTCTGTGTGCTGAGGATTGAACACAGGGCTTCATACCTGCTTAACATGCACCACTCTACCTCAGAGCTACAGTCTCAGCCCCAAGAATGCTCCTAATTGCTGTAGATGGTTCACTAAACTTGGTGATTTGGGATAGCTCATCGACATAGCCTTTTCCAAGAGGACCGACCGGGAAGATATTTTAAAGAGTACTCCACACACCTTGAGTCCAAAGGGCTGTCCAGAACGTTTGATGAGGACAGCCCTGTCCTTGCCTGTCATCTTCTCCACATGCTGTATTGTTCTTGTCTGAAGGTCAGACCAGAAGACTTTATCTTCGAACACAGCGACTGAAAAGGGGCTCTTGATTTGTGTTAGCTGCATCATCTACAATGGTGAAGGTGAGCTTTCTGGGGTGAGTTTTACACAAGACCCATGATATTTCAACTGATCCTAATGTCAAAAGGACACTTACACTAATGCCACTACCATCTAGGTTGACAGAGCCAATACAGTGAAATATCTCATCAGACCAGAATATCTTCCAACTTATCAGGTCAAGAGCTATGCTAGTTGGCCGGCCAAGACCTTGATTGACAAGTATCTTTCTGCTGCCACCGTCCATACCAGCTTGCTCTATTCGGGGTTCCTCTCCAATTTCAGACCAGTACATCAATCTGTGTGGATAAAAGCCAGCTTTAAGGTAGTACACCACCTTGGAGAACATGCTTATCAATTAACTTCTTAAATCATCGACTTACAGAGATAAAAAAAAGATTCCAGACATGTCTAAAAAATAGTAGCTTAGAGTTCAATGTCATCATAGCAATCAGGAAAAAATACTGAGTTATGGCTCAATTAATTTTTCCTCAACTTTTAATTAGTTCTTAAGTATAATTGTGGAAATATTAAAAAGAAATTTTCTTAAAACTTTATGGTGATTGTTTAATTGTCATTAATTACAAGAATCTTGGGAGTACAATAGTCCACATCTTGGAAAGATGTGTTTAAAAGGTAAGAAAAAGAAAGGATGTGGGTTACCCTTGGACCCTAGATTTCCTGTATCTTTTTCTTATATTTGTTATTCACATAGCCATCCCAGTGACAAAATGGGAGTGTTAATTTGTGTGCCTTTGCAGTGTAGGGTTGGGTCAATGGGAAAATGTCTTGCTGTGAAGCCTGACAACATGAGTTCAATTCTTGGAAACCAAATGCTGGGAAGGGAGAACCAGCTCCTACAAGCTACCCTGTGACTTCCACACATGTGCCATGGCACTGGAACATACGCGCACAAGTGTGCACCCACACATACACACTAAGTTTTTAAATTATAAAATTACGTCCTTTTTTGAAAGAAAAGACTGCAAGTGGAATCATCCAAGCATAGCTTGAATCTGGATGATCACACATTGACTATCCTTACTTCTCTATCTGCTATGTAAAAATCATAAGTGTGTTCCAGGACTCCATTTTTTGTCTTAGAAACCACTAGTTGACCACAATGTGAATTGCACTTTGAACTTTTCCCAAGATTTGGGTTGATACCAATCAGTATTAGATCTAAAACCAGACATGTTTTCAATTCACTCATTCTGGATTGAGCTAACACAGCATCAAAGTAGAACTTAGGAGGAATAACAAACTTGAGGTTCTTAACCAGTATTTTGATACCAGACTCACCCATTTAAGGGATCCAAAGCCAAAGACTGGGGCTGAATCAGGTCATCATCCAAGACAACTGTGTACTCAGATTTTCCTCTCCCAATAGCAGTTAACTGAATTGCCAAAATCTGGCCAGCTCTCCCATCAGTCCAGTAGAGATTTCTTCCAATCCAGTCAACACCTATACAGTCTGGCTTTATCCCTAAAGAGACCATTCAATAGGTAAACTTACGCTAAACTGTAACTCCAGTAGGCTTAAGCCAAGAGACTCTAGACTTGTATGCCATATTCATTCATTTTCCAACTGTTATGTGCATATACAACACAGAAAACTATCACTATGTCCCAAAGTACTATTGTAGAGGAAGTTCATCATTTAAGGCAGTGGTCAATGGCTTGCAGCTTGGTAGAACCCATGTCCACTGAAAGGACAATGGGAATGTCTTTCTGTTTCTTACTAACCAGCAAGCCTTGATCTCTTTCAACTGAAGAGATAGAACCTGACCCATGTTTACATTAGCTGCCCCTCATCACGTTGTTTATGTTCTGTGTTATGTTCTGTGGATTTAATAAGAGCTTTCCAGGGGTGCATACCTCGCACTGCCACCCCATCCTTCTTCGTGGCCATACTTGTCCACCTTATGCTTCCTGCATTGGGATCTGCCCAGAAGATTTTCTGATCCATCAAGTCATAGTCCATAGAGTAAATGACCAGGTTCTTGTCCACAGTTGCCAGGACATCTTCTTTTAAGCTTCTCAGTCCAGAAAGGAATAGGTTAAACTCAATTGAAACAAGCAGGATGGGCTCAGCACCTGCCCAAAAGAAATGGCATTCAACATGACCATAAAGGAGTTTATATAGTGAAGATCAGCACAGGCTAAATGAAAGAATATAACACAGTATGGGGCCTTTGGTTTATTGTTGCCAAGGATGGGCTGCCAATTAGCTCACATGGAAGAAGTGTTTTATAAAAATGGTTACAGTAACAACCACATTTTAAATGTATATAGACTACAACAATTATTAGCTAAAATGAAAAGTAACATCTCTTTTATTTTCTTATTTAGTGGACCAAATAGTGAGTTTCATTGTGACACTGTATTAGACACATCAGTGTACCTTGCTTACATCCACTCTCTCCCTCCATTACCGTTGCCCACAATGTTGGTCCACTTGCTTTCTTCAAGTAGTCCCAGTTCCATTTTTGTGTTACACAGGCACATGCACACATTCCATAGATAAGAGAAACTATATGACATTTTATCTTTCTTCCTTCTATTATCTTCTCTTATACTCCCTCTTTGTCCCCACCCATAGTCCCCCTTTAACTTCCATACCATGCATCTATTCATATTTAAATCTAGATTCCACATAGAAGACAAAACTGCAATATTTGTCTTCTTGAGTCTGGCTTATTTCACTTAACACAATCTCCATCTCCATTCATTTTCCTGCAAGTGACATAATTTCATTTTTCTTTATAGCTAGGTAAATTCCATTGTGTGTATACACCACATTTTCTTTATCCACACATTTGTTGATAGACATTAGGCTGGTTGGGAGAGAAATATTGGGGCAGATGGGCAGGAAAGAAATGTTTGATAAGTTGGGTTGACCCACAATCACAGAGTTAGGGATTCAAAGCTTATGATCCATGACTTAGAAGATAGTCCCAGCTCCAGGTTACCTGTTGCCTTACAAGTGTGGCCATCAGGGCCCAACAAGTAGCCAGGGTGACAGGCACAGATGTATGAGCCCTCAGTGTTGATACAGGTCTGACTGCAAGGTTGACCAGATGGCTGTTGGCACTCATTTACATCTTGACAGATTTGACTACTGCTCTCTAGCTCAAATCCTGGGGCACAAACACATACCTGAAAGAGAAAAAAAGCCATTAGCACGTTCTGAAAACAGAACAGCATTGATAAAAATGTCTTCATATGACATTCACATGGTGATACATTCCATGTTGACAACTAAAACAGCTTTGCTCTGAAGAATCCCTTCTCTTTGTCTCACCAACCTTGCTGTACCCCTTTACACCCTTCTATCTATCACAGGACAAGGGTAACAATGGCTGGGTTCAGCTCAGGACACCAGGGCTTCTGCTGCATCCATGAGAGGAGAAGCACACAAAGCTAACTGAATTGGCCATCTGCCAGTGGAGAGCTGGTGTGAGCAAATATTAGAACACTTTCTTTTACTCGAGTATGAAAGTCGAGTTCCCTGCATGCTGCTGAGGAATACTGCCTTAACATAGCCAGTCCTCAACTGAAGAGCAGGGCAGGTTCCAAATATCCATGTGGAAGAAAACTTCACACTGGCATTTTCCTGACCTGCCCACATATTGGGATCTTAACACCATTCGGCATTTCTCCCACGGCTCACAGCAGAGATGGGAAGAGGCACAGGAGTAATTTTCATGACAGGAGACACAATATAGGGGAAAGCTTAAGCAGGCCTCAGGAGGAGCTAGGGAGGCTCAGGCACTGGATAGGCACTCAGGTCAGTTCTACTATGTACATATCTTTGAGATCAAGGTGCCATTGGGGACAACCTGAATGAGTGCACTACTGATTTTTCTAAGAGCACGTATGTGGCTGATAGAGAACAAACATTGGCTTCAGCAACTCACCGGCCCAGTTGGGGACTGGTAGCAAGAGTGGTAACATAGCCCCGGGCTGCACACTGATGAGGAACACTCTCCGCCCTCATCGGAACCATCTGCACAATCCTCTTGCCCATCACACACCATGCTGAAGCTGAGGCAGGCACCAGTAGCACACTTGAATTCAGACTCCTGGCACTTCTGCGGAGTACCTGTCAGAGAGGGGATGGCTTTCTACTAGAGTTTTACAACCATCCCCAGCATCCCTCCTCTACAAGGCTCCTTCATCTACAACCAAGACCCATCCAATGAGAGAAGAGGGCGGGCCCCTGGTTCTGCAGCATTGGCATGGAAGTCCCTTGCCTTCTGCCTCAGTGAGGATGCCCTGCACTTACATCCAGCCTCGTCACTGCCATCTCTGCAATCGCTCTGTCCATCACAGTGCCAGAAGTCAGGCACACACTGGTCTCCACTGTCACAAGCCCACTGCCTTGGGCCACATGAGATCACCTTGAGGCCACAGTCCTGAGGAGATAGTGACAGTCAGTGGCCTCTGGTCCATCTAAGGAAGGAGTTTGCAGAGTTGGACAAGTCCCCATCTTAGGAGACTATTTTCTGCCTCAGTCTCTGTGAATTCATATGTGCTTCCTCCCTGTTGTGCTTATAAGACCTTACTTCATGGCCATGAAGGAACATGAGGGAGGCATACTCGCTGCCAATGCCTAGTATTTTGTCTGGAACTCTGAGCACTACCACAACCATAGCTGCCACCCTACTGCAAGTGACACTTGGATTCAGCACTCTTGGTACCAGTTTGACTCTTTTGACTGGCTGAAGGTCCCAGCATCTCCCTTCTTGTGCTACCTCTTGTCAATGGAGGTCAAGCTAACCCATGTGCATGGCAAACTCCATGTGAATATAGGCACCACTCACTGTGGACCACAGTGAGGCTATCTTGACACCATGAATATTCCAGCAGTGGGACGTAAACTAGTTCAAGAAGTATAAGAAGATAGACAATGCCCCAGAGGAGCTAACTCGGGGTATCACCATGCATACACCTTATAAGGAGCTACATAGCCCTTCTGCCAACTACTGCGCCCATACAGACTGACTGTCCTGGTTATGCAGTTATGTTAAGAATAAGGTCACAGACCCTCCCCCCCCCCCACACACACACACGTGGCAGCATCCTGATTGTGGCAGCTCATGCCCCAGACTGGAGAGCACTTATTACTATGGGCTAAACAGATTGAGGTAGAGCATGTCATGGTATATGTGAACAGACACTCTCCAGGACTGGAAGATGGTTAAACTAGTTGAAGATCCAGGGGCTCTTGCTGAGTTTGACTATTAAGGAGAGAAGATTCCAGTCACCATGGGCTCTGTTCTCTATGCCCCTGAGCATCATGATCCTGAGCTAGGTGTGAAGTGGATACAGAGGCTGCTGGATGCTGTGAACACTTACATCCCAGTGCCTACTCCACGCCTGGAAAGCCCATTTCTGATACCCATAGAATGAGGCTACTCTATTCTAGCCATGGAACAATGGTGACAGGTACAACAGATTGTGACATGTTGAAGAAGAGAGATGTGAGTTGCTGGGAGTTGTTGTAAGTAAAACATTTGCCCTGTGGTGGCGAACACTGAGATGTTCTACAAGAACCTAGAGAAGCTGGGACAGGGAGATATCCTGGGGGCTCTGGTCTGAGACTTGAATCAGGAGGATCTGGGGCATGGTCATGGTCAACCTAGGCTCCATTCAGCCCCACCAGAAGGTTAAGGCTCAGGTTTATGTCCTCATTAAGGAGAACAGTGGCTTCCACAAACTCTTCGTGTCTCATTTCATGCCTGGCATGTTCTCTCTGTCTTGGGACATGGCCTTCCATGTCATCTTGCCTCCAGGGAAGGAATTTGCCAAGTCTGGAGAAGACCTGAGTGAGGCTTAACTTCATCTTCTGGCAGGCCATGATTTTAGAGGAAGCCAGCATTTCACCTTGAAGGATGGCAACAAGACCATTAGCAATGACCTTGTCACTCACACACCTGCCATGACTCCTCAGATCCATTTGAGGAGTGCCAACCTCAAATGGATTTGAGTCTGAACTCCTGCTCAGGTTCTTGAACTTAGTAGGGCTGCCCTGATTAGTATTCCCTCCTGTGCATGCAAGCTGCATCCACGCTGCACATAACTAAGGGTACCTCTGCTCGTAAGGAGTGACCTGCCAGGTGAGATATCCAAATAAGCTGTTTTGTGAATAATCAGAAAATAAATCAAGTTAAGAGAATGACTAATTGGGAAATCCCCTTTTTATCTGGATAACAGAAGTAAAGGAATCTAATCAAGAAATATATTTGGAAGTCTTTCTTCCACAACGAATACATGCTCCAGCAAATTAAAATGGACAGTATCTTTTGCATCCACTCTGACTTGAGTATTTAGAGGAGTGGGGCCATCTATGCACCTTCTCATCCCCAAAGCCTTTAAACCAGTGGCTCTTAACCTATGGGTCATGACCCCTTTGAGGGGTTAAATAACCCTTTCACAGGAGTCACCTAAGACCATCAGAAAACATGGATGACTTATGATTCATAGCAATAGTAAAATTACAGTTCTGAAGTAGCAACAGAAATAATGTTATGGTTGGGGTCCCCACAGCAAGAGGAACTGTATTAAAGGTCACAGCATCAGGAAGGCTGGGAACTGCTGCTCTGGACACACTCCTAGCTGTTGAACATTAAGATCATGTGCAAGCCATGAGCATCGTGAACAGTTCTGAGCTCCAGAAAGCTTCCTGGTAACAATCAAAAGGAGCTGGGAACAAATCTGTCCATTTTCAGAGCTCAGCTTTTGATTAGCTGCTCAAGCCATGGTGGTCATGTTCTAATCCTTGGAGCCCTCCTGCAACACAAGTGCCTCTTTTTTTTTTTTTTTTTTCCCATTTTTTAAAATTTAATACTTTATTTACATTTCAAATGTTTTCCCCTTTCCAGATCTCCCCTTTGGGAACCCCCTATCCCATCCTCCCTTCCCCTGCCTCTATGAGGGTATTTCCCCACCCTCCCACCCACTCCCCTCTTCCCTCCCTGGCATTCTCCTATACTGGGGCATCTAATGCTCTCAGGTCCAAGGGCCTCTCCTCCCCCTGATTGTCAACAAGTCCCTCCTTAGTCACATATGTAGCCAGCACCATGGGCCCCTCCATGTGTATTCTTTGGTTCGTGGTCCAGTCTCTGGGAGCACCGAGGGGTCTGACCAGTTGACACTGTTGCTCCCTCCCCATGGGCTACAAACTCCCTCAGTTTCTTCAGTCCCTTCTCCAACTCCTCCATCTGGGACCCCACGCTCAGTCCAACAGTTGCTGTGAATTGAATCATGGGTGTTCTGAACTTTTGGGCTAATATCCACTTATCAGTGAGTACATACCATGTTTGTTCTTTTGTGACTGAGTTACCTCACTCAGGATGATATTTTCAAGTTCCATCCATTTGCCTGCAGATTTCATTAAGTCATTGTTTTTAATAGCTGAGTAAGTACTCCATTGTGTATATGGACCACCATATGGATACATTTTATGTATCCATTCCTCTATTGAGGAACATCTGGGTTGTTTCCAGCTTCTGGCTGTTATAAATATGGCTGCTATGAACACCTACAGTCACTTAATCTTTGACAAAGGAGCTAAAACCATCCAGTGGAAATAAGCCAGCATTTTCAATAAATGGTGCTGGTTCAACTGGCGGTCTACATGTAGAAGAATGCAAATTGATTCATTCCTATCTCCCTGTACAAAGCTCAAGTCCAAGTGGATCAAGGACCTCCACATAAAACCAGATACACTGAATCTAATAGAAGAGAAAGTGGGGAAAAGTCTTGAACACCTGGGTACAGGGAAAAGTTCCTGAACAGAACACCAGTGACTTATGCTCTAAGATCAAGAATTGACAAATGGGACCTCATGAAATTGTAAAGCTTCTGTAAGGCAAAGGACACTGTCAATAGGACAAAATGGCAACCAACAGATTGGGAAAAGATCTTAACCAATCCTACGTCTGATAGAGGGCTAATATCCAATATATACAAAGAACTCAAGAAGTTAGACTCCAGAAAACCAAATAACCCTATCAAAAAATGGGGAACAGAGCTAAACAGAGAATTCTCAACTGAGGAAACTCAAATGGCTGAGAAGCACCTAAAGGAATGTTTAACATCCTTAGTCATCAGGGAAATGCAAATCACAAGTGCCTCTTAAAGTTTGACTTTCTACAGTCTCCTGGTAACACCCTGATGCAGTTATGGGTGACTTCTCTTCCTCTACATTTTTCTGAATTTCACAACAGAAAGTATGAGTCAGAGCCGGGCAGTGGTGGCGCATGCCTTTAATCCCAGCACTTGGGAGGCAGAGGAAGGTGGATTTCTGAGTTTGAGGCCAGCCTGGTCTACAGAGTTAGTTCCAGGACAGCCAGGGCTACACAGAGAAACCCTGTCTTGAAAAACAAAAACAAAAAAACAACAACAAAAAAAGAAAGTATGGGTCACTGTGGTGACTGAGAACTACAGGTATCAATCATGTCTAATCAGTAGATTCAAAAATATTTTTGAAAATTGAATCTTTACCATGAATTCTTTCTGTTACTGTTCCCTAAACAATACCACATGACAACTATTTCCTCAATATAAACACTGCATTTGTTGATATAAGTAACTTAGGAAAGATTTAGTGTATGAGAGAATATGGATCCATTACAAACAAATATTATGCCATGCCCTAGGGAAGACTTGAGCATCCACAGATTCTGGCATCTTGGGAAGATCCAAGAACTGACTCCCCTTGGCTACTCAGGGGCAATGGTCCCTCTGCGTATTTCTGAAGGAGAAGTATGCTACCTTCTCGTCGGTTCCATCTTTGCAGTCCACATCATGGTCACATATCCAGTCTGTCAACACACATTCTCCACTCTTTGGGCACTTCATCTCCCCTTCTGGGCACTGTAGGGACCAGGCAACGGGGCAGCCTTCCTCATCTGAATGGTCCAGGCAGTCTCGGTTCCCATCACAATGCAGAGAAGAAGATATGCATTGGCCGTTCTCACATTGAAATTCAGAGGAGCTGCATTTTTCATGAACTGAGAAAGGTAACACTTTGGATAAGGGCTCAGGCAACTCTGAGGCAACTCAGTGGTAAGAAAAACACTTTCCTGAATTCTGCTATCAGCTTGGGAACTAGTCTCATCAGGCAGGAAAGAAAAGTTACTCTAAATAGAACATACTATTAATCTACTGCCCCAGTTCTGTCTTGGTCCTAGAAAATATGGGTGAGGGACAGGGATGGGAGAACCTACACACAGACCTGGCGTAGGCAGAGTGAAGGCCCTCCTTACCAAGCTTCATGCATCAACAATAAAAGAAATTCTCTCCATCTTCCAAAATGTTCTATGTCGCTGGACTCAGTGTCTACAGACAGGTGTTTGATTTAGCCTCAGAGAAAGGTGTAAATAGGGCCTCAAGGTATGTTCTATCTGGAGTTTAAGTTTCCTTGAGTATTTTGTTCCTCCCAATGGTTGCACGGTCCAGCTGCTGTCACAGCCCTGACCATTTCACAGCCAAACAGGCCTGAGCCCCACCCAGCTCTTCCCACTTACTCCCCACAAGTTTCTCCTTGACAGCAAGTCTTTGAACCATGTCTTTAGAAAGAGAAGTCGAGACTCTGTGGCCCCCTAACAATAAAGGGAAAACAAGACCCCCAAGTGAGATGGTCCAGCAAGTGGAAAGACCTGGGGCCAAATGTAAAACACTCAGGAAAGTGGATCGTTAACTTGACAAAAAGTAATTTGGCAAAATAGACTAGTTTTTCCCCTAATGGAAATATTCTCATGATGGGAAGAGGAGACTATGGTAGGACACTCAAGATGCCTCTGGTTCCAACCCTTCACCATCAAACTCCCCGGTAAGTACAGCACTGTGTGTGTGTGTGTGTGTGTGTGTGTGTGTGTGTGTGTGTGTGTAGTTTGTATGTGTATAGTTTTATGCAGTGTGTATAGTGTGTGTGGTGTGTAGTATGTGTATGTATGGGTGTGTATGTGTATAGTGTATGTAGTGTGTATAGTATGTGTGGTGTGTGTAGTATGGGTGTGTGTTATGTGTGTGTTATGTGTGTTTAAAATGTCTGTGTGTGTTGTGTGTGTAAATGTTTGTGTAGTATGTGTGTGTAGTGTGTATGTGTGTAGTGTTTGTGTATATGGGTGTGTGTGTAGTGTGTTGTATAGTGTGTGTTATATGTATTATGTGTGTATGTGTGTAGTGTTTGTGTGTATGGATGTGTGTGTGTGGTGTGTGTGTATGTGTGTGTGTATGTGTGTGGTGTATAGAGTATGTATGTGTGTAGTGTGTGTCTCTGTAATGTGTGTTACGTGTGCTATGTGCGTGTACATGGTGTGTGTGTAGTGTGTGCGTATATGTGTGTAGTGTGTAGAATATGTATGAGTGTAGGGGTGTGTATAGTGTGTGTAGTCTACTTAGAACTGCAATTTTCACATTTTCATACTCTTGGTGATTTTACTGTTCCAGTAACTTCAGAGCACTGAAAGTGCTCTCGTATGTTCCCAATGGCAGGCGTGGTGGCATACGCCTTTGATCCAGGCATTTTGAAGGCAGAGGTCTGGGGCTCTATGTGAGTGCAAGCATCTGGTGTTTGTAGCATGTTCCAGACTAACCAGGGCTACATAGTGAACTCTGTCTCAAAACCAAAAAGTAATCATTACCACCCCCCTGCAAAGGCCGTGGTAAATCTCATGAAGCAAATGGTTATATTAGATGTGTACCCAGGGCTACATAGTGAAAATCTGTCTCAAACACAAAAACAGACCCCCCCACACACAAAGGCTGTGGTAGGTCTTATTAAGCAAATTATCCTATTATACAAGATTGTTAAGAAGTCAACAGTATAGAGGCATCCTTACTAACGCTACAAAAACAGTGCAGTGATGTATTTACTGGTGGAGTAATAGGGTGCCTTGATCAGAGCTTTGAAGTAACTATTTATTTATTTATTTATTTATTTATTTATTTTGCCCTCAGGAACAATGGTTCAGTACTTGCTCAATGGTAATGTTTAGGTTATCATTCAGAGTACTGTTGTAGAACATAATTTCCAAAAAGAAGATGAATCAAGTATAAGACGTTGGAAGTATTTCTGGAGGTGAGACATCCTGGGATAGCAGGTAGGATGGCACATCTCTTTAGTCCCAGAGTCAGAGGCAGGGGCACCTCTGTGAATTCCAGGTCAGCCAGGACTATACAGTGAAACTCAGAACACCACATTTGATAAACACACACACACACACACACACACACACACACACACACAGATGCACACACACCCCACTCTCGAACACATGCATGTACATGCAGGCATCTTGGGAGGCTCATGGAACTTACAGCATCCCTGTTCATCTCTTCTGTCCAAACAGTCTGGCTTCCCATCACATCTCCAACTCTTAGGGATACAGCGGGTCTTGTTGTCACAGAGCAGTGAGCAGTCATCAGCAGGCCTCCAGCAGCCCAACTCATCGGACCCATCGGAGCAATGCTGAGCCCCGTCACAGTGATATCTCTCCTCTATGCACCTGCTTCCATCCAGACACTGGAAGACCCCTAAATGGAGAAGGCCAAGACTCATATTGACCAGGAGGAAGGTTTTAAATGAGATGAACTCTCTGTGTTCCAGAGTCTGAGGGTTAAACAGAGTGCATCCCACGTACCTAAGTTTTAGTGTCTAGAAGATACACAAGGCAGCTTAATAACGTGCCCAGGTCAATTATGTTATTAACCTGAACTAAGTCATTTAAATAATTGCTTTGACAACTTGCTAAAATGATTACCAACTCGTATAAGTGGGCCATTTAGGTCACTCTGTAGACCAGCCTATAAGAAGGCAAATATTGAAACACTTAGCAAATTAAGGAAGCAAGCAGGTAACAAACACAGACAAATGGAGAAAGTGTATCCTTAGGGAATCAACATTCCAACAGATAATGACAGGCAGACTTGTCCAGAGGAAGTTGGGAGGTCAGATTTAAAAACATGTTCTGGGAATTCCTATCATGGGCCTGAAGATGACCCTGGCAAAAGGCCCGACATCAGGATTACCGACCTGGTTGATGGCAGAACTGGAAGCAGTTTTTTTCATCTGAGCCATCCTGACAGTCATCTTCACCATTACAGAGGGACTCCCTGGGAATGCATCCCTTTCCATCCTGGCAGGGGACAGAGGACCGGGCACAGAGAACAGGAGGAAGGGAAGGGGCAGTGGGCACTGGTTCCTTACGCCCAGGATCTAGAGCAAACAATATCACTTCAGCAAATCAATCCAGGAGGGCCCAGCAATAGGACACATTCCCACTCTCCCCTCTCTCAGAAAGCCATGTCAGGGCTGAGGAATCACATGGCTCTACCTTACAAGAACTAGTGAAAGCACCAGATCTAAGGAATGCTTAGATAAGCGAGCTGCATAGACCCTCATCTACTGGCTTTGAATTTGAGCAAGTTCTTTCTTCATCCTGAGCTATTTGATGCTCTATTTGCATCCAAGAAATGAAAATCAAGTGTAACTGTGTGACGAATCATGTCCTGTCAATCACAGACGGCACCTAGGTGCTGCATAAGAGCATCACCGAGCTGAAAACATCTTGTGGCACAGCTGTTACAATCAACCAGTATGAACAAAGCAACTGCTCTTATTTGTAGTAGTTGTACTATCAGTCTACATCTGGGTTTGTGTGAGTACATTCTATAACATCAACACAGCAACGATACCACACAGTAACGTTTCTCAGAACGTGTCCCTAACATTACATAATGCTCTACAGTCCTTCTGGTTCCTTGGTACGGGATGAGAACCAGCGTAAGCTAGGCACTCATTTGTTGAGATGCATAAATTACACCACCATAAGTTATATTTGCCAGCAACTATGTGTTAGAAATCAGAATCGGATTTAAGGAGGGAAGATTAACTATATCTGGATAAATCCTCAGACCTGATGCTTTTTAACTCCTAAGATCAATATAAAGCAACTAGTGAGTCAAAAGTCCCATGTGATATAGAAGAGGAGATGAAATTGGATACAGAGAGAAAATGGTTCCAACCCTCTGGTGTCCACTGTTCTTTGAGATGCCCAGCTCTTTCTACTGAGGAAGATTCTGCAACCTGGTGTAGAAACTCCTTTTTTTCTTCTTCACAACCTAAGACTGGATGTGTTTGATCCTGTCAAAGGATTATGTGAAAAGATGATATATAAACCTGTTCACCTTGACCCAACTCCAACAAATGGAAGAATGCTACTTTTCCTGGAACACGGTGAAGACTTCAGTCCAAAAACTTAAAATCCATAAAGCTCCAAAATATAAAACTTTCTGAGTCCAACATGATATCACAAAGGAAAACTTGATACCTGACTTCTTGTGTCAGGTCCCACCTCAAAGGCAGCTTCACTAAGACTGTTATAGGAAATGACCTTCAGCTTGTGTGCATAAAGTATGTACGAATTATAATGAATTTCACACTTGGGTTTCATCCATCAGAGATTTCACTATGCATCTTAAAAAGACTCCAAAGCCTAAAATAGAGGCCCAAAACTTGAACCATTCTTGGTCCTAAATATTTTGGGTAAAGGATATTCAGCCTGTATCACAGCCTTGGAGGTTCGTCACAGACGGTCCCCTATACAACATCACTGCTATGTGTCTCATGAAAGAATGGGCTGTTTGGTAAATCAGTTTGGGAACAGTTTAGAACTAACTAAGTTCATACCCAGACTGAGCCTTGAATACATTAACATGAAAGAGCTTTCCCCAAAGGGCCATGGTAGGTAGACCTCTCATGGTCATTTTAATTGGCTAATTCTCTTAGCAACTTTGAAATGTGTTCAGTTCTTAAACTCCATAATGTGAACAAGTTAGGGATGGGCTGGTTGGGCTGAGGAGAAGATAGGTGGTAATATAAACATCAGGGTACCCAGGATTTCTACCCTAAGAATTGTGGAGGACGGCCCCACAAGGAAAGACTCACCTGGCACTTCCTGGCTCTCTGCCAAGATGATCATTTTCTTTATGTGCGGCTCCTTCAGTGTGGAGAAGGGCTCCAGTGTCTTCCTGTTCCACAGCACAAGAGCTGCCTTGTCTGCAGTCACCAGGTAAGGTGCATGGGCCACCATCACCACATCACTCCAGGATGTGTTCAAAGAGCATGTTCGGTTTTTTATTAGACTAAGACTGTGCAACCCTAGGGAAGAACCAAGGCTGATCTGTGACCCACAGCAAGGTGGGATGCATGGGCCCGATGGGACAGAGGTTCCAAGACACAAAACTCCAAGGAAGGACATTCCCCTCTTGCAAGTGTCACAGCTTTTAGTGTATAGCTTAAAAATAACTAATGAGTCTCTTAAGCTCCTGGACAGTGGGGATCGTACTTCTGACATGCAGGGACAGCAGCTATGGCTTCACTGTCTCAAGGAATTGTGTGTTTGGTAAGGTTTTTTTTTTTTTTTTTTCATCAACCTGACCCAAGCCAGAGTGATCTGGGAAAGGGGAACTTTAATTGAAAAATCCCTCCGTTAGATTGGCCCCTAGACAAGCCTGTGGGGTATTTTCTTGATTAATGACTATGTGGGAGGTCCCAGACCATTGTGGGTGGTACCATCCCCGAGCAGGTAGTCCTAGGTTATATAGGAAAGCAAACTTAGAGAGCCAGGAGGAGCCAGCCAGCAAACAGCACTCTTTCATGGCTTCGGATGTAGTTCTCTGCCTCCCTGTTTCTGCCCTACATTTCTGCCCTGACTTCTCTTCCTTCGTGATGACCCGTAAGTTGGAGGGTTATGGAAGCCTTTTCTTCTCCAAATTGCTTTTGGTCATAGTGTTTTATCACAGCAATAGAAAAGCATCATGGACTAAAAAAAACATGGCTGTCAGCATGTTGCCACTAGGCAGCAAGGTAACTGTTAGGTAAGAAGATCAGAATCACCACACAGTTACGGCTCACACCTGATACCAATGTCTAACCACAGCCCTGGTACCTCCTCTGTTGCAAAGAAAGTTTGCTTCTGTTATTTCTAGTTGTAAAAGGGAAAACATATTTAAAACAAACTTTTGGAAAAACAACTATGTGCATTTTTTGAAGTTCTTAAGTCTATTGTTTCTGAAAGTGTTCTAAGTTTTTAAATTCCTAAACCAGAGTGTTAGATAAGAGATGGGTTTGAAGTGCCTTGCATTTACTGTCAAATTTTAAATCAAAGTCTTTGTTTAAGCAGTGCTCAGAATAAGTAGGATAGTCAGAAGAAAGGTTTTGAATAGTCTCTATACAAAGTAACAGTACATGCTCGAGGTGACGAATACACTAATTACTATAATTTGATCGTTACACATTGTGTACAGGTGTCAAAATATCATAATTTAACCCACATGTACGTGCAACTATTTTGTGTCCATTAAAATTTTAAAATAAAAATTTCCACCATAGTCCAAAACACAAAAATAAATTTCAAGTTAAAAGAAATGAGTAGACAAAGCATTATGCTAAAATGAAGCTTTGGCATACGTCCTCAGGTTCACACACACACACACACACACACACACACACACACACACACACACACTGTACTGTGTGTTGTACAGTACTTACCAAGCCCTTTGGTGGTCCAGAGGATGCTAGCAGATCTGAGGTCCAAAGCCATCCGAGTGTCTGCTGCCCAGGTGCCTCTCCAAACTTCCTGTCTGTTTTTGCCATCGAGGGTCATGCTTTGTAGGGGCTTTCCGCTCTCCACCCAGTAAAGCACCCTTCTGGGCCAATCAAGAAGAAGCTGCAGTACAATGTTTCGAGTGCTATAGAGGGTGTATGACTCAGTGCTAGGCATTCTGGTCTTCTGAATAGTACCTCGGTCACAGGGTACCCAGAATAGGTCCCCAGTGGATATGTCCACATTTGCTGAACAGACTGTAGGAGGAACAGAGGCCACATTGGAAAAGGCTTCTAGGTATATTCACTATTGGCTCTAATGCGTCAAGGGGAGAAGGAGACCAGCCCCCTGGGGCAGATGCTTCTTTGTATCATGAGCCTCATAACGCCTAGTCTGAATCCAGCAGCTTGTCACTTGAGCTCCAATGGTTCTCAGAGCCTCTTGGAAAAATCTAGTACATCTTGAAGGAGATGGCCAAGTGGCCTGCATTTGCACGCAGGCCTGTAACTTCAGAGTTATGTTCCTTCTTCTCATGGGTCAATATGCAAATCTATCGATTATACCCCAAGGCGGGGGTAAGAGCTGAAATTTCTTTAGGAAAACAGACTAGGACAAATGACATCACTTCAGATAGAATGGAAAGTCATTAAGAGAGCACAGACAGTGAGAAAATCTAGGATGAGAAGATGCACGTATGATAAGGACCAAGTTTATAAAAATCATGGGTATTTTGATGATTTGAATGAAAATGCCCTCCATAGGATTATAGGAAGTGGCACTATTAAGAGGTGTGGCCTTGTTGGAGCAGATGTGTCACTGGGGGTTGCTTTGAGGTTTCAGGTGCTCAAGCCAGTCCCAGTATCATTCTTTATTCCTGTCGTCTTTAGATCAGGATATAGAACCCTCTGCTCCTTCTCCAGCCCCATGTCTGCCTGGGTGCCACCATGCTTCCTGCCAAGATGACAATAGACGAAGCCTCTGAACTGTAAGCCAGCCCCAGTTAAATGTCTTTCTTTGTAAGAGTTGCCATGGTCATGGTGTCTCTTCACGGCAATAGATCCCTGACTAAGACAGGCATCCTTTTCCAGATGCAAATAATTGAATTATGTGCTAACTCTAAACACGTCACTTCTTACTTAGGCTCAGTATAGCTAGTGCACAGCTGGAACTAAGCTGGGATTCAGCTACTGTGGCATATAGTCTAGCATTAAAATTCAGAGCAATATCAAGCTAGAAGGTCAGAATGCTTCCCTCAAAATCCTGTGTCTATGCCTCAGTGTCCTCAAATGCATTATAAGGATGCCTTTCTCATGAGCTTGTTACAAACTTAATTATGTAGGCAAAAATCTTTAAATAGTCTCTGCTATTTCATGGTAAATTACTAAAGCTGATCACACAAGCTCACAATAGCCAACCGTCAGGAATGCTGCTAAATGGTGGTTCAATATAAGTAATTAAATTAATTATATTGATTTACTAAAAATAAAAAATGCTCAACTAATATAGCTTTAATTATTTTATTACTATTTACTATTACTGGCTTAGAATTCCTTATTGTAGAACTGAATGTGGTTCTGAATTTGGAATTCTTTCTGGATTTTTGCACAGGGCCTTGAGGGGGGACTCCAATATTCATCTTTGTTTCCTGTATACCTTATAATATGGCCTCAAAATAGTTTTACAAAACACTACTCGCATCTGACTAGATAAGAACAGATACAGAACTTCCCACCTATTGCATCATGGAGGTGTTCAAAACCATTGAGATTTTGGTATTTTGGACTTTGTAGTTTCAAATTAGCACTGCACAAACGGTATCACGCTCTTGTTTACTTTAAGTCAATCATTCCTGGATGCTGGACATGGTCCCACATGTACTTTTCAAATCCATTTTAATCATGTAACATGATAGCTTGGAAGCTGGCATTCCATGAGTATTTATACCCTGAAAGATGTCAGCACAGCTCATGGAGAGGACTTGTTTGGGGGGGTGGCTTGTTTGTGTGTTTTGTTCTTAAGATTAGAGATGGATAAATAATTGTCTTTGGGCCAAATATGGTCCACTGCTTTTTTATATGGATAACCTTTCAAGGAATACAGTTAATACTTCTTACATTCTATAAGGCTATTTTCATGCTACAATAACAAACAGCCACTGAGCATGGTGGTTACTCTTTGGCCTTTCATACAAAGCTTGTGACCCCTTCGTCATTACTTAAGAAAAGCGAGATGGCTTAGTAGGTAGCGATACTTGTCACCAAGTCCTGTATCCTGAGTTCAATCCTTGGAACCCACATGGTGGAAGCAGAGAATAGATTGCCAAAAGTTGTCCTCTGACCTACTCACAAACATGTGGCACATGGGCACATGAGCATGGACACACACACGTGCACGCGTGTATACACACAGACCACACAATAAAATAAATGCAAAGAAAGTAGAATTGTTAAGAGTACTGATTCCACTTACATATGGAATTAACTAACCTCTAAATACCCAACAAATCTGAGATTCCAAGAATCATTTTCTAGTACTTATAATGTGTTGTTGAGGTCATTAAATGGTGACAAAATGTTTTCTGACACCAGAAGACCTACTCCCCCTGTGTCTTCTCCACTTCACTTCTGTTTCATTTGTCTATTGAAACAAAATTATAGAATAATATTCAAGTCAAAACTGCACTTCCACAATAACTTTACCAGATACAGTCAACCTTAGCTTTTAAAATAATCATAGATTGTGTATTGTTCATCTTTATTTTAAGCATATGTCAGGTAGTATATGTATATACACACACACACATATTTTTCCTATTATGTTAATCAGTCTTTGTTTTTGCCTTTGTGTTTTAACCTTTGATATCTGAGATGGGTTAAAGGATTTACTCTGGTCCCTGACTTCAGTCTACGACATTTGTCTCCAAGGGTTCCGAGCTTGTATGTGGTTAGGCAGGACAGCGTTGCAGTGTGCATATAGTGGAGCAAAGTGGTCACATTGTCCAAGAAGTTGGTGGGGAGAAGACAAGCTGTACTTTCACAGGCATGGCCCCAGCCGCCTGCTTCCCCACGCCAGGCTCTGCCTTCTCATAGCCCATTCATTTCTGAATTCCTCACTGTTTTTAATCTATTGATGAAGTTAGCATCCTACGATTAGATCTCAGTGATGCTACCCAGAAACCAAGTCTTCATTTTGTATATGACTAGGCCAAGGGTGGGGTTCATTTCCCATCCAAACTGTAACATGCAGAGAGCCAATTGTCAAGCACTTTGAAGCACAGCCACTGGGCGTGACAGTGAGAAATTGATGTTAACTATTGAAGGAGAAGACAAACACATGACAAACTCAGGGTGAAGGGGCAGAGCACCATAGGGAAGCTGACACATGCAGGGCTTAATATGATACTTACTCTTCTTCCTTTATGGTGGAAGCATATATATATATACATATATATATACATATACATGTATGTATATATACATACTTATATATGTATATGTGTGTGTGTGTGTGTGTGTGTGTGTGTGTGTATATATATATATATATATATATATATATATATATATATATATATATATATATATATTTACTACATCAAAGCCTCTCATTACGGAGGAACTTCCGTAAGATAATATTTCCGAATTCTTCCCTTTCCCATGAAGTCATTCTTGCCCAAGCTCAATGCTCTCTCTCCTTTGCCAAGCTCCGCAATTTTCAGAGAACTCTCATCCTTATAATGAACTATGGATCAACCTTGGCCCTTTGCAGATTCAAGGTTGGAAGGCTACTTGCCAGGTCCACAGGACGTTCTTTGAGCAATGTCACATTGGTTCTTAAAGAGAAGTTACTATGATGTCCTCTCACTTTTTTTTATCTAAAAAAAAATTTAACTGGATTTTTAAGCCTCAGTTTTTAACCTTAGCATAAGAATATGGTGCCCAAAAGAAAACGGTGACATAAGGACACTGAGGGGTTGTAAGAAGGAGGTCACATAAAACAGGTCTAGCTTGCAGGAGTGATGCTGTTGCTTTTGTCATGGTTAACCACTGCTGCAATTTCTTTGGCTCTTGAATCTCCCCATAGGTTTCTGTGTTAGGACCTCGATGGCAAGCCTCTGGTGCTATTGGGGGACTGTGGAACTTTTAACAAATGAGGATCAGTGGGAGAGAATCCAGTCTGTGGGTGTCTAGTCTCCCCCCCCCCCACCATGAGGTAAGCACTTTGGGTCCACAGTTTCCTCTCCACCATTGGCATCCAGAACCTACCACCACAAGTCTAAATCAGCGAGTCAACCCAAACGGACTAAAAGTCAAAACTAACTTTACCCCCTAATTTATTTATATTTTATTTGCTCAGTTAGGATTTGCTTTTTATAAGTTGATCACCTCAGGCATTTGTTATAGTTATGGAAAGTTATCTTAACACCACTCTACAATAAAGTCAGCTGAGATGAAACCAGCAGTCCTTGATATAATAACTGCAACACAGAAGCCAATTAGTATGTCCAACCAGCCGGGAGGAGGTAGCACTTCCATTAAGCAGGAAGATATTTGCGATTAGGCACCCCCAAGACAGCTGTTAGATGCTGTCATGGTTAGTTTGTCCTGAATGTTTTCTGACTGGGGCATTAGAAGTTGCTGTTCAACTGCCATTGTACTTACTTGCAGCCCCTTTGGGTTTCCTGTCCAAGGCACTTCTCATGGCGAGGCATAGCCTTAGTGTTTGGCAGAGCGCACAGGTACAGGTGTTTAGAAATCTAGTTACCTGAGAAGGGACTGAAGGAGCTGAGGGAGTTTGCAGCCCCATGGAGGGAGCAACAGTGTCAACTGGCCTGACTCCCCCCCCCCCCCCGGTGCTCCTGGAGACTAGACCACCAACCAAAGAATACACATGGAGGGACCCATGGTTCGGACCACATATGTGGCAGAGGAGGGTCTTGTTGGCCATCAGGGGGAGGAGAGGCCCTTGGGCCTGAGGGTGTTAGATGCCCCAGTATAGGGGAATGCCAAGGTAGGAAGATGGGAGTGGGGGGCGGGGGAATACTCTCATAGGGGCAGGGGGAGGGGGGAGAGGATGGGGGTTTCCAAAGTGGAGACCTGGAAAGGGGGAAACATTTGAAATGTAAATAAAGTATCAAAAAATAAAAATTAAAAAAAAAAAAGAAGAAAGAAATCTAGTTACCCATCCTGCAGCTCAAGTCTCTGTCCTTTATATGGAGATGTTTGCTGTGTTTAGACAAAGTACAGGGAACTTGAGAGCGAGGTGTGGTATTTAGGCATGTGGGAAGGGAAAGTGTATATTGCCATATTAAGAAAATATCTTGCTTTTCCTCTCCAAAATCTGCATTGCAAATGACTTTTAAATTAGAGTATGAAAAATCTGCAATGCAAAACTGAAAGAATAAAAGGTCCTTTTTTTTCTATTATTCCCTGACTTAAGGCCAGGGAAGCAAAATATAAAAACTCTTATACCTCTATTCAGCCTCAAGGCAGTGGTCACGCCTGAGAACAACAGGTCAATAAAGATAGCACATTCAATTAGTCACATCTAGTCTTTGGCATGAAAGTACGTTCAGATTAGGGATAGATTTGCTCTTTTGGCTGTACACATTTTAGAACTAGAAAATAAAAGAAGAAGATAAGATGTCTACCACAGCTCACCTGTTTGCTGGGTCCAAATCTCTTGTTTTTCTCCAGAATATCCAGCTGAATAAACAAGATGTCTCTGGGCATTTGACCAATAGATGAAGTTCCTTTTCCAATCAATGTCCAGTAAATAGAGGTTCCCGGCATGCTCTTCAACTAGAGTTCTCTCTATCGCACTTCCCATAGAGCTGACTTTCAGCAAGTATAGCCGTTTGCCAGAAGAAAATACAACTTTTAACTCTACAAAGAGAAAGAAGATATTTGCAATTTGGCCATCACTCAGATGATTCCCAGGTTCCCTTCCAGGTGTAGCTGTATTTCAACCTCAGACACCCATACAGTTATCTTATATTCCTCTGCAGCACACCCACACATGAACACCATAGCCTCTAAAGACACAGGTTATTTGGGCAAATGCCGGTGTTGCTTAGCATTCCCACGGTACTGGGTATTTTCTGGTTTTTGATGGAAGCATAAGGCTGAACCAATGGAATGCTGCTCTCCTTCGTTTAATAATGTCTTGCTAGTAGAGTGTTTGTTTGTGTATTTGGTTGGTTGGTTTTCATTTTTGTTTGTTTTTCAAGACATTGTTTCTCTGCATAGCCCTGGCTGTCCTGGAACTTGTTCTGTAGACCAGGCTGGCCACGAACTCAGAGATCTTCCTGCCTCTATCTCCTGAGTGCTGGAATTAAAGGTGTCTGCCACCACTGACCAGCTACTAGAGAATTTTTACTAATTTCTCTTATTCAAAGAAAAATTGAGTATGTTGGATTAATTGCACGCTATATATAATGCTCTGAATTAAGTCTGAGCTGATTACTTGGCAACAACTGCATATTCCACCCTGGTTCCATTCAAAGCTGTCCCCATGAACTGTGTTTTTAAAAATAAGCTGAAGCAGAAACATATTTACATGATTTATTCTTCTTACAACATTCATGTTCTAGTTTTTAAAGCCATATAGGTTGGGTAGAAATATTCAAGAGATTGAGTACACTTTAATATTTTGGAGATAAAACAGCAACACGGGGAATTTGTGTTAGCAGTATTGGACAAAAACAGCGTTCAAGAGAGACTTTGCTTAACCAACGAAGTCAGAATATGTGATAGAGACCACAGAAGGCATTTCTTCTGTTCATTCATGTGTAAGATTTTTCATGTAAACTGTAGAATATCACTTAGGCTTCCTAAAGAATAGAGTTAGTAAAATGACATCGCAGGTAAAAGTGCGGGACATAGAAGCCGGAGACCCTGGGTTCTATCTCTGGAGGAAGAAAAGGTAACTGGACAGAAGCGACTTGAAAAAGCTGTCCTCTGATGAACATCTGTGCACAGCAGCACACATGTGTTCCTTCTCACAACTATAATAAATGAAATTGAAAAATGAAAGAGAATAAAGTCAGGAGATGTGATATACCCTGGTGATCACAGCACCTGGGAAGCCAAGGCACAAAGATTGTGAGTTTGGGGCCAGCATGGCTCACGTAGTAAATTCAAAGCCAGCCCAGACTGTGTATCAAGGCCTGTTTCAAAAAGTCAAAAGTGTGTGTGTGTGTGTGTGTGTGTGTGTGTGTGTGTGTGTGTGTGTGTTTCTATCATATACTAGAACACAGAGATTTTAAAGATAACATTCTACGTGAAATACAACAGAGTCACATAACACACCATTTTAGCAAATATGGCACCTAGAATAGGCAAGTCACAGACAGTAGAATGACGGTTGACAGAAACTGCAGGCAAAGAGAGTAGTATTAATGCCTGAGATGTAGGGAGCATCATTTGGGAAGATGAAGAAGTTCTGCAGATGCTCCTGGTGATGGTGCACAGAAAAACATGAATGCTTCCTATGTTACCATACAATCAAAAATGGTCAAATGGTGAGTTTTTGTTAGGTCATTTTAGCACTTTTATAAAACTAAATGAAGGGTGCTGGGAGCTGACTCCAGGAAGAGGCAGGAAGAACTCTGTGATTTCGAGGTTAGTTTAGTACAACTCTATACAATGAGTTCCTTGCCATCTAGAGCTACCCAGTAAAAGCCATTCTCAAAACAATCAAACGAAAATGGAATCAAGTTGTGTTGATAATAAACTGCTCATCAAAGGAGCTTGTTGGAACAGAAGTGACTGATTCAGAAGAATCTGCCTTATTTCCAGGCTAACCTGGAGCAAGCCTCCTAGGACTGCACCCATTTCATCAGAGAACTTACCACTACATGTACCAGAAGGTAAAAGAAACAGTCCCTCTGGACAGACACACTTGTACCCCTTGGGATGGATGGGGGACAGGAGGCATAGGTGGCTGCAGGAACCTGGAACACATGCCGAGTGTCTGTCTGTTTAAACAGAAACAGTAGACATAGTTTTAGGTTTCCTGTCCAAACCTATTGAAAACTCAGAACTGAAGGAGAGAAAAGATAGTCTGCCTTCAGAGGAATTCACATGTACTTGTCACCTTATAGTGGGTGTGCTGACATTTGAACTATGCTGACTGGCTGCCAGACAAGTGTCTGTCTGTCTTATGCTAGGGTCAACAAACTTCAACTGCACCTTCTCTTTTGGAGTTAATGCAAAATGAGTATTCCATTGGTTTACTAGGAGACACCCTTTAAGAGGGGTCTGTATTCTCCAATATGCCTAGTTTCTAAGATACACTAGTGGTGATTCATGACTTTGATGCCTGCACTTGGGACACAGAGACGGGAGGATCTCTGTGAGTTTGTAACCAGCCCGGTCTATAGAGCAAGTTCCAGGACTACATAGAGACCCTATCTTTAAAAACCTAAATAAATAAGCAAACAGGAAGACACATTAAACAGAAGCATCTGAGTTGAATCTGACATACAGTTTATGTTAACAAATACTTTTAATTCCTCCCTTCTGATTTCCGTCTAGAAGTGGATACCAGACTTTGTTCCATTTTCACATCATAGCCCATACATCAGTGAACAGGATCTGAACCCTCTGTGGACAGCTTGTTGTTTTTCTTTTCTTAATTAATTTTTAAGATTCACTTATTTTATTACTTTTTTGTGTATAAGTGTTTTGCCTGCATGTATGCACATGTATCATGTACTTGCCTGGTGTCCCTGAAAGCCAGAAGAGGGCATTGGATCCCCTGGGATTGGAGTTACAGACAGCTGTGAGCCACAAATCAGGTGATGAGGATTGAGCCTGGCTTCTCTTGAAGAGCAGATAGTGCTCTTCACTGCTGAGCCAACGCTCCTGCCCAGAGCTTATATTTTCAATACTCCAGACCCTAACAAACCAGCTGATGTTTTAGCCAGGCACAGCACACAGGGCTTGAGCTCCTCTCTGATGCTTTTGATCTGCTCACTTACTCAGAAGTCCTATGCAAGACTGGAAGGAGCAGTGACTAGAGCACATCCCTGCCTCAAAACAGCAACTTTCAGCCGTAGGCTGAGGTCACTTCTTGGGAGGTTTCCATCTCAGCAATTCAGAAGCAAGTGGCTCACTTACTTTTGGGTTGCTGGGTCTTGTGGAGGACTGAGAAAGCAGAGATGGAGGCATGAAGCAGCACCTCTCTCTCCTTCGGGCTGCTGGGTGAGGTACGAATCAGTTGAGTTTGATTTGCCCAGAAGAAAGCATTTTCAAATACAGCCAAGCCAACAGGGTCTTCGTCTTCAAAAAATATCTGAGGAAAGGTATACCTCCCACTGCCATCTACGTTCACTGTCTCTATGGACTGAAAGATTAGAGTCTCATGAGATAGAGGTAGCCTCAGCAAGTGAGACTGATGTTACAGTCACCAGAGATTTCTGGATGTTGGCTAAATATCATTGTGACATCAAGTCCATAGGGTGGAATTCATCTAAGATTGTAGAGGCCTCTGTTAAAGTCAGCGCACTGAGTGGTCCTTGTTCAGATTTTGGTTACCATAGCATCTGCTTTACATCCAGACAGGATACCAATGTTGTTCATGATATTCTATGATTGTCTTAGAAAATAGACATTTTATATATTCTCAGAGAGAGCAGTGAGCTCTAATCTCTGAGAAGAATTCTCTCATAGCGGCATTCTAATCAGCCTAAATCACCGTTTAGGAAATGGAAGCCTTGAGAATGTGACTCATTCGGCTTCTGCATTTAGTCACTATGTCATAATGACCTTTTAGTTTGTCAGTTCCCATATTGGGATATTGTAAACTGCATCATTAGGCCTTGGGTATCTGAGTACAGAACTCTAAAGTGTCATGGAAGTTTCCAGAAATCTTAAAAACATCTTGTATCATGGGTACAACATAAATCATGACCTTTATTCTTGCAAAAATTTAACACTGTTGGACTATAGAGTCTGTTCAAGCAACAGCAACAACAGCACACCAAGTCTCCCAAGCTGTTGGTACAGTCTGCTCTACTCAAAGACTCTGTGCAATTAAACCTGGCTTTTCTTGTTTTGCTCCACAAGTTACTTCACGATGTTAATGCTAGACATAAAAGAAGAGTGTACATACCCGTAGACCCATTCCAAGCTCCTGGCAAAAAAGAGCTCCCTTCCTCTGGGCATATCTATAGTACCTCTTTATAGCCACTGATCCAGTAGAGTCTGCCAGTCACGTGATCAAGTGTCAGTCCTAGGGGCTCCTCTGTGGTCACAACTGCTAGTATCTTCCTGTCTGAGCCATCCATTCCTGCAGTTTCAATAGTCTTTACCCCATTCTCACTTCGATCTACCCAATACAGATACCTGCAAGCAGCAGGAACACACAGTTTTTAAAAAATGGTCTCACTTGTGCATACACATTATTCTCAACAAGTCCCTTAGTGCCCTTCTATGAGCTTTGTCTCTGTACTGTTACCCAAAGCTGGAGAGCTCAGCTCCCATATTTATCAAGCATGGAAAGGTTTGGTTCAGTGAAATTCAATCTAGGATGTCCAAATATGGATTTTGTGGAGCAAAGGGAATCTAAAGGCCAGTATGCTCTCTTTGTAAGTCTCAAAAATGCCAAAGAATTTTTTTGCATACATCCCAAGAGACATACTACTTGCCTCTTTGCAGGAAACACCACTAGCTCCTCAGGCACAAGATCCTTTTCCAAGATTTTGACATAGCCTCTACCGTCACTTAAGCCAGCACAGATGACTCTTGCAGAGCTGCTAGCCCAATACAACTGTCCTGTGACCCAGTCCAGAGAAATACTGCTCACGGGTGGAAGTTCTGCTGACACAGGAGACAGAGTTACACTGTAGGCAGTCTTTATGTCTGTGTTTATGTTGGAAACAATACTTGACAAGACTATTCAACACCTGATTTGGATCTATACCATGAGGCATATAGGACCTAAGGACTAATGGCCAGAGTTAGTCCATAGAGTCTCCAACATATAGAGGTACGTGGGAATGAGGAGAAGTACAACCCAAGGAGAAGCACAACCAAAGAATATGAGGATGTGTGGCCTCAGCTCACACACTGGTCACCACAGATGTCTCCGGGAGTTATGATGAGCTCTGTCTTGTCACTATGCCTACTGGGCCAAGTCCCATTTTACTATGCTGTCTGGTTAATCCCTGCCCTCCCCTAGTGAGACAAATTTTGGCTAGTGCCCTCTTCTTAGAGAGGCAGGTCAAAGGGCTGAGGACACAAGTTCGAGTACCTAGTGATGGGGAACGCTCTCTGCAGCTTAAGGCTCCACCCTAAGATTTGTATTCTTCTTAAAAAGTACTTTTTTATATACAAGCAATGTTCTGTGATGCTCTTACTGAACCAGCCTACCGCATGCATGTGTCATATCAGGATTTTATATACTCTGATGCCTCAAAACAGGAAGTCATAAAAGCTTGCCCATATCGATATACATAGATACAGATATAGATATATAGATATAGATTAGATATAGGTATAGATACAGACACTTCTGACATATGCTTATAGATTGAACGTGGAGTGTATCACAACAGGTCAATAGGTTAAACACTTGGTCTCCACCCTGTGGCATCATTGGACAGTAGTAAAAACCTTTAAGTGGGGGGTCTAGTGGGATGTTTTAAGGTCATTGGGGGTATCCCCTTGAAGGGAATCTAAGGATGGCAGTCTTGTCCTCTCTCCCTTTGTCATGGAGTAAGCAGAACCCCCCACTTCCACCATGATATGCTGCTAATTGACCCCCCCAAATTTGAACCCCCCAAATACTTTTCTCTTGTTTAAGGTTCATAATCTCAGGAATTTTATATCAGTAACATAAGAAGCCTTAAAAAGTTAAATCTTAATGCCCCAAAACAAACCTGGGTAGAGGGGAACAGGGTTTGGTTTCCCAAAGACAAACACATTCAAGACTTTATCCACCCAGAAGTACATGTTTCTGTTCAGGTCATAAGCAACAGAACTGGGCCTTGACTTTACAGGGATCAGCATCTCATGGATGCCTGTTCTTCGGTCCAGGGTCCCGAGCTCTTTATCTGTTGCTATAAGAATCTTAACATCATCATCTGCAGTGGAAAGAAAATAGTAACGTATTACTCTGACACTTCCTTTTGTGCCCTTCCTTTTAACTGAAGATGTTATTCCTTCTTCTATACGC
Organism: Uromys caudimaculatus; assembly: GCA_028551405.1. Taxonomy (NCBI): domain Eukaryota; kingdom Metazoa; phylum Chordata; class Mammalia; order Rodentia; family Muridae; genus Uromys; species Uromys caudimaculatus. The sequence continues at coordinate 25,091,515 of CM052719.1, read as the reverse complement.
AAGTCTGTTTATCCCCAAGGTGTTGGCAAAGCATGCTCTGAGGAGAGCTACTGGGTCATCTGAGTCCCTCCTCCCCCCAGGTTCCAGCATGTTAAAGCTCATCTTTGCGACCTCGTTGCCTCATGTGATTTCAGACTCAGCATCTCTCATCTAGACAGAACTCTAATCTGTACTTGTCACATAGCGCGACCTCAGGCAAAGAAGCACAGGCCAATTTAAAACTCTATTGGTTGAGCTTCTTGAGCATCTATTTCTATAGCCTACAGAGTAACTATGTTATTTTAAAGACACTCAATGCATCTGGCACTCCGGTTAGGCAATGCCTGTCACAATAGTATCTTCTTTGGAAAGAAGAATCATTATGTCTAGTACTAGGCCTCAAAATAAATAGCCTGTGTCACTTTTCTCTATAATTACTATTAAGAATAGAGCAGAAGCTGGGCTTGCTTTGCCTATAAAACTCACCTGTAACTCGACAGTCTGTGCCATTGTAGAGCTGGTGACCTTGCATACAGCCACAGGTATAAGAGCCTGGTGTGTTATGACATAGCTGGCCACAAGGACCATATGCCAGAGAGCACTCATCTATATCTGATGACAGAGAGGCATAAGTCAGAGATGACTCAGGAGTTATAGCTCCAGTATTTGAGTGCATAAAAGTTACTGAGTCACCATGGAGTCCCCATTCTTGTGAATGGGAAGGAACTTCAGTATAGGGAGCCCTGCTGTTTGGGTGGCATAAATTACAATATGCGTTAATCTAGCAATATTCTTGGGCTACACCATTTGCTCGTCACACCAAAGTCTATTTCAGAACGACAAATGTTAGGGCCTAGAAAACAATGATTCAAACTACAGCCATGCTAGTGTTATTTATAATCACAAAAAAAGCAGAAACAATCCATTAATAGCTAAATAGGTAAAATGTGGTACAAATATATAACAGAATTATATTCAGCCTTTAATTGGAAAGGAATGCTGACACATGAACCCTAGAGACATGTGGCACACAAAAGGACAATATTAGTTCACTCTTTGTGCCACAGAACACTTCATCTAAACGGATGGAAAAGGTCATGTTCACAGGTATAACACAGGTACAAATGCTTTACAAACTAAGCTTGGTGACACACACCCATGAACCCACTAGTGGGGAGATGGAAAACAGGAAAATGAGAAGTACAAGTTCATTGTCAGCTACATAGTGAGATCATTTTTACCCCGCACTACATGAGACGATGTCTCAAACAAACAAACAACAGAAACCAAAGAGGTCTCTCTACCAGATAAATGCCAAAGCTATAAGAGATTTATTTATTTGTAATAAGGAAGGAAAATGGTTCCTTGGGGACATTTCTTGGAAAACATTATTCTTCCTGAACCACACGATGCTAGAGTAAAACAGTCTTCTGTCCCAGGAGACTAATCAATGTGTGGCTACTGTCAAGCTCTTGACCAGCTAAGCCCTGCCATGGATCAGAGACCAAAAACTACATTCCTACCTAGACCCTTCTGGAGGCCATGACCAGCTTCTAATCAAGAGTTAATAAATTTAATAATGTAAATTCTTACTTTAATTTAAACAATAAAATGACTTAAATTTAATTACTGAAATTTACTAAAATGTAATTATATGTAATGAACTTCAAAGTAGGTTCATAAAATCTCTTGATGAAGTCTTAATATAAAAACCATTGTAGAACATAATTTTAAAGTTCCCGCATAGCCTTCCCAGGCGGGTAGGCCTGCAGGTCCATCGTGAAGAAAGTACTGAGCACACAGATGAGGCTCAGAGCAGAGCTCAGCCTGTCCTTTGGATGAACACATTATTCATGCATGACATTTTGATCAAACTGTCATCCAGTATTGTTATAGATAATATATAGGTTGTCAGCCATATGATTTTCACTTTATTAATTATAATGAAGATATGGGCATTTTATTTTAGCCCTAATATTTCCATAATCCCATTTTACAAAAGAGAGAAATGAGACTTGAGGTTTGAGGTTTGACTAGCCTGGGGAAGGTCAGCTAAAAGAATCAAGCAAAGGCAAACATATTATGGGCTTTAAGTTCAGACTCTGTCCAGACCTGGGTGCAGAGTCCTCGGCAGAGGCTGTGAAGTGACAATTTGAGTATTTGTTCTAGGACAGAACCGAAAGCTCCATAAGATGCTCAATTTAGTACCTTGTCTTTGGTCAATAATTGACTTGCAAGTCTCACAAGCTAGGATAATAACTAAAGTTAACGAGGAAATGAGAATTGTGATCCTGGTGGAAAAACACGTGCTCCAGGCATTCCACTTCTGGAACACAGCCACAGCCACAGCCACAGGACTGAAAACAATGGCTTCAAACAGCAGCCCTGCTGGAGGTGTTCAAACTCACACAAACAGAGGCCCAACCCAAATGCACCATTAACAGCTAAATTGCTGAGACGAGGTACAAATGTAAAATAGAATTCAATCCGCCTTCAGTAGGAAAGGAAGACTGACACTTGAGTCCTAATGACCAGAGGACAAACCTTGTGTGACTCCACTCATGTGGCGGTGCTACATAGAATATATAAATTCACAAAGACAGAAAGCCAGGAGAGGTTACTAGAGGTTAAGGGTGTGGGGCCTTGTGGGGTTATTGTTACACAAATAGCTACAAATGCATGGTGGTGGTGTACCTTATAAATCTAAGCACTAATTAACAGGAAACTTAAAATGCCGAAGATGCTAAAAATCCATGTTGTGTTCATTACGCCATGATAAGAATGTTTCTAAACACACACACACACACACACACACACACACACACACACACACACACACACAAGCTATGGGCGTTCTGACCTCCACAACTCCATCCATCAGGTTGTAACTGCCACCCTGGTGTGCAGGAACATCGGACACCCCAGTGGGTGTCACTGCATGGGCCCTCACAGCCCCCATTCAGCACGGAGCAGTTTTTACCTGTAGGGACAAGATAGCTGTCAAAGCCACTGAACTCAGTGGAGACTAATGCCTTACAAGTCATGTTGTATCATATTCCTCCTATACTGGGCTAGGAACAGATGGCCCCTGAGAGACACCCTTTGACCCTGGCCTCTTGCCTGACAGTATAAGCCTAGGGGAAGACTGTAGCCCTGGAAAGATATGAAGCTGGGAGCTGGACAGAGGCTTTTCTTTCCAAGCTCATATGTGGGCAATTTCAAGGGTTGGTGTATTTCTTTTCCTTCTACAAGGTGGCCACGACCCTCTTATGTGTTTCCCACAGGGTGTATGGATAATGAAGACACTTAGTTCTGTATTTTGTATTTATGAATACAATGAGTTATCTTTCAGGCACAAACCCCTTGGCCTTGTCATTAGTGCATTTAACCACCCTCACTTGCTCTCCTGTAGTACAGATTTCTCCAGAAGCCTCTCAGGGAGTCTGAGGCAAGGAGGACAGGAGAGAGATGACCAAATGACTTGAGGTCATTTGAGGTGACGATGCCCACTGTCCCTTCTCCAACAGACCCAACAGTGACTCTTCTAGTGAAAATCAGGAGGTTAAAAAGCCAGAGTTAAAGCCAGGGGGTGGTGACAAACACCTTTACTCCCAGTACTTTGGTGACAGAGGCAGGCAGATCTCTGAGTTTGAGGCTAGCCTGGTCTACAGAGCAAGTTTCAGGACAGCCAGAGCTACACAGAGAAGTCCCATCCTTTGAAAAAAAAACAAAAAAGTCAAAAGTTGCTTTTCAGCAACCCTTCCTCCTCACCAGAAAACATGCTTTCTGTGGTCTTTCTCAATTAAATCCGTGGAGAATTTTTTTTTTCCTTAGGCAAATTGATTCATTCCTCCCCCAGACATTTGCCAAATGGTTTCTATTGCTTTAATTGATTTTGTAGTTTTCTTGTACTGGATCTGCAAAGTCAAGTTGGGTCATAGAAAATCTCCATACTGAAAGCTGAACAAAAGCATCTGTGTGCACCAGGTGTGTGCACCAGGCGTGTGCACCAGGCTCAGCCAAGGCTCTCTGCAGAGGGGTCTCTAGACCAGTAAAGTCTTGGATGTTGTTACAGATGGTTGAGCCTTGGGTAAGGGTCTGGCCCTTGTTGAGATCTGTGATGTGGATGCTACCAACATTAGATGATACACTCCTGGCTTTATTCCAGAATTCAGAAGCAGTGTAGTATATAGATTTTTAGCTAACTAATCTCCTTAAAACTACAAACTCAGAATCACCCTCGATGTTTTGCAAATTAGGGGATTTTTCTCAGAGTCATGAGACCAAAGCCAAGAAGTTTAATGTAATAAGCAAAATTGCAACGTACTTAAATATAAGGGACAGAAATAACTGTTACCTGTGTGCGTGTGTGTGTTTCATTTCAAGCATTCTATCAAGGAGTTGGCTCCGATGATAACGGTTAGGGTTGAAATCTGAAATGTCACCTACAGATTCTTATATTTGAACATGTGCTCCCCAGATAATGGTGCTATATTAGGAAGTGTGGGACTTTTGGGACATGGGAACTAGCTAGCAAAAGTGGGTCACTGGGGGCAGATCATTTAGAGTTCCAGCCTCAGCCCCATTTCCAGCCTGAATCTTCTACATCTCATTCTGCAGAGATAAGAAAAGCAGCAACCATATACCCCGTCTGCCTTGGACAGCCCGCCTCAGCCATGGCCTGTGACTGCCTACCAAAATAAATCCCTGCTCTCTTAATTACTTCTGCCAGATACTTTGTCACAGCCAAGTGAAAAGTAATTAATACCGTGACTAAAGCATTAGGCTATGTCATCTTGTTTCCCCAGCCTCCCGCCTGAAGCTGAGGAAGCAGTTTCTTACCACACGTCCTGGGTTCATCAGCACCATCTGTACAGTCAGCTCTCCCATCACACATCAGAGACTCTGGGATGCATTTCCCACCATCACAGCTCACAGCGCCTTCTGGACAGGAGGCTGTGGAGGAAGTTGATCATTCGTTTTCATTACTACTTAAAGGGGAGGAGCGTAGAAAGAGACAACTCTTTCAGTGGTTATGTGGCAGTATTTCCATAGTCTGTAGCAATTCAAGGTTGGAAAGTAAAGCTTATCATTTCAAACTTTTCTTTTTCTTCAGGGAATCAGGGCTTTGGACTCAATCACAAAAATAGCAAGACATCTGGGCACTCGATTGAAACTGTGCTAAACTTGACTGATCTGGCTTTAAATAGTTGGAATTAAAAATGGTACTAGAGCCAGTCGCTTGACCCAAAATGAGTATTCATTTAAGAAGTATTTAATTTACAAATGTTAGAAGCTGGGTGTGCTGCAATGTGCAGCCTTAGATCCCGGAAATACTGAGTGGGATTCTGGTTCACCAACAAACCAGAGGCACCCCTATGGTGCTCACCACACTTTGGGGTTGGTTTTGCCCTTTTGAGGGGGAGTTTTCCCCAGCACTATGTGAGAACAGGAGTTGTCTGTTGTTATGCTTCCTTCATAGACTGATGCTCAGGCTATTTATGGATTGCTCTTCATCGCTGGGAAGATTCAGTATATAACAAGAGTTTAATCTAAGCAGCTCTGCGATTCTGTGGATTACTATACATTGGCTATTGCTAGGGAGAATCCTGTTTTTAGAAAAACGATGGCAGTCTCTGCCTTGCAGATTAAATGTAGATTATATAAAGCAGCCAGTGTACTATACCCTGCCCTTGAAACATCAATAGGGAAGCCAGACTTACCACAGTCCTGCTCATCCGAGGCATCACCACAGTGGTCGATGCCATCACACCTCCAGCTGTCCATGACACATGCCCTGTTTTGGCATTGCCACTGCCCAGCCAAGCAACGGGTGTGGGGACAGTGTGCACTCGTGGACCCATCTTCACAGTTCTGATAGGCATTGCCATGTTCTCCAGCATCCAGACACGGAGCCTTTCCTGGACAAGTTGTCAAGCTCTCTGGAAGGCAGGAATTATGTGGGCGGAGAACTGCTGGATTATGATGGACGTGCATATCTAAGTAAGTGTTATGGCTGTCGTGGACTCCGTCTACAGAACCACTAAGTGATGCTAGTTAGACACCATTAGTCATATGGGTGTGGCTTTCTGCACACTCTCCAAAGAAGTTTTAAAAGAGTCAATGAGGTTAATAATTTTGAAAACACAAAGAAATAGTTTTAAGAGTCTCCTATAAGCCAGGCAGTGGTGGCTCACGCCTTTAATCCCAGCACTTGGGAGGCAGAGGCAGGCGGATTTCTGAGTTCGAGGCCAGCCTGGTCTACAGAGCGAGTTCCAGGACAGCCAGGGCTACACAGAGAAACCCTGTCTCAAAAAAACAAAAAAACAAAAACAAAAACAAATTATAAATATATAAAAAAAAAAAAAAGAGTCTCCTATAACACCAAAGACAATGTACCATCTGGCTTAGCGCACACAGCCTAAGGCTATTTTATGACTTACTTTCAGTTAGCACTGCTGCTGCTGATACAAACTGTGAGTGAACAGAGAGATGACGGACTGTTGAAAATAAGTCTTACAAGGCTGATGGAATGGCCCAGTTGGTTATGGCTCTTGCCCCCCAAGCCCGTTGACATGAGTTCAATCACTGGGACCCATATTGTACAAGGAGAGACTGCCCAAGTTGTCCTCTGATCCCTCCACACATGTGGTGGTGCATGGGGCACACACGTGTACCCACACATAAGTAAATAGATGTACTTTTAAAAGTAAGCTGTACCTACCACAGCTCACCTCGTCGGAGCCATCTAAGCAGTCACTGGCACCGTCACAAAGCCAGCTAGCAGGAATACATTTCCCGTCGTCACACTGCCAGGCTTGCAGGTGTCCGAGACATGTTTGCTCTGCAGGTCGGAGTGGGATTCAATAACAGACATGGAGGAAGATGAGTTTGTCAGAGCTCATCAGTTGGCTGGGTTTCATGGCATGTGTTTTAAATAGCAAAGCATCAATTACTTCTCAGTTTGACACTGATCACAACCCTGAATGTGCTGGTCCCTTCCACACTCCCAGTAATAACCAATGGCATTACTTCCTTCTCTCATCACTGGGACAAAATGTTTGACAGAAGCAACTTGACAGAAGAAGACATTACTTGGGGCCATGGTCTAATAAGGGATACAGTCTAATAAGGGATAAGTGGCAGAGAAGGCATGGTGGCCAGAGTATGAAGTGTATTGTCACCTCATCCTCAGTAAGGAATCAGAGGGAGATGTATGTTCACACTCGGCTCATTTACTCCTTTTTCTGTTTTATTTATTCAGTCTGGGGTGTCAGTCATGGAACCCTGCCACCTACATTCAGGGAGAGTCTTTGCCACTCAGTAAAACTATGGAAATACCATTGCAGACAGGCTCAGAAATATGCCCGTTAGATGATTCTAGACTCTGTCTAGCTGAGGGTCAACATGTGCCTTGGCAATGACCCAATAACCCTCAAAGCTTACTCTTCCCACCGTCTTTTGGAACACTGCTATCTAGCAAAAGTTTTGACAGCAAAAATACTTTGTACGTGTTCTGTCTAAAATAATAGCTGGTCATAACATGAAAGGTGGGTTTTGCATGACAGACTTCATATTTCATACATTTAACCATTCAGAGACATTTTGACTCCTATAGGCGGCTGGAGGTCAGGGCAACCCACCTCTTAAAATTCCTTTGATATTTGAGATTATGTGCAGAACTAAACCAACCTGAGAACTAGTAGATTTTGCTTCAAATTATTTCACGTAAGTAGGGAGACTTGGAGAACTAGCACAGCATGTATGAAGGCCACACAGCAAAGCAAGCGTGAGAGTGTGTTTCACCCCAGGGACGTTCACGAGCTTCTGTTTGTTCATTTGCTTCTTTGCTTTTTGCTTATTATTTGATTCTGGAGATTTAACCTGGGGCCTTGTACATGTTAAGCAAACTGTCTACCCTGGAGCTGCACCTTGAGTCCTGAATGTGTTTAGTATTTCATGTGAGGTTAGAGACAGCAAGTGACCATCCAGGAAGAGAGAGAAGGGCATAATCACCAACACATTGGGATTTTCCTCTATTCATGGGGACTTTATTCTCTGTCTTATACTCATGACCCAAGGGTAGGACTCATCACTTAAGAAGCTTTCTGCCTGTGCTGGCATTCAGGTGACCCACGTGTGGCTTTGAATACTCTAAGTACTGAGAGCTGGGGCTTCATAGCAACAAAATATTTCTTAAATAGTTAATTTGGCTTCTGACAGTTTAATACTTTTTTGTTTGATTTGCTTACAAAAGAGCTTTTCGAGTATTGTTGTCCGTAAGGCTTCCCTAAGAGCCTCTGGATTGCTCTAGTTAAACTAATATGGTTACAATGTTTAAACTTCAATCTAAGGTGCAAACTTGCTTTTACAGTGGTGCCACTACTACTTGAAGATTTGCGGATGAGTCTTTAAGAACCTGTGGCCATTCTTCATGTTTGAGGATCTCCTGGGGGGGGGGGGCAAAAATCATGAGGATGGATACTGTTAACCAAATACACAGTATTGCAAATTAAAGGGGTTTTCATTTTAGTTTTGCATATATGAATACACACACACACACACACACACACACACACACACACTCAAACTCACTAAGGCAGCAGTTCTTAACCTGTGGGTTGCAACCCCTTTGGGGATCCAACTACTTTTTCACAGTGGTTGTCTAAGACCATTGGAAGCATATATATTTACATTATGATTCATAGCAGCAGCAAAAATATAGTTATGAAATAGCAGTGAAAATAATTTTATGGTTTGGGGTCGCCACAACATGAAGAACTTTATTAATGGATTGCAGCATTAGGAAGGCTGAGAGCCACTATAATAAGGTACCATGAGGATGGGACCCAAATCTAAATAACTCTTAATTTTTTTTTGCTACATTGGAGATCAGCCTAGGGTATTGCACATGCTATATGCTAACCTCTCCCCCCTTTCTGATTTTTGAGACAAGTCCTGATAATTTTTCCAGGCTGGTTTTGAACTCAGGTTATAGCCTAAGCTGGCCTCGGACTTGTGGTCCTCCTATCTCAGCCTCCCAAGTAGTTTGTGTTTCAAATATACCCCTCACACACACAATCTGAAGGTTATTTTATGTTATATTTTCAGAGAACCTATCTTTTAGCTGAGACCCATCATATAAAGTCAGGTATGAAATGTCCCACTGTGGTATCACGTATGTACTAAATCATTTTGGATTTTAGAGCACTTTGGACTTTCAGATTAAGAATGTTCAACCTGAACATGGAAACCAGGGCTGGTGCCCGATAGCTAAGTGCTTACCACACCGCTCATCGGTCCCATCTGGGCACTCTTGCTCCCCATTGCAGAGCCAGGCCACAGGAATACACTTCTCACCACAGGCCACTTGCCCTGTCCTGTTACACTCTAGTTCACCTGTAGTCAACAACCAAGAAGAAGTGTCAGGAGGGTTTCTGGCTTCCACATCACAAGACAATTCTTCGTCATGATAAGAGAAACATCGAGTGTCATGTCTTTCCTCTAGGAAGACTCAGTTCCCCCCAACTCACTTGGGCTCACCAGGAAACGCCTTGGACTATGTGCCTGCTCTCCTGTTATTTGAGGAGACTTGAGGTTGTGTACCAATACACATGCATGCAGTACTTCCCGCTCTAGCTTGGTCACAAAACCATGGAATGTGAGCACTTATAGGTTTAGTCTAGGCTGGAAGTACTTTCATTTCATCTTAGACATGTATACAGACCCATGTTTAATGAGAGTCCAGTTTAGGGTCAAAGATGACATCCTTGTAAGAATGTCTCCCTAACAGCTTTGCTGTGAATGTTGGAAGCTTCCAGCCACTTGCCAAACATTGAATTTGTATTGTTCCATTTCAGTCATGAGCATCTATTTATTAAGCTCAGTGTTCAGTGGTTAGCTAAATGCTTGATGGGGAGTACCCTCAGAGGGAAGCTGCAGGAAGACCCAGCTATTACTTTATTACATTGAGCTAACTCGTAGAGAGGAAAAACCAGTTGTTAGCTCCTAGGAAACATAAGCTATATGGTCTATTCCCGCCAGGGTCTCTACACCGTGTGGAAGACTCAACAGGGTCTACTGCCGGCAGCAGCTATGGGTGGCTAAACGATGGAAATCAACATTGATGAACACTGTTGCTCCCCCTGTGGGGCTGCAAGCCTCCTCAGCTCCTTCAGTCCCTTCTCCAACTCCTCTATCTGGGACCCTGGAGCTCCCAGAGACTGGACCACCAACCAAAGAATACACATTGAGGGACCCATGGTGCTGGCCACATATGTGGCAGAGGAGGGCCCTGTTGGACATCAGTGGGAGGAGAGGCCCTTGGGCCTGAGGGTGTTCGATGCCCCAGTGTAGGGAAATGCTAGGGAGGGAAGACGGGAGTGGGTAGGTAGGTGGGGGAGCACTCTCATAGAGGCAGGGGGAGGGGGATAAGATGGGGGGGTTCCAAAGGGGAGACCTGGAAAGGGGAGAACATTTCAAATGTAAATAAAGTAAATATCCAAAAAATAATAATACAAGAAAATCGAAAGAAACATAGATGTTTAAAAAAAAGAAAAAAGCTGATGAACAGACTGCTCCTCTCAAGGGACTGTATCTCAATCTTACATGCATTCTAAGACTGTGTTGTCAGTTTTGTTGACTTTAAAACAAATTCGGCTCACAAAAAGCACTAAAAATACGCCCACCCACCCCCCGGGAAGTACTGTTTATTCCTGGATTAGTGGCCACCTTTGGCATATTATAGGCTATAATATGCAACTTGAATAAAGCTGTTGAGACCATTCCGTGTCTGAAAACCGCTACTATGGGAACAGGCTCAGTCAGCACATCACCTGGCTTGGAATGTTTTCACTGGACTACTTACAGACTGATTGGTAGGTCTCAAGCTGTCCACCTACCCAGCAATGAGCTCAACCTGGACTATAGCAGGATTCCAAGTGGCTAGATAGAAGCCAGCATTCCTTGGGAACTTGTGAAAAAGAATCCTGTCTGCCAAAAGGGGTCACTTTCCTTACCTCTGGCAGAAGGGACCTACCCAGCTCCATTGACTGTGAACCTGTGGCCATGTTAAAGCGTCTAGTGGCCACTAGGCTCCCTCAGTTCCTGTTCACAGGTACCTGGTGTACATTCCAAAGCCCCCACATCAGTCTCCCAACCCTCGTTTCCCCACCGTTCCTCACCCTCTTCATAACTGGCCATTCTCTATGACTCCAGCACTCACTCTCGTAGCCTCCTATTCTTTCTCACTGTGCTCTATTCCCTATCTCTTGTTATCTTGCTAACACAACAATTTTCTCCCACTCTGCTGATTCCCTGGCCCTGGCAAAGCACAGTCTGCTGGCTATGTTCAGGCTACTATTTTCTCTCCCCCCCCCTCACCTTTCCAGATGCTTCTGGCTGTTCTCTCTCCCTCCTCCCCCACATATCTACAATAGAAATCTTAACCAACTCGTGGAGTGGTCACGTCAGCAGTTTCTTTACTGTGCCCTCTCGTACACTGATAAGATGACCTCAGTTTCCCTGTGTATACCGCGAGTCTAGGCAATAAGTAATCCTACAAAGGAGATGGAAGACTCAAGTGGGCACAGAGCTGCTTGACACAGAAGCTGCTGAATCGATGCTCATCAACCAGCAACTCCTGTGCTCCCTCTTGCAGCAGATCCTTCTAGAACGATCTCTCGGGGACACAGTCAACGCTCAAAAACTCAGACCAGGAGGTGAGTCACAACTGAAAAATATTTTGTCTCAGAGATCATCTGGGAACCAAAAATGCATGTGAATTGTAGACATTACCCGCAGACTGGTTTCCAATAATTTTTAAATATAGGTAGGTGCTTGCTATAAAGGCTCATACATCATTTACTATCATTTATTGATATTAAATTCACAGTAACTTTTTTATAATCATGGTGTCAGGTACACTGATAAATGTTGTCCTAAAGCACATGTAAAGATACCTTTATACTAAAAGATGTGAAATAACTACTTAGTTTTAAAAAACAAAAACAAAATAAAACAAATAAACAAGTAACTTTAAGTCCTGTTTCAGAAGTACCGTGGGAAGAGCAACCACGGGCTAGATGCTGGTCAGGGGGGATACAAAAAAATCCTCAGGGTCAGAGCCTTGGAAGGGTTCCTCCAAAGTGATTGAAATTGGCTTAACCTCGAACAAAGATGCAAAGATTAAAGTGACTTCACACTTGCCTTCGTACCTGGTTGGGGCAGGGTCACCTGTGCGATGGGATTGCTAACCCTCAGGCAGGTGTTTCTCAAATGCTGGGTGCTTACAGCTTCACACACAGAGAGCTTTACATATCCCAGCTACCCTGGGACAAGTCGTATTCCCTCCCCCAGATCAGGACGTCTTTGGATCTGTCTATGAGAGTGGCATCAACAGGTGTGACAGGAAGTGCTCCACCCTTTTTTCCCCAGGGGCAGTGTTTTAGAGAGTAGCACCTCTTAGCTATACTAGGTGCCTCTAACAACACACCCCAAACGTGACCTGGTGGGAAACCAGAGCTAGAAAGCAAGTCCCACCAGGTCTGGACTTGGAAGGGAGCATTCATCTAAGAGGTAAGGTGATCTAGGTACTCACTCGGGGTGGAGAGAGCTCCTTTGGCACTTGCTGGGTGACTCCATGAGAGAAAACCTTTGTCCTTGATCTTACCTCTCCTCCTATCCACGGGTTTGCAAAGGGCCTGGCAGTCCTCCTGGTCATCCACCGCTGTCCCTGCGGGATACTCAGCCCCACCCTTCTGCATCCTACTTGCCACTGCATAGCTGGGGACACACACTCAGAGAAGGCATCCGAAGTTCGCTTTCTGTCCCTGCAGCGCGCTGCTTGTACAATACTGCTACCCCGCACCCCTCATCCCGCGTCCTGCAAACGCCAGCTGTGACCCTTCCGAGGGCGCCCCTGACCACGGGCCCCACTCACCTGCCCCTGAGCGTCGGACGCTGCAGTCCAAAGATACCAGCACCAAGGAGAAAAGGAGCAAGAGCATCCGGCACCGCATGCCTGGGAGGGACAGACGGTGGGATCTTGCTCCCGCTGGGTGCCTGAGTGAGGACAGCCCAGAAGGGAGGAGCAAGAGGCGAGGGGCGCGGGACGCGGGCGGGCGCCAGTTCCCACGCCTCTTTGCAGGCTGCCAAATGGGAGCCTGGAGTTCGCTGGTGCAAATCTTGGGCGCCCACTGTCCTGGGCAAGACCCACTTCTGTCCAGGAAGATCTCCTCGCATTGCGTCTGGGGACTTTGTGCCATTGATCCCTAAAGGGGCTAGAAGCAGAGCACTGCTAACCTGGAACTGGCCCTTAGGGACACAGAAAGAGTTAGTCCCTCATACTTAAGTTGCACAGGAGTCACCTGGAAAATTATGCAGACATTCTGCCTTTACAGAACTGGGACATGTCTGTCCCTCAGGTGATGTAGTGTGCCTGCTGCTCTGACCTTTCTTGGCAAAGCATAGAATTCTCTCTGTGTTTCACTGTCTCTGCTGTTACTCTGTTTCCCTCCCTCCCTCCCCTCTTCCCTCTTCCCCCCTCCGGGTTCCTCTCCACCCCAATCCTCACTGTTTGTGGTGAATCCTGCCCTGCCTCTATTCCTGTCCTCTCCCTGGGTATATAGGCAGAATTAGTCCTTTCAATGACCCAGGTTCAGTGATGGTGATGAAGGTTCTAGAGACCCCATTTGTTCACTGCTAAAGTTCGGAAGGGCTCTCTTGGTTCAGTCCGTATGACTAACTGAGCAAGTCGAATTTGAGCAGACTTAAGCATAAACCCAAGAGAGTTGGAAGAACTTAACTGGTGATCATCTTACTCCCCCCGCCCCCACACTGCTGTTCAGAAAGGAGGTAAAGGTAGACTGACTGCTTTTCACAGCTTCCTCCCACCTTTCCCCTCCCACCTCCTGCCTTAGTATGGTCAACATTCTTTCTCCCAAGCAAACCAGCAGAGGTGAACGCCAGCTTCTTGGAAAGAACATAATGGAGTTAAAATGTATTGTGCAAGGAGCATTTGTAATCTCTGGAAATGAGAGACAGCATTAAAGCACTGGGAAAAAAAAATAGAAACAGAAAAATGATTCACAAAGTGCCTCCTGAGATTGCGTTTGCAGGGTCCGCCATAGTCGAAGTCCGACAGCTTTGCTTTAATTCTACCTCCTCTTCATGTTCACGGTGGGCCCATCACACAGAACTGAAAACACCACAAGGCCATATGCTCTCAAGTTTTCCTTGAATGTGTTGTATGCTCTGATTGCATAAGCCAACTTTTTTTTTTTAAGTGCCTGGTTTTAACAAAATTTTTCTAAGATATTATATTGGTTTCTTCTGAAATACCTATGTTCTGAAATCAGATTGTTTTAGATGCTTTAATAAGTCCAGTGACAACAAGAGCCAGCAGAGTTGTGAGAATATAGACTTGTTCTCACCCAAGGCTGACAGGGTAAGTATCAGAAACCCATACGCCTAGGACCATTCCTCAATTAAGTGGGATTATATGTTGCCTTAGTCAGTTTGACCTGTGACAAAAAAGTTGCCAAAGAAACGGTGGCCTAACGGACAGACATTTATTTTCTTATGCTTCTAAAGGTTGGGAGTCCAAGATGAAGGTGGCGGCAAATTCAGTTTGCAGAGGGACCATCTCCTACTTTGCAGATGACAGGATTCTTGCTGAATCCTCACATGGAGAAAAACAAAGCTAGTTCTTTCTTACACCCCTTATAAGGGCATTAATCCCACGATGGGAGCTCCACCCTCGTGACCTAGTTACGAATCCCAAGATGGCTCTCCACCCTCCTTACCTCACCAAGTCTCCTGCTTAAGAATTTCACCATGTGAACTGCAGGTGACACAAACATTCAGTCCGTAACATACAGTCACCTGAATGGCAGCTTTATTATTTTTATTATAAATAGCATTGACTCTTAAAAGCTCCTAGCAGCTGAAACTACAGACATGGGTGATATAAATAATTTAAATAACATTTACATTTGTTTTTAAATCATTTTATTCTTGGACCTCATTCTCTTTAGCCATATGTGTTGTCCTCCTTTTTTCTCCCTGCTCCCCACGTGTGACACTTCATCTCTTATGGTGAGTCTGTGGTAGCCAGAATGTTTCCCACCCAATTAAAATAGCCTCTATCACCCAGATCCTATTGATGGCTTACATGGCTAGAGCACTTTCTACATGCGCTTTTAGGTTAAGAAGCCGAAAATGGGGAATTACCCTGAACTGGTTCTATGTCATCACAAGTATCCTTGTGAGAGTGGGGAGGGAGTGCGAGGGAGGACCAGAGAGGGAGCAGTCTGATAGAACCCAGGTTAGAATGATGAGCTAGCTGGCTGGGTGTCAGCAGACAAGGAATGCAGAGAGTTTCTAGGAGCTCAACATGGAAACAGTGAATTCTTCCTAGTGGTCTCCAGAAATGTGGCGGTGACAGGGCTCGAGACCAGAGATTCACATGATTAATGAGATTATATGAGGCAATACACCTGAATTGTTCTTTCCTGTTAACATTCACAGGAGTCTGTCACAGCAGTGACAAACTACAGTGGCTTCCCAGAGAGCTCACTCTTGTCTTTAATGTTACTGTCCCTCCATTGCACTCATCGCTGGATGTTCTATGTCTGTTCTCCAAGCAGAAGATGAGACTCGAGAGACGGTCCTGGACTCAGAGACCAGGATATGTAGGTGCTTAGGGACCAGGGAAAGGAAGAGTTTCAGAATGTTCCCTGAGCTTCCCTGGTGCCAAAGTCTCACGGCCCTTTGAAAACATGCGTCTCCTCCAAGCTCACCTCCTCCATGCTCACCACCTCCAGGCAGGCCTCCTCAGCAGATAGTGCATGTCTGCACCGAGCACCTCAGGCTTAACTCCATTTGTCTTCAGAATCTTTTAACCTAATCTGGTCTCTTACCTGGATCTAAAAAAATGATTGCATTTATTTTTTGTATATTTGGCAGAGGGATGGGCCACGTGAAGCTCTAAAGACAATTTTGGGGAGTTGGTCTCTCCTTCCACCATGTAGGTGCTGGAGATTGAACTCACATATTCAGTCTTGGCGGCAGGTGCCTTTACCTGCTGAGTCGTCTCACTGACCCTTAACTGACTTTTTGAATTCAGAAATGATGCTGAACTGTATTTCTTGGTTTTTGATTTTGTTTTTGCTTTTTTGTTTTGTTTTGTTTTTTGGTTGTTGGGTTGGTTTGGTTTTTTTTTTAAATGTTCTCTTTTCTTGGTGTTTAAATTCCCAGTTTCTGGTGCCAATCTCAGGAATGGCGAGCAGCCTTAAATTGATTTGCATTAGTTACTTCTGCTTCACCATGAACACCTCTGACAGAAACAACTTAATGGGAGAAAGATTGATTTTAGCTCCTGGGCTTAAAGGCTTTTAAGCCATCAGGTGGTGATTGCCTGGTGGAAAATATGAAGCACAGGCTAGACCTCTGACAGTGTGGCTCCTGACCAAAAGCAGAGAGAACAACTGGAGCTGGTCCTGAACATCACCTTGAAAGGCCCATCCTGAGTGACCTACACCTCCAAATGGGCCACAGCCCCAAGATGTTTCACAGGCTCCCAAAGCACCATTGCTAACCGGGAACATGTGTTCGAAACATGCACATTTGGGGAACACTTCCTTTAAAACTCTAACATCACAGACCATCATTGATCAGAGTATTGATTAATATCCTGAGCACCATTCTAGACCTTGGGGAGGCACTGATGAATGGCACAGACAAAATATCTCCCTGTAGAGATTTGATTGTAGTAAATATGGCTGGCGAGAGTTGGTAGGAGAAAAGAGAGACAATAAACAAAATCGACTAGCATTATGTCATTGTTTATTACAAGGTGATTGCTCTTATGGAGAAAATAAAGTAAAGAAGAGGACTATAGAACACTGGCTAAGGGGAGGGAAGTGCTTCTATACTCAAAATGTTACTGTGCGACATTCATAGAGAGGGTGTCACGTGGCCAAAGACTTAAAAAGACGGTGGGAAACTTCTCCTTGGGAGAATACAGGGCTGGAAAGCATCCATCACACACCACAAGAAAACTGGATGGAGGAATAAGAAACAATGGGCAGTTCCCAGTGGTGACCACTGAGAGGCACCAAGTGGCCTACCATTCCCCTGGAGGGAACTTCTGGACTGGATCCCAGAAAAAGACCAGACAGATCTGGGGACCTCATTATGTTAGCATAGGGGTGAGAGTTCAGGAAGTATGAGACGGCTAGAATTTCAGGACAGAGTTCAAAGGGAAGGATGTAACCTTAATTTTTTTCAAATCTTATCTTTAATGATGGTTCTTAAATGCTTTAACCTTCCTTCTAGCCCACCGCCCACCAGAGGGAGTGGAAAAGAAAGGATATGGGGGGGGGGGGGGAGTGGACCTGTTTAGAAAGGTTCTTTGGAGCAACTCCCATCTGTGTTGTCTGGAAATTGGCAGTTCCGTTCACAGGTCAGCAGGCAGCTCAGTCCATTTGCAAACACTTCATGAATACACCAGCAGTCCAGTTTGGTAGAGTCAGGTTAGCAACAGCGGTGGCAGGACCTAGCAGAGACAGCTAGGCCTCACCTCAGCACGTGTCAGCAGGAGGAACCCGGAGAAACACCAGGAGAAATTCTCCGCTGTTCCTCTCTTAGGGAAGCAAAGATCAGTGAAGGTGTGGGACTCACAAGCCTTGCACAGCTAACTGTACCGGCAAGCCAAGCTCTCTCTCTGTCGCTCCGTGGAGTCCTACTTATACCGTCCAAACATCACGTGTGCTCCACGTGCCTTGCCTCAGCATGGGTCTTGCCTCAGCACGTGCATCCAATCCACCCGAGTCCTTGGAAATGGCAGCCATCTGCAGCGCACCACCAGAAGGTTTTTGGTGCATTTCTCTCTATGGAGTCCCAACAAATGCAGCTCAACCACACAATGCAAGGCAGACCAATACGTGTGTGTTGTTAGCAAAGAATCCTTCATCACGTGTCCTTTCACGTGCTTGCTTTAGCAAAACATCCTCTCTCCTGTGTCTGCTTCAGTGAAACTTTCCTTCACGGGTCTGCCTTAGCCTTTCATACCTGTGCCCACTTTACAAAATGTTCCTTCATGCATTTGCCCCAGCAAACCACCATCTAACTGACTTTCCAAGAACCCTTAAGTTTCCACTTCCAAAGGAGTCTATACAAAGAAAGTTTTAGAAATCTGCACATGGTACCATTTGTGAGGATGCTGAACCAGTTTGCATATGCATAGTGTAAAACTCCATGAAAGTGGGCAAGAACAGGAACAAGAGGAGAAAGAAAACTTACTGCAGGGGCTGAAGAGATGGCTTGGTGGTTAAAAGCACTCACTGATCTTGTACCAAGTTCCATCCAGGGGATCTTGTGCCTTCTTTTGAACACCGTGGTCCCCTGTACACACATGGTACACTTAAATCCATACAGGCTCACACACATACACATAAGTGTGTAAAATGAATGAATGAAAGAACATCTTACTGTAAGCAATTCCTAAATTTTCCCACAAGGAGTTGAGTCTTCTCCAGCAAGAGTGAAAATGCTTCAACAAGCATGGAGTATTGGTAGAGACTTCAGAGGCCCAGGTCATAAAAGTAAGGCAATAAATAAGCTAACTGGGCACAGGAGCACATGACTTTAATCCCAGCTCTGGAGAAGCATATGTAGGAGGATTTCTGTAAGTTTAAGGGCGGCCAGCCTGGTCTACATAGTGAGTTCCAGGATAGTCAAGGCTGCATAGTAAGAAGCTGTCTCAAAAAAGAAAAGAAAAGAAAATAGCTTCTCAGAATAAATGATACTCTATTGCCTGTGGCCATCCTGTGGACAAGGATAACTAGGAATGTGTCCCAACACAAAATTGTAAACTTAAGTAAAGGATTACAAAATGTTTAACACCCTATTGTCTAGTTCTTTAGTATGAGTTTTGTAGGTGACAACATCATGTCACAATGTCAAAAGGAAATGTCATTGGGAAAATCTATGGCCTTCCCTAAAGGAGCATAACGCAAACTCAACAGTATGAAAATTAACCCCCAAGTGACTTGGTCTACCATACAGTCAAGTTTTTTTCCAAAGCAACATAACGCAACAAGAGATCCAATTTTGTGAATTGCAGAGTATCTAATATCTGACAAAATCAGTGGCCGCAAAAGAAGCAGGAGGAAGATTCATAATAAAAGTAAAAGCATTCCACAGGAATGACAGAATGAGGAAACTGGAAGATACGAATTCTAAAATGTAGGTACATTCTGTATGCTCAAGACACAGAAGAGGGTACCCAAGCAAGGAGCAAAGAATCAAGTGGGATTTGTGATATGGAAAAGTTACAGACGGAAATCACAACCAGTGAGAAACTGTAGAAGGAACCACTCGTCAACTTGAGGGCATAAAATATACGATAGCTAAAATGAACCACAAGGAGAAAGAAATCAAAACCAAAGAGGAGTCCTGGGGACAAGTTGATGGTATAAAATTATGTAGCATACAGGCAGTGATAGTCATAGGAAATGACACAAACAAATACATGAAGACATGACAGCTGAAAATTCTCTAGGACTCAGTTTCTAAGTTGTGGGTCATGACCTCCAATGGAGTCATATAACTCTGGGGGCCAGGAAAAATGTGGGCAATGTAAAAGGAGTCTTAATATTCAATGATCAAAGCTTAATTAACTCAGATATGTGGTGTGCCCCACATGTTTCTGGCGGTGCTTGCCCCTGTAGACTCTGAAGCAACACTTCATTCTGTTTCTAAACATACAACACACATTTTGAATCACACAGGACATCAAGACATGGAACACTGACAAATACTGCCCAAAATACCTCAGCTGAGAGTTAAGACAAATTGTATGTTGTGAACTATAATTTTTAATGTGCATGTAAAGTTTTCTATCCTACAGAACTTTGATGGTTTAATTACCAAAGCAAAAACATTTCATATTTTCCTACCTTCATAACTCAGAGTATAAATATCAAATTATGATAGCTTTGACTGCATTATGCTAGAATGTTTGGTTTTAAAATTTGGTGTTTTAATTGATTTGAAATTTTTACAATTTGTTCAATAAGTTTGGCTTGGGACTAGGACAGAATTTCTAGCAACTTCTAGAATGACTCTAAGTGTATTTCAGCCATTATATTACACATTTGCGTGACATGGTGATGTCAGTATTGATGACTTATTCAAAGTATCAGTCAATTCTAAAAAAGGTTGAAAATGTTCCATACCTGGTGGTGTCAAATATTCAGCTAAGATCTAATTTTTGTAGAAAAATAAACATGTACATATATCTCAGTATCTGAATTTGCTTTCTTCTTTACTTTTACATATAGTAAAATTATATGTACATCTAAGAGTTGTTTTAAGATAAATTTCATTATAATTTATTATCAATAATTATTTGCTAAGGTATATCTATTTTGTATACTTGTTTATTCACGGCTACCTTAAGATTTCTTTGATCAAATAGGACTTGTAAGTAGAAAAAGCTTTAAAGAGCCTGTTATGGGTTAGATATCTTAATGCACACATCCAGGAAACTCAACAACTCAAGCAGAGTATATGCAGAATGTCTTATGAAGATGCTTCATAAACAAATAGTAAAAGCCGATAGCAGAGGGCTAGCTACGATGACTTGCAGTTGAGGGTCCTCGCTGCTCTTACAGGGGCCTAAGTTTCGTTCTCAGCACATACGTCGAGTGGTTCACAATCACCCAAAACTCCAGCTCCAAGGAATGTGACACCCTCTGTACTTTTGGGGTACCCACATGTACACATGTATATGTCTCACACGTGCATGGGTTCACACACACACACACACACACACACACACACACTAAATCTCCTTTGAAAAATTAAAGTTGAAAAGCTAACGATGAAGAGAAAATATTAAAAGGCCACAGAGCAAAAGGATATGTGTGCAGTGAAACAGAGGCCGGAACAACCTGAGATAGTCTGGAAGTCAGGAGACCGCAAAGCAGCATCGCTAAAGTGCTAACAGCTAAAAACCGAGGAACATATGTCAACCAAAAATTATGCATACAAAAAATAAATTAAATAAACCTGAATAGGAAAAATGGAGTGAAAGGAAGTGTAAAATAAATTTATCAGGTGAATGAAAGCTGAATGATATTTTCAACTACAGACCTGAAATATTTAAAAAGTATCTAAATTTAGGCAGATGGCTCAGTGGTTAAGAGCACTAGCTGCTTTTCCGGAGAACCTGGGTTCGGTTCCCAGCACCCACATGGCAGCTCACACTTGTCTGTAACTCCAGTTCTGGGGGTTGAGGGGGGGATCTGATGTTTTCTCCCAGCCTGCTGAGCACCAGGCATACAAGGGGCACATACAAACATGCAGGCAAACCATTCATACACATTAAGTATAAGTAAATAAAGTCATTTTCAAAAAGAGAGAAATGATTTAAGAAATTTGTTCCAGTGCAAGATAAATGACACCAGATTAAAAAATATCTATCACAACTAAAAAAAGCTTTCATCTGCATAAGGAGAAAAGACAACAGAAATGTTAGGCATCTCATTTATTTTTTTTAATTTTCTCTGAAACGTAGCTAACTATTCAGAGCAAGAATCATGTTTGCAACTTTTGGCGTCTATGACATATACAGGAGAGAAATAGGTGACAACGGTGACTCACAGGGCAGGAAGAAGCATCTACATACAGCATGACAGCGAGGAGGTGACGGTGTGAGCTGCCGATGGAAAGCAATCAATTTAAGTATAATCAACCCTAAACAACCACCGAGAACGTACAACGCAGAGGTTAACGAGCCATCAGAGATAAGGTTATCAGAGAGGGGAAGTAAAGAAAAAAGCAGGAGAAAATAGGGAGCCCAAAAAGAAGCTAGGGACAGATGGTCCACACAGAAAACAAACAGTACATGGGAGGTGGCAATGCATAGATTTCAATCAATAAGCACACAAAATGTAAATTTCTACACTCGACAATTAAAGCAAGGGAGGAACTGAGATATTTAAGGAAAGAACACTGAACACAGAATACAAGAATCATGTGGGAGCAACAAAGCCAAGCAAGAAAACCATGCAGATACAGAGAGTGAGGGATAAGGGGAGAAAGTGAGGCCAGGGGTGTAGACAGGGAGCTTGTCCAAGAAGGGAGTGTGTCTTAGTCAGCTTCTATTGATGTGATAAAGACCATGACCAAAAGCAGCTCAGGGAAGAAAGGGTTTATTTCAACTAACAGTTTATAGTCCTTCATGCAGGGAAGTCAAGGCAGGAGCCTATAGGCAGGAACTGAAACAGGCCAGGGAAGGATGCTGCCTACTAGCATGCTCTCTGTGTCTTGTTCACCTTGCCTTTTTTTTTTTTTTTTTTTTAAGATTTATTTATTTATTATATGTAAGTACACTATAGCTGTCTTCAGACACCTTTTTTTCCCTCTCGCTCTGAGCCATGCTTGCTGTAGCTGTCTTCAGACATCCCAGAAGAGGGCATCAGATCTCATTACGGATGGTTGTGAGCTACCATGTGGTTGCTAGGACTTGAACTCAGGACCTTCGGAAGAGCAGTCAGTGCTCTTAACCGCTGAGCCATCTCTCCAGCCCCTAATCTTTCTTTCTTATACTACTCAGGGCCATCTGGGAGGGTAGCACCACCCGTTTTGGTCCAGGCCCTCCTACATCAGCTATTAATCAAAAAAATGCCCCACAGAGTTACCCACAGGCCAATCTGATTAGGGGCATTTTCTCAATTGAAATTCCTTCTTCCCAAATGAGCCTGACTTGTGTCAAATTGGCAAAATCCTATCCACTGGCACAGGATATCAGACATTGCAAAGATTGCTTTTACTCCATGCTCTGGAAGGGCACTGGGAATGGGCCACCCAGTGTGTCAGCCCTAACTACATGTGCCCAGTGTCCACAGCGATGGGCAGCTGGTGGCTGCCTAGTGGCTTCACGATGCACAGAGAAGACATGGAGGGGATGCTTCCATCCCTGCAGAAGCTCTGATGAACCTCACTGGAAGGTTTCGGAGATGGTCGGAGTGATGATGAACAGCCATGTCGGCTTTAGTGCTGACTACAGGAGACAAGGCTGAAGGGAGCAAGGGCACATCTTCAGTGTGTAACCTAGAAGTAAAGAAGAACACGCATTAAACCCCGAGGTACATGGTGATGTAGAGGGAAAGAATATTTTGTCACTAAAAGTAAATACTGCTTTAAACTATAAAAGTTAGGTGACGTCAAAGTGGCTGACACAAGCCTTTTCAACTCAATTCAGATGGCAGTGAATGACACACTGCTTTCCTCCTCTCTCCGCTCCTCTTCCTCCTCCTCTTCCTCCTCCTCCTCTTCCTCCTCCAGAGCTGCTGCTGCTGTTGCTTCTTCTCCTTTTCCTCCTCCCTCTCTCTCCTCCTCCTCTTTCTTCCTCTTCCTCCTCTTCCTCCTCCTCCTCTTCCTCCTCCTCCTTCTTCCTCTTCCTCTTTGTTTCTCCTCCTCCTCCTCCTCCTCCTCCTCCTCCTCCTCCTCCTCCTCCTCCTCCTCTTCCTCCTCCTCCTCCTCCTCTTCCTCCTCCTTCTGCTTCGGCTTTTGCTGTTGTCTTCTTACTGATCTACATTTCTGCTTTATTTCCTGTAACATGTTTTACATTTACATTATTGATGAATTTCAAGTTCATGTGCTCTCAGGGAGATGTAAATTTCATTCTATTTCTTTCCTTTTCTTTTTTACAATTTTGCAGGGGAAAACTTCATACACGAACACTCAGTCTCTGTCCCTCCTACCCCCAACTCCTACCACACTCCCTTCCAAGTTCACAGTCTTTTCTTTGCTTACTGTGGCATGGACACACATATTTATGTGTCCATGTATGTGTATATATGGTGTGTTGTGTGCACATGTATATGTAATACGTATATGTATTGAGTCCAACTAGCTTTCTGGTTAGCACTGTTGGTTGATTCTTAGCGGAAGTGTAAGACCATCCCACAGCTGAGCCACGCTCTGTAGCAGAAGCCGCTGTTGCCCTGTCCAGCCTCCTCATCCACTTCTGCACCCACTTCCAGCTGCCGACTCCCATTCTCTAAGTGCATTTTCTGGCCTCCACATCCTCCTGTACCTTTTCAGGTGAGATCCTGGAATCCACACTCCCCAGAAACAGCCATCAACCCGTGACTGGCAGAACCTGTTAGCTGAGTACACGGATGCCCACAGTGTGTAGTAGGATAACCAGTGCGCATGCTCTCTGCTGAACCTGCGGCTGGCCAAAGTAGCAGCGAGGCAACGTCTGGGCTCCATTTTCTTCTCTGTCACATTTTCTCACTCGCTCCCACCCCATCTTTCCTGCAATCATGTTCCAAATTAAGCCACTTCCACTAAAATCTTCACCTCGGAGTCTCCTTCAGGGAGACTAAGAGTAAGAAACCACTCACATACATTCTTACTGCATCATGAGGTACTTTCTTAGGGGAAGCTTATTCACTACACAGAGGTGGTTCTTGAAAGGTTAATCTAAAGTGCATTGCACTAATATATTCAATACAAGGCAAACTCTGTGCAAACTGATTTTGATGTTGGTGAGCGTGTTTGTTCGTAATTAAAAGGATAGTCTGAGCACATTTAAATTAAATTTCAAATTTTGGAAATAGGACTTATGCCATGTCTTTATACATGACACAAGGGAGTGACTAGTATGTAGCTTAGTTGAGGTTTCGGCAGCTGTGATAACACCATGACCAGAAACAATCTGAAGAGGAAAGGGTTTACTTGGCTTACATTTCCATAGGACAGCCCATCCTCCAAGTAAATCAAAGCAGAAACACAGAGGCAAGAGCTGAAGCAGAGGTCATGGAGGAGAACAGTTTACTGACTTCCTTCCCTCTCGTGGATTGCTCATTCTTCCTTTTTAAACTACTCAGAATCAGCAGTCCAGGAGTGACACTTCCCACAGGGAGCTGAGTCTGTCTACATCAATCATTAATCAAGAGCGTGCCCACAGGACAAGCTGATGTGGGCGTTTTCTCAGTGGAGGTTCTTCTTCCAGACAAAGTAGCTTGTGTCCAGCTGACAAAACCTGTCCAGCACAGTATTGAATGCCTTTCCAATTTATGTAACTAAAAAACTGAGGGAACTGTATGAAGCAAATGTTTTCAGGAATCTGGCAAAGACCACACAAGAGAGTAATCCCTGTGAAGGAAGTGCAAAGGAGCCCTACAATCACCAGACTTTCTATCCAGAGTCATTTACCAACACAGATGGGGACACAGAACTGAAGAGACAGCCTGGAGCAGCCAGATCTTGAAGAGTAGACAGCTAGAGAGCAGGAAGTTACCCAGAAAAAAAAATGATTGTCAAAATCTGCATAGGGCTTCACTGGAGTCATTCCCTAAATTCTAAACTACACATTTATAGAGTGGGAGTCTACAGAGACAGACAAAATATAACTACTATAAAGCCATAAACCAGATGGTGACTGGAGTTGACAATTGTTGGTCTTCATCTCCAAAGTTCACTGGATTCAGGATTCCCCTCAGAGTTTAAGGCATACTTCTGGCTTTGTCTGTGAGGACTGGGTGTGTCTGCAAGGACAGTTCCAGAAGAAATGAACCGAATGGGGAAAGACCCGCCCTGAGGGTGTGTGGCGTCAGCCTACAGATCAGAGACCTGGGCGGAATTAAGGGTGGAGGGGAGAAACCCAACCGTGTTGGCATTCTCTTCTTCCTGCTTCCTGGTCTGCGCTGGCATGACATTCTCCCAGTCCACTATGTCCTTCTGCCAGCATGGCTGACCCATCAGAAAGCACAAGCTGCAGTAAATCTTCCCCCTGCTAAATTGTTTCTGTCAAGTGTTCTGTCCCAAGTCACTAACACAACAGAGTTTAGACACATTTGAGTTTCAGAAAAGTTACTGAATACCCAGGTTACTATTCCTAAAGGAAAGGCTTGAAAACTATAAAGATGTCTCCTCATTAAGAAACTTTAAGAAGTTTTACCTGTATTTAGCAATGCTTTCCATATCCTAAATTAAAATTGTAGTTAATAAAATGATAGGCCTGTCACATATTAATGTAAATAACATGTTTTATGAAAAAAATTCTAAAATAAACCAATGAGCACAGCCACACGGCTCATTTGACAAATGAAAACATTTGTCAAAAATCTTTTCTCTGTCCTTCATAGAGGACAGCTGAATTTTCGTGTGAGCTTTTTAACTCAGTCTGTTAGGAAATGGTATTTTGCTTTCAGTCTATGAATAAAATCTGTTCAGACGCAGCTACACGGTTGACCATAAAACAAAAAGTGCTTCCTTTTCAGATATTGTGGGCTCTGCCTTTGTTATAGCAATGGTCAATTTATGTCCACGTGGAAGAATATGTTGAAGTCCTACCTCCTGGAGTTTCCAAACATATCTTATTTGACACCATAATTACTCCAGATTTAACCAGTTCATATGCGGTAACTGCATTGGGCCTAAATTCTATAGGATTCATATCTAAAAGTGGGGGATTTGGATATAAATGCATTGGGGGTCTAGGAAGAGACACGAGGAGAAAGCAATGGAAAGATGGAGCCTAGAGTGGGAGGAAGATGCCACAAAGCAAGGGTCACCAAGGCCTGGAAGGAGCTGGAAGGAGCAGGAGGGACCCTTCCCCTGGTGATGCAGAGGAGCACGGTCCCGCTGACACCTCTGCTTCAGACTCCTGCCTGTGAGGCAAGGCAGTTCTGTTCTGTGGGAAAATGAGTAGTGAGAGTAATGCCAATATTTAAAAAGTGATGGTTTCCTGACAGTTGGTTGCCATGAGGAATCAGACTGTCAGCATTCCATAACTCTCTTACAAGCATGCTGTCATGCACCTTGTACTTTGTATAGATCTTTCTTTTATGCAATGTGAGCACGCGGGCACACACACACACACACACACACACACACACACACACACTTGCCACAGTCATGAAAGTAGCCAATAAGGGCATAAAAGTGTTGGATCCCTGGAGCTGGAATTACAGAAGATTGTGAGCTTCCCAGTATGGGTACTGGGCACCAAACCCTGGTCCTCTGCAGGAAGATCTAATGCTCTTAACTTCTGAGCCACCTCTCCAGCCCCGTTCACAATTTTCTAATATAATTTGAAAATTGCATTTGTTAATGTCTCCAGCGATATCACCAGGAAAGATGGCAACTGTTGAGAAAGCCTGAAGCTTGTGATATCAGACACAGGTTTTGGAAATTTTGATTTTTACCTTTGACGCTCTGAACTTCAATACTAGCAAAAGAATACTATGTTGGTTTTTTCCTTAAAACGGCAGTGATTATCCCACATATTTGAGGAACATGTCTTCGCATGCCTTTGTTTTACAAGTAAAGCTCAGTGCTCGCTGTAAGAGCAGCTAGGCGTGCTTGCATATCTAGCCTTGAGAATATAGAATAAGTGGAGTGTCCACAGTTAGTAGGGACAATAAAGTGGTGCAGGTATTATGGGAAGCAGTATCACAGTTCTCTAAAACAAACAAACAAACAAACAAACAAACAAAAACCCTGAAACTAAAAATAGAACTCATTGCATGATCCAGTCATCCTACTTCTGGTTCTACATCCAAAGAAATTGAAATCAGCATCTCAAAGAGATAATGCCCATGTTTACTGCTGCAGTATCCAGAAGAGAAAGGAACACAGCCTCAGGCCCCATCATGGAGTAAAGAGACAAAGAAAATACTGAGTACATAGACACATGGAATGTTATTCAGCCTCACGGAAGAAGGAAGCTCTGCCGTTGGCAGCGATGTGGGTGAACCCAGACAGCGCTATGCTAAGTAGAATATGCCAGGTATACAAGAACAAATACTGCATGATCTCATAGAGTCTAATTCATAAAAGAAGAGAGCAAAAGGTTCCGTTAGGGGTTGGGGACAGGAAAATGGGGGGACTTGTGTCAGTGGTTATGAAATTTTAGTTATAAGAAGAATATGTTCAGGAAAACTAATGTCCCACATCATATCTACACTCATAATAACATCTTGCATTCTTGAAATTTGCTAAGCGTAGACATTCAGCATTTATACCATAAAAATTAGGGTGAGGTGAGGAGGGTTACCGATAGGCTTGGTTGTGGTAATTATTTCATTTACATACACACACGCACACACGCACACACATACAGAGTAATGAAAACACCATTTAAATGTTAAAATTAAGTATATTAAAATCTATAAATTAAACTTATGAAATCTTAGCAGAATTTTTAAAATATATGCTCATGAGAAGTGGCAAAGGAAGATCAGAAGTTCAAAGTCAGCCTCACTTGCACGGTGAGTTCAAGGACAGTCTGGGGATCATTAGAACTAGTCCTCCAAATAATAAATAAATAAAGTGATAAATATATACTTGTTTCCAGACATAAAAGCCTTAATACTTTAAAAACATTTAAAGCATAAACATTTAAAACATTTTCTAATAATCTGAAGAGCAATATACTAAAACCTGTTAACTTTGCTGGCAAGCTGCTGATCTCCAGTTACATTACTTGCTGTTGCTGTGGTGAAGCACCCTGACCAAAGCACCCTGAGTGGCAAAGGGTCTTCCTGAGCTCCCAGCTTAAGGGTGCAGTCTATCACAGTGAGTGGGTCCTGGTGGCAAGGGCTGGAGACTGCCGGTCACATTACGTTCACAGCCGGGAAGCGGAGAACAGCAAATGTCCATCTGACTCTCTTCCTTCTGTCCAGTCCAGATCCCATACTTAAGATGGTTTTCCTACTGCAATGAACCGAATTTAGAAAAACCACAATGCTAGCCACCACGCGGAGAGTACTGCAGAACTCTGGACTCTGATTGTCTCTTTGCATCTCTGGTGTCTAGTGTCCTTGGAAGGCTTTACTTTTTAAAGTTGTATGTATAGGCATATGCGTAGTGTATGTGCATGTGTGTGGATATGAGTACACATGCACCTGTGTGCGCATGTGTGTGGAGGGCAGAGGTCAAAATGAGTGTCTTCCTCTATCATTGTCTACTTACTGTTTGCCAAGGGTCTCACTCAACCTGAAGTCCATCAATTTAGCTAGGTTGGCTAGCCAATGAGCTTCAAGCATCAGCCATCCCCAGTTTTGGGGTTACAGACCTAGGCCAATATAGCTAGCTTCTGTTTTTATGTGGGTACTGGAATTCTGAGCTCAGATCTTCATGCTTGCACAATAGGTGCTTATTGACTGAACATTCCCTTGACTCTCAGAGTTTTGATTCCTAAGACAATGACCTTGTCCTAACCACCTTTGAGCCCCAACATCTAACAAACTTCATGTATGCGCTGTGCACTTGTGTGCACATGTATGTACATGTGTGTGGAGGGCAGAGATGGATGTCAAGTGTCTTCCTCCATCTCTCTCCATCTTATGTTTTGATGCAGAGTCTACAGCTGAGCTTGGGGTTCACTCCTTGGCTAGACTGGCCAGCCAGCAAGCCCCAGAGAGCCGCCTGTCTCTGCTTCTCTGTCACTTTGACTACACATGTACCCTGGCACACAAGTTTTTAACTGGAGACCAGGACTCACATCTTCATGCTTCTGTGGCAAAGTACTTGACTGGCAAAGCCATCTCCGCAGCACTTGCACACACACACACACACACACACACACACACACACATACACATACACACACACACACACACATATTGTTGCATGAGTGGACTCATTGTTCTGTAGCTGGCTAAGGCCGGTTTCCTTCTGTAATAGGTACAGATGCTCCTGACTGAGCAAATGCTTTATTGACATTTGCTGTGGCTCAGCATGGTGCATCTTGATATTTCTTTTTCTCCCATTCAAAACTAACCAGGCCTAACTCTGCTTCACTTCTGAGACTGTGTGAGGTCATGTATGTTCGGGTAGTTTGACCACTGACAGTTTTTCAAGCAGCTGCCTGAAATAGTGTCATGAAATGAATGGATTCCTACTGAGTTTGAACTATATGTAAAATAAAATCTAGATTTCAAACCCTGGACGTTTAGAATTCTAATTAGGTAATATTTGTGTATGATTAAGATTCTTCCTGGAAATTTTTTATTTCAGTTTTCCAATTTTTTGTACATATTCTAGTAGAAGATTTGGCATTTGTGATTACAGCCTTAGAGTTAAGATCTATTATGCAGAAAATTAAAATATTTTCATAATAAAAGTTTGTGCTTCCACAAAATTCAATATTTGGTTGAAAGTGAACCAACATCTTAGTTATTAGTGTCTTACATAGATATGTGCAATATCAAACTGAACTGCTGTTAAGCATTCTGCTTTGGGGCCTACCTGAATGGTTCAGCAGTTAAGGATATTTGCTGTTCTTCCAGAGGACCCAGGTTCAATTCCTAGCATGGGAACTCTAGCTTCATGGGATCAGACACCTTCTCCTGGTCTTCTTGGCCTCAAATACATACACACACACAAATAAAAAAATTATATCTTTCAAGGGTTGGGTGGTTTGGGTTTTTTTTTGTTTTTTTTTTTTTTTTGGCCCTAGTTCTGATTTTTAATTTTTAGTGTGTTGGCCTTTAATCACCTCTAGGAAGAATTAGTATCAAATATAAATGGTCCCTTTGATTTGACTCTAATATCAAAGACATCATTATCATCAAGATTAATAGAACTGCAAGCACACTCAGACCTAGTCAATTTAAACTAAAATATATTAAGATAATTGGTTCAGCTCCCTGGGCCAGAGGAATTTTTGTAATTTTATATAACACCAAGCACTGGAGATCCAAAAGGGTTTAAGATGCATGCCTGTGATGGTTAATTGTGTGTCCACGTGACTGGGCAACAGGAGGCACAGATGTTAATTGGGGATTTTTCTGTCAAAACATTTCCAGGAGAGGTTAATATTTCAGTACTGAGACCAAGAGAAGAAACTAAGCTCATCAGAGAAGATGGCTGCATCAAATAGAGAAGGCCTGGACATGACAGGCTTAGAGCCAAGGCAGTCTACTGCTCAAATAGCCATCTTTCCTGCCCAAGAGTGGTGATCTTGGTTCTCAGGCTCACATCATCAGCCCTCTGGTTCCTTGGCCTTTGTTCCTAGCCAGAACTTCTATCATTGATGTGCCTGGTTTTCAGGGTTTCAGAACCGAACTGGAGGCCATTTCTTTGGCCTTCCAGCCTACAGATGGCAGATGTTGAGGTGTCTCAGCCTCCAGTGTCATTTGAGTCAATCACACACACTGTCTCTCTATGTCTGTCTATCTATCTATCTATCTATCTATCTATCTATCTATCTATCATCTGTTTACCTGTCTGTCTATCTGTTTACCTGTCTGTCTATCTGTTTACCTGTCTGTCTATCTATATTCCTATCTGCATATCTGTCAAATCATTCCGTTTGGAGAACTCTGACTAATACCATTTCCTAAGACTTTCCACAGGGGGAACAGACCTGCAAAGCACGGATTGCAGAACACTGTGATAGTGTGGTCCAGGAATGTCCCTGCAAGGTGTGTCCCAGATGCAATCATGAGAAGAGAAGGATTAGAGTGGGAGAGGCATAGTCTGGAAAAGCTTCAAGGAGTACATTATACTGAGTTAATACTGGATAGATAAGCTGTCCTTATAAAGAACATTACAGTTGATAAGAATAGAAAATGTGAACGCCCAGATGAAGGATCTAAAAGTGGCTGGTTATGCAGAATCACTTGAGTGAAAGATTTTTACAGGGTGTTAGCAAAATATGAAACTCTATAGATAGGTGGGCCTGGGGCAAGAACTACCTGGAGAATTAATATAATTCCTAGAGAACTTGTTAAAAACTGTTAACAAAGAGGGGGCCTTATTGAATGGACTTTTTCTCTACCATTCTTTCTTTCATTCTCTTTAAATCTAGACAGGATCTCATTGACGGGAATGGAACTCACTATGTAGACAAAGCTGGCCTTGAACTCATAAAAATCGGCCTGCTTCTGACTTCCAAGTACTGAAATTAAAGGTGTGTACTCCCAGTCTGAACGCACATTTTCAATAACACTGCCGAGATTCAAAGTGCAATGACAAAGGGATGGAATTTCTTATCTGAAATAATTTGCTCTGCCGAAACTTGGAAGAATAAAAAGTATTATGATATGGAAATATCACTAAAATAAATTCATAGCCTTGCCAAAATGTCTACTTTAAGGCCTCCTGAAGATTTTGAGGGAGTAACTTAAAGATGGTGTCTTACACCTCTCTCTCCATGGTGACCCGGGAAAGAGAAGCTGACTGAACACAGGGAAGAAACGAGGAAGGAAAGAGTACTTCAGCTGCAGCTTAGCTGATGATGACCAAGAGTTGTACCCTAGGCCACACGGACGCACAAAGGTTCACACTAGTGAGGAGCATCAGGAAGTAAAGAAGCTATCCAGCCCGGGGGAGGGGGGTGTAGTAAGTGTAATCTTCCTCCTTGTTGCTGGATTTTAAATCACCTAGGAGACACAGTTGGGGGGAAGGGGGTTCTTTCCAGAGATGCTGAAGGGAAGAGAGAAGATTCTGCCTGAATATGGGCAGCACTGTCCTATGGGCTGACTATGAGGGGGAAAGGAGAAAGCAGTTGAGGCCCAGCACACATTTCTCTTTGCTTCCTGCACAGGCATGATGGGACATCCACCTCACATCCCTACTGCTAAATGCCTTCTCCGCCATGATAGACTCTGCCCTCAAACTCGGAGTCCAAACAAACCCAGGCCAACAAAAAGGCGAGTAACAGTAATTCTGTAAGTTCTAACTAGATGAGGTGGTAGTTTACCAACTAAAAATAGGAAACCTGACACACCCTGCTTGCTTTTCTCTACTGTCCTCAGAAGGGCAGAGTCACCATGCATGTGATCTTCCAGGAAAGGAAGTATCTGGGAGTTACTCTAGGCAACCACCTCTATTTCAAGCCACACTAACCATAGACCTTTAACATTAATGTTTCTAATTAGGAGCTTTAACACTAGCTGACGTCTGAGGAAATGTCACGGGAAGGAAAGCACCTGCTATGCAAACATGAGGACCCAAGTTCAGATTTCCTGCACACAGGTAAAAATGTTGAGCATGGCACTGCTCACATATAATCCCAGTGGTGGGGAGGTGGGGACAGGAGGATTGCTAGGGGACAGCCAGGAGGGACACAGGAGGATTGCTAGGGCCTGCTGGCAGCCAGGCTGGACACTTGGTGAGCTCCGTGCTCAGAAACTTTGCCTCATAGGTAAGGTAGAGAAGGGACTAAGGAGGACACCAGAATTTGATCTCTGGACTCCATACCTACCCACGTGTACACATGTGCACATAAATGCACACCCCACCCACCATGTGTACACACACAAAATTATCTGTATAATCAAAGTTACATTTTGAAAAATCATAGCAGTGGGAATAAATGATACTTAGAACTGTAAGTAAGTCTTTCTGTAGGTCTATACTTAGCTGACCTTTTGACCATTTGGAATCTGCCTTTTGACCATTTGGAGTCTGGGTCCTTCCTCAAAGCATCTGAATTTCCCTGCTGTGCCTGGTCCCTGCCTCCCACCAATGCCCATAGTTAGACCCTGTTGGCTCCCCACCATCAAAGGATGCAAGCATATAATGGAAGCTTGGCCAGTTTAGTCTCCCCTAAGGCTTCACATGTTGAGTCAAGAACAAAGCTAATTCATCTTGGAATTAGCAAGCATTCAATCTCCCTACATTATATGAGGTATCGATGCTGGGTTTTTCCATACATGTTAGGAAGGTTCTTTTTATTTCTATCTAGTCTGCAGTTTTTAATAATAAATGGACATTGGATTTTGTGTAATGCCTTTTCTGCATCTATTAAGCTAATCATGGAATTTAGTCCTTATTAGTTAATATGGTGTACTACAATTGGTCCACTTTAAAATGACAAGCCAATATTGCATCCCTGAGAGGGGGGTAATAAATCCCACTCAAACATAAGCATAAACTTAAAGAAAAAAATCACAGATTAATGGACCACACGCCGAAAAAAAAAGACTCATGAGAACAGGAGTATGTGTTCAGCATAGCATTTGCATACGTCTCTGTAATATGACCATTATGAATGTAGTTTGATGTTTCAAAATTGCTATCAGAAATTCCAATTTCTGTGTGATTAATGACAAAATGCTAGGGCAGATAACTCTACAGTTTTACAGAGGTGACCCTACCACAGCGACTGAGTTGACTTTAATTGTTGTTTTCCAACTGCAAACTTTGCTAATTTCTGTTCGATTGCTATAGTGCGTCTCCATCAGTGAGCTGATTCTTGATTCTTCAGCTCTTAGACTAGAGAACCGTGTGGGTGTCTCCAACTGTGACAAAAACAACGAAGGGGAGAAGATACTGACAGCTGAGTCTTTAAGCCTTAAAGACTTAAAGAAAGAAGGAAAATGTAAAAAGAAATTTGATGAAGAAAAAAGCCAACATGGTGGCTTATTTAGGAGTCAAATCTGGGTGAATCTTCTCAGTGATTGTTTGGGTAATGTGGCCAACTGTCACTTTGCAGGAGCCCTCCTTGGCTTCAATATAGCATTTTGAGAATCATCTCCCAGTCCCCTTGCGTTTGTGTGGCTAATGGGTGGCTGGCATGATGCAGTATTGATGCCCAAGTACTCTGACTTTGTGTGTGTGCCCATTTGAGTTACAAGCCACTTCTAGACCAATGACCATTTTGTATTTTTTCTCCTCATCCAAACTATGTCACTCATGAAATATTTCAACGTAAAATGTCACTCTTCCCACTTATAAAATGTCATCTAAGTGGCATCACCCGATAGTGGGCTAACTACTCATACTTTTAGATTTGTCTTCATTAACTGCTTTTCCTGTGCTTCTCCAAAGAGAGTGTAATGAAGACCCAACATGCACTTCAGAGAAAAGACCTTGAAGTTGCTCAGTAGAAATAATTGCGTGTTATTGGTGCTTTGTTTACAGCCTCTCATTCATTACTTAAAACAGGGGTGGTAAATTCTATCCTGCACACTGGTCTGGGATACAGTGATGTAACCATAAGCTAAAAAGCTTACACAGAGCAGCAGTTCACAGTTCTGGAACCTGGGAAGTTCACTATCAAAGCTCTAGAAGATTCCGTGTCTAGCAAAGCTTCCTTCCTGCTTTGCAGATGGCAAGTCCAGGTTGTGTCTTCTTGCAGTAGAAAATGCAAGCCACTGGAGGCAGGGTTATAGACGGAAGAACTGACCATTAATCTCATGGATGAGGGCTTCATCCTCATGGCTGACGTTGATGACTAGTCAGTGTATGAACCCTGGCTAACATGAGTATGGAAACTATTATTGCAGCAGGGAGTTATTGTGAACAGGGAATCCCAAAGATACAGATGTGGAAAGATCTCAGTCAAGTGTTTGGGACACTGGCAACAGCAACTGCTCCCACTGTAGGCTTCCAACAAGCTATCCCAGTATCTAGCAAGCAGTCTCTGTCCTGTGCTCTCCCTGCATTGATGGTTTGGTCTAGAGCCCCGTGGGACAATAATTCCATCAGTTCTCTTCTCTCCCACATTTGCTTTATGGTCACTTACCCGACCCAAGCTCCACCCTCAGTGCCTCTCACACGGGGCCTCTTAGCTGTCTGCCCTGGAGCTGAACTCAGTGCCACTGTTGTTGAAGAATTTCTTTCTCTTCATCATTCCGTGTCCTGGCAGAGCTGCATACTCTTAGTTCCCTTCCATGTCATCAAAGAGAGAATCTGGTTCCCTCAATAATCTTCTGTATTCAGTACTATCAGATCCTGGCCTGTGCTGGTTAATTTTTGTCAACTTGACACAAACTAGAGTCACCTGGGTAGAAGGAACCCCAGTTGAATTACTTCCATTAGACTGGCCTATGATCAGATTTGGGGGTATTTTCATGACGAATTATTGACATGGGAGGGCCTAACCCATCAAGAGAACAGCATCCCTACTTGGTCTCTGCTTCAGTTCCTGCCTCTGGGTTCTTGCCCTGACTTCCCTTGCTAATGGACTGAACACTGTAAGATGAAATTAACCCTTTCTTCTCCAAGTTATTTTTGGTCAGTGTCTTATCATAGCAGCAGCAGCAACAACAACAACAACAACATCAACAACAATAACAATAACAACAACACTCTGAGACATATTAAAACAAACAAAAATAATGGTCTTATTTTACTAGTCTACCCCCACCCGCAGAACGGCATCAAATCAGAGGCCTTATTTCTATGTTTTGCCTTGTCACTTGTTGGCTGTATGACTTCAGTGTGCAGCCTTTCAGGGCTCCAAGTGTGAAATCAGATGGGGAAAGTTGGTCAGCTTTCCAGTAATTTTGTTTTTTATTAACTGACAATTTCACCCACAGATATGAGTGCATTTGATCGTATTCACCCCCATTACCCTCCCATATCTTCTTTCTATTCTCTCTAAACCTTTTTTTCCAACAAGCCCCCCCCCCATTGCTATCATATCTTTATTCTTTTTCTAACCCACTGACCTCTATGAGCATGGGTGTAGGGTTATTTACTGGACCATGGATAACTTACTAGTGGCCACACTACTGAAGAAAAATGACTCCCTCTTCCCCAGAAGACATTAACTTCCAATAGTTCCTTGTCTAGGTATGGAGTTTCATGAACCTCTTACCCACCCATGGTAGAATGTTTCTGTGCTCATTCTTGTGGAGCTGGCCACAGTTTCTGAGAGTCCGTAATTTCAACGGCCTTGTCATGACAGAAGACAGCATTTCACATCTCTCCTAACCATCCCCGGGTTCTTTCATTCCTTTCCTCTAGTGTTGGAGGTTGGGAAGTTATAGACATCCCATTTGGAGCTGAGCACTCAAATATTACTTATTATGAGCCCTTTGACCAGAGACGAGTCTCTGCATTAACCTATGACCACTGCAGAAAGAAGCTACTCTGACCAATGTTCAAAATGACATGAATATATGTGTGTAAACCGGAAGTGTTCAGAAAGCAGTTTGGCACCGTATCTATTTAGCAAAATAACATTAGTAGGTTCCTCTCTGAGGCCTATCACTTCCCCAGCCATTGGCTTTTGACAATGTTGACAGTACCAGGCATAAATTTCCTATTGTGATACAGGCTTCATAGTCAATCAGAAAGCCTTTAGTTACCTCCAAAACAGTCATGAAACTCTTTTACCAGTGGACATGTCTTTCCAGGCAGGTTAGTATTGTAATACACAATGTCTAGAACTGGATCAGACCATTGATGACATACCCCAGCAGGCTGCATAGCACCTCCAGGGTCTCCATTCAAACTGTATTTTAAAATAATATTTTTTAAAATTAGTTTTTTTGTTTTGTTTTGTTTTGTTTTCCTCCTTTTTTATTTTTGATACTTTATGTACATTTCCAATGTTTCCCCTTTTCTGAGTCTCCTCTTTGAATAACCCCTGTCCCCTCCCCAACCCGCCTCTAGGAGGGAATTCCACCTCCCCCCCCCCCCC
>CM052719.1:25029303-25053628 GCA_028551405.1 Uromys caudimaculatus | reverse complement strand
AGTGGAGAAGTGTTCCTCTTTCTCCGCATCCTCGCCAGCATCTGCTGTCACCTGAGTTTTTGATTCTGACTGGTGTGAGGTGGAATCTCAGACTTGTTTTGATTTGCATTTCCCTGATGACTAGGGATGTTGAGCATTTCTTTAGGGCTTAAAATTAGTTTTTTAAAAGTGGGTTTCCACATGGCTTTCCCACGCAGCTTTAGCTTTGGTTAGTACTTACTTCCTGTTTCTCAAACATTGATTTTATTTCCTGTGCAACCAGAGTCCTATTCAGAAAGCCCTTGTCTATGCCTGTCTCTTGATGTGTATGCCTTACTTTGCATTGCTGGGAGTCATAGGTTATTTAATTAAAATCCTAGTGACAGGTGTGGGAAATCTCCCCACAATTGTTGGTCAGGGAGACCTCAGAGACTCCCAAACAATATCTGTTGCTTGTGATTGTCAACTAAATCTAGATGATAAAACTCTTGCTGAAGACACCACATCCTTTGTTTGCACACATAAATAAATCAAGCATGAATTGAGTTGGACACTTCCTCCATGCTGGCCAGCATCCATTGTGCGAAGAGGTGCTACACTGGCTGATGGGTAAGCCATCAGTGGTCTTACCCAGCTCTGGATCTGTGTGCTACAATATAGATTCAGGCCCTCGAGCCTTATGCTGAGGTCATTGGTCAATTTGTAGTTGTTTTATATCCAAGATGAGAGATAAAGATCTTGGTTTATCATCCATCTACATATAGATATCCAGTTTTCCCAGTATCGTTTGTTAAAGATACTGTTTTTTGTTTGTTTGTTTGTTTGTTTGTTTGTTTACCCTCCAATATATGGTTTTGGCATCTTTTTAAAGAATTAGGTGGCTATTGTTGCGTGGGCTTTTATCGGGGTACCTTATTCTAGTCCACTGATCTACATGCCTGTTTTCATGTCAATGCCATATTGTTTTTATTACTACGGTTTTGTGGGATATGTGAAAATCAAATGATGATGGCACCAGAAGATTCTTTTTGCACAAGATTGCTTTGGTTTATCTGGGTATTTTGTGCTTCCATATGAGTTTTAAGATACACATCTTTATTATGTTGAGAGATATTCCTTCTGGGCTGGATAGTTATTGTCAATTTGACACAAGCTAAGATCATCTAAGAAGAAGAAATCTCTGTTGAGGAACTGTCTCCATC
The DNA here is from genome assembly GCA_028551405.1 of Uromys caudimaculatus. NCBI lineage: Eukaryota > Metazoa > Chordata > Mammalia > Rodentia > Muridae > Uromys > Uromys caudimaculatus. The sequence continues at coordinate 25,052,447 of CM052719.1, read as the reverse complement.
AGATTGGCCTGCTGGCAAATCCATGGGACAGTTTCTTGATTGATGATTAATGTGGGCGGGCTCAGCCCACTGCAGAGTGCGACCCCTGGGCAGCTGGTCCTAGGTTGTAGAAGCCATGAGTGTAGCAAATAAGCAGCATCCTTCCCTGGCCTCTGCATCAATTCCTGTCTCCAGGCTCCTGCCTTGAGCTCCTGCCCTGACTTCCCCTTATCATGGGCTATGAGCTGTAAAGTGAAATAAACCTTTTCCTCCCCAAGTTGCTTTTGGTCCTGGTGTTTTTCACAGGAACAAACAAACAAACAAACAAAAAACCCTCTAACTAAAACAACTTTTATTTATTTAAGTTTCTTTATGTCCAGTATCTTGAAAGGATACTAGAATCTGTCAAAAGCCTTTTCTGTGTCTTTTGAGAGCACAGTGTGACATGTCCTTGAGCCATTTATATAATTTATAACACTTATTGATTTACATATATTCAACCATCTCTATGTCTCCAAAATAAAGCCAACTTGTCATAATAAATGATATTTTTATATGCTCTTAAATCCAGTTTGGATTTTGTCCTAAAATTTTGTATCAGTGTTCATCAGAGAGATTGGTGTGCAATTTCCTTGATGCCTTTGTCACACGTATATCTGTTTTGGGGACCAGGACACTAACTCTATCACAAGAGTTTAGTGGCATTCCTTGCTTTTCTATGTTACGGGCGAGTTTGAGGAGCATGGGTGTTTGTCTTTCCTTAAAGGTCTGCTGAAAGTCACCAGAGTCCATCTGGGCCTGTTCTTTTTTAGTTGTGAGATTTTAATTACTGCTTCTATCTCACTCCTTGTTATAGATCTGCTTAATTTATCTCAGCTTGGTTTAATTTGGGTATGTCATCTATATCTAGAAAAAATTTTAAAGTTTTCAATTTAGTGGAATATTTTCTATAAGGTATGATCTAGAGAATCTCTGAACTTCACTGATAGCTGTCACTATGGCTTCCCTCCAAGTCTCCACTTTTATAATTTCAGCCTTATCTCCCTTTCCCTTGTTTATCTTTTCAAAGAAGGAACTCTGTGTTCCGTTGACACTATGTATTTTGTTGTTGTTGTTGTTCATTTCTGATTCATTAATTACTCCCCTCTGGATCTTACATTTCTTTCTAAATACTGCCTTGGGGTTTGGCTTGTGCCCCCCCCAAGCCGAGGATTCTAATGACTAATCATTAAGTTATTTATTTGAACTCCCCCTTACTTCTTCATATAAACACTTAAAGCTCTAAAGTTCCCATTTAGAATTGCTTTCCTTGTGTTCCATAGGCTTGGGTAAGTGTTTTCGTTTTCCTTTGATTTTAGGAACTTTTTATTTCCTTTTTGATTTCTTCAAGAACCCATTTATTATTCAACAGCAGTTGTTCAATCTACATTAGTTTGTGTGTGTTCCAGAGGTTTTGTTGCTGTTGATTTGTAGTTTTATTCCATTGTGATAATATAAAACACAAAAAATTATTTCAATTTTCCTACATTTGTTAAACCTTGTGCTATACCCTACTATATGCTATATGGGCTTCTGAGAAAAATGTATATTCTGCAGTGTCTGGGTGAATTGTCTTGGAAATGTCTGTTTAATCTATCTGATCTAGGGTGTCATTTAGATATTTCTCTTTATGCTTTGTTGGACTGGCCTATAACTTGGTGAGAGTGGGGTACTAAAGCCACCCACTATCACTGTACTGGAGGTAATCTGTGACTTTACATCTAGTATGTATTATGAAAGTACTTTCACCTATGTTTGGAACATACGAGTTTGGACTCATAATGTCCCTATTGATGGCTTGTTCCTTTAATCGGTATGAAGCAGCCTTTACTTTTTCTGCCTGATTTTGGGTTGCAGTCTGTTCTGTCAGGGGTTAGAACTGAGACACCTGCTTGTCTTTTATGTGTGTTTGCTTGGAAGACCTTTTACTATCCTTTCTCCTTAAGGTAGTGTCTGTCTTGTGATGAGGGATGTTTCCTGAATGCAACAAGTAGAAATGTCCCTGACTTTTTGTCCAATCTACTAGTCTGTATCTTTTGATTGGGGAATTGAGACCATCAATATTGGGTTTAATTTAAAGACATGTATTGATTCCCACTGTGCTTAATTATAATGTTTGGTGTTTTCCTTTTCTCATGCTTATGACTCTAGTATGGCTTACTTTTTCCTGCAGCTTTGTGGATAGATTTATTTTTCTCCACAGTCTAAGGGTTCTTCTAAGAAACGCTATAAAGCATAGTGGTCACGAATTCCTTTAGCCTATTTTTATCATGGAAAGTTTCCTTTCTCCTTCTATTATGAGTGACAGCTACTATATCGTTCTACTCCCACTCCATACCTTTAAAGTTCTTTGAGAAATCTTCTACTATTCTGGTGGGCCTGCCTTTATTTATGACTTGGTCTTTATATCTTGCTACTTTCAATATTTCCTTTGTTCCACATATTTAGTGTTTTAATTATAACATGACAAGGAAGGTTCTCCTCTAGTCTTGTCTGTTGGATGTTCCAAATGCCCACAGATGCTGAGTCTTCTCATCATGCAAATGTTACACTAGACAAGTAGCACAGGACCTTTTGATTTAAATGTCTATTGAATGATTAAACAAACCAGGATAGTATAATGTATACTCAGACTTTAGTTACTAAGGTTAGGTGTGGGAAGTAAGTAGAGTAGATTCCCTGCTGAAAAGGATAGTAGAGACAGCCTCTTATAGGAGGGTGGGTCAAGAGAGACACCGAAAAAATCTTAAGGGTTAACTGAGCAACATACAAACAAAAGCAAAACCATTCTGAGTAGAGATTGATATTCAAATTATGAAATAGAGTACTTAGGACTTTCTGCTACAGTTGCATTGACTTGGACAGTGAAGTGCTCAGATCCCTCTGGCTCTTGCAGGCACCCCCTGGCGCTGTGTGGGAGAGAGAAGACTGGTGGTCCACAGGCTCTGCAGACTCCTTGGTTGTGCCTTTCTGGTGCTTGGGGGAGGGGAGGCTCTAAGTCCTTCGCTGGTGCTTCCCTCTGACCCCTGCGCTCCACCATGCCCTTTTCTGATTCTGTGGGTTCAGGGTATGTGATGAGCAGAGCTTCTACAGCAGTTTCTACTGCTCTTGCTATGGCAGCTTGATTCAGAGGGCGTGGCACCAGTTCAAGAATATGTGCCAGGTTCCCGCAGAGCTCTCTTGGCTTCATAAGTTCCTTTAGAACACTTGTCTCTTGTATATCGTCTTGTCTGTTTTCTCTTGGTGTCTCAGTGATAAAGCTTCTAATCTGTCATCTTCCCTGAATATCTCAAATTCTAGTGTGTGAGTGTATGATACATGTGTGTGCATGTATTCTAATATATATATGTATTTACAAGTGAGCACAGATTTATGTGTACCTTGCATGCAAGTAGAAGCCAGAGGACAGCCTGGGTGTCAGATCTTGCCTTCTGTATTATATGACATAGGTTCTGTTTGTCGATAAATGTCTCAGTTCCTGGGAATGATGTATGCCTCTGTCTCACCAAGGAACATTGGGGTTGCAGACTTGAGCTTCTGCGCCCAGCTTTATAGTCTGAAGTTCAGCTCTGGGGGCTTGAACTCACATCTTTACACTTGCACGGCAAGCACTTTACCCACTAAGCTATCTCCCCAGCCAAAAGATTTTAATTCCAACATTCTCCTGTTAAATTCTTGCCTTTCCCTTCCCCCAAGAACAGAGTGGGCAGATAACAACGGGTGAAAAAACAAAGAGCAACGTTCATTGGCCCCACAGTAATAACAGTTCAAATGGGAAACTAGAAAGCCAAACAGGAAGATAGAAACGGAGATCCTAAGCTGCAGCAGGACACCAGCAATTGCACTGATACATTCTCAAGATGCCAGGAAAGTGCCAACATGCATTACAGCTGTAAAGTCTTGGAGAGTGTCGGGATGTCTACTGAGAACAGTCCCTGGTAAAGCGATCTGGCGACAGCAGATCACCAGCAAGTACAGCAGGAACAGAAGTTCTCCTGTCTCTCAGATCTCAAAGACTGAAGTGAGTGTCCCTTGCTTACAGCTGAAGCAGCAGGCCTTGGAAGCCAAGGCAAGAAACATAGATTTTGAAGCAGAAACTGTGTCTCCTGGAGCAGAGGAAGCAGGAGCTGCAGTGAGTTTCCCAGGAGCTCTGTCTCCAGTGGATCTTTGTCTTCCTTCTCCTGTGAGCATCCCGGAGCCAGGCTCCTGATCAGAACCAGGAGCAGGATGAGAGGCAGATTGGGGCTGTGAGCCTGAAAAGCACAAATCCCTGTAGGTTGTATCCAGTTATATAGAACCTGGAGGGTCCTGATTGGCTGGGGTGGCAGGGTGCAACTGAAATATACAAAAGGACCAATCAGAAGAGAGCTTTTAAACCAGAAGTGGGTGTAGCAAACCAAGCCTGTCAAAAAGGTTCCGACCAAGTTGGTGACTCAGTTTCCCTTCTTCTAAAGCAGTGGTAGTGAAGCAAGCACTCCACTGTCAAAATGGTGCCACAAGACAGTTTGCACATGGAGGTTTCTGTCAATTTCCAGTTGCTAGGATGCCATTAGGGTCACCTTTGCACCCAGAGATGCTACTCCGACTTCCTAGAGCTGTCCGACTTCTATCACAGACAGCTACAACAGAGAAATAGATTTTTGCTAGAACAACCAGCTCTTCAAACACTACCTCTGACTATTAAACCCAGCCTATTCCTGACTCCATTTCCAGTCAAATCTTGTTGTATACATGGAGCGAGGGTCAGGGTGTGTGTGTGGGGGAGTGTTCTGAAAAGGTTCCTAGACTGGAAAGTTGTCCCTAGTGTGGTAGTGCTAAGATGGTGGTACCAGTGAAAGCAGCTGAGTCACGAGACACTCTCAGGAAGAGCTCAATGCTATTGTAAGGGGGTTCCAGCCTCCTGTGACTAGATCAGCACAGTGAATGCAGATTATTGTAAAGCAAAAGGTCCCATGTGCTGGGGCCTCTTCTGTCCTCTGCCGGTTCCCTGTGTTGTTCTACTGTATTGTGATACAGCCAAAGGATGGTTGCTAAAACACCAGCACCCTAACTGGCTGCTTCGACCACCATGGTCGGCCCAGTGAACTTTTTTTATTGACATATGACCCAGCATCAGCTACTTTGCTATAGCAACATAAAGTCAACTAAGACTCGCCTCCTTTCTAGTACTATCCAACACCCAAGATAAGGACAATGTGCTCTCACGTGGCCAACGCTTATGCTATTGTGCGTTAATATGTGCGTCTGGGATGTTGTTTTTATATATAGTCCTCTTCAGCAGAGCCGAGCGTATGACACTATATTTCTCAGCTGGAGATCTATTTCTGTTAGAAAGTGCTCACTAATTCCCAGGCTGAATTAATGAGAACAGACACATACATACTTGGTGCTGTGTAGCAGTTTCCTACAGGTCGAAACATTTCCTCCTGGATGGAGGAGAGAGGCTCATAAGACTCAGAAAGTAGACAAAACCTAGAAGTCTTGGATAGCTCCTGAACCATTGAAGACTCCCACGTCCCTTCCTAAGGTTATGTGAGTGCCACCAATTGCTGGGAGAGGGGATTCTCCAAACAGCTCGGCTACATGCAAGTCAGACAGACATCTCCAGGGACACGGAGTCTGTGCGGCGTCCTGGTGTAGGAGTTTGAAGAATGCACCTGTCTGTGAGCTGCTCTTGCTTTGGTAAATAGTCCCTCGTTCATACCCCTACGGGTGTAACCGAAGCACTTATCGGTTAGGTTTAATTAGATGGGCTGTCGTTGGTGCCCCACCTGGGGAGTAGACGTGTGCTCATACGCCCCAGGGAAAGGCACAGCACACTTGAGTATGTTCGGTTGAGTTTTCTGAATACCTAAGATGGATATCATGCACTTTTGGCAGAGGTAATGGGCTCTAGGGCAGACAGAGGAGCTAGAAGAGCCCCCAGCCTCTCACAGACTCCCCTAGGAAGAACTGAGTAAGAACTGTGTCTATGGGCAACAGTCAAAGCCGAAGGCACGGCAAGGGGGGGGGGGGAGTAGCTTGGAGAACTCCGAACTCTGCCCCCTTTCTGTCATTCCCAAGGAAAAATACATTGTTCTGAAAGGATGTATTTTATAGTAAAGATCATTTTAGAAAACAGGGCCAAGTGATGGGGGAGGGAATAAAAATACATGAAATAATTGTGACTGTATACATATTATTATAGACTATGCCATTTAAATAGGTACCACAAATGAATACAAATGACCCCTTCTGTGTGACAAACTGACCAGGTATAGTCTCTACTATGGGCTCTTTACCTCCTGAACTACTATTTAAGGGTAGCTTACAGGAGATAAGGTCAGGGTATTTATCACCTGAAAAGTTCTTTGGACTAAGGAAGGGACTCCTTAAACACAGTCAGCTCTCTATAACTCTTCTTCATAGTTCCAGTGACCAAAGCAGACTTTTCCCATCAGACTCAGGCTCTGGACTCTGGGATACTCGCCCAGAGCTTCCACCCTCCTCCTCTGAACTCTGTCCTGTAAGGGCTGAGGGAGTCCCTTTGTTAGGAGTCAGAAAGACATCTCCATAGATGATCCTTAAGGAATGTCTGGGTCTCCTATTGGAATCTTAGCTGATAGATCTGTAAAGTCTAAGTGTGAATAAATGCACTTGCAACAAAAAGCAAGTTGCAATGAATTCATTAAGTGATTTAAAATCAGCAATGCTGCTAACTGAGACAAAGAAAAAATTGCTTGGCTGCAGCTAGCTCATTGGTAGAGCAAGGCCTGGGGTTCAGTTTCCAGTGCTGTCCTGCCAAAAGCAGAAAAACAGTATTGTTTTATGCTAAGTCTATGCAAGAAATAAAATGAAGAAACATACATCTTTCTACTTATGAGGGAAACATGGGGAGAAAACCAGCTGTCCTCAAAGCTGGTTACAAAAGGAAGCAGGATGGGACATGGGAGCGGGGACAAGAGGACACAGCAATCACCCCATGTGTGCCTTTTTCTTGGGTCTCTTGAAATCATGTTGACAGCCTACATTTTTAAATAGCAAACGATAATCAGAAAGCACAAGGATGGTCCCCTACACATGAGAAGTCTGCTAAATACTACAGGAAAATGGTGCCTGTGAACTGAAGAGATGGCTCAGTAGTTACGAGTGTGGGTTACTCTTCCGGAGGACCCCAGTTTGGCTCCTAGAGCCTATGTTAGACAGATCACGAGTACCTGTAACTTCAGCTCCAGAGGATTCAATGTCCTCTTCTGTGGCTCCCTTGGACATCTACACATAGTATTTGCATGATAGATAGATAGATAGATAGATAGATAGATAGATAGATAGATAGATAGATAGATAGGCAGACAGATATTATACCTAAAAACTGGCCGGGCATGGGAGGAGGGAGGACACACAGAAAGCGACTCTGTGTGGACTTTCCAAGCAAACTATTTATGGTGACCAAGGCTGAGTTGAGAGTCTGAGTTTCCTCCCATCATCCACTAAGCTGCCACATGGGCTTTCTTCCTAACATACCAGAAGGGAAGAGGAAGAGGCGAGGTTTAAAGCTGTATCCGTTCAGGCATTTAAAAACTGGAAAGCAATTGTACTCCATCCCTTGAGGGCCAAGTATCTACTCAAGGTGGAGGATGCGTGCCCATGCAAGACCATTTGATTATTTACTCATTTAACTCGTGAGCATTATTTTATGCTGTTTGCTATACTCCCGTGTTTCTTTTAGAAGGTTTTGCAGCTGTGATTATCTCGCCTTGACTGCCTGGAGTGCTTTTATTTAATATCTGTGCTCTTGATGGATGTCCGCCAATGCTGTCCTGTTGTACTAAGGCACCTCCTCACTTGTTAGCACCATGGGATGGACCAACCACCTCTCATCTATTTCCAGCTGCAGCCCTCCATTGAGTCTTCTCAAGGAGCCCTACTTGTACAGGAGGATAGTATTCAAAATCAAGAACTGTGAGTTTACCCCCAGAGCTCCCAGGGACTAAACCACCAGCCAAAGAGTACACACGGATGGGCCCATGGCTCCAGCTGCATATGTAGCAGGGGATGGCCTTGTCTGGCATCAGTGGGAGGGGAGGCCCTTGGTCCTGTGGAGGTTTGATGCCCCAATGTAGGAGGATGCTAGAGGGGTGAGGCAGGAGTGGGTGGGTGGGTGAGGGAGCACCCTCTTAGAGGCAAAGGGGAGGGGGGATGGAGGAGGTTGTGGGGGGGAAATCGGGAAGGGAGAGAACATTTGAAATGTAAATAAATAAAATAATAAAAAAAAGGAATAACGTTTAAAAAAAAAATCAAGAACTGGATACTAGGAGGATGCTACTGGAGAATTAGTTTCCAGGCTCTCACTAATTGAACCAAGAATATGCATATGTGCTAACCCTATCTATGTGCATAGTATTTAACATTTCCACCTATAACCATGTATCTAAATGAAACTGGAATTAGCTCCCACTGATGTCACATCTCCAGCTCTAATCCATCGCCGCCATGTGGATCATCTAGGGGAGAAACCTGCCTCTCACCATCTGCCACCCTATTATGTCATTGTTGGCTTCCAGTGAACATGGATAGTGGATTCAGGATCTCTAACCTGCACCCCTGCCATGTGACTCCTTATTTGGATTTGGTGGGTACAGAAAATCACCATAAATAATTTATTTTGCAAAGTCTCCACAGAGTTTCTTTCTGTGTGTCCTGGATAGCCTTCATTGTCAACTTGACACAGTTTAGAGTTATCTGAGAGAAGAAGCCTCAGTTGAGGGATCGCCTTGATCAAATTGGCCTGTGGGCACGTGGAGGGTGTTTTTGATTATTAATTGATCAGGGCCAGGCTCAGTATAGACAACGCCATCCCTAGGCAGCTGGGCCCAAGCCGTGACAAAGCTAGCTAAGGCATGAGGCTGTATGCCAACCAGGAAGCATGATCCTCCGTGACTTCTGCCTCACGCTCCTGTGGGAGTCACTGCTCTGACTTTTCTTAATGATAGACCATGACTGGCAGTTGAATAACTCCTTCCCTCCCCTGAGTTGCTTGTGGTCAGAGCATTTCCTCACAGCAAGAGATTGGAAAATAGAGCTTTTAGGTGCCATCTGTGGAAATGAGAGTGTATGGTGGGCTTCCTTCCTCTCATTTCCACTGGAACCCCCTTCCTGTCCCTTCTGGGGTTCTCTCTTGTTAGAACACGTAGTCCATCGACAGGCTTTCAAAAGGAAGGCCTCCAGGAAAGGGACACTTATGGAAGAAGCTTTGTGTTCACCCATATCTCCTCCTCATGGTTTCTCAAGCCCTCTGCTCCTTACACATAAACCAATCTTTCTTCTTCTTCTTCTTCTTCTTCTTCTTCTTCTTCTTCTTCTTCTTCTTCTTCTTCTTCTTCTTCTTCTTCTTCTTCTTCTCCTTCTCCTTCTCCTTCTCCTTCTCCTTCTCCTTCTCCTTCTCCTTCTCCTTCTTCTTCAAAAAGAAAAAAGAAAGAAAGAAAGAAAGAAAGAAAGAAAGAAAGAAAGAAAGAAAGAAAGAAAGAAAGAAAGAAAGAAAGAAAGGAGGGTTAATTAACTAAAGCAGAAATCATGGAGGAATGCTTCTTAACGCCTCTCTCTCTCTCTCTCTCTCTCTCTCTCTCTCTCTCACTCTCTCTCATTCACTCACTTACTTAGCAGCAGACTCATTATTGGTGAGAGCCAACTCACACTGAAGGAACAAGGCAGCTCCCATGGGCACCATCATAAGAGCATTAATCCACTCACAAGGCAGTGCTCTTAAGACCTGACCACACCCTAAAGATAGACATAGCTGTAGCCAGAAGCTTTTCTATCTGGCCTCTTTGTTTGCAGAATAACGACTCTAAGACTTTCTTACATATGAATAAATGTCAAGGCCGTAAGCTTTGGCTCATTCCCTGACTAGCTCCTAACTTATATAACACATTTATTCTGTTCTATGTGTGCCACATGGCTCGTTATCTCTCCTCAGTTTCACACATCCATCTCCTCACAGTCCGGTGGAGAATCTCTTGTGCCTGAACCTATCCCAGAGTTCCCCTCTCTCTACAGGAACTCCCACCTTCTACTTCCTGCCTTTTGCTAATAAGCCATCAGCTTTTTATTGACAAGTGATGCTTCCATACGGTACACAAGAGATTCTCTCTACACACAGCACTCAAGGCAACAGATCATTGCTACTTATTGTATCACTGAGGGAAACATATCCTAAGAACGAATACTTCTATTTAATCATAGTATAACAAGTCCATATCAGGGAGACTACAGATTAAAGAAGCCTAAAGAGACATAACAAATAAATAATTCTTCACCCCACTCCGGACCCTGAGGTGGAAAGGGGTGGCCAGTGCCAAAGAGGATGTTACCATGTCAGCTTCCAAATGGTGAGCATGGGCCACAGGTGGGAAATGACGTCATCATAAATTGACCATTCTTCTGTGTGCATTGCTCTTCATAGGAAAAGTACACACTTGTTCAAGGGTAAGGATCATGGTATATGTAGTTTACCTCCAAATAGCTCAGAAAATAACTCGTGTGTGTGTGTGTGTGTGTGAAAAAGAGACAGACAGACAGAATGACAGACTAAAGCAGGAGAATAGTGACTTGAAAGCCATCCCTCCTTACATAGCAAGTTCCAAGCCAGCCTTGACTACATAGTCAGACCATATCTCAAGAAGGAATACTAATTATCATCTATGTTCATACCCACAGGCAAAGGTTACTCTCAGCCTTCATCAGAGAAGTTTTTCTTTGCAATAAATAGAAGTGAATACAGAGACCCATGTGTGCGCAATATACACAGGCATGCAAGTCCCATGCCAACATACATGCAGACAAAGCACTCATGCACGTAAAACAAATAAATAATAGGGGAGAGCGCAACCAGAATATATTACAGACAGGTACAAAATTTTCAAAGAACAAAACGTAAAATTAGTAAAAATATTTATAATCACTAAATATTCTTCACGTAATTTTTATTTTCTTAATCATAACACTGCTTCCAAAAAAAAGTTAAAAGAACTATGTATGGTGAGGATTCCCCAGTTTTACCAATAAAATGTCCTAGTTAGGGATGGGAGAGTAAATAAGAAGGCAGAAGCATTCAGAACATCGCCACCGGTGGGAGGAGCCGGGGGGGGGGGGAATCCTGTGTCCTGTGAGCTACAGCATGCTCAGAGAGACAGTACACACTCCAGTGTAAGGTAAAATAAAGGATCCGTGCATGACCTTTGCGTTGCTTGAGAGCGGAGGAGGGCAAGAGAAGAGGGTTGGTTGGCTGGTTGATGGGTTGGAGTTTTATTTGTTTGTTTTGTTTGCTTTTGTTTTTCCAGGACAGGGTTTCTCTGTGTAGCCCTGACCATCCTATAACTCACTATGTAGACCAAGCTGGCTTTGAACTCAGAGATTTACCTACCCCTGTCTCCCAAATGCTGGGATTAAAGGTATAAGTCCCCCCAACCCCCCGGTTAGCAGAAGAATTTTTTTCAAGTTCTGGCCCTGTTTAAGCTTAAAGACATTTGGAAAGGAGGAAAGATAAACAATAGTGGATGTGGTAAATGTAAAATACGAAGTAAAGAGGAAGATAGAAAAATCCATACTCTCACATACAATGAGAACTGGCTGGCGGGGGTGGGGGGGGGTAGGTATGGGAGCTGAACTCCAAAATTAGGTGAGAAAGATTCCAGACTGAATTAAGAAAATATAAAACTCAGTGCTATTTACAAGAGATAACTTACACATTTCACAGAAAATCTGAAATTTCAGGGACAGGTAAAGATAAATCAAGAATACACAAGCCAAATTAATATTAAATAAAGTGAAATTCAAACCCAATAGCTTTGATGTCCTCTCTAGGCAAGCTGTGGTTTGACAAGTGGTGATATCTGAATCTTTAAGAAAGAATAACATAGAAACACAAATATATTTTCAAGTTACTATTGGTGATCTTAAAAGACTTCAAATGGTGCAGCGAATCTAGTAAAATACTGTCTTTTTACAGCATCCAGGTCTTCTTGAGGCCACTAAAACTAACCTTGGTGAAATAATTTTCCCATACCCGAGTTTGTGCTGCCACCTACAGACTCAATCTCAGCATAGCACGCTGACGTTAATGCTTAATGTCCTTACTGGCCAAGTTCATTGCATGCTCCGTGTTGACAGATGAACCAAAGCATATGTCCACTCTCTACGAGTACAGTTTAGCACCACCATATATCTGTTCTCCGATTGACTGACAACATCTAAGATAAGATAATTAGTAATAACTTCAAAAGAGCATGGATTTGTGTTCTTACATGTTTTTTTAAAAACTAATCTCAGCAGCTGGGCTTTATTAGGCTAAGTTAATAAAGAAAGGTAACTTTCACTGTGGCGAAATACCTAAGAGACACGTTAAGAAAGGATAGGTTTAGTTTTCATTCACATTCACAGTTGGTCATGGTGGGAAAGGCATGGTAGTGGGACCACGCCTGTCTGTGGTGGCAGAAGCCTGAAGCAGCTACTTGTAACATGGTGCTGACCCCTGGAAGCAGGGAGCCTGTAACTCTCAGGCTCCACTCCTAAACCCTAAGCCCGCCAGCTAGGCTTCATGTCCAAAAGGTTCCAGAGCCTCCCAAATCATCTCCATCAATTCCAAACCAACTGTTCAAACATGGGAACCCATAACGGGCATTGCATATCCAAACCTTAGCGATCCTGCCAGGCTGCCATAGCCTCACGGCCACCTCATAAGGGGAAATGTCTTCAGCTCGACTTAAAAAGTCCCAGTCTTACCAGTCCCAATGTCATTCAGAAATCCAAATTGAGAGTCTCTTCTGAAACTCAGAGCTACGTCTTAGCCTTGAGCAACCGTGAGATCAAAGCTCAGGTCACGTGCTTCCCATAGCTGAGTGTCAGGCCCTGGGGCTACTGATGCAGCACTTTTGAGAGCTAAGCTCTGCAGCTGCCTTCTGGTATACTCACCTTGTAGTAAGGCCTCACTTCTAGTCAAAGGCCCTTTCCTTTCAAAAGCTTCTGAAAGTGAGGGGTTTCCTTGGTTCTGTGGGTTGCTGATGTATCTCCTGTCCCAGCATCACCTGCTGGGAGCAACCGGTGTTGTTAAAGGATGTTTCATTTGGAATCGGCCTGGAACTTTGGTATAAGCTCCAAGACCCCATTACTTCTGCATTCTGCATTCAAAAAAACAAAACAAAACAAAAAGGGGCTAGGATTTGTATATGAGAGAGAAAATACAATATTTGTCTCTCTGAGTCTGATTCACTTTGTTTAATAATTTCCAGCTTCATCCATTTTCCTGACATTTTCATTTTTCTTTATATATGAATAATCTTCCATCGTGTGATAAACATTTTCATTATCCATTGATCTGCTGATGGACACTGAGGCTAATTCTAATTCTGCTTCCTGGATATTATAAATAATGCAATAATCGGTGTAGATATGCAAGTGTCTCTGGGGTGTGACATAGCGTTCTCCGGGTATATACCTAGGATCGTATAGCCATAGCATTTCAAGCTCTTGCCAGTCCCTGAGATGCCCTTGCACGGTGAGTCCCAGAAGCACTCGATCTTCCAAGCCTTGAAGTTCAGCTTGTTCATTCCGTCAACTCTACTCCTCCCTCCTGAGTGATGCAGGGCCTGAGCTGGACCTCACAGTAGACACCAAAGGATTAAGACACTACTTTCACCCGGAAATGATGCTGAGGGTGATCCCAGTAGACACCAGTATCTGCTTCATGCCCCCTGTGAGTCGCACAGCTCACCCGTGACCACGTTTACTCCCCACCACAGTGAGATAATCGCTTCTGTTGTCTAACTAACAAAGAAATCTCAGATAAATCAAGTAACTTTTCCAGAAAAATAAACAAGCAGTGAGTAGTACATTTGGAGCTTAAGCCTAAGTCATGTGGTTCAAAGTCAACCAGACTTTACAATATGCGTGCTTAATGTAAGTACACAGAAAAACATCATTCCCACAGCGGGTCGACTTACAGAAGCTTTTTTCCTTTTTCTTTTTCTTTTTTTCCACTTAATTTAAATCACAGAAAGTAAAATGCCTTAATTTGATCAGATCATAAATCACTGCAGGGGTTTGCAGTGCTGTTTTCTTTTTCTGCTTCACCTTCTCTATTCCCTTCCCACATGCATCACAATAACTCCCCTTTATTAATAATAGTATTTATTATATATATAATTACATGTTATACTCTATGTTGTCTATATGGCTATGTGCAGGCACATGCAAACATGCCTATTTGGCAAAGGAAAGTCACAGATGACTTCTTTCTTGGTTTATGCTCCTAGGGAACTGTCAAAGCTATTGTTTGATTGTCATCTCCTGGACACTCGGGACCTATACAGTCATCTAGAAGAGCCCAGAGCTCTTTTGCTGTGGGGGATGTGGAGATGAACCTGGTGGAGGAAGAAGTGGGGTGGAGAGCAAAGCGCCACAGGCTCCTGGGACTCCTTGAAGGGTCCTGAGCCACTGTACACAGTGTATGATCTGACTTGGCTCCCAGCATAGCGGGGAGACAATGCAAAGGACCCGAGGCCAAGGCCATGGCTCCTCTGTCTTCATGGAAATCTTCATGGGGGATCGGACCCTCCCCTACAGGTTCATGGGCAGGTGAGTCAGATTTGGCTAAACAACACAGGCAGCACCCTGATTTGCCTTTGAATACATAAACACACCCTAGTTGGCTAAACATATATATATAAGCTTGCAGAATAAACAATAAATTTAGATCTGCACTCTGATGCTGGTCTCAGGAGTCTGAATCCCGAGCATCTTCGTGGGCTCTGTCTTCACTTTCCCCCCACTTCCTGGTCCCTGTTCTTAAAGATGTTCCTGATCAATAACTTAGTGATGGCTCCAGCCAGGTGAAGATCACCTTTGCTTTGTTTTCCAAGATAGCAATAAAGGCATCTCCTTATTTCTAAATGTCATCTGTGGCTTCTGTTAAACCCATTTTTACACAGCAAATATAGACTGGATTTTTTTTTATTGTAAAAATCCTTATGTTCTGAAGAAGTACAACCTCGAGAAATTGACTATTGATTCCAGAAGTATTTGCATAGTGAAAACCTAAGACTCTGAACTCTGGATGCTGAGCAAGGGCATTGAAACCCAAGCTCTGTGCCAGTGGCAGGTCAGCTGCTTGATTTCTCTGAGCCCCCATCTATACCAAAGACTTCCTGTCATAGGCATTTGGATAATAAATGCAAAGCACGTAGAATGAGCATAAATACTACACTTAGAAAAATGCTGCAGATGACTTTCCTACCCCGAAGTTGATTGTCTTGTCTGTGTTGATAAAAAGCTACACAAGATGTCATTGCAAGGAACACACTTATTTTACTCTCTGAACCCCAGTTTCCTTCTCTTAGCAGAGGAGGAAATGAGAGCAGACAGACTGAGGTCCGTGGAGAATCTCCTGACCAAGGGCTTAAGAGCTATTGAACCCCAAGTGCCCACATCACTTCCAACTCTCGTCCCAATACATGCTGGGATACTCTTAATTATCAATGCTTAATACCATGTCACTGGAGATGACTTCTAAACACATTTGTCTCTCTTCCTACATGAAACTTTCAATTTCATCAGTTATAAATAATGGCTGCTGACAATTTATTCTGACAAGTGTTTGAGCGGTTGCCGGTAATAAATTCATTTTATCAATGTGTTTGTTATAGATCATGACTTAAATTAAGCAGTTAAAAATATAAATACTAATTGGCCCGTGTGATAATTAATCTTGACTGGATTGACAGATGCCTGGAAAATTAGCATAGCGTGTTTCTGAGGCTGTGTGGGAAGGCTTTGACAGAGATTGGCATGTGGGTCCGTGAACTGCGTGGGGAAGACTCACTCTGAATGGGGGTGGCCCCACGAAGCAGGCTAGAGGCGCATACAAAAGAGAAAGAAGCTCACGCAGAGACACGCTCACTGCTTGTTAAAGCAGGCGCGCTTTTCGATGCTGCTCTTCCCCTCCAACATCAGACTCCATTCCTGGGCTGTTGAGCATGGCCTCCCGTCAGTTGCTTTCAGAGGAACTACAAGGCTCTTAGCCTCAGACTGGCTACATCATCAGTTCGTCTTGTTCTGAGGCTTCCAGCTTCTTGAACTAAGCAGTTGCCATCTTCCTCAGCGCTCCAGCCAGCAGATAGTCATTGCGAGACCACCTAGCTTCTTATCTGTAAGCCCATATAATAAATCTCTTCTTATAATTATAGATATTCCATTGGCTCTAGTCTTCTGAAGACCTTTGACTAATACAAACAATCATGTTCACCTTCCTAATAAATGGCCACAGATTTAAGACAACAATTTGATATAGACATATTCTAGATAGCAACTCAAGAAGCCCCGTCAATATCCACAAGTTTCTTTGGGGATGATTCTTGAGATCCTGCCAAGAGGTTGGGTTAAGACATCTGATTTAGAATCATAAGGAGTAAATCAAAGTCTAGACAGGGACATAAACTCAGTCCCTTCGGCACAAGACCTGGAGCCAAGCTTACATTGTCCTGACTAGAAATGAGGACATGCCTCCTTCTTTGGAGATACCAGGCTTTTGTAAACACCCAGTCCAGCTGGGATGTTACCTCCCAATCATATTATAATAAAACTCAGACACACAGTTCACAAGAAACCAAACCATCACCCCAGACCTTTGCACTGCTAGGGCAAGGCAAACTTTCCAGACATTAGAGGAACCAACATTAAAAATAAAACAAAACAAAACAAACCAACAACAACAAAACAAAACAAAACAAAAAACCACATTCAGTAGCTAAATAAAGAAGTCATTTTAAAAATCAGAAAAAGATGTAAAGAATAAAAATTCTGACAAGCTATGTAAAAGCAAAACTTAAAATGTGACACAAAATATCACATGGAGCCAGCCATCACCTTCTAATGGAACAGCCACCCCCCCCCCAAATTTCAGGCACATTTCTAATGCCCCACAAAGCTCCCGGAAACCAGTCAGTATTTGCCATGTGACTACGTGGCCCATTAATTTGTTCTGTTATTGAGGGATGTGTTTTGTAGGGGATTCCTTCTTTGGGGTAGGAGGAAAACCTGGTTATGGATGAGATGGCCTAGTAGTGTTAAGAGGTCATCTAGGGTGGTGTAGCAGGCTGTACACACGTGAGAAATGTTCCCGCAGAAAACCCCGTTACAGTGAGAGAGCCTGACTCTCAAGCGTTCACTTGTCAGAGTAAATCACCAAATGATTCATGAAGAAGATCCTCATAGTGTACTTCCTTTAAAACCTGAATCATCTGGACTAGTGAGTGACTCAGGCAGTAAAGACACTTGCCTCCAAGCCTGACGACTTGAGTTCAATCCCCTGATCCGACATGGTGGAGACAGGAAAAGAGATCCAGCTCCAGCAAGCTGTCCTCTGATTTCCTCATGCAAGCACACACAGAGACAGACACACAAATAAACAAATGTAGTTGTTTTTAAAATCTGGAATCATCTTCTAGTCCCCATAAAATTAATGTTTTTCTTGTATATTTGATAACATTTATTTATTTATTTATTTATTTATTTATTTAATGCTTTGTGTTTATTTCATTCTCGCTACATCCTTTAAGGTGAGACAAATATTTCACAAATACTGAAGTCCTAGGACGTGAAGGAGAGGGGGACTCATGCCTTCTGTTTTTCCACCAGTTACAGTCATCTTCATCAATAGAATACCAGTCACCATCAATCACCACGTGGGGCTTGGTAAACTGCACTTCCTCTAGCTGTCTTCTCACCTGGGCATAGTACTGCTGCTTCCACAGGCCAATTATCCACAGGTTAGAGGCAGGGCATTGGAATGCAGAGCACAGCTTCAACATCCCCGATGTACTGAAGTCATTCTTCACCAGGTTTAGGCTGTTCAGGTGTGGGTTGCAAGAGAGGGCCTTTGACAAGGCCTCACAGCAGCTGGAAGTCAACTCACCGGCCCCCAACCCAAGTCTCCTCAGGGAGCTGCTACTTTGCTTCAGTCCCTCACACAGGGTTATGACTCCTTTGTCACCCAGGGCGTTGTTACCAAGATCCAAGCTTTTTTTTAAGTGCTTTGTGGTTGTGATCATGCAGGCCAGATCCTTGCAGCAGTTCTCCGTTAGCTGGCAGTCCACTAGCTCCAGTTCTTGAAGGCAACAAGTTGGCTCCTTTAAAGCATCACACAGTAGCTTCATTGCACTATTCCCTACAGAGTTCATGGCCAGGCTCAGGTGTGTCAGCTTTCTGTTGCTTATAAGTAACAACACCAGGAAGCTAGGCATCATCTACAATGTTGCAGAGATCCAGTATCAGCTGCTGGAGAGCACATTCTGGATTCCTCATGAACTGGCACAACTGTTGCACTTCTTCAGTCCCCAGGCTGTTGTTTGACAGGCACAGGTGAGTCAAGTTCTGGTTGCTGCAAAGGGCTGAGGCCAGAATGTGGCAGCAGACAGGTGTGAGGTCACAGCTGTCCAGTATCAGCTTCTGCAGTGGACACACTGAGCTACTCAAGGCATCCCGAGGGATATCATGCTCTTTACTCCCACCTTATTTCTGGACAGGCTGAGACACTTTAGGCTGGTGGTTGAAAAAAGGAGTGTGGAGATCATCTCATAAGCAGTGAGGGTTAACTCACAGGAATCCAACCTCAGAGTCTCCAGGGAGCAGCTTGGATGTTTCAGGGCACCCCCCGCTAACTTGATGTCGTCGTCCTTCATGGGAGTGTTCCCTAGATCGAGGAACTTTTAAGTTCCCATTGCTAACAAGGAGCATCCAGAGACCCAGACCCTACCTCTGCACTCTTAAATGTAAGCTTCTGTATACTGCAGAATGAATTCCTCAGCTCCAGGCACAGGATCTTCATGGCGCATTTGTGCGTGATGCTGTTGTCCAAGTCCAGCTCCTTCAAGTTTGGGTGGGTGCTGAGCACAGAGCAGAACTTTTCCCACCACTCTATGAGGAGGGGCTTGCATTGTGTCTTCTGGAGAGCAGCAAGAGGGCACAGCTCGAGAGTATTATCCACTGAGAAGAGGTCTCTGATACCCACCTGGATTGCCTTCAAGTTCTGACAGTGCTGGAGACAGTAGGAAGATACCATCAGGTCCATCTTCTGGATAATCAGAATCCACACTTCTTGGAAGCTGTTGAGAGCCATGTGAACAAACTCTTCATTCTGAGGTTCAAAGAGATAGTAGAAGGCATCCAGGGTGTCCATCGGGCTGGTGCCATTGACTTGCTGACCTATCAGAGAGACCCAGTGTTGGAGCTTCTGCTTAACAGTCGGGGTCATGGGACATCCAAACAGAACCTCCAGAGTCTTCAAGATATCCTTGTTCATGAGGCCAAATAAGAAACGCTTCATCCTGAGGAGGTGAGTGTTGTCGGTTCTCTTGACCTCCATGATGCTCCTTTGGTTTTTAAGGAAGGAAAAATACTGATTCCATTCCCCCAGCCCTTCTAAAACACAATATAAGGCAGAAAGAAAACCTCCAGGCTGAGGTGGAAGAACATACAACACTGCTCACTGCTGTGGCCAACCTGGAGAAGGCTGTTCATGTGAAGAGGGCCGAGATCTCAGACTCCTTTAGGCTGAAGGTCTTCAGGTCATCATTGTAGAACACACACCTCATGGTCCACACTCCCTCAGTCACCATCCTGCACAAACCCACTAGGGTAATTGCCTCTTCCTGACTGATAGCACTCTGGGAAGGCCTTCTCAAGGTGAGCTGGTGGAACACCAAGGTGGCATACAAACTGGTGAGAGTCTGGCAGGGTAGAGTACATCTCTTTCACAGCTTTGTCTGCAGCTGTAGAGCCTCACAGACCAGTGAGCATATGGAGGGGCCTGGCATTGGTCAAATAGCTGGTGATTTTCTATCGTGGAGTGGAAGACTTGCATTCTCTAATAGTCATCGGAGATGTTCTCAAGGACCAGCTGAGATCTCTTTGATGCAGACAGTCCTTCAACCGGTATATAGAGGGGGGGACACCACCAATGACTTGAGCTTTTCTCAGCCTGTGTTTCTGGAGGTAATGAGGAGAAAGGACTGGGGTAGGAGGGCCTTCCTCAGGAGGCTGCACATCAGGACTTATGGGCTGTTCATCCTTCCAGTCTCTGGAGAGTGTCATATCGTCACGTTGGAGGACAGAGTCCATATTGTCTAAACCATCTTTGACAAACAAGAGTCTTTCTGGTTGGGACATGATCTTTGTCACTGGAACCCAGGAGTCTGGACACTCCTTGGCAATCAGCTGTGCCAAACTGCTCTTCTCTGTCCACTTTATTTCTCTAACAGAGAAGAAGAAGACATAGGACATGTCTCGGTAGAGTTTACCCTGTGCCCAGCCCAGAACAATACTTCTAGTCATAGCTGACTTCCAACTCCTGTTCTTCCATGTAGGATAATGGTGTGAGGCCTGAAGTTTTTCTGGGATGGTTTAAAAGCATAAGACAATACTTTCATCTCTGGGCTGACATAGTTAGATCCACACTTGTGTCAAATTTAGCTATCTGGTGGGCCTTGTAGTCTTGTAGGTCACCTTGTTTACCTGCCTTTGTCACTGCATCTTCTTCCTCAGATTGTAAGGCTTCTGAATGTCTGTTCCCAGTCTAGTCCTTTGTCTTTTGGAGTTTTGTTGGTTTTTTTTTTTTTTTTTTTTTTAATCTTATCATCTTTTTCTAGAGGAGTCATTGTGCTTTCTGATGTCACTTCCTGCTCTGATCCTTCATCTTTCAGGATTATTTTATCATCTTTTTCTGGAGGACTCACTGTGCTTTCTCTAAGTGAAGATCCTACTTTCTGCAAACCCGCAACCATCACAAAAAGAGAGCCAACTCTGCCTTGATAGCATTTATTAATGATTTTCTTACATGTTTTATGCTTTTTTTGTTCCATAACAAATGTAAATTAAGAGAGTATCAGTATTAGGAAGCTTGCCACTTTTTGTATTTCACTTATTTATTGTGTGTGCTTGCTATGTGTGTGTGCATCATGGCTCCCGTGGTGTTGGAGTTTTCTGGCTGGGCTGTCATTGCAAAACCAGTAATATTCCTAAGGCATAAATGAAGTTTCCAGTCCAAACATTTGCTCTACTCCAGAATCTCTCAATCTGTACTATTCAGAGAGGTGACCCTCAAACTTTTTAAATTCACACCGTCTTACACATAGCATCAAGGCAGTTTCATCTCGTTAAGAAACTACAAAAGACACAATTGGTTGTGTCTTTGTAAATATTAACACTTAGAACTGCAGAGGGTTCCTAATTACAGTGGTTCATCTTCAGAGTGGTACAAATGTTAATTTTGGTGCTTCCCCAGGTTGTCTATAAGTGATAAGACATGTCGTGTGTGATGGCTAATCCTGGTTGTCAACTTGGCACACCCAAGAAGAGAGAGCCTTAACTGAGAAGCTGCCTCTATCAGATTGAGCTATGGCGTATCTGTGGGGTATTTTCTCAGCTGTTACTTTGTGTAGGAGAGCCCAGCCTACGATGAGCATCATTCATCCCTAGAAAGGTGGGCGGAGCTATAATAAGAAAGGTATCTTAACACGAGCCTGGGATCAAGCCAGTAAGCAGCACTCTTCCACGGTCTTTTCTTCAGTTCCTGCCACTAGATTTTTGCCCTGGCTTCCCTCGATGGTAGACTGTAAGCCATTAAGCCATATGAACCCTATCCCCCCAAGATTGCTTTTAGACTGGATGTTTTATCACAACAGAAAAATAAACCAGGATAGCTTGTGGTGCTAGGCAGGGTTGTGTCAACCCCCCCCCCACCCCCACCCCCGCCTCCAGTCACTGGACTTGAGGAGAAGAGAGGAAAGCAGCCAGAATTCCACAGTATGCTGCTGCTGTGTTGCTGAGCAAAGACTCCTGGTAAGCAGAGTTTGCAAGTGTATTTCCAAATTATGCTGTTTCTGTTGGTTGTATTCATGATAGTTGCATCTGGACATAACATCATTGTATGTTAGGGAGCTTGTGTAATACTATCAATGCATACATACGTACACACATGCAAACATATATGCAAATATTGTATGTTGATGTCATTTAAGCTACCAAACATACATATGGAACATGTCTTGTCTGGGCACTGCATGGTAACCACAGGTGTCTTAAAATGCAGAAAGAGTCGAAAATGGGCACAAGTTCTGGGCAGGTGGGTGGGAAGAGGGCAGAGCAGGTCAGAGAGGTAAGCCCTCAGTTAAACAGAGCTAACAATGGGTACACAATCTTTATAGCAGCAGTCTCAGAGCTGGCTCCTTTGAACGAGCACCAAGGTGACAGAATGAGCTGGGAATGAGCAATGTGACCTGGGGAATAGGTCCTTACCCCACTTCTGAGCCCAGCCACCACCCCAGGCTTTTAAATTTTCAAAGCAGAGAAAGCATTCAAATGGCTTGCATGCAATATTCACCTACATCTTTCTGTCTCAAACACAACAGCTGTTCCCCCTATGCCTACCAAAAATGACTCCTGTCTGTGAGATGGAGAGTAGCATCAGGCCTTTCGTGACCTCTTCTTCAGCTGTGTTGGCAAGTGGTGCCTCTAAACACCATAACTGAAAATCTGCTTTATTTTCTTATAAGACTTTGTTTTGATTTTATGTGTGTGAATGTTGCATCACACATGTGCCTGGTACCCAGGAAAACCAGAAAAAGGGAGTTGAATGCCCTGGAGCTTGGGTCCCAGACAGTTGTGAGCTGCCATGTTGGTGCTGGCAACTAACAAAACTGAGTCCTCTGCAAGAGCAACAAGTGCTTAAATGTCCTGAGACATTTCTCTAGCCCCAGAAATCTATTTAAATATTTAATGAAATGTAAATTTCATAAGCATTTAGTAATTACCATAATTTATTTTGAAGAAACAAGCATCCGCTTTTTCCCCTTGTAAGACAGTGTCTGAGTTAGGGTTTTATTGCTCTGAACAGACACCATGACTGAGGCAACTCTTACAAAGGACAACATTTAACTGGGGCTGGCTTACTGGTTCAGAGGTTCAGTCCATTATCATCAAGGCAGGAACATGGCAGCATCCAGGCAGACATGGTTCAGAAGGAGCTGAGAGTTCTACATCTTCATCTGAAGGCTGCTAGCAGAAAACTGGCTTCCAGGCAGCTAGGATGGGTTTTTTTG
>CM052719.1:25014553-25028803 GCA_028551405.1 Uromys caudimaculatus | reverse complement strand
AGCCCAGAACTCAGAGCCTTCTCAAACAGAGTCTGAAGACTAAACTCTTTTGTTCCAGTCTTCTGCCACATTCAAGGCACTAGTTCCTCACTAGACATTAGCCTGTAAGTACCTTAACCTTGGACTTCTCAGCTCCATGGCTGTGAGTAACCAGTTTCTGTTATTTACAACTCCTCCAATCTGATGTAGTTTGTCACAGCAGCAAGGACAGACTAAGATAATTGGTCATTAAGAGTTATTTTCAGAGACTGGAGAGTTGGCTCAGTCATTAAGAGAACTTGTGAAGGACCCAAGTTCAAGTTCCAGCACCTATATGGCTGTTCACAGCTGTCTGCAAATCTAGTTTCAAGGGATCCAATGCTCTCTTCTGCCCCCTGTGGGTACCAGGCACATAAGTGGTATACATACATACATGCAGGCAAAACACACACACACACACACACACACTTGAAATAAAATATAAACATTTTTCTTATACAGTAGAAATCTAAAGTGTCTACATATATAAAGGTGATCTAAATGAAATCGCAAAACAATGGGGGAGACAGAGTCCCAAACTGGACATCTCTTGTCACCAAATGAAGCTTCCAGTCCCAAATTTGGGTTACATCTAATTGAATTGTTGGCCAAAGAGGGCTCACAGGAATCCCCAAATAACACAGGCTATTGCCAAGACTATATATAGGCTGCTCTCCACAAACTGACAGCAAAGTCCCATTGCTGAAGACAACATCTACACAACTCATTCAACATGGTGCTGCTGAGCTGATCCCTACACCAGGCCTTCACCCATATGTTCTAGTGCCTTTGGAACAAGGACGTACTCTGCACATTATCAAGAGAAATGTAAGCGCCAAGCCAGCCACAAACCCTTGATCTGTAACAGTGTAGCAGCTGGACAACAACAGTAAGTATCTACTTTTGCATGTTGGCCAGAAGGCTTTAGCATCCAAGACAACAGGTAAGCTAGGGTGGAGAGGGATGAAAGGGGGACAAAGGTGAGGTGGAGAAGAGCAGACCCCTCCACTGAGGGGGAGGGAAGTAGAAACAGGACACTAGGAAGTCAAGTCTCGACCAATGTGGTTCTTGAAAAACAGGTGACAAGTGGCCCTTGTGAACTCTCTGCTTGACCTAACTACCCATTTGGAACCCCAGGACTGTTCGTTGTTCCCAAGAGGACAGGTTGATGAGGAAGCACTCTTGACAATATCTAGCAAGAGGTTGAAGGCACTAGGCAACAGTCCATCTTCCCAAGCCAATGTCTCCTGAAGCATGTGCACTTAGTAGGACACAGTTGCTTATTCTATATTAATATGCAAGGTTTTAGACCCTGCCCCACACCAGCTGACCTGGAATCCATATGGAGAAAAAGTCTTAGGAAACTGTTCTTATAACAAGATATATACAATATATATTATGCATATTATTTTATATCTTATATATATCTTATATATTATAAATGTATATGTTATGTATATATATCATATATATCTTATATGTATTTACAATATAAGAAAATTAAGTACTTAATGTATACAATATTAAGTATCAACAAGCCAAAGTTGATACTTAATATTGTTGTCTAGCACTACACAGTTACAGATGTGTTTGTGTGGGTTTGTGTGTGTGTGTGTGTGTGTGTGTGTGTGTGTGTGTGTGTGTGTGTGTGTGTGTGTATATCAAGCATATATCTTAAGCACATGATGGCTTAAGAAATAAGTGCTCTTCTTGGAAAGAGTGGTTCTGTTTCTGGATCTAATGGGAAGCATCTTAGCAAGTGAAGCACACTGCGTTGTATCTTCAGGCCTCAGACATTTTCACTGTTTCCATTTTATGCTCCAAGATTCTGTAAACAGCACTACAACAAAGAGAGACATGCATGACCTAATCATATGACTTTATGAAAATGCTGTAGTGCATATCGATATGACTTTCACAAGGCACTCCTATCATAAACCTGGAGACGGAATTTAGTTCAGAAAGCAATAATCTGAAACACTGAATTTCTTTGTAGGGCTGCTCTGAGACTTCATTACACCGTGTTATTAAAAACTACTCAAATTGAGCTGATCCTGGCTTTCCATCATGTTCCATCTGTCAGAGAGTTAATAGAATTGCTAATTGAATCACAGCTATTATGTGAGACCTTGAAATTAAAAGAGGTAGATTCTCATTTTTATTAATCCTGAGTTTTAACTTCATGTTAACGTGTTATTATTTATATCTTTATAATAAAGTGTATTTAAATATAAACGTTAGCAAGATTTTTTATAACTTAAGCCAAACTGCTATATTTCCTTTTCTATATTTTTATTGCATTTATTTATTTTTTGTTAGAATAATATAGATTAATTGTATAAAATTATTAGAGTGCTTGGTAAAGTCTAAGGGATAATAAATAAATAACTTCACCATTTGGAAAAAGCTATAATTAGTCATTTATTTTTATTGTCTTCATTTCTATGCACGTAGAGGTTTTCTTTTTAATAAAACTGGAATGATTCACTATGAATCATGGCATCTTTGTTTTTAATTTAACATAATTACAGCTATAAAAGAGGTTAGTTATGTCCTTAAACATTCTGGACAAGTATGACATTTTATTTATTAATCCTCTCAGGTATAAGCAACGTATATTGGTTCCTAGTCATTTTCTACCATAGAGTAGTGTCGTGCATGCCCTGTATACAGGCTTCGTGCTTATTTGAGATTGCCCTCTCAGGCATTGTCCAGGAGGAGATGTTCTGGATCAATGAGAAGAACATGTGAACCTTTGGTGATGCTTTACTGAATCACTTTTGAGAACTCTTCTTTGTTAGCTTCTCGGCCTTTTGACTGAGATCAACTGTAGAAATGGTCTCTGGGTCGCTTTTAATTCTCTATCCTCCCAAACCATATCAATTAAACTCACCGGTTATCTTTCAAGAGATCTTGTTTCCCTTTTCCTTCGGACCTTATTGTCTTATGGCTGTCCTTGGAACTTGCTCACCCCACAGATCTTATTCTGGTCTCTCAAAGCTACCATTCCCCTTCCTCTTCCTCCTCCCCTTCCTCCTCCTCTTCCTCCTCCTCTTCCTCCTCCCCTTCCTCCTCTTCCCCCTCCTCCTCGTCCTCCTCCTCGTCCTCCTCCTCTTCCTCCTCCTCTTCCTCCTCCTCCTCTTCTTCCTCCTTTTTCTCCTCCTCCTCCTCCTCTTTCTCCTCCCCTTCCTCCTCCTCTTGCTCCTCCTCTTCCTCCTCCTCCTCTTCTTCCTCCTCTTTCTCCTCCTCCTCCTCTTTCTTCTCCTCTTCCTCCACTTCTTCCTCCTCCTCTTCCTCCTCCTCTTTCTACCTCCTCCTCCTCCTCCCCCTCCCCTTGCCACCTTGCTCTTCCTTATTAGGTTTTTGGGGATGACTTTTTCTTCAAATGCTTTTATTTCCTTATCTTGGATTACCTTTTCCTCCCTTTGAATGACCCACAGGCATTGATCTCACAAAACACAGCATTGCAGAACTGGCTTCTGTGGTTGTATCTCGCATTTAAAATGCCCATGTCTTCATACTATTGTGTTAGAAACCCAATCTTTTGGCATCCATAGCAGAAAACTACCCAAGTTTGGCACAGATGCCTCACAAAGCTGGATGGACAACGTCACATGGACCTGGCCCTCGGCCGCCTTTGTGTAAAGGGCTGTTCTTTTATTTCTCAATAGATGGAGCCATACTTCCTGTCATGATAATGGCACCTAAGATCTGCCCCATGCTGGTTTCTGGTGTCATTTCTCTTTACAGCTGCTCCGGGACCCTCCAACCACACATGCTCCAGGTTCTGCAGCCCTGTGAGTTCATTGCTATCCTTCCTTTCTGACCAAATTCTACATATGCTTTGAGTCAGCCAGTGCGCTTCACAAAGCCTCGCCAACTCTTCTGCTTAGAACAAGTCCCTCTCATCAGCAGCACCTGCAGAACCCTCCTTCATCTGATGCTTCCAAACGTGCTCCCTTCTGGGTCAGGGTAGCTCCGTCGATTAGGCATCAGAAACGTTCCTGACCCTCTGGGGGAACCACACACACCAAGCCTTTCATGTGTTCACCTGAGCCTCCTCTTCTGTCTACACCACCCAGCCAAGATACCAGCCCGCCACTGAGCCCAGCAGAGGTCTGTGGTATGAATGGATTCCAAGCAGAAGACACAAAAATGAAGAAGATGGGAGAAGGGTTGGGAGCCGCCCTCTAATAGAGGATTACATTTAAATACATTAAAGATGGGATCTGTCATATGGGTTAGCATAAGCAACAATGACCTCGTCATTTCCATCCAACAGTACAGATGTACGTTCTCACTGTCTTAAAAATAGGTCCATGATGACAGCGCAGGATTGATGGATGGAAGCGCAGGATTGACGATTGAAACTAGGATTGTTGCTATATTCAGCCCTGGGGACCTGGGGAATGTCGAGAAGGAATGTTCAAAATCCTGACTCCCAAGAGCCTGTAAACCAGTTAAACAATAGCAAGATGAGCTTATCTAGGACAAGAGAGACCCTGGGTGACAATGCCAAGCCAAGCCTGGAAATGGCTCTTTTTCTACCCTGGGAAGCTGAGGTGCTGCTCACGGTAGGGGTCAAAGAAGAAACTGCCCATGTGTCACTCCAGTGCCCTCTGGCCCCACGAGTGGGAATTTCTTTTAAATATCTTACTATATGGGACGATAGAAAGAAAAGAGTCCAATGATCTACTGCAAGCCTAACAGAGCTGCAACTGGGAGTGCACGAGGAAGGGTCACGTGTCACGTTCAATAGGCGAGCGCAGGAGAGCAGCTGCGAGCAGGAACAGTTTCCAATGACAACCACCAGGTGGCAGAACAGAACGCAAATGTCTCCGCAGTAGAGGTCAGCACTCCCTTCCCCTTAGGTGAGCAGTTTTGTGTCCCTAGAAGTTTGCTTATGGAAAGAGTCAGGGTTGACACCATCGAGACTGAGACTGTAATTCAAGGCGTCCGTTTCACTCGTAACTTAATTTTACATTAAAAACAAACAACAAACAAAAGCTTCCAGAAGAATGAGCTACCCTTGTAGGATGGCACCTTGAGATCCAATTGTTGAATTTCCAGAAATGTAACGTTTTAATTAGAATTAAATTATATCAATTACATTTCCATAACATATAATTAATCACCTTATATTTAAATTAAAGAACTTGTCATTTCCTCTTTTACTTTGTTACTTCCTGTGCTCTTGAGTCTCCCATTTATGGGGCCTGTGTGCGAAAAATACTGTGCAATGAGGTGCTAGGGCATGTCTCCTCTCAGGTTGGGAACTCGAATTTGGCTCTGGGAAGAAATGATACATTGTGCTACAAATCCACTCCTTTGAGGCTGGCTGTTAACCATTCACTGATTATTAATGCATGAGTTATGACGGAGACCACCAGATAAGTTTCAGTGGGGGACAGACACGAGAGTTATGCTTTTAAATTTGTTTCAGTAATAACTCAGACACAGCAAAACACATTGCTAGAGAGCCAGACTCTGTAGTCGGCATTCGGGATTTGAGTCTGTGTCCTGCTGTTCATGAATCACACACTGTGGGCCACTGGTTCTTCATGCCCATTCCTTCTTCTGCCAAAAGGATGTAGTAGAACCTAGTTTACGTGGTCATTTCAAAGACTAAGAGAATTAATGTACTGAAGTTACCTTACCTGGCTATATCTGCTGGCTAATCTTTTTGGTTGGTTGGTTTTGTTTTGGTCTTATGAAACAGGATTTCTCTGTGAAGCCCTGGCTATCCTGGAGCTCACTCTGTAGACCAGGGTGGCCTCAAACTTAGTGATCTGCCTGCCTCTGTCTCCCAGGTGCTGGGATTAAAGGCGTACACTACCATGTCCATCCAGCAAGCCAGCTAGTCTTACTGCTAAGAGACAGTGGAAAACATTGAAGTCACAATGATACATATGGCAGAGACAAATTTGAGTCAATCTGAAGACTGTAAATCCATTTATAATCTTACTAGATTTTTAAATTTAATTTCGCGTCACGGTTTACCTTCATTTTCTGGGGATAAATAAAGATGAAACATAGTATCAGATTCATTATTTGGTACTGCCAGAATAATAATTTTTTACTATCACACATTGCTTCTTCAATATTTGGAGAGTGGGTTTAAAATTCCCAAGGTTCAAAAGCTTTTATCTTATTTCCTAAAATGTTTTGTAAATATCAGAAATACTGTCAGGCTTTGTCCAAATGCGTGCTATTATCACCAAGGCAGGTCTTAAAGTGCCTGAGGCACTGAGGTTGCTCAGAAAATGGGTTCCTGTAACCCCACAGTCTGATTTGTCAATTGAGAGATCAGGAATATGTCTCAGCATAGTGGGCTAGTCTTTGAAAACAAATTCAAAAAATGGTCTCTCACAGAGGCAGGAAGAAAGGAAAAGGGCAGAGGGTCACTCGTGGGACTCATCAAACAAGGCAAAACAGAAACTGCCTGTGAGACACAAAAAGCCTGACAAATTAGGCATGAATTTTGATTGATGCAAAATGCAAAATGCCTGCTGGTGTATCGTAAAGCAGGTTCTAGAAAATTTGGAGAAAGTTCGGCTAGAATATGGCTCAGTAGCTAGAGCATGTCAAGCATGAAGCCCTCAGAGTTTGAGCCCCAGTGCCACATATACCAGACATGGTGGTACAGCCTGTGATCTCAGAGCTCAAGAGGTAGCGTCAAGAGGATCAAGGATTCAAGGATGTCCTTGGCTACTATGAGTTTGAGGCCAACCTGGGCTACATAAGAAACTGGTGGGAGACAGATCCTCCGTTAAGTACTAGTCTGTCTTGAGACCAAAAGAAATCTCAGTCCCCCTCTAACCTCATTTCCGAGTGGCAGTAGGTATTGGAAAACTGTGTGCTAATTTTGTCAGAGATGGCCAACCCACCTCAACACCCCACTGTTCAAGCTCAGAATGCAGTAATCTCACTCTGACTGCCACACAGAGCTGACTCCTTGGCCCCAATTACGCTGTGAGGCCAGTGGCACATTATCTCTACCCAACACTGCAGAAGTGCTCTTCTAGTGTAGTTGCACACACCTGCAGTCTCAGTGTTCCGGAAGGCTGAGGCACAAGTTCAAGGTCAGCTTGGGCCTCATTTTCCAACTCTGCTTCTTTCTCACAGACAAACAAACAATTATTAAATAAATACAATAAATTGAAGCATACACCACATGCACATACATGCATTGCACAGGCACACACATATGTATACACACATAGGTATGTGCATGTGTGTACACGTTTGCATGCACAGGTATGCATGTGCACACATACAAATACATATGTGTAACACACACACACACACACACACACACACACACCTGCACATGTGCAAACCAAACTGAAAGGAAAAGAGTGGTTCCCCAAGCCGGAAGAGAAGTGTTCTATCAATCTATAATAAATACTACGTGTTTCAAATCTAATGCCATCATACTGTACTCACACAAGTCCACACTCTGGCCCTGGAGTTCTTAGGGCTTCTATACTAGACTGCACACACAGCCATTTTTAGAATTCCTTCTGCCACATGGTACATTCAGCGCTTGGGGACAAGCACATGACATTCCAAGTCACTTGAGGCTACAGCTGTCTTACAGTCACTATCTCATTGGGAACTATTTTGGCTCCCATGCAGCTGCTGGTGGAGCCCAGCGGGGTATATCTATGCACGGCAGTATGGTGACAGAAGAGTGGGGACAGCAAGGGACACGGGCAGAGCTAGAGCCACAGCCCCTTGGGGAGCTTGGGAAATTTAAGCAAACGGACATTATAAAGCTAAATCCATGTTTATAGCTGAGTAGGTGTAAAGAGCATAAGCAGGTTAATTCTAAGTGGAGTTTTTAGGTTGCATGCAGCCCGCAGTTCAGATGTAAACACGATGGCCATCTTTGCTACCATGCTTCCGTGCTTCTTTGTGTGTCTTTTTTGCCTGTCATCCCACTATTGCTACTATTTATTTTGAAAGGATTTCAAAGATACAGAAAAGTTGAGAAATTGTTTTGAAAATAAATTATAACACTACTCACCCAGAGCCTCCAAATATGAACATTGTGTTTCTCATACACACACAAACAGAGAGAGAGAGAGAGACAGACAGACAGACAGACACACTCATCATCCTCATCATCTGATCTGATTGCCTATAAATTGCATACTTGATCCTTCCTCCTTCCTGAAAACAAGACCCCACTTACCCACAATTGTATTCAGTTTTTAAAAATTAGAAACTCAGTATTAATACTATGGTAGCATTTGACCCACAGGACATAGTTAATGTAGCCAATTGTCTCCCTGTCACACACTTGACATACCTATCCATACATATGCGCGCACACACACACACACACACACACACACACACGCACACATCCTTCTGGTCCTGCCAGATAGTTGCCTAGGATGTTTCATTCTGGGCCTGACAGATTAAAGACTTCAGATCAAACACTTGGTGTCAGAGTTGTGTGTTTTCAGTTCCCCTCCTGACTGGATTCCTGTTCGGCTCCTAAGTGAGGAATAACACAGGGTGATGTCATGCTTTTCCTTAAGCCTCCTGTTGAAGAACATGTGCCGCATCTGGTGAGGTAAATTTAATCTTTAAAGGTGGTATCTGGACATCTGTTCTCCTGCAAAAACTGCTACGTCAGCCTTGGCAGTTAAGCACTACAGCTGGGACGAACTAGACACAATGTCCTTTTCCTCTTCAAAAGTTTCACCTGCTGTGGCCATCCCCAGTCCCGCTTGCCTGGTTATACTGATAGCTACTAGAGCAGAAGTTCTAACCCCACCATCCCTTGGTTACTAGCTGGCAACCCACTGCTCCTTTCAACAATGTTTCCTTATGCATTTCTATTAATATTCCCACTCATGGATTCTAAGGTCATGTTTCCAGAGTTGGCCAATGGTAGCAGCTGTCATCTGTTCTCTTTCTTTGTGTGCATGGACATGTGTGTGTGTGTGTGTGTGTGCGCACAAGCATGTGTGTATGTGTGTGTGTGCATGCAAATGTGTGTGTGCATGCGTGTATGTGTGTGTATGTGCACGCATGTGTATGTGTGTGTGTGTGTGTGCACGCATGTGTGTATGTGTGTGTGCATGCACATGTGTGTGTGCACGCATGTTTGTATGTGCGTGTGTGCATGCATGTGTGTATGTGTGCGTGCATGTGTGTATGTGTGCATGCATGTGTTTATGTGTATGTATGTGTGTGTGCACGCATGTGTGTATGTGTGTGTGTGTGCACTCGTGTGTATGTGTGTGTGTATGCTTGTATGTTTATATGTATGTGTACAAAAGCCAGAGGTCAACTCCCATCGCTCTCTGCCTTATCTCTTGAGGATCGGCACCTAGAACTTGCCTATCTGGCTAGACAGTGGTTCTCACCCTGTGGGTAGTGACCCCTTTGGGACACTTCTATCTCCAAAAATATTTACATTACAATTTATAATAGTAGCAAAATTATAGTTATGAAGTAGTAACCAAATGACTTTATGGTTGGGGCGTTCATCACAACAGGAAGGTATAAAAGGATCACGGCATTAGGAAGGGTGGGACCCACTGAACTAGACTCTTTTTATCTGGTCAGAGAGTTCTGGGGACCATCCGTCTCCTCCTCCTCAGAGCTAGACTGCAGGTGTGCGCTGCTGCATCCGACTTTTCTGTTTTCTCTGAGAACTGTTTTATTCTTATGCTCATGCACAAGTGCTTTATGAGCGGAACCATCTCCCCAACCCCAGGATGTGTGTCCACATCATTCCTGGTAAAGTGCTGCAAACCTGAACCCAGCTCTCCCAGACGCCCAGCAGCCTGCGACGGAAAGTGACGAGTATGAGATAGACAGGCTCGGGAGAGGTGGCTCCGCTGCTCTGCCAGAGGACTCGTGCTAGATTCCCAGCGCCCTCAGGGTGACTCACATCGCAGCTCCAGGGGACCAGACACTCTCTTCTGGCCTGTGTAAGTAGCAGGCAAGTACATGGTGCACATACACACAGGAAGAACAGTATTCTTAACCACTGAGTCATCTCTCCAGCATCTGTATAACTTTATAAAAAGTTAAGATTATAGGTTCAGAGAGGAGGCTTGTTGGTAGAGTGTCCCAATGCCCACAGTTCAATTCCTAGCTTCTCGAAACAAACAATTAAATTAAATTAATTATTTAATTAAATTATAAATTACATACATCATAAATTAAATAAATATTTTAAAACAAATCAAAAATTCAGTTAATGATATCTATTAAAATTTTCATGGGTAATAATTTTTTGAAAATATTGTTTTTAAATACTATATTTTGTTTGTGTGAACATAAGCTCCACTTTGACTTTTTAATAAATAAATAACACTTTAATAAAATACCCTTATAAATCTCTCAACAAAAATTGGTGTTCTCATATATAGGTACCCAGAAAAAGACAGTCAATAAGTTGAGTCCAATTAACCTGTGAATGGGCAAATAGATCCTGGTACACAAATGGAAAGGAATATTATTCAGCAATTAAAAAAAATCATTTAGCTATATACCTTAATAAATCAGGTTCTTGAAAATCATGATCACCGTGTTTGAGTTAAATAAATAAGTAAATATTAAATAAATAAATAAATAAATAAATAAATAAATAAAAGAGAGGTAATAAAAAAGAGAAACTTTGGGCTGTAGAGATGGCTCCGTGGTTAAGAGCACTGACTGCTCTTCCAGAGGTCCTGAGTTCAATTCCAAGCAACCACTTGCTGGCTCACAGCCATCTGTAATAGGATCTGATGCCCTCTTCTGGTGTGTCTCAAGATGGCTACAGTGTACTCATATACATTAAATAAATAAATAATTCTTTTTAGAAAAGAGAGAGAGACTTATAGTTTTACCTGTATGGAATTAAACCACGACTTATTCTCTATGCTAATTGTTTTCTTTTATCAGCTACATACAGTATTTTTATCATTGCATTAATTAATGACCCACATTTGTTGAAGAGGAAATTATGAAAACATAACATACAGACCCTCACCATCATGGACTTATTTAAATATTGTACATAAAACCCCTAGCAATAAATAAAACCAGCTTAGCAGGGTATCATGGAGCCTCGTGGTAGAATATCCAGCTAACCCATTTACCATATGCTCCATCCCAGGTTCGACCCCCAGCACCACCAAAACAAAATAGAACTACATGGATGTAAAACTTAAATTGCTGAGTGAATGCACACACTGCCACACAGTGATCTGTTCTGTATGTTTTCAGGCAATATCTGTCCTTTTATCCGTCAATGACAAAAGAGAAAGTCTACAGATGCAGACCACGAAACACAGGCAGTTTCTGTCTGGCTACATCTAGCTGGACTTGCCCCTGGGAAGTCTGCCATCACTTCAGGGGCCCTCATATCAAAGCATCTTATCCCATAAATACATAAATAAACAAAAAAATAATGAAAATAAAAATCCTCTCATAAGTGCCTCTATAACTTAACTCCTTGGGCCTGGAATGAACCACTGAGAACATAATGCACTCTAAACAGAGCCACTAATGGGCGCCACTTGGCAAAGGTCAGTAGATTTCCGTAGGCATGCGTCCTCTTCTGCCCACCCCTCCCCATGAGCACAGCACTTCAAGAGTCTATGCAGGAACGAGCTATGCTGATATTTTTAGTGAAGCCTCCTTTCATGAAAGCCTTGCATTCCAGAGGTCTGACTCAACCGTGCTTTGGTCATATTCTATGAGTCTAATGGTATTACAACGGCTCTGAGTCCAGCTAACGTTTGGACTGGGAATGTCTTCAAAGGCCCGAGTGTTATTTCCCCAGAGGGATCCTGCTGGGGCAAGGGGCTGGAACTTTTAAGAGGTGGTACCTACTGGGAGATTTTTCTGGTGACTGCTGAAGGCTCCTGGAGGATGACAGGACCGAGACCCTTCTTGGCTTTCACTTCCGGCCACGTGCTAAATGGCGTTGTTCCCCCATATGCTATTGTTGTGGGATACACCTCACACCCAAAGTGGCAGAGCCTAACAGTCACAGTCTGAAAGCTCCACACTGATCCAAAGCAAACATGTGCTCTCCTGGCCCTCTAGTAGATCCAGTTTTGTTACAGAAGAAGGGAGTTAACTAACCCGGGATCTCTCTTCTTTTGAGCCCCTTACCTACGGATGAAGAAGGATCTGACTCGGAGAATTTGGGGAAGAGGAAGGAGAAAACAGAATGGGGGAAAAATCTATTCCAGGAAACATCACTGTTGCTGGATTAAGAAAGAGGTGGTGTGCGTTGGCCCTGAGCTATTACCAACTCAGCCTCTAAGACTGAACAAAAAGGTTTAAAGTCCTGCCTACAGACTCATCCATCTTCCTGACCTTAATCTCTACTTCTGCAGCATTCAGCGCTGACACACTATCTGATGTAGACACCTGACCGTGTGCTCATGATGCACTTTGCACACCTGTCTTTTGAACAATTATAGCAGAGCCCAGAAAGCTAGGGCGTAGGAAGCCCTGCAGACAATTTCTGATGTGTGCTAAATGTTAAGAATTACTGTAACTGATGGTTCATTGTTCTAAAATCTCAGCAAGAAAGTTAGGTTCGGGACAACGACAAATACATTTATCAGTACCCTCACAGCTTAGCACTCGATATCTGTTAATTGAATGGATAAGAGACTTGAATAAAGGCATGCACTCTTCTAAGGATTAAACACATGTTCTGTAAATAATTGTGACGACATCAGACTTGAAGTGTGGGGTCCCTGATGAGCGAGACCCAAAGAAGCACTGACAAAACTTCCCTCCTCTCCCAGAAATGAAAGGATAGCCAGCAGAGGCGTGAACTTCATTCTAGTCTCTTTGTAGGATTCAAGTGTGTCTCTAGACAAATGTATGGTTTTTATCTGGTGGAAATCAGAATTCGTTTTATTGTGAAGCAATTAGAAAAGGCAATACAAAACCCATATATCTTATACATGCAGCTTTGAATATACCTCTTCGATTATGGTATACAACACAAAATTGATATTTTTCTAATAAAGGCAATGCAGATTCTTTGGAAAATACAAAGATATTATGAAGAAATAACTGTACTAATAATTTCATTGTTCAGAAGTGTAAATACCCTTAGGGGGTCCCTCTAGTCTCTGTCCCTTCTAGTTTCCTGATTTTCCCTGGACAGTCAAGCCTCTTCATATATAATTATTTTTCTACTGTGAAACTTACAGAGTATTCTCAGTGTTACCCCACAAACCAAATTTCCAGAAAATTTCATACACTGGACACAACTCTAAAATTCAAGACTTAAAACCTGTCCTCCGATTTAAGATGAATACATTGGAGGGGGGGTATAATCTTCTGAGAGTTTGGAATTCTCACAGCATAAATACCTTTGTTCCAAAAAAAAGTGTGACATCGTCTGGCCTTTCCCTACACACAGTCACAGGCAGGCCATCTGCTCCCCCTGACCTTAAGTAATGCCTCAGGCTGCACCAGACTCACACATGGCCATTCATCTTGCTGTGTCTCTTACTGTGTCCTCCAAATAGTTATTTGAAAATAGACACCATAGGCTCCTGCACACCCGCCTTGGGGCTTTCCGTTAAACCTGTCTACACAGGCTGTAACATCCAGTCAGCAGCAGCAGCAGAGGAGAATCCTGTGGCTTTTTCTCCCTCCTCTCACTAAGTCTGCAAGGAGAAGGAGGCATGATGATGAGCAGGAGGCAGGCCACTCAGATAAGGCTGCTGGTGAGAGGGTCATCCAAGGGACAGGCATTGGTGGGGTTTTTGGTTTTTTCAAGAGAAAGCTTTCAGTTCGTAACCCGGGAAACGAGTGAAGCAGAAAGAAGTAAAAGATAAAGTCCACATTCCCTGATCTGGAGTTATCTCTGGTAACACTCTATCTTGCTTCATCCTGTCTGTGCGTGGTCTTCACGTGGTTAAGAATACCGCATAGGAATTTACTTACAATCACAGCAGAACCATTTGTGTGGTGCTGGAACGCATCAATTTACTGACATTTCCCATGGAGACCTTAATGTTATGAAATCAGTCCTCCATCGTGCATTGTGTTTGCTGGAACCATCTTTATCCGTCTGTCTGACTACTTCCCTATACTATTGGGATAGGTTTTGTTTGTGGAAGGACTTGATGAGAGGGTTCGGGGACAACATTTGATGGCTACTCCTGCTACCTGCATCCCAGAGTGCTGCAGCTTGTACCGTCCTGGCCTCAGCCTGAGAGTGCCAAAGAATGAAAACTTCAA
>CM052719.1:24978459-25014453 GCA_028551405.1 Uromys caudimaculatus | reverse complement strand
TTTTGGTTTTTCGAGGCAGGGTTTCTCTGTATAGCCCTGGCTGTCCTGGAACTCACTCTGTAGACCAGGCTGGCCTCAAACTCAGAAATCCACCTGCCTCTGCCTCCCAAGTGCTGGGATTAAAGGCGTGCGCCACCACTGCCCAGCTTGGTTTTCAACACTATGTTTTTTGAGAACAGCACTGGAGCCAGTTCCCAGAACAGGAGTATTTTGGGTGAGGCAGAATTTGTGGTTCTCCTTTAGCTATGTAGAATGTCTTCGTTTCCTCAAGCCACTGTATGTCTTCACAGAAAATCCATCAGCCATCCAACATCTCCACTTAAAATCCTTACAGACTACAGGCACTGGCTCATTAGCTGCCTGGTAGAGTATGGGGCACAGGAGGCTGCCATCTTTGAAGCCATCCCTTAATACTGCACGGATGAGAGGAAACTGTCATGGGCTCAGCCCAGTCCCGTTACCCCAGGCCATGTAACAGATGCAAGCTGAGCCATGCAGAGAATCAGGCCAGGATATGGGTGTGAATCAGCATAATTAGAAAGCGACCCTAATGTTGATGGGTCAGTTCCAGTAATCTCACAGATTTGGGACAGCAGCCTAATGAACTGGCATGGATTCAACTCCAAATTATGAAAGGGCAGTTGTGGCATATGTACTAGCAACTGAAGGCCTGAGGAAGTCCAGAGATGTGCCCAAGAGCCCAGGCTCCTTAGAGGCCTTCTGGGTCCTTAATCGGGACTCCTGATTACCAAGATCGATGTTCTTTCTAGCTTTATATCATGTGTCTCATGTCCATGTGGCTTTACAGAGCCCATGAGACTTAGCGGAACAGGTTGAAAGAGGGCCTTAGCCGTGTAGGACCCCTTCTTTCATTATTA
This sequence comes from Uromys caudimaculatus, assembly GCA_028551405.1. NCBI lineage: Eukaryota > Metazoa > Chordata > Mammalia > Rodentia > Muridae > Uromys > Uromys caudimaculatus. The sequence continues at coordinate 25,013,575 of CM052719.1, read as the reverse complement.
ATGGTGCCGCCACCTGCGTGGAGTTGGTGGAATTTTCCAGTGCATTCTAAATATCAAGTCTATTCCTTTTCACATCCCTCTCTCGGGACATTATAAAATTTGCTGAAGATTTATTCAGTGCATTTCCCTGGCTCCTTATGAATGAAGGGATGACTCCAAAACAAGATTCTTTCCCAAGATTTAAAACAGCCTTCAGCAAACCATGTGGGTAGGGCACTGTCATTTTCCGACCCCAGCATCCTCACGCCCTTGGCAATGCCACCGCAGTAGCTCATTTCCACAGACCTGTAACAACAGTTTCACACCTGGAGGCTTTTATCATCCTCTCTTCCTCTCTGTTGAATACTGGCTGACCATGTGCCAAGGCCCCAAAATGACTACTTTGCCCCCATGCTGGTGGTAATTTAGAGAGTAAGGGGGAAGCTCAGCAGGTCTGAATTACAAGTTACTGTCTCACTGTACTTTAGGCTATTTGGTGTGCTAGGGTTGCGTCGCGGTGACATCAAAATATCTGATGAAATCTGCTTGGAAGAGAAAGCTCTACGCGGCTTCTTTGCTCACTTGACTCCATTGTTTCTGAGCCTATGGTGAGGCCAAAGATGACAGAGAGAGCCTGGCTGCTGTATGCACAGCAGTCAGGGTGAGGAACAGGCAGAAAAAGAGGAGAAAGAAGAGCGGGGAGACAAATAGGAGGGGGAGGTAAGTATACTTAAAGACATGTACCACTCCACCCACCCACCCCGTTACCTACTTCTTCCAAGTACGCCCCATCTCTTAGCACCCCATTTAGTCATGTTCCCATTAATGGCTTAGTCTGTTAATAAATTCACTGCTCTAGTGATCTTATCTCCTCTTAGGTACCCACCCCTAAGTGTTACAGTATGGAAGGTCAAGTTTTAATACATGCTGTGTGTGTGTGTGTGTGTGTGTGCGCGTGCGTGTGTGTGTAAGGACTCACAGTCACATTATTAAGTAGGAATAGTAGATGGAAATCAGTTTTCTCACTTTATTCCTTCCACGATTCTCATAGGAAGAATTTAATGTTGCACAGTATCTGTTCAGTGGGTCCTAGGTAGAAAGCTCCAGGATGGGCTTTAGAAAAGAACGATCAAGTCTAGGTCTTATCTGCTCACTGAGGCAGGTAGCATCAGTCTCATGAAGGCCACAGGTATGCTGAGTTGATCAGGAAACTTTGCTTAAGAGACTCAGTCTATGAAGAAGGATCATTTGAATGGGGCCAGGCAGAGGGGTAGTATTTCAACTAATGAAAAGAATTTACTATGACTGAGGTCCTTTGTTACGGTAGCTTGAGCAGAGTGATACACCATGCCTGTAGTTATTGGGAAGATGAAGCCAGTGAAGAACCATAACAGACTCAGAGCGGTACATGGGCGTTAGCATGTAAGAGTCCCAGCTCTCAGCCCTCAGACAGCTCTTCCTCTTTGTACTTCCTCAGCTCATGCATTGGCACATGTGGTCACCCATACTTCCATAGCTCATGCATTGGCACATGTGATCACCCATACTTCCATAGCTCATGCATTGGTACATGTGGTCACCCATACTTCCATAGCTCATGCTTTGGCACATGTGGTCACCCATACTTTCATAGCTCATGCTTTGGCACATGTGGTCACCCATACTTCCATAGCTCATGCTTTGGCACATGTGGTCACCCATACTTTCATAGCTCATGCTTTGGCACATGTGGTCACCCATACTTCCATAGCTCATGCTTTGGCACATGTGGTCACCCATACTTTCATAGCTCATGCATTGGCATTTGTGGTTACCCATATTCCCGTAGCTCATGCATCCCCACATGTGGTTACTTGCTTCAGCAGTTCCCCGGCACCAAACTGTGTTTCAACCTTCTCATTGTTCATAACAAGGAAATGAAGAGCTCTGTTTACCTCCCTTCTTCCAGTAATGTGCACACCGGAGGCAACTTCATAACTAAGTTCAAAGAGGTTGTCCAACAGAGAGTAAATGCACACTCTTAGGGTCAATTAACTATCCAAAGCAGAATTTACTATTTCTTCCCATGACCATGCAGAACAGGAACTCTTAAGACAGTGTTTATAACCCAGGATGCTGCCACTAATGGATTAAAAGCTAAACACTGCATGCGGTGTGCTTTTTTAGATGGCTATACCGTAATCGTCATACTCTTGCACCATTGTTTGAACGTCTTTATGACATTTGCCAGATAATCCATCAGCTTAAAAGAGAACAGAGTCACCCAACCACCACTACAATGGAAGGTTGAAACTCTTCTGTTTTCTCTAAAGGAATCCATGAGCACCACTCTCTACCCCACCCTCCTTCATCCCCAGGCAGCCAGCATTTAAATACCTCTATTTGCCTGGTTCTGGGTATTTTACACAAGCAGTCCTACAACACTGGCTCTTCGGTGATGGTTTTCCACCTGGCACAGTCTGGGTCATCCAGGTGACAGCATGCACCAATGCTTCATTTTCTTTAATGCCAAGTGATATCCAATTACTAAGACCTGCCATGTTTTATTTATCCATTAATCTGTGGGTCTATATTTAGCCTGTTTTGACTTTAAGCATGGTATGAATGACGCTGCTATGAATGTCTGTGGACAAGTTTTTAAATGGACAGAAGTTTTCATTGGCGTGGAAAAGTTGAATTGCATAGTCAGGTGGTCATCCCGTGATGAAAATTTAAAATTGCTACTCTTTCCCCAGTATTTGCAACACTGTGTGGCACTAAGTATCACAATCTGTTGGTTCTGTTATCTTTTTTATTCTGGTGATGCTTTCACAATTACCTTGGGGGCAAAGTTGTATCTCAGTGTGATTTGGGTTTATATTAGCCTGATGGATAATGATTTTGATTATTTTCTCCTGTGATTCTTGGTCATTTATATATCTTCTTGGGTAAATGTCTATTCAAAGTCTTTGCTTATTTATTTCATTGTCTTTTATCGTCAAGTTATGAGTTGTTCATGCATTCTGGATACAACTCTCTTATCAGACAAGTGATTTGCAATCATCATCTGATTCTTTGAGCAGCTTTTCACTTTCCTGACAGCATCGTTTATAGCACATGAGTTTTGATGCAGTCTTATCTATCCATTGATTCTTCTTGTGCTTTGGATTTCCATCTTAAGAAAACATTCACTGGCTAACCATTGGGTGATGGAATATTGTGTTTTTCATGTAATCCTGTAAAGCAATTTGAGTTAAACTTTGTATGAGGTGGGAGGCAAACACCTTTCTCTGGATGTATGTTAGTCAGCTGTTCTCATTGTGACAAATTACCACAGAGAACAATTTAAAGGAGAATAGATTATGTTATACTGTTTCCGAGATTTCTGTCCATGGCTGACTGGCTCCATTCACTTCTCATAGTTGGTGCAATTCTTTCGAGAAGACCACCAAAGCCACAATTCATAGTTATCTCACAGTTTTCTTACATAGGGTTCCACAATGCTAAACCAGCATGGTGCGGGGGACACCTTGATCTGCCAACCACTTAACTGGTAGGTAAATCCATTCGGACCGTGACCACATTGGCCTCTGAATGCCTGAACAGAGGACATGGTGAAAAGTTTGGGGGAAACATTTGCTAGACAGTCTTGTACACGCAGAGTGTCCTAGGAGAGCTTGAGCAAACCTCTCATAGTAGTTTATCCTTGCGTGGCTTTAAGCCAACCATCAGGGGGTGGAGTCTGGCAAGTCCTTAGAGCACCTTTCTCATTGTCATGCCAGTCCTAGGCCTCCTGGTTTTTTGTTTGATTTAATTGGTTTAGATGGTTTTCACATGGGGGGTGGTTAACTTCACTTTATTTATTTATTTATTTATTTATTTATTTATTTATTTATTTATTTATTTAATTATTTTGAGATAGAGTCTTACTATGTAGTTCTAGATAATTTAAAAATTTCTTTGGCTTCGAAGCATCTACAGGGCCTCTGCCCCTGACCCTGACCCTTGGAGTCAGGTATCACAGTCTATCTTGGCTTCTTTTTGTTTGTTTGTTTGTTTGGTTGGTTGGTTGGTTGGTTGGTTGGTTGGTTTTTCGAGACAGGGTTTCTCTGTAAAGCCCTGGCTATCTGGAACTCACTCTGTAGACCAGGCTGGCCTCGAACTCAGAAATCCACCTGCCTCTGCCTCCCAAGTGCTGGGATTAAAGGCGTGCACCACCACTGCCCAGCTCTTGACTTCATTTTAATTGTACTATTACTACCAGAAATCATGTCACTCTTAGACCCAGTTGATAGAGGTTTTCTTGACCAAACTGTAAGTTCTTGCTTTGTTTTGTTTTGTTTCGTGTTTTTTTTTTTTTAATTTATTCACTTTACATTCTGCTCACTGCTTCCAGATCACCCTCCCACAATCCTTCCCAGCATCCCCTCCTCCCTTTCTCCTCTGAGCAGGTGGGGAGCCCCCAGGTATCCCTCACCCTGGCATTTCTAGTCTCTGTGGGGATAGGTGATTTCTCTCCCACTGAGTCCAGACAAGGGCGCCCAGCTAGAAGAACATATCCCATATGCAGGCAACAGACTTTGGGATAGCCCCTACACCAAGTGTTCGGGACCCACACAGAGACCAGCAGCACATCTGCTACATATGTGCAGGAGGCCTAGGTCCAGCCTGTGTGCTCTTTGGTTGGTAGTTCTGTCTCTGAGAGCCTGAAGGGTCCAGGTTAGTGATTCTGTTGGTCCTTCATGTGGAGTTCCTATCACCTCCAGGGCCTGCAATTCTCCCCCCAACTTTACCATAAGAGTCCCCAGGCTCCAGCCAATGTTTGGCTGTGTTCTCTACATCCATCTGAGTGAGCTGCTGGGTAGATCCTCTCAGAGGACAGCCATGCTAGACTCCTGTCTGTAAGCATAACAGAATATCATTAATAGTGTCAGGGTTTGGTGCTCGCCCATAGGATGGGTCTCAAGTTGGCCATTCCCTCAGTCTCTGCTTCATTCCCTGTCCCTGCATTTCTTCTTGTAGACAAGATGAATTTGGGGTCAAAAGTTTTGTCAGTGGGTTGGTATCCCTATCATGCCACTGGGGATTCTGCCTGGTTATAGGAGGTGGCCTCTTCATGCTCCATATCCCCAGTGCCGTGAGTCACAGTTAAGATCACCCCCCCATTGATTCTTAGGCACCTCTTTTATCTCAGGCCTCTGTCATGTCCTGGAGATGCCCCCCCTTGAGTTGCAGATTTCCATTCATTCTCATGGTCATCTGGCCATCTCTCCTGTCCCTCCCCACACCTGATCCCGAGTCCCCCATTCCCCTGCCCACCCCCTCTCACACATAGCTCCCTCCCTCCATCTGCCTCTTATGACTATTTTGTTCCCCTTTCTTGTTTTTTTTTTTTTTTTTTTTTTTTTTAATTTATTCACTTTACATTCTGCTCACTGCTTCCAGATCACCCTTCCACAATCCTCACTTGGGCCTTCCTTCTTGTTTGCTCAACTACGTCCATAGCAACTTTACTTGTAATAGTCAAAAACTGAAAACAACCTAGATGTCCCTCAACTGAAGAATGGATAAAGAAACTGTGGTGCATCTACACCATGGAATACTATTCAGCTATTAAAAACCAAGACATCATGAAGTTTGCAGGCAAATGGCTGGAACTTGAGAATATCATCCTGAGTGAAGTAACCCAGATCCAAAATGACATGAATGGTATGTACTCACTTCTAAGTGGATATTAGCCATGAAATACAGGATACCCATGCTACACTCCACAGACCCAAAGAAGCCAAACCGCAAGTTTAAATAACTTTCTCGTCCACCTTTTTACCCCTAATTATACCATGAACTTTGCTGAATACTATCAGCAATACCCATGCTGAAACCTAAATGCTGGGTTCCCTTGAAATGACCACATACAGGTTAATTAGTGGGCCACCTTTAAACCTTGCATCCCACAAAGCCTTTGAGGCCTAGACAATGTGTTCTTTGCCACGGCATGACAAATGGAGCTTAGTCTAACTCTCGATGGAATCCTTGTGCCCACACCACACCTGATAACCGTTCTCATGTTCTTGATGCTATTCGGAGCTTCTGGACTCCCAGAGGAGCAGTCTGGAAGCTTTGCCTCTAGCTTGTTAGGGCCTCTCCAGTCTGTATCTTTCCAGATGTTTTTTAGATCCATTCTACAAAGAGATTCCAGAGGCTCCTCAACTACACTATCAGGTATAGTTATACTGACAACCCAGAAGAAGTACAGACTTCTTCTGCTAGTTCTTCAGCATTGTAACAAAATGCCCCCCCCACACACACACACAACTTAAGGAGAAGAAAGAATTATTTTGACTCATGGTTTCAGATGTTTCAGTTTGGCCCTAGGCACTTGACCAGGGGAGTGGTTTGTGATGGAAGAGCGATTTTGCCTCATGATGAATAGAAAACAGACAGTATGAGGGTCCAGGGTTGAGGTTCCTTCAAAGACACATCTGAGCTACCTGGTCCCTCAAGATAGCCTTCATCATCTGTTTCTATCATTTCCCAAAATATCTTTATTCTGAGCCTGTGAGGACATTTCCTACTCAAAAGGTAGCAGAAATGCTATAGAAAATGCAATTTTCAAAATTTAATTTTTGAAATATTCACTGCTGATTTTTACGTGATTTTGTCTGCTACAACTTAGCTGAACTCATTAAAATATTAGAATCTTTGTTACACAGTGGCAGTTCATAAGAACGAATGCCCTTGTATTATGCTCAAACTTGGACGTTTTTAGTATTTTACCATCAGAGATGATGCCTGCTTTAGGTTTTTATAGATGCTTTTTATCAACCTTTATCCCTTTCTAGCCTCCTGCATCTGCTTGTCAGTATTCATGTGTGTTTGTGTCCCAAGTGGATATTGGCTGGTTTTAAAATTTACTGGGATAATCATGTTTTGTTTTAGTCCAATGGCACAGTATATTATATGCACTGGTTTTTAAAGTCTTCTGAGAGACCACACCATTCCTGGAGGCTCCAGGGTATCAGGTGACTGTGTGGAATGAACTGAGCAATGTCACCCTCTGCTCACCAAATCCATTTACTATACCATGCTCAAACTAAAGAGCACTCTGTATTAAACTGATAACAACAGATAGTACACTTGATCTGACCTAAGAGGCTAAGATGTGATAGTTGAGTAGGTCATGGTGTTCATCACAGCAACAGTAAATCCAAATTAAGACAAGGGAGATCCTACACCTCTAGCCATGGGCACTAACACATGTGCACATAAACACACACACACACGCACACACACACACACACACACACACTCACACACACTAAAATAACGGTAGTAAATAATAATATTTTTAAAAGGAAAACAGTCGTGTTTTCCTAAATATGGGAGGCATCAATAAATTAATTGAATTAAGAGAGTGATAGTGAAACTGACTACAATGAATTCTCAGTAAGTCTAAACCAAAGCAAGTATGGCTAAGACATAAAAGGTAGAGAATGCTATGTTGCTTGCAGCAATAAGGAGTCTCTGGAAGCCATTTCTAAAGTAGTAGCCTTTCTTGAACTAAGGATGTAGGGAGGGATTACACAGGTAGCCTAAACATATCCATGGAGAGGAGTATTTTACTAGTGGGTACACTTCTGAGCATGCTCAGTTTAAGGTCTAATTTAAGAAAAAAAAATGATAGACATATTTATGGGCCCATTTATCTCAATGTCATAGAATGCATGTTTCCATTACTGTAGAAGCCTCCAATGTATATATGTACATATAAGAAATTTAAATAGAGGTATCCTGTAGTAGGAGAGACAATGCCTAACTAGGCACCATACAGTACCAAATAAAACTACCAGCACCAGAAATGGGTTACATCTTGATGAGACATAGGCCAAAGGGATCCCATGGAAATCCCCAAACCTCACAGGATATTTCCAGTGCTTCTGTTCACCCTTTACAATCTGATGGCAAGACCCCATTGCTGATGATTACATCACCATGGAAAAATTGAGCTGATGCTCAACTCAGAGCTTCACCCTACTGACTAGCATTCGTAGCGCTTGAAAGTACTATACAGGCTCCCAAAGGAGAGAGGTAATCATCAGCTACAGACCAGTCAAACTACAGAAGGGACCAACTGTAAGATATACCCACTGGTGAAATAGCGAGCCAAACATTAGGAATAACCAATCACTTTCTGATTGGACTTAAGGCTGGCCCCATGAGATGGAAGCTGACACTGTTAATGAGGCCAAGGATCTGAGACTAGATAGGTCATGCGCACTAGGGGGAAACCCATTATTCTGCTAAGTGAACATAGCAATAAAACGCTTCCTAATGACACATTGCTATGCCCCTAGATCAGTGAGCTGAACTCTCATCAGAGAAACATCTTCTTGCAGTAGATTGTAATTAACACAGAGGCCGACCGCCAACAATGTTCAGAGAGTGAGAAACTTTGAAGCACTCAGCTCTAAATGAGATGTCTATCATATCCCTCCTCGAAAAGCTCAGGGAATTATGCAGAAGAGGGGACAGGAAGATTGTAGGGACCAGAGGTGCTAGAAGACTCCAAGGAAACAGCATCTTCCAGATAAAACAGGACTGATGCACGTGGACTCACAGATGTTCTGATAGCATGAGCAACAATATAAGTTCAAGTCAGATAAATATCCCAGCACAGAGAAGGGGAAGTAGGCCCAGAGTTCCACCCTTAGCCAAAAAGATATTTAAATGGTGGCTGTTGAGAGTGGGGAAATCCATTTTCTTCAATGCAATAATACTGGGTATATCAACCACACTCCAAGGAAGATCCCATGCTCAAGAGGAGTTAGCCAACACAAAGCAGATTCTCGTGTGTGTATGTGTGTGTGTGTGTGTGTGTGTGTGTGTGTGTGTGTGTGTGTGTGTGTGTGTGTGTGTGTTTTGTTTTCATTTTTATTTTTTGCTTTTTAGGCAAGAGAGAGAACATGGAGTGGAGTGGATGGGGAGTGGAGGAGTGATCTGGGAGACGCTGGAAGAAAGGAAAGGGTGTGATTTAAATACATTGTATGAAAACATTTGAAAGGTTAAAATGGAGGACAGGAGCCAGTGGGTATGCTCCAGTCATGTCAAAAAATTTTAGCTGAAGATAAAGGGTTGGACAATCGGACACTACATTGATATAGGAGTTTGCCCTTGAAGGTACTTGTCTTGCTTAGCTGCTAGCTCTGGGAACTAGAAGCATGAAGAAAGCTACCTGGGGCTTGTGATGGCATGTGAGGTGCTACAGTCTTGGAAACTGAGTCAATCTGTGGGGTCTGGTGCTGCCCCTGGAGAAAGTATTGGAAATGAGTTGAATGGGGTGATACCCAGTAGAGATGCTGCAAGAACAACTGCCTGCCTCTCAATGGGAAGAATGATTCTTGACACAGTGAGGTCACAGAAACCTGTGCTGATCTTTGTGGAATGAGAACAAAGAAGAAATATGGTCTGGTGGTGTTGCTTGCTTGATTGCTTGTATGTTTTCCTGACACGGCAGTTTGAAAGAAACTGAGGCTTGTAATAAATAGTTTATCTTACTTTGGGTTTGTATTACTGCGACAAAACACCATGTCCGAGGCAACTTGGAGAGGAAAGGGTTTAGCAGGTTCCACTTCACAGCACTGTTTGTCATAGAAAGAAGTCAGGACAGGAACTCGGACAGATCAGGAACCTGGAGGCAGGAGCTGATGCAGAGTCCGTGGAGGGATGCTGCTTACTGGCTTGCTCTCCATGGCTTGCTCAGCCTACTTTCTTATAGAACCCAGAACCACCAGGCCAGGGATGGCACCACCCACAGGGCATTTTCTGTAACTGATTTTCCTCCCTTCCAGATAACTCTAGTTTGTGTCAAATTGGCATAAAGTAATCAGCATGTAGTTCTCTTAATATTTGACAGAGATCATCAGTGAAGCCTCCTGTCCAGGTCTTTTCTTTGTAGAAAAATTGAAAATCGTTCAATTAATCTACGTGTTACCAGTTCTTATCCCCAAACTGGTTTTCCCCTTCCAGAGTGATGGAGTTAATAAAATCAGCACCAACGGAACATTTTAGAAGACTTTTCTTCCTGGTCTGCAGTAGAAGAAATGAGAGACAAAGTCACAAATCAGTTTCTCAACTTTACAGAATCCAGTTACAAATAGGGGTGGGGTGTGTACTTAGGGAGCTTGAAGCTAGGGGACGTGAAGGGACGTGAAGGAGGTCACAGTGTTCTCCAATGCTATCTATACTGATCATTCTTACCAGCATTTCCTACAATGACCCTTCAGTACACTGGGGAAGAGTTCCAGGGTTCTCCTTGGATGTCAAGTATGTAACTGCTTAAGCATGCTAGCGTGTATAATCCACATGTAAAACATCTTAATACTTGCGTGTAGCCTGCCCTCATCGTTGTGCAGGAAATCACCTCTAGATTACTCATTCCTGATGCTATATACCTGCTATGTAAACAGCTGTCACACTGCATCATTTGGAGGGTAATGAGGAAAAGTGAGTCTATACATGGTCACTGTACTCAATATTCTTACAGCCTTCACTGTTGAATCCAAGGATGCAAGCCATGGGACTAGGGAGGACCTTACCTACATTTTTCTCAGTGACAGTTTCTCCATATTCCCTATGTCATCAGGAAAATTTCTGAAGAATTTCTAAGTGATGGTTTTTGCTTTTTCTTTGAAAACAAGTTTTCCTTGTCAGTCTCCTGGGGTGGTGAGAATTTCCTAGTCCAGGGTGGCTGTTGGGGGAGAGGTGCAAGCCAACATACTGTCATCTACCAGGGCATCATACAGTCCCAGGACATGCATAGGCACAGATTCCTGTATCCACGTATGCACAGAGGCGGTAGAGTATATTTTTAATACACTATTTTTAAACAAAACAGTTTTACCATTAGTACAAATAGATAATTAGCCAATATAATGAAAACAAAAACTTGTCAAAACCTCTAGTTAGGTACTAGATAGCTAGGTAGTTAGGTGAAAGATTCTAGCAGCCTTTTATGAAGCAACAGAGAGCTACGCACTGGAATAAGAGTGGGCGTGGTGGTTTGAGTAGGTTTGGCCCCTATGGGTTCTTGTGTTTCAATGCTTGGCCATAGGGAGTGGCACTATTAAGAGGTGTGGCCTTGTTGGAGGAGGTGTGGCCTTGTTGGAGGAGGTGTGGCCTTGTTGGAGGAGGTGTGGCCTTGTTAGAGGAGGTGTTTTACTGTGAGCATGGACTTTGAGGTCTCCTATGCTCAGGCTCAAGATGTAGGACTCTCTGCACCTCCAGCACCATGTCTGCCTGCCGGCTGCCATGTTTCCCACCATGATGACTACGGACTCAACCTCTGAAACTGTAAGCCAGCCCCAACTAAATGTTTTCTTTTATAAGGGTTGCCTTGATTAGGTTGTCCCTTCTCAGCAGCAAGGGAACCCTAAGACAAAGCCAGTGTCATTTATTTATATTTACTATCTAAATATTTTACATATGGCATCTCATTTAATAATCTTAATAACTATATGATACAGACAGTTCCTTTGCTTTTTATATAAGAAAACTGAGGCACATAATAGACGGTAGCAACAGGTCTGAGAGGCAGCCTGGAGGCCAACCTCTGAACTGTCCCATTTCTTTCATGCACACATATGAAGGGGAGAAGAGACAAAACTACGTTCAAACCCACTCAGGTTAGTGCTGAAGCTGCCACTCCTTGGAAACACCGGTCTTGTGGGTGTGTGAGGGTGTATTTTGTCAACTTAATCTGATTCAGAATCAACTAAGAGATGAACCTTTGCTCTGGTCTGTGAGGGATTAACTGAGAGGGGAAGTCACCTGCTGTCGCCACCCCCAGAGGACACTTTCCATCAGCCGGCCTGATAGCAAGAGGATCAGACAGAAAGGCCACTGGTTTGCATGCTTGGCTTCTCCCTGGTGTGGTTACCCTTCACTGACAGCAGAATCTCCACTCTTCTGCCTTGTGATGTGAACTGGGGACCAGCAATTCTCCAGGAATCCCACAGGCTTCCTGTACCAGAGCAGGACTGCAAACACATCCAACTTCATGGGCTAGCCAGGTACCAGGTTCTCAGTCTCTCCAGAGTGCAGACAGACATCTGGACTACCTAGCCCCTATAGTGTAAGCCAATCTAATAACCCCTTCCTAACTCATAATCAATTCTATTAGTTTCATTCTCCTAGAGACCATGGAGGGATACAGGCTCTGTCCACACACCATTACAGAAGACTTCTTTCCACACTCAAACACATGCACATGTCTGGTCTATAAAGACTGATACCTTATAACAGTGTCTAGAAGTTTCTCAGAGGCCTGCAATAAAGACTGATTTGCTTTATTTAACACTTTATTTCTTAAAGTGTCTGAATTTTGGAGCCCATTGCGGGGTATGTGTTGGTAATTCCAAGGATCAGTCACTCTAAGGATCATCTAGGGTGACACTCATTTAGGTTCAGTGTTTAGAATGGCATTCGTTTCACTAAAAGCTATTGCTTGTATATGAAAATAAAAGATATTTCTTTCCTGAAAAGGGTTACAAATAGTTAAATGGAGTGCTATTACCACTTGTTCTTTGTCATGTTGTCTAACCTGGATAAGTTCATTGCCTTCCAAACCACTCCCAACACACACACACACACACACACACACACACACACACACACACACACACACACCCTTTCCTACACAGCACAATAGCAGGTACCCTCATTGCTTATCACCCTGGGTGACATCACTGGGTAACATAAGCAATCATGGGCAAAGGTACCCTTGGCACTGGGACTCAGCAGACATTGTCTCCTCGCATATGGTAGGTAGGATGGCTTCGAAGTTCTGTAAATTTGGTCCCTACTTCAGAAAGCTCTCACTGAGGTGAGGGGAAACAGCCCTGGCAGGGACTGAATCCTGTGAGAACTGACAGGCATACAATTGTCACCACTGACACCTACTTTGCTGTGTGATCTGCTGAGCAAGTTTAAAGAACTCTAAAGTATCCTGATAAAATCCAGGCGTGAATTGTTGACATATGTTCAAACTCTGTTCTTCCGAGCAGAAGCAGGCAGCAGTAAGGATGGGTGTCAGAGCTTGCCTGGGTTCTGCTGTGAGGGCAAGCCACTCCACCAGAAGCACATCTCTTTTCAAGGCAGGTGGTTTCAGATATTTTACTAGAGGGGTAATATGGTAAATATACCATAGAGGTACATTTGAACCAGGGTACCCAATACTAAAAGAAAAAGTTCCTTTTCACAACTTTTTAAAGGAGAACATTCTGGTCTGAACTGGTCCTGTCCCTATGTCCCAGGTCCTCTGTGCAGGACTTGGATTTGTCTGGCTTTCATGAATTTTTCTTTCTGTATCTTATCTTTCTTTAAAACAAAAAAGCAAGCAGACAGACAGAGGAACAGAACTTCTGAGCAGTCCCTCGGGGACCTATAATTTCAGCCTTCAGAGTGTTCCTAGACAGTATTTACAAGCTGTGGCAGGACTCCTGTGATGAGCCTTAAAAAGGAAGCCTGGGGAATGGGAACTTCCAAAGTCATCACACATCAATAAGCTCTAATTTAGAAGCACAATGGCTCATTGCAAAAAGAATCTAACTTAAGGGACAGATGGTATTGGGCTCAGGGTGTGGGCTCAGGGTGTGGGCTCAGGGTGTGGGCTCAGGGTGTGGCTGAGTAACGGGCACTTGCTTAGTATGTAAGGTTCTGGGTTCAGCTTCCAGTCCCCAAAGACAGAGCCAGTGTTTCAGAAGCAGAGTTTTGTGAGAGACTTGGGCCAGGGAGATGACTCCGTAGGTGAAGGTACCTGGCACCTAGCTTGCCCTCCTAAGATTCATCATGAGGACCTAGATGGTAGACTGAATGAACCAACTCTCCAAAGTTGACCTTTGACTTCCACATGTGTACTGTGGCACCCCCCACACACATTCACAAACAAAGTAAGTAAAATGAAAAATAATTAAAACAGTGACTCTTACAGTCCCCCCCACCTTTGGAGATTCAAGCCCCCAAACAGATGAAAGCAGCTGACTCTTCTTCCCCTAGCTCAAAATTGAGCTAAAAACCACAAAATTGTTACTCTTTTTAACTGATATAGCTGAAATAATAACCAAACCAAGCCAGAAATAATTAAACTCTGGAGCTATCATGGCTTAACCATTTCATTGTATTTTTATTGTTTTTTTTGTTTTGTTTTGTTTTTTGTTTTTTTTTTTTAATTTCTGCCCCGTTAGGACAATGAACTGGAAACCACAATTACAATTCACAGACTGCAGCATGAAACACACACACACCACGGGAATCCCGCCAAGCCCTCCTCTTCATTCATTCAAAAGTGTCCAGCGCACATGTCAAATATGAGCACTGTCTGGGTTGGTTTTTTTGTTTCAATTTTTTTGTTTTTTGTTTTTCCTTAGAAGGGGGAAAACGTTTATTCTGGCAGCACTTTTATAATCCCAGGAAGTGGTTTTGATACTAGTTGTAAGAATAGAAACCATAACAAACTCGGAGCACATTTGAGAAGCACGGGGCTCCTTGGGTAGAATGAATTCCTCTTGTGCTTAGTGGATGGCTCCTCAGCTGCTGGCCGCTGAGGCTTCCCAGGTGTGAAATAAGGAAACAGACTTTCCTATACAGACTCTGAAATTCTTCTTAGACAGAGCAGCTTCTGTATCTCAGCCCTCCCCCCACACTGAGGCAAGTTCTCACGCTTTGTGGGAGCTTTTTCAAGCACATGACCTCTGACTGTGCCAGACCCTGGTCACAACACATGTGACCGCCAAGGTTCCCTCATTTACGATGCTTCTCTAGGGTTCAGATGATAGCACGCAACATCACTTGTCAGAAAGTAGCAGATATTCAGAACATGGGCATCTGTGTTTATGAAAATAGCAACCATTTGCAGGGTATGCTCACCCAAGGAACCTTATTTTCATTTGACAATGGCCCTCTGGGGAGTAAGCCCAAAATCATACAGGACATTATAAGACTGGGTGAACTTTGCTGACTTGACAGTTTCAGAACTGTCTGGTGCCAATTTAAAAAAAAAAAGAAAAACAACAACAACCTATTGCCCAATAATTCAGTGGTCTATAAAGCAAGAGGAACATTACCCTTCGGTTTACACTTGCACACATACACAAGAGAACTATGACAGAAGAGATCAACCAGATTCTCACCCATCCTGCAACTGTGTTCTAAAAGGAAAAAGAAAATTTAAACTGGACTTGTCATGTTCAAGTATTCAAAACATAGACACATTCCCCTCTAGATTCTGATTTCTGAGACATTGCTTCCAAGGAACGGGCACTGGGGGGGTGGGGGGAGAGTGAAGTCAACTGAACAGATTCAACAGGAATCGATTTGTAATGTCTCAAGAGTGCAGTCGCCTGCTAGCATTTCTCTTAAAGATTTGTGGTGACTGCATGTGCTGAGACATTCTAGGAGTCAATATTTTAGAATACAGGCGACAGAGTAAGACCAGCTGACACACGTTTCTTGTGGGGAACAGTCAGTTTTACATGCTTCGTGTCAACACACGGAGGAGGCAGATGTAAACAGAGCCCTTACGTTCTTCAGAGAATGTCTCTACCGCAGCATATGCTGTTTGGCCCTAACTAGGAGGACACTAGAGAGCAATTTGTGGAATTTGTTTTTAAGTGTTTACCTCCTAGAGATTTCAAAACAAGGGTTCTACTAGACCTTGGCAGCTGACTTCCTCCAAGTGGCTCTGTATGAATAAACAGCCAATGAGGGGTAGAGCTCTGTGTAAAGATGCTCCTACAGGAAGGCCAACAGTCAGATGTAGAGGTTCACAGGGAGCTCTGCTAAATCATGCACACTGTTCTGGGGTCAGGGGGAGGGGGTGCCTAGCAGTAGAATGACTGCAAGATTCAGAACTGAACTCAGATTATCTCAAGTTGTTCCAAGATCTGGGTTTTTGAAAATTCTTCACCTCGTTTGGCCTCTAGGAATACGCCCCTCTGCCTCAGCAGTGGTGATGTATGGAGACAGAATGTTCATCACTCTACCGCCATGTCCAGTAACTAACAAGCAGGGAGGTGCAATGAAAAGATGGGAGGGGACTCTGTCTCAATGGGCTGAACTCTCCTGGTGACTATTAGAGTTCTGGGAACCAACCTTGACTCTAACAAGGAGAGCTTGCTTCCCCTGGCCTTTTCAGTTGAGCAGGTGGGGGAAAGATAACGCAAAGAACCCAAGGTCTGACACTAAAAGACATCAGCCCCGTCTTGGCACGGCTCTCGTGCAGAATATTGCACCCAGTGTTAACTAATGCTAGAAGCGTCCAACTGTATAAATTTAAATGTATTTGCATATTATAAAAATAAAGATTAACATATACATATCTTACACTAGTCGCGGAACGGCAATGAACATCAGTTGATCCCTCCTTCACATTGAACAGAACTGAAATCTGAGTGCCCTAAATACTGCCGCCTGGCCTGGAGCTATGGCTCATGTGTACACAGAAAACACAATCCCTGAGAAGCCTGTTAACTTTTTTTTTTTTTCCTTTTCTTCAAGTAGCTCTCTCCTTGGAGGATCACAGTTCTGAGGTTCAGGTTGTGAAATATTTGCTCCATGTTTGCTCCCATCTTCCCAGCCCCCTCCAGCCCCTCCAAGGGTCCTCTGCAAGAACCCCAGTGCGCGGTTTCACTCTGGACCCCAGAAGGCGCTTGGGAGCATGGCAGGCTCGCCAGGGGCAGAAGATGTCCCAGTAGGTCCCATGCTCTGTTAACTCCAAGAAAATTTCACAGCCACGGATGTCACTGGTTTCTGTGCTTCTCACCAACGTTCTTCCTGGATAGGATGAGAAGACAAAATGACAATAGTTTCAATTATAAGGAAAAAGAGCGATGACATAAACAAGTCATCTACACAGATTTCCATGCCTACTTCTAAAATCTCTAAGAACAAGGATGTCAGGCTCCCGATGACCCACCAAGTAAGCCGTCTTTTTAGCAGTTAGATTAGTCAAATGTTCGTCTGTGATGCTACGCATAGGTCAGCCTTAAGTGGGGACCAACACTAATTGCTATGACCACTTACCAGACTGGAACTTTACAGATGAACTAGCTTTGTAATGAACAAGCACAGCCTCTAAACACAGACTCGCTTCCTCAGTAAACACCCATGGACACAGGAATAACCATCCCCCACCCCAGGCTCAGAAATACATGCCTCAACCTGAGCTTATCTGCCTACCACCACTGAGCATGCTTTTACTTAGTGTTCCAAACAAGGGTGTCAGCTCAAATCCAGGGTGTCTGAGATCGGCCAGAATGCACTGTAGCATTCTCAACCAACTAAATAATGGCATTTGCTTGAAATGAAACAGAGCTGAGAAGGTCAGATGTCTCTGGCTTTTATTCTGGCTTTCTACAACACTAGGCAGTGGGTTTTTTCTAAGTGTTTTAATGACACTTAATGGCATACAAAGGCAAAGCAAGGAAAAGGACCATGGTTTGCCCCGCCTCCACTCCATCTCCCTCAATGCTGCTTCATTGCAGAGGCCAGAGACTCACTATCCGCCTAATACACCTTTCAGCCCATACAAGAAGCAGCTTAGTCAGGGCACTATCACTATCACCCAAACCAGGAGCCTTCTGATTACTGCATACATACAAGGAATGGCACTTTTCCTTGTGGTGCAGTGTAACTCGATTTTTCAATATTTTATCAATCCCATCAGATCCTGGGGGTAAGATACCCAAGGGTTATGGCATAGCTGGGCTTTGTTAAAGGACAAGCAAGACTCCAAAGTGTGTTTGATGGGTAGAATACAGGTCAGTTTTTTGGGGGGCTCTGAGGAGTTTCACATTTCTTTGGCACTGAGCCTTAAGAAAATGTATGAACACCTAGCAGTATAATAAACTCCTGGCAGCAAAGGTTTTAAAACCGTCTCAAATTCCAGTAATAATGAGATCCATCCAGCTGTAAGAGGATGGACATATGAACGCACACGTCTCATTCAGGCAGTTAACGGCGGTGCAACGGCGCCACCATCTCTTCGTTCATGTGGCAATAACTGCTTTTCCTCAGTGAATAAAATGACCTTTCAGAAATGCAGACAGTTGTGTCTGCTGTCTGCTCCCCTGAGCTATACATGGGTTTGAGAAACACAAGATCGTCTAACCAAGGCTGCTACGGGGGACATTCCACTGTCACCACTTGCAGCATTGCCCGCATTGTGATGGCTATTGGTAACTGTCCACTAGGCAGAGTCTAGAATCACAGGAGAGAAGGGCCTGGAGGAGATTATCTTGATTACGTTAAAGGAGAGAGGAAGACCCACCCACTGTGGGTGGGACCATTCCCTAGCTGTGATTCTGGCTAACGTAACTGGAGAACTGAAACAGCTGGCACTGAAAGTTTGACTGTGATTGGCCAGCAGCTTTTAGCTCTTACTGCCATCACTACCCCTCCATGATGAACTGTTATCTTGAACCATGAGCCACAATAAACCCTTTCTCCCTTAAGCTGCTTTTGATCACGGAATTGTATCACAACAGGAAAAGATACTAGGACACACCAATCCCCCTCTTTACCCATCAAATCTCCAACCTTCTTTACCCTACTCAAGCCACCCCAGCCCTGCGAGGTCCACCCCAAATACCACTTACTGAACCTTTACCTGGTGTTTTCTACTTCTGTTCCCAGTGCTATTCATAACCTGTCACCAAATTTCTATTTCAACCTGTCATGCCTTTCTTGTCTGGCTACTTCTTCGGTTTGCACTCTATAATTCTTGTGGGCAAGTTATTTCTGCATCCACAATACCTGCCACAATGCCCACCAGAGCACAAATACTCAACACAGCTACACAAATAAGCAGTAAGATAGGAAGAAAAGCCACAGATAGAAAGTGGTTAAGATACTGTGAACTCCATCCTATAATAGTACAGTATTAAACAGTATAAAAACATCGAGGAAATGTGCAGGATAAAATAATTGATTAGAGTTAGCAATCTTGGTGTCACCGAAAAGAAGACACACATCCTTGGCTTCAGGGGCAATGATTTTCATGGGTAAGGGAGTCAGGTGTCAGCTGAGGACTGAGAACTTGCCAGGGGCCACTGTGCTCAACCACCCCTCAGTTGAAGGGCTATCTCTTAGGTTAGCAGAGAAGGTTCCTATGAAGGGCCTTTTGAGTCACACTTAGGGATTTGAACTTGAGCCTACAGTCACCAGGAAGTTACTCAAGGCTTTTAAAAATGGATCTATGTGACAGGCATTGACATTACAACATAAATATTGAAGAGGGGGCTAGAAAGAGATACCTCTGGTTAAGAGTACTGACTGCTTTTTCAGAATACCCTGGTTTGATTCCTGTCACCTATATGGTGGCTCACAACTAACTATGCTATAATTTCCAGGGAATCCCATACCCTCTATTGGTCTCCAAGGGCACCAGGCACATGTGGTACATAGAGATACATGCAGGCAAAGCACACATAGACATAAAAGAAAATAATAAATCTTAAACATTTGTATCCATTTGAAGGCTAAGATGACTAGATCAGTTAAGGAGTTTCAATTCCCCGAGTCTTGGTGGATACAGAGTCAGAGGAGATCACAGAGCTAAAGAAAAGGCTTACTCATGTCAAGGCACACTGATATGATGGGCAAATACTCTGGGGACAGACTATATAGGTGGAAGCTATTGAACCTGACAGATTCCTAGCTCAGACAGACAGGCACAAAATTCTACCATCGCCTGGGACAAAAATGGAGGAGTGAAGACTTCTGGGAGAAGAAGGGAGTAAACACAGTTCTCCACATATATTCCCAGTAGAAACAGCAGTAGATACACTTATTGAGCATTTATATGCTCTATGCAGTTATATTAAATGCTGTGTTTGAAAGTGCCTTCTCTCTCTCTCTCTCTCTCTCTCTCTCTCTCTCTCTCTCTCTCTGTATTATTTTTAGATGGTTTTGCCTATCCTTATTCTCATAAAAAGATGTGGGTGTATTGTGCTCTTTCATGTTGTAGTCAGTAATACCTATAACGCCTAGACAAAAATCCCTCAGAGTAATCCCACACATTGGTTTGTGAGATGACCTCAGGAAAAAAGCACCTCCACAAATAGACATTTTACCAACGTCTAACACCATGGTACTAACAGTAAAGTGTGCTCAGCAGCCAGGCAGAGTAGCCCATGCCAGTAATCCAAGCATTCAGGAGACAGAGGCAGGAAGACAGCAAAGTGGAGACTAGTCTTGACTACATAGCAAAACCATCTAAAAATAATGGGGGGGGGGGGGAGAAAGAGAGAGAGAGAGAGAGAGAGAGAGAGAGAGAGAGAGAGAGAGAGAGAGAGAGATTGAGATTCAAGTGCAGTGGAACCCCAGAGCTCAAACCACCTTGAGAAATTAAACCTAAAACACCGTTTTCATGAAGTTACATGAGGTTAATTCTGGTGCTACCATCTGTACAATGTGAATTAGTACATGCATGTGTGTGCATGCGCGCGCACACACACACACACACACACACACACACACACTCACATTTTCCACAACACAGATCTAGGATTACCTGACTCATCACCGTGCGACCCTAAGTTAAGTGAAGAATGGAACATTTTACTGTTTCTCTCTATCCAGAGCATGAGTGACTCCCGTGTATGAGTGACTCCTGACAAGCAAAACAGAGTGCCTGGACTCTCTGCCCTATGGACCGTCTTCATTCCAATCCTCCGAGTGCCACCCCCCTGTTCTCCAAGGTCTTAGCATCACACCTATTCAAGAGACTCTCTGATTCCCAGAGACTTACCCTTAAAACTTGGTGCTCCTAAAGTCACAGAATGGATACAGTAAAAATGGTGGCAGAGGGGAAGAAGCACTATCTGTTCCACTTAAGTTTCCAAGAAAGTATGGAGATACCTGAGCAGAGAGGGGAGAAGTCCAGGATCAGTGCAGCTGACGGGAGACTACCGGATCCAAGACACACAGCTCCTCCCAGCTCAGAAAGGCAACCAAGCAGTGGGAGAATCCTGCCTTGCCAAGGACAAAATAAATAGATCCAATAGATTCCAAATAGGCTACTCCCCACTTAGCTGTAAATACCAGATACATCTCCCCCAACACACACTGCTTCTGTTTTAAAATTCTGAAGTCAATGAATATGGTCCACCATGATAAAGCCAAATTCAGGTCATTCTCCTTAAAATAAGTTTTCAAATCCATACTATCTAATCCAGGGGGGCTTTGAAATTTTACCCAAATTATTTGGTGAGCTGAAGGCCACAATCTTCACCCTACTTTTTTTTTTTTTTTTTTTTGGTTTTTCAAGACAGGGTCTTTCTGTGTAGCCGTGGCTGTCCTGGAACTCACTCTGTAGACCACGCTGGCCTCGAACTCAGAAATCCACCTGCCTCTGCCTCCCAAGTGCTGGGATTAAAGGCGTGTGCCACCACTGCCCGGCTTCACCCTACTTTTATATTTAAAAGGATATTTCAGTGGGTCTTAAGTATCCTTATGTCATGACAATGTCACTGCAGAACTTCTTACATGAACTATCACCATACATTTTAGAATACTTACAATAGCAAGAAACTGGTATCTAGTGGGGTTCTTGCTCCAATGGGAACTCTACCATGCACAGACAATCATCAAGGCTTTTCAAAAAAAAAAAAAAAAAGTTTGGAATGCAAATCTCTACCCTCTATTGTTAACATGAAAATGCTTAACTCAACATTTCCAAGCCAGAAAATGCTGGCTTTTGTTTAGAATACTTTTGTTGATTGTATTAACACACAGTCTGCCAAAATTAGAATTAACTTCTTTATTCTCTATGCACTCCTATTCCTACAGGATGGAGCATACAGATGAGGAACTAACTAAGAGAAAGGTCAATTATTGGGAACTAAAACTTAGACATTCCTCTGTTCTGCATGTTTCTGGGTATGCCCATAACAGGAAGCACACAAATGACCATGGGTAGTGTGTTAGTATGCTTTGAGGTACAGTGTTCATATTTGTTTGGTTTTGTTTGTTTGTTTTGGGCTAGTCTGTTGAATTCTTTCTGGTCCTCACAGAAGACCCAGTAGCCAAGTTGGGGTTAGCAGTCCATTTTTTAAGAGAGTACACACAGTTTAGTTAGGGAAGGAAAACACTGTTCAGAATTTCTTTGATAAGAAAAAGGAAACAATTTTCAGATGCAGGCCACCTAAAAATGAAGTGCAGCTGACTATCCGGCATTTGCCCAGAAGCTTCACATACCCCGTGGACTAAAACACTAAGTGTCTCAACCTGAACAGAGACTGCACAGAGCCAGAGATTCACAAAGAAACATGTAAAAGATTCTGTAATGTTGACTATCTTGATACTGGGTAGGTAATCACGTCAGTTTGAGTTCATGAGTGCAGCGGCCCTCTCTCATCCAGAAGGTATTGTTTTGCTTTGGTTCTCTCCAATCTCTGGCTTTTAAAATCATTCTGACCCCTTTCCACAGTGGTCCCTAAGCACTGTGGGCAGGAGCATGATATAGAGTCCCATTTGGAACAGAGCACTCAACAGGCATTTAGTCTCTACACTTTAACCAGATGTGAGACTCTGCATTAACAGCCATCTTCTGCATTGCTATACTTCTCGGATGAAGTCTGAGAACTATACCAATCTACAGGTATAGAAACATGAATTTAGAGTATAGCTTACTCTGATGTCTACTTACAAAACAATAGTAGTAGGCTCACCCCTAGGGTCAATGAGTTCCCCAACCATGAGTTCTTAGATTTATATAGTGCCAGGAATATGCTTCCTCCTGTGAAGTGGGCCTTAAATCTAATCAGAAAGGAG
This sequence comes from Uromys caudimaculatus, assembly GCA_028551405.1. NCBI lineage: Eukaryota > Metazoa > Chordata > Mammalia > Rodentia > Muridae > Uromys > Uromys caudimaculatus. The sequence continues at coordinate 24,990,790 of CM052719.1, read as the reverse complement.
TTGGTTACACCCATAACAGTTGTACCACTATTGCTTCCATGAACCTATTCTGCCATGCTGGTTGTTAATTGCAGCACACAGAGTTCATCAATGGGTGAGACTGTTGGTAACTTTCTTTCTCCAGAAGCCTATGTAGCACCATCTGGTACTATTGAAGGCTAGTCAGCAATAAGAAGCTTCCTGATTAATACCAACTTGATTTTTCCACAACCTATGATCAAAGTATATGGTGGTTTCAGCAATAGGGTTACAACATCTGGTTCATGTAAATAATCAAGGGAAAAATGGCAATAGCCTGTACTGAACTGGGGTATCACCAAGACACTGAAGTCTCTCAACAACTCAAGAGGACATATCCTTCATCTGGTACTAGGCTTTTTCTTTAGCATCTTATGGCTTCTGAGAAGAACATTATCCCTTGTGTAGGGAAACTCCCATTAAATTCACAGTCCCCTTCCCCTATTTGAAGAGCTACTGACAGTTGATAGCTTCTGGGGAAGAATCAGTTTTCCTTGAGGGAGTGGTCCTGGCAGATGGTCTCCATACCTATGGAGCAACATAAAGTGGACTTAGTGAATTATTTAAAACAAAACAAACGAGAGGGCCTGAAGTTGGGAGGAGTTGGAAGGATGGATCTGAGAAAAAATAACTAGGGGGAGGAGTGGGAGATGATCAAAATATGCCTATAAAATTATTAAATGTTACTAGATATTTCTTAAAGTGTAAAAAAGAAATTATTCTTCTATTTTCTCTCTACTGTTCCCAGGGAGAGTCTAGTCAGCCTCCTCCTGCACCTGCATCTTGATAGTCTGCATCCTCAGATTCAACCAATTGCAGATTTGAAACACTGTTGCATAGAGCTAGTGTATCTGTACTGACCCTGTACTTTCTTTTGTCGTTATTCTCCAAATGATACAATGTAGCAACTAGAGCACTTCTACTAAGTGTCTACTAATCAATCTAGAGGTGATTTACAGTATACAGGAGTGTGCACGTCATTTATTTAATTAACAAATTCATCTGCCTTCCACCCCCACGCCCCCAAGGCAGGGTCTTACTATGTAGCTCAGGCTGATTTAGAACTCAACATCCTCCTGAGTATCAAGATTACAGACAAGTATCGAAGGCCCATCTCGTGCCATTTTCTACAAGCACTTGAGTGTTTTCTGATTCTGGTATCCAAGAGAGGGAGGGACTCTGTTATGATTCCCAAGTAGTTACCAATTCCTCACATCCAGGGATGCTTAGTTGCTGAGCTATCAAAAGGCTACAACTAGGAAGTTCTGAAAGAAGCTCTTCAAATCCCTCCGTGGAACCCTACAGCTCCTTCATCACCCAGGAAACAAGGGGCTGTGAGAGACACGGTACCAAGTTACTTCATTACATTTGAACTGAACTGTGACAGTAACAAAGGATTTAAGAGAACTTATTTCAAACTCAAGAATCTGCTGAACATCAACACACCAGTCACCAAAACCATCGTGGAAGAAGACACTAAACACACTGATGACACAAACTAGATGCCACATTAGATTAGAAACAAGTAATGGCAACTAGAACCCTTTCTTCTTGGGGTGATGAAGATGCTTTAAAATGAGACAGGGTCAAGGAGTGGAGAAGCCACACCATTGAAAATACATTGAGAATCATCAAGAAGTGTGTAAATTAGACATCAACAGAGCTTTAGGACCATGTGTGACATAATCCATGTCAAGGAAGTTTTTGTTTGGTTGGTTTTTGAGCACCTCTGCTGTCAAATGCATGGTCATCCCATGCCAAATCCTTCACAGTCATACAAAGTACAGAAATAACCCTCGTTTGAATAGATTAGCAAAGTGCACAAGATGCCTCTAGGTATCTGCTTCTCCCTTGGCGGGAGAAGGGCAGGCAGAAGAACAAACAGCATTTCATCCATTCCTGAAACCTGTTCTCAATGGAAATCTGGGAGAGAGCTCTACCACCCACCACCAGACAAGTCACAGCTATAAGTCACATGGAGAAGGAGTCTTCTTGGAGGACCTACTATGAGCCTCAACCTGAAGACCTACTACTTACTCCTTACTTTGCACCTCTCTTCATAGGGAAGAAACATCTGGAAATTTTTGTACCTTAATTTTTACTTTTAAGTGTGTGTGTGTGTGTGTGTGTGTGTGTGTGTGTGTGTAGGTGCTAAGGCCAGAGAAGTCCCTTAAGCTGGAGTTACAAACTGTTGTGAGCTGTCCCATATGGGTGCTGGGGACCAAACTCATTTCCTCTCCAAGAACAGTTGGCATCTTAACTGCAGCCATCCCTACCATCCACATACACAGCTTTTTGTTGTTTTTAAAATTTTATACCTGGAATTTTTTTTTTTCAAATGAGAAATAGGAAAGTTGGGGATTCAGAAGTAAGTACCAAATAACAACCATTGATTCTTCTTTTGTTTATAAACTCTACTGCATCACTATTTCGCATATGGGTATAGGCACCCATTAAATGTCAAGTCTCTGATACCTGAGGGGAGAGGAAACCAAATGATGCTTTGGCGAGACCCATTCCCCCTCTCCCCCAAAGCATTAAAAGATCAACATCAATGACATAGAGTGAGGTATTGATTCTCGAACCTGGACTGTTGTAGTTAGCACCTGCTGTCCCAACACAACGAACAGAATTCCTGGGATTCTCCATCCTTTCCTGATGTGAATAGTGAACAGGCTGTCATCCTAGCCAAGTGTGGAAGAGACAGGAGCATCTGACCACACTGCTATATGCCTCAGGTTCTGCTTTGTGGTTGGCTTTATACTGGTCTAACAGAGAAAGTGCAAGAGTCCTGGCTGAGAGCCCACCCTTAGAGAGGCAGGGGTCAGGGAGCTAAAGTCCAGTGCATTACTTTAGAACCAGCCAAGTGACTTCTATGTCTCTTCAAAGATGCACACCTAGCTACTTTCTCTCCGTACATTCTGATGGGTACGCCCTGTGAGGAAAGCCTGGTCTTGCCCATCTGCCTACACTGTATGGGCTGCTATAGAGGTAGAGATCACTTCATTGAGAGTGACTTCATTTAAGTGACTGGAACTTAAAGGCAGTGTTTTGGATTTCTGGTCCTGCCTGGACACCACGCCTCAGCTTTGGCCAAAACCACATGACTCAGTGGCAACTCTTTGCCTGCTATCTGTGGCTTGTACATGCAGTGGGCCTGACCTAGCCTGCGTGTTTGCTTTTGTTTAGTGCTCATGACCACAGTTGTAGATGCTTCAGGGCATGAGTTTCTAATTGGATTACAGACATTGACTCTCATCCTGATGGGTCATGAGAGAGATCATTTCTCCTTGTCTCCATACTAAAAAACTAAGTCTTGCCAAAGATGCAAAACTTTCATATTTAGGGAGCAGTCCTTCATCTAGAGCTGAGAATTATACAGCCAAAACGCTATCATTGCTATGACGACTGGGGTTCAGTCCCCAGTGGTGTCTCCCTCCTGCAACTGAAGAGGTCTATGCCAATTCTGATGATACCCAAATTCAAAGCTGGTTGTTCATTTAGATTCAATAAACTGTCAGGAAGAGCCTGATAACATGTTTTTTGTTTTTTTTCCCAAGCTGGTAAACAGGGTCTTACTGTGGTAGAACAAGAAGACACCCATGGGAATCACTGATAACTGGCTTTATGCCATCAGGGCGTCTGGCCCAAGCAGATATTTAACTCTTGTATCTATCTTGTCTATTAAACAGCATGGATCTGTAGGAAAACAATTGATTAGTGTCTCTAGTGGCTCAGTGACATTTACATCAATATAAAGTATGTTCGTGTTCTGTACCCTGCTTCTCTAACACTGCTTTATCCCTGCCCTGAGGCATCTGAAAGGCAAGAAAGCAATAGGCACAGACTCAAAGAAACCGCAAGGCAGGACAATGCCTGGGTTTTGACATGTTCAGGGCAGTGGAGATGCAGGGTAACAAGAGCTTGTGTGGTTCTATCATGAAACCTGAGAAACATTTCATGACCTCAGTTTCTTAGGGTGACCTCAGTGATGGATTTTGCTGGGTGCCTGCTAGATAAAAGAGTATCCGGAATCTAGTGTTAGAGAGGCGTTTCCCTCAGGGGGTTGGGCTAGCCTCCAGCACAGGTATATTGAATAGCCTCTGCTTCATGCCCCGTTTGGAGCAAATGGGGGGTCTCCCTTCTACTGCTGATGTGTTACAACATCACAGAGACCCAGCTGTACAGGAAGCACACACCACAGGAGGGGAGCTGCCCCTGTCTAGATGACACTCCTACCACAGAGCTCTGGCATGTGACCAGACAGCAAGTTCCTGGTGAAGAAAGTCCAGTCTTGTCCTCCTACCTACACTGACTGGATGGATGATAGAGAGGTCCCAGTTCTCAAGTGCAAACTATCTAAAGTCCTATAATAACTTGGTGTGTGTGTGTGTCTCTTTCTCTCTGTGTATATGTATGCCTGTGTCTCTGTGTGTGTCTGTGTATATATGGCTGTTTCTGTATATGAATCTTGTGTCTCTGTGTGTATCTCTCTGTCTCTCTGTCTCTGTCTCTATCTCTGTCTCTCTGTCTGTCTGTGTGTGTGTGTATAGAGAAAGAACAGACACTATATGACCAACGAACCAGGAAGAAAAACCAAAGCCTGTTTCATGACTGTGGCCACCTGGCGGATATGTGACTGGAGCTGTCACCAAGAAAATGAGCTTCAAGCTAGACAGGTCTGTGGCTGCAGCTTTACCAGCTGAGAGTCATTCCATCTCAGTTTAGAAGCAGCCCCTTTGCTTTCTAGTATGATAGAAACATATAAATAAACCCCCAAGCCAACAGGATGTGTCTTCTCTAGAATATGTAGCATACATCCTGTGTGAATATTTATTTGCACGCTTGCATTTTCTGTCAGTCTATTTGGGGAGAAGGTTGTAGCCAGCTCACAGTCTTTGCTTTGATTAGAGAATCAGAGCCCCCTGCAAAATCAGATCATTAAAGATTTTCTGCAGGCTTTTCTGATTTATTGGTCCCTCACTACCCTTTGAAGTAAAGCCCACTTCATTCTATAATGACATTTAAGAACTCACTTGGGACAAGAATGGGGTTTAGTTGGACCCTAACACCTTTTCAACAAAGCTCTGCATTAATGCAATTGGGAGAGAGACACATATTTTTGGTTATAAATTCCTAAAAATAGACTAAAACCCAAGAACCTATATATTACATTTTTAAATGAGTAAACTATGTGGTTTATGAATTATGCAACTGAAATGCTTTAATTTCTTTTATCAGCAAAGTAAAATATTGCACACAAAAAGAGGAAAATAAATTTCTATTTTGCAGCTTGAGATAACTGACTTCTCAAGGTTTATGCACACACCGTTGAACTTGGCTTTGGGTTATCACAGCTACTGAGCCAGAATCTGCGGCAAGGAGCAAGGGCCAGTGGGACTTGGAAACTCACTTGGAACAAGGGCTGATCACAGTCGGTGTAGGTGGGTAAACCAAAGCCACATTCACTCGCTCGCTGCCATTCTTGGGGCAGATGATCTCTGCCACCCCTTCTGGCCTGGGCTGGCTCAGCAACTCCCCTGCAACGAAGAGAGGAAAACCCATTAGCAAATAGGCCCCAAAAAGCAGGACTAATATGCACAGAGAAATACAGCACTTTCAAAAGAGTAAGGCATGTAGTGAGGATGTCTTCAGATGTGGAGACAGAACCAAAATGTAGACAGCATGGCTGGACTGTGGAGCTTTAGCTCCAGTTGCTAGGATGCTCAGCGCATTGCCACAGAGAGAATTCTTATGTCATGACGGCGGTAGTGGGAAGCTGGACACTTCAGACAAAGGAAGCACTTACTGCGATCCCGCTCATCTGCTCATCTTTCTTTTCAGACTGATTCCTGAGATCAGCCAGGCAGGGCTACCAATGAGGGGCTCAGAATTAAAACTTAGGCATATGGGGTTTCAGCAGAGCTAGCAGGCTCAAAACAAAGCTCTGTGCAAACGCTCCGGACATGGGGCAAGCTCAAGGTGTTTGCATGGTAAATAGCAGGACCACAGCCCAGCATCCTGGAGCAGGAGAATTTCCCAAGTGCTGATTCTAAAGCACACAGGATTATCTCATGACTAACATGGGCCTAGCAGAAACAGGTGACTAACTTAATAAATTAACTCAATACCTAAAGGAAATCAGACACTAGGGACACCTGCACATCGTCTTTCTGCAATGAAATCATTAAGTCCTTGGGAGGAGCAGCGAGTTCCACTCCTTAGCTTCCTACTTGTCAGTCCTCATCTGGGAACCTGTCCTTCCTTTGGTCCGCAGGCCCAGACCCACAGGCTTGGCTACTTAGAGTACTCAGTTGACAAGATCTGGCTCTTGATAGTCCTTGTTTCTGCCTGAGAGCCCTGCTTAGACCTAGAAGTAAATCACTGAAACCAAGGATACAGAAAGCATGCCAAGTCAGGGAAAGACCCTACTGAAATCCATCAGTTTTAATGGTCATTTGGAGTTCTAGAGACTCCGGAGTCTATGCTGACATATAATGACAGAAAGTCCTTTTGCTTAAAAACCTGGAGTGTGGACCAGCAAGGTGGCTCCTCTGAGTTTACTATCAGCAAAAGCGTGATGACCTGAATTCAATCCCAGGACCCACTCCACAAGGTTGTCCTCTGTTTTCATATACCCACCATGGCATGGGAATCTTTCTCTCTCTCTCTCTCTCTCTCTCTCTCTCTCTCTCTCTCTCTCTCTCTCTCTCTCTCTCTCTCTCTCTTAAAATTCTGTATTTCCAAACACCTCACCTTCAGCTGCTCTGATGGAGCAGGTGCCTGCCCTGAGTCCTGTACCAATATCAGTGTTTACCATGTCCCACTGAGAGGGCAGCACATGCTCATTTTGCAAATGAAGAATCTGCTGTCTCACTTAGGGTTTCTGTCACTGTGATAAACAGCATGACCATAAACAGGTCAGAGAGAAAAGGGTTCATTACAGCTTACAACTCTCAGGTCACACACCATTGCTAAGGGACATCAGGGCAGGAACTCAAACAGGGAAGAGACCTGGAGGAAGGAGTTATGCAGAGGCCATGGAAGAGTGTTGCTTACTGGCTTGCTCAGCCGACTTTTCACAGCTCTCAGGACCACCAGGCCAGGGCTAGCACTGCCCACAGTGCTGGGTCCCACCGTGAGCTTGTTCCTCTACATCAATCATCACCACAGGCTTGCCCAGAAACCAATCTGGTGGGGACATTTTTTTCCCAGTTGAGGTTCTCTCTTCCAGAATAACTATGTTTTGGGTCAAACAGACAAAAAACAAGCCAGCTCAGGGAAGTTATGAGAGGCACCCAGAAACAGGAGTGATCTAGTGGCAGACATGGGGAAACCCTCTGCTCCCAGACTTCAGTACCTTTCCAAGGCAGGGACTGCTTTTCTAACCCGGATGCATCTTTCCTGGAGGGGCTGCCTAACATCACCATTTTAAAAGGAATTTAGGCACTGATGTATTTATACTTTTACAGGCACATTCACCCGTGAGGAGACCATTTTTCTGCGTAGTAAGAACCGAACCTAATTTTAGTCCGCTCACCAAATTACTGCAAATATCAAACTATTGCAAACGTTAATTTAGCACCATTAGCTGTGGATACCTATGTGTCAGAACTGTGTGTCCTCTGACACCAGCTAGGAGATGATCAGAAGCAGAAAGATGCAGGCTACAAAGGGAAACGTTAAATGGTGTCAAAGGAACATAAGGGACCCAAGTAAGAGAAGTGGGAGCTGGCTGACACCTGGAAGTCATCCAGGCTCGCGTCACGGGTTACACCAGACGTCTGCATTTTAACAGAGTTGCTAAGAGTTGCGAGTCTGGGAAATCCGAGCAGCCTACAATGACCCACAGTACTGCCAGGGCCTTGAGGACAGAGTGCTTTCAGATGGTCCTGGCCAACCCCCTCCTGGCTCCTGTTTGGTATTTTTTTTTAAATTAAGTTATTTATTTATTCACTTTACATTCCAATATGAGGCTGCCTCTCTTCCCAGTCCTCCCTGGTGCAGCAGCTTCTCCTCCCATTCCCTCCTCCCCTTTTCAGATGAGAAGGGGAGCCCTCACCGGACCAGGTATGGCATGTCTGTACTACAGGACTAGGCGCATCCTCTCTCACTGGGGCCAAAGTGGCCCAGTTAGGGGAACAGGATCTACAGGCAGGCAACAAATAAAGGACAGCCCCTTCTCCAGTTGTTGGAGGACCCGCATGAAGACCAAGCTGCATATCTGCTACATATGTAGGTGGGGGAGCCATATTTTTTCATTTAAAATCCTAAGATCACCCCCAAAGCCAGAGCACAGCCTGGGCATCCCTACTTTCTCTTCTGGATGACTGACTGGGTACCTAGCCAAGGACTGCAGGTGCCGAGCTCTATCCCTTGCACGAGTCCCTGGCACCAACCACCCACAGCTGTTTTATTGTTGGTGACACTGTAGTCTTTGGTGAGCCCAAGGCCAGTTTCTGCAAAACAGAACTGGAAATAATTCGAGTATTTTTAAGCCTTGGTTACCCCCTATAAAACCAGCAGCTTTTCTGCCCTCTGGATAGAGCCAGCTAGATGGTTTTGTTTAGAACTGGGTGTCCCTCAGAGGTCAGAATGTGGTCCCCAGGGTGGCAGGTGTGGTAGGTAGGTTCTGCTGGTCTTCAAAGCTGAAACCTTGAGACACGCCAGTGGGATTGTGGACCCTGAGTCGTCTCTTTCCCTGCTTCCTGGCTGGAGATGTGAGCCCTTGTTTTCCCATATGCTCCTGTCATGCTGTGCTGTTCTTGTGCACTGCCTAAAGTAATGGGTTGCCCGCTCTTAGGTTTGACTCTAAAATTATATGCCTAAATAAAGCTCTCTTTACTTCAAAGGTAGCCCATGACTCTTTTCCAAGCTAGACTGGTGGTTCTCAGCCTTCCCAATGCTGCAACCCTTTAATGCAGTTCCTCATGTTGTGGTGACCCTCCACCCTAAAATTCTTTTTGTTGCCACTTTAATTGTCATTTTGCTACTGTTATGAATCATACTGAAAATACCTGGTTTTGGATCGTCTTAGGCAACCCCTGTAATAGGGTTGTTCAATCTCAAAGTGACCCCCACAGGTTGAGAATGCCCTAGTCGGTCAGCTGCATCAAGATGAAACTGAGCATCTCCTTCTCCACAGCTGGCTGTCAGAAACTCATTGAAAAGGACTGTGAACAAAAACTTCCTACTTTCTGTGAGAAGCTCAGGGCCACGGAGATAGCCAGTGATGTTCTGGGTGAGGAGTGGGAGAGGTAGGAATCTGGTGGGAACAGCAAGCAAGATTTCCCATAACGGAGGGTGTTGGATGTGAGGGCGATCTGGCTGCGACATCCGTCACCCCATTGATCGCCAGGGTTGATTCGGCTGATCTGGCTGGCTAGGCGGGCGTCCCCTTCCTCCCTCACCGCTCCATGTGCGTCCCTCTCAAAGCTGCGCTCTTGGTCGAAGAGGACGACCTTCCCCGAATAGAGGAGGACCGGTCTTCGGTCAAGGGTATAGAGTAGCTGCACTCTCCTGCTAGAACCTCCAAACAAGCTCTCAAGGTCCATAATGTAGGCTGTCTAGATCCATAGCAGAGTGTGCCTGATGCTGGATAAGGAGCATTCTTGTTATAGACCAAGAACAGGAGAGAGGAAGCACAGGTCTGCTTGGGATACAGTGTGGATGCCAGTCTGAGAGTTTTCAACTTGGTTATTGTAAAGAGACAGAGCGTATTTCCTGGACCGGTAGGTACTACTGCGCCTTGGTGGTTGGAGCCCAAAAGAGCTAGCAGAATCCAAAAGCTTTACAATCTCTCTAAAGAAGGAATATTGGCCAGTGGTGTCAGAAGGACCAAAAACAAAGGGCAGAAGCTCAGGGCCAGAGCCCCTAAGACTCAGCACCTTGCCCTTCTGCAAGTTCTGCAACACAAGTAGCGCCACATGCTGTTCAGGAGAAAGATACACAGAGAAAATGAAAAGGACACTGCAGAGTATGCGGACCTTCCCTCCAAGAAAACGAGGAAGGCTAAGGAAACCGCCTGGAACACACTGCCCAAGAGATGCAGCTTCTCCTCGCCAGCAGCTTCTACTGCTGTGTCTCGGGCAGTGAAGAAGGAAGGAAGGAAGGAAGGGAGGGAAGGAGGGAGGGAGGGAGGGAGGGAGGGAGGGAGGGAGGGAGGGAGGGAGAAAAGAGAAGAGAAGAGAAGAGAAGAGAAGAGAAGAGAAGAGAAGAGAAGAGAAAAGAAAAGAAAAGAAAAGAAAAGAAAAGAAAAGAAAAGAAAAGAAAAGAAAAGAAAAGAGTATCAAATTATCAGACCTTGAATAAAGGTAACTGTTGCATATTTCATGGTGATAAAGCAACATACCCAGCAATATTTACTATTGAACAGAGAACTCTGTGTGTGTGTGTGTGTGTGTGTGTGTGTGTCTGTGTGTCTGTGTGTCTGTGTGTGTCTGTGTGTGGTTTCTTACCCCTATGTTGTAATAAAAAAAAAAAAAAAACTGAACTGAAAACAAATCTGAATTAACCCAGGGTAGAACGAGAAAATGACTACTGTATCAAAGGGCATTAGATGAGTGTGTGCTGTGTACTTGTGGTGCACAGATGCACTATCTCAATCCTTACGAGCATGTAAGATAGGGACAGTTATTCTCAATACATAGAAGAGGAAACTGGGCTGGCAAGATGGCTCGGAGGGTAAAGATGCTTGCCAACCCTGATGACCTGAGTTTAAACTCTAGAACCCAGAGAGAAATGATGCCTGCATCTTCCTCTTACTTCTACACACACACACACACACACACACACACACACACACACACACACACACACACAGAGTGAGGTAGTACAGACAGAAAGACACAAAATAAAAACATAATACAAAGGAAGACTTACAGGGTATATAAAGCTTACCAATGACCACAAGAGGAAATAGTGGTATCAGAATTTGAACCAAGAACTACCCAATTCAATGCTTAAACACCATATCAGAATGCCCTGTGACACACAGATTGTGATAATTAAATTAGATAACACATAAAAATGCTAAACACTGTATCTGACATCTCATAAGTTTGCAGCAGTATCATTATAGAGATAAGATTCTGAAGAAGCTTCATTTTCCAAATATATAAAGAATTCATACCAGCACAATGTAAGTAGGCAATTCAGGGTTAGACTGTCAGATGTCACATGCAAGACCCTTCCTCACCAGAAACATAAAAAATTCAAGTAAAAAAAGTTTGATTCTATTACACATCTGTCATCCATAGCAAAGTGAGCTAAAGTGATAATCTCCAGAGTGGGTGGGCACTATAAAGAGTTACACTGACATAGGGCAGTAGAGCAACAGATTAAAGAAAACATTACACGTCTCCTGGTATGGCTCCACTTTCTAAAACGTGCTCATGGGGCTGGAGAGATGAGTCAGACGTTTGCTAGAGAGCTTCCTGCTGTGTCAAAGGACCAGAGTCTGGGTCCCAGGACCCACATCAGGCGGCTCTACACACCTGCAACTCCAGTTCCAGGGGGCCTGATAGAGCTCTTTTCATCTCTGTGGATCAACACACATGGACAGACAGACAGACAGACACACACACACACACACACACACACATACACACTACATGCAGCAGACAGACAAGCCTGCCTAAAGGAAGTTGGCCTTTATTTCTGACAAAAAATATAGCATTGTCTATTTATAACATGGAGACGTGTGGTATCACCCTCAAGCGTCATGCTATGGGAAAATGCTGCTCCAGCGCACAACAAGAGATGCCTTGTAGAGCCAGAAGGTTAGGAGGCTGGCATTTCCATGTACAACTTGAAGCTTCATCTAATGTGAATTCAGAGTAAATGAAGCTGGGCAGTGGTGGCGCACGCCTTTAATCCCAGCACTTGGGAGGCAGAGACAGGCGGATTTCTGAGTTCGAGGCCAGCCTGGTCTACAGAGTGAGTTCCAGGACAGCCAGGGCTACACAGAGAAACCCTGTCTCGAAAAATCAAAAAAAAAAAAAAAAAAAACCATACAGAGGGAATGGATCCTTGGGGACTGCATGGTCTTAATCAGTGACTCATTTCACATTCGGCTTTAAAGGCTGCTCTTCCTTCTTTCTCTGAGAAGCATGCACTGGTGGTCATCATGGAGAACACAGATGTCAGCCGCCTCCTGAAAGAAGCATGCTGCCTACCGAGGCCACTCTGCAGCCTCCTGTGGGCCTCAACCCTGTGAAGAACTGTTTCATTACTCAGGCTCAAGAGTTGTGCCAGGAGAATGACAGCTGACTCCTAACAACTGCTTCTCCCTCAGGCAAAGAACAGAACACCA
>CM052719.1:24941960-24970351 GCA_028551405.1 Uromys caudimaculatus | reverse complement strand
ACACACACACACACACACACACACACACACACACACACACACACACACACACGCGTGCGCGTCCACATGTACCCCTGTGTACCTTGTAACCAGAGACAAGCCATAGTGGCTGCTCCAGGATGGTGAATTCATGGAAGGGAGAAATGATGGTTTTCATTTCCTTATCAGACTTTTTGTACTTTTTACAGTCTGTACTACTAAAAATAAAGCTTGAAATAACCGCAACTGGGTGTGGCAGCACTCGAGGCAGAACCAGACAGGCAGATTTCTGTGAGTTCGTGGCCCCCCTGATCCTCAAAGTAATCAAAACTGTATGAATTTAATTGTTTTCCGTGTCTTCCCTAGAATAGCACTATGGTTGGAATTGATGTGCACCCCCACTGGCTCACATTTTGAATGTTTGTTCTCTAGCAAGCGGCTGGCAGGGAGCTTAGGGAACTGTTAGGAGGTGAACATGGCCACAGAAGTAGGTCATCAAGGGTGAGCCTTCAAAACTTATCCCTGGCCCTGGGTCCTGCCTTGCTATTTGCTTCTTCGTTGACCGTGATACAAATAGCGCCCCCCTCCTCCCTCCCTCCCTCCCTCCTCCTCCTCCTCCTCCTCTTCTTCATCCTCCTTCTTCTTCTCCTTCTCTCTCTCTCTCTCTCTCTCTCTCTCTCTCTCTCTCTCTCTCTCTCTCTCTCTCTGTTCCACCATCATAAACTGTACTGTTCTACTGTGCCCTTCCCAAGGTAATAGGGTTCCTCCTTCAGATAACAGGCTGAAATCCCCTAAGACCAGACCTTCCCCCCTTTAGCCTGTTTCTGTCAGGTATTATGGTCATAAACATGTGAAAGTAACTAATATAAACAACTTGGCTTACATTTTATTTATTACTTATTTTTATTTCATGTATATGGTATGGGTGTTTTGCCTACATGAATATCTGTGGACCCATTCCTAGCCAGTGTGCACAGAAGCCAGAAGAGTGCACTGGATTCCCAGGAACTGGAGTTACAGAGTTATAAGCCACCGTATGGATCCTGGGAATTAAACTCAGATCCTTTGGAAGAGATGCCAGTGCTCTCAGCTGCTGACCCTTCTCTCCAGCCCCATTGCTTAGCCTCTAAATATTTTATCATAAAGGTCTATTCATGTGTGCTAGTTTTAATAATAAGTTAATATAACCAGGGTTTCCTTTTCGAAGGATGTATTCAGTTCTCCTTTTCCCCCTCTTCGTAAATTTGCCTGATGTGTGTCCTTCTCCGCTCATCTTTGCTTTATTCATGCAGTGGTATTTCATTAACGTTCTCTCTTCCTCACATGCTCCTACTGTAAGCATAACCGCAGCCTGTTTCTTTATCTGACACACTGCTGTTAATAAACTATACTTATTATTAAGGGCCTCTAGCACCTAATCTCAGTGTATTCCTCCATCCATTCACACAAACAATTGTACATGCATAAGGCTGTCCTGTGCCGCACCCCCATTCACCCCCTCCCACAACTTCCTAAACAACAGCTTCATAGCTCCATGGAGCCAAATCTTCACATTCCAGGACAACCCCTACGGTTCTCTTCAGGCCCTCCTCCTTCTTCTTCTTTTTTTTTTTTTTTTTTTTTTTTCGGTTTTTCAAGACAGGGTTTCTCTGTGTAGCCCTGGCTGTCCTGGAACTCACTCTGTAGACCAGGCTGGCCTCGGACTCAAAAATCCGCCTGCCTCTGCCTCCCAAGTACTGGGATTAAAGACGTGCGCCACCACTGCCCGGCTGGCCAGACCCTCCTTCTTAGGTCCTGTGTAGGGGCCATGCTGATACTAAGGTCCTGTTCCCCAACTGGTTCTTAATCTGTCAGTAAAGAAAGCTACGAGCCCATTGTTGGTCCCTGGAGGGAAAAAAGGAGATGCAAGGGAGGTGAAGAGAGTTCGCCATGCTTTGGAGAAAGAACTAAGAAGCCATCTGAGATCTTGGGCCACTCCTACAAGCAGGTGGTCAGGGATGTTTAACAGGGACTAGATTTAACTGAACCTCTAAAGTTAGGGCAGGTAGGAGGAGCGAAGCTGAGAGTAATGATAAAAGCATCAGATGAGAGATAGTAGTTCCCAGCAATTGTGCCAAGAAAGCAAGTTGAAAACGAACAACTGTGTGTGGCATCCCTTATCCACGGATTCAAGGGAAGCTGGGAGGGGCCTGGTAGCGCAGCCCCATCCTGGAGCTTAGGTGGGGTAGTGAAAAGCTCCCTGCAACAGTCCTGCTCCTTCTCTTAGGATGGGACTGCATCAGTGGTTCCTGTGGCCAACTTCTAGCCTCTGGCCATTCATTTAAACGATGGCTCTGTCCAAACATGGACTACAATTCCAGGCAAAAGAACCACTACAGTATTGTTTGCATCATGGAATCAAACGACCCAAAATAAGTCTCTGGAAGACTTTCCCAACTCAAACCATACATGTGATTAAGACAGGTAGTAAAGAAAAGCTCACACGCATGTAGATGCTTCTAGTTTCATTGTCTTTCCCTCTCAAAGCTGGCACACATGAGAGAGTCAGTGAGTCAGAGCAGTGACAGTAGCTGGTCACAGTAACAGGGATACACTTTCCACCTGCTAGGGTCTGCAGGCCCAGCAGCCACTCCCTGCCCATCCCTTGGGTGTGCAGGGGCAGATGCCAGATGGAGACAGAATGATCGCAGGGTGGGGGTGGGGGATTAGTGGCTTCTGTCGAAGCGAAGCTTACAGATGCCTCTAAGGCTGTCTGGCAGCAGATCCGAGAATCTTAATAAGGAGGGGTGGGAGAAGTGGAAGTGCACTCACACTAAACCTATTTCCACCCTGCATTTCTTGGTTCTTAGATTTCAACAGGGCAGATTTGCAGAACGCAAGTACTATCTAGACAAGAAGGCTGTGTAGAAATGGTCGCCTCCCAGACAGACTTGTGGTCTTCAGGGCAGTGTGAAGCCCCTCTGGATGCCTGAGGTTGGGAGAATACAAATCAGTCACCACTGATCAATTATGCCAGAGTCCCACATTTATTTTTTTAATAAGGGGTGTAGATTTTTAAAATCTCACTAGACAGTAGCAATGGTTTAAAACTTCCTTAGAATTTGTCTCTGGGATCTTAAACCATAGTAGAGAAGCGCTCCTCTGCACCCAAACTGGAGAAATACATTGATGAGTAGGAGGCAGGTCCACAATCCAGGTTTCTTAGAGTCTCCCAGGTGCCAAAAACAGTCATTTCTCACAGCACTGCCCCACTTGACTTCCAGCAGTTCCTGTCTCTCTTCCTTTATTTGCAATTCAAAAATACCAAATGGGGAATTTCCCAAATAAGCAGTTGCTAAGTTTTATACCATGTAATGAGCATCACAAGAACCCCCCTCACTGTCTGATCTGTCCTTCCAGGGATAGAAATTACCCCCTCATCAGGGCATCCTCAGGGTATGTGTTACCTGACCATTAGTAATGTTAGCAGCGATCCCTGTCATCCTATTGACAGGTCATGGTGCTTATGTTCAAGAAACCTGTGTTGACCCTACAGGGGTCCTGAGGCAGAAGAATGTTGACACAAAGCAGGCAGCTAAGAACAAACGGGGCGGATAAACTCCAGCTTCGTGCAGCCACACTGCAAGGCATACAGGAAGGGGGAAGATCATATTGGGGAGGGGGGGTCCTGCACCATTGGAGGAGTACTAGGGGCACTGTAGATCTTGGAAGGGTAGTTGAAACAGGACAAGCACCCGACAGATAAGGGTGACGCTGGAACAGGATCTGATGAGCTTCAGATAACCCTTGCATCGACAGGACAGCTCATCAACATCCGCTGAAGGTGACTCCATGCTCTACTACGTTCTGTCAGTGGGTCCCTGGCAATGGGTTTGATAGCCCTGACCTGAGTTTCTGACTCTCTACCGCAAAGCTCATGGGGTTGTTGCAAGGACCGGATGGGATTAACACAGTTCCCAGTGACCCGGATGCAGAGCTACAGCAGGCCACAGTGGCAGCAGCAAGCAGGATAGGGGTAAAGCTGAAGCAGACAGTCACATTGCTCCGGGGGTAAACTCAAGTGAGAAACAGGATTAATCTGAGGGTGGGGGCAGGGCATCTAGAGTCAAGAGTCAGGAGGAGGTGTTCAGATCCTGTATGGCTGCAGAGAACTGCTTGGGGGAAGGAAAGAGCATGTTCTCAGGGAGCGACAGAGATACCCCAAGGCAGCCATGCCTGAGGCAAGAGCTAGGGGGAACACAATGGGGCAGAGGACAGGACAAGCCTAGCAACTTAGATGGAGACTGGGTCATCTGTGAGTAGGGGACTGAAGATGGACATGGAGAAGGGTCAGTAAAATGGAGAGAGAGGGTTGAGACAAGTCAAGTATGAAAGGACCAAAATGAGTCAGGGATCCAAGGTAAGTCAGGGGACTAAGACGTGGACAGGGGGCTGGGATGGCACTGGGAGACTGAGATAAGGACACACTGGATTGAAATGCTCATGGTGGACTGAAGTGGACCAAGACGGAGATAAAGGACCAAGATGGGAACAGTTGAGTGGCCAAAATAAAGCCAGAGAGTTAGGTGGGTATGGGCTCTCAGATGGAGTCAGGGGCTTGAGACAGGGAAAGGGAGACTGACAAGTAAAACAAGAAGATGTGCCCACAACCTGAGGGCAGTGGAGACAGACGCTGGATCTGGGACCACACACACAAGGGAGAAGAGTCGGGGAAGAAGCGTGGAGCCACGGGCCAGCCCCCAGGGACAGCTGGGTTTTGCTTCATGTTCTTTGATTCTGGGGAATGTTCTCCCCTCACCAGAACCCTGGTTTCCCACCTTAGACTAGCCCACACTTTCTGAGCAGACCTCAGTAGTTAAATGCAACTTTTACAGATGTGTACCTTTCTTGATAGCTGTTATTACTTGCAAGTTATTGTGTGGCTCTAATAAATTATGAAAGAAAATTCTCGAACTCTTGGCTTTATGCTGAACATGATGTTTGTTTGTTTGTTTGTTTGTTTGTTTGTTTGTTTGTCTACCAGAAGCATCCTGATGTAGAAGCCTAGGAGGAAAGGGTAGAAGCTGGGCCCTGGAGCTGGCTTGCTAACTCCTCTCTGGCAAACCATGCATTCTGGGGCTTCTGTCCTCAGCTCTAAAAGGAAGAAACTGAACTGGTTTATCTCCTGGGTCATTTAGCTTTAAATAGACAGTGGTAGCTTAAAATACTATGCAGGAGGATTTGCTACCAAATTTTCTAGGTGTCTCAAATTCAAATCCGTGGAAATGCAGAGTGAAGTAGAGCAATCTCCAACTGGAGCACACAAACTTATCCTTGGCTCTCCTGAGCTACTGATCTGCTGCTTCCCTGAGTCTCCATCAGCGTCTTTTGCCATTCTGCGTCTCAAGAAGGCCAACCTGTGACATTTCAGCAGACCCACAGTGGCTGTGGCCAGGTGAAAAAGGAAAAGAAAAATAAGAGAAAGGAAAAAAAGAAAAGAAAAACAAAACAAAACAACAACAACAAAAAACCCAGAACACCAGGGCTGTCTATCACCTCACTACAGGAGCTCAACCATGTGGAGCTTACTTCCAGAGTTGAGTGCTCACACAGAAGGCATGCCCCCCCTCCCCCCAATCAGAGCAAAATACCCTCAGAGGAAAGCAAACAGTGGCAAGCCATGCCCATCCTCACCAGGAAAGGGTTAAATTTAAGTTTTCACACGAATAAAAGCACTGTGTGTGTTTG
The DNA here is from genome assembly GCA_028551405.1 of Uromys caudimaculatus. Lineage (NCBI taxonomy): Eukaryota > Metazoa > Chordata > Mammalia > Rodentia > Muridae > Uromys > Uromys caudimaculatus. The sequence goes on along the minus strand of CM052719.1, from coordinate 24,964,645 downwards.
TTTGTTCATTTGTTGTGACTGCCCAAGCACGGCAGTCTTCTTGTCTTGACCCAGTGAGTGTTGGAGTATAGGAGTGAGCTCTTCTGTGTAAGTACTTTTCATTCCCCAGGTAGCAAAGCAGGACCCTCTCAGAGCTCACCACTCTGCACCTTGGAGCTAGACCTAAATATTTACGTCAGCGCTGCTCTGGTCTGACTCCTGACCAGTCAGGATGCCCCCCCCCTTGCTCCAGCCCCACTTCCTGGGAAAGTAAACAGTACACAGGCTGAAGAGAAAGACTACCTCCTGGAGGAAGCTGACTGCTCAGATTCCACACTCTGTCCATCGTTAGTTACCTTTGCTGGGCATGAGTTCTGGCTGGTTCCCCTCAGTGCACAAGATGCCCCTGGAAAGCCTTCATTAGCTTCAGAGAAGATACCAGTCTCCTTTAAGGCTGGCTGTGTCCAGGTCCTCTGGCCTTGGCTAGGGCCCAGATCAAACCAGGCTGCTACTATAAAGGGCTATGACACTTTATAGAACACACACACACACACACACACACACACACACACACACACACACACACACACTGTACACCTCCAACCATAAGCACTTTTCTACCACTCTGGGATACAAGCGGAAGGAATCTCATCTATTCGGGATGCTAAGGTGGGAGAATTGAAAGTTTGAGGCCAGCCTGGGCTACATAGGAAGCCCAAGTAGAGCACTTCCATAGCATGTGTAAAACCTTTGGGTTCAAGGGAAGGAAAGCAGGTAGGAGAGAGGATGCTTCCTGGCATTGTGTTATGAGGTGACTCTGGGGGACAGGGACTATGGCTCAGTGGCTGAGGACTTGCCTAACACATGCAAGACCCCGGTCAGCTCCAGGGTAACTCATACAATGGAGCATCCTGCTCTCGTATCTCACCCACTGCAGAGATATGGACCATCTCTAAAAGACAAAGCATCTCTGATTAGGACAGATTTAACAGTCAGAAGCCAGACATGGACTCTGGAACTCAGGAGGGTACCCATGCACTCTGAAGCTAGGCAAAGCTGGTAGGTCGGAGCACAAGTAGGTAGGCTAGAGGAACCATGGAATCAGCATCTGGGTCTTAAGAAAGGCTGTGCTGGCCCCCCACTAACAGCTTTCTTGTTTTCCTGCTCCTAGACCACTGTCAGTAGTACATAGGCTAGACTCCCTGTGAACATTGGGGAAAGGGACAGAGGTGGCAGCCAGGGTTAGTGCTGCCCTGGACAGCCAGTAAAACATAGAACTACCCTTCTGGGTTAGAGATGCTTAGGGGTACAGCCTGCTGAGCATCCCATGTTAGGCCAGGCCTGCCCCCATCTTTCCAAACAATACACCACAAAGCCGAAAACAGCACAAAGAACTACCCTCCCTAAAGCAGGAAGTTCGCCTGAGCTCCTGGGCCTGGCTGTTGTCAAAGTCTGCAGGCTGCAGGACGTAATGGATGTTTAGTATCTCACTGGGATGAATGCTTGGCAGGGCTGGATTCCCTAAGCCTCTCTTGCTAGTTGGAAAACAGCAACTTCTGTCTTTCGGTGTGTCTGGGGAGGCTTCCTCTGTGAATAATGTATTCCATCTCCAGTTGTATGAGGAGAACAGCCTTACTGGATGAGGGGCCATCCTAGGCTTGATTACTTCCTCAGAGATACCCTCCCCTTAACCCAACCACGGTCTTCAGAACTGGGGCCACATCTTCATCATTTGGCGGGGACACAAAGGAACCCAACACACTGATTAAGAAGCCATTTGGGCTGCTGGAGTTCTTCTCTGGCAAAAGAAACAGAGTCTTCTCTTTTCTTGGCCCCTGGGATTGTGTGCTAAGCTAGAGGCAGCTCTAACTTGGAGGAAACCACAGACACACTCAAGTGAACTTCTCCTTGGTCAGCTGAGGTTAAGGACACACTGTCCATGACCCTGCTTGGAAGAACTGGTAGAACAGCTGCACCCCACAGGTTCTGGTCATGGACTGATGCCAAGTTCCTACCAACTTCCTTCCTTTAAAGTTAACACATATTCACTGTTGTTGGTGGGTTTTGTTTTTTTTTTTTTTTTAAATCTCAGTGGAAGAAAACAATATAAAGTGAAAAATAATTATCTTCCTCTTGCCTGGCGGCCATTCTGCAAAGGCAAGTGCGGATCCATTCCTCAGGCTCCTTCTGTGGAGAGTGTTAACAGACACAGGTGTGAGGTTACTTAGACCTCATCATTCCCTCTCATCCGCCCTCTCCCATGCTCACTGAGCCTTGGATTGCCTGTGAAGACAGAACACAAGCTTCCATAAAACCTTTGCTCTCGGAGATTCCCTTGCAGGTCTGGGGAGCCCTGCGGTAATTCTAGCCAATGAATCTAAGTACAGGGCAGCTGGGAGCTTCTCAATACTTTCCTGCTTCTTGATATAAGACACACCCATCTGGCTGCTCCCCACCACCCCGCCCTTGGAAGGACAGATGTGAGATCTGGTAGAATGGAAACATCTGGTTGCCATGACGACTGAGGCCCATAAAATGTGTACTGTAGAACAGAAACACAGCAGCCAAGTCAGGGGCAGCACAGAGGAGCCTATACCAATCTGCCCAGCAGTGACGGGAACTTCTTATTCACAAGGAAAATACTCTCCCTTGGGGCTTGCTTTTTCTCCTTGCTCTGTTCTATTTTTGTTTTCGTTGTACATAATGCTGAGTTCCACATGGACCTTTTCAAGCGAATATAACGTTGACAGTATTGTTTTCTTTTTATAGGTCTTATCTTCTACACTGACATACCATCTTCTGAAATTCTTTCTTAACACACATACTGTGAAGCCCGAGTCAGCCTCTTCACTCAACACTGTGAATCTTTCCTAAGTAGTCTGACAGAATGAGAGAACAGTGCTATTTTGAACACCTCAGAGCTCTGTGCTGTGTGCACACAAGTGCTTCTGTTCTTTGCTAAGAGTCTCAAATGTAGCCGTGGTGACGCATGCCTTTAATCCCAGCACTTGGGAGGCAGAGGCAGGTGGATTTCTGAGTTGGAGGCCAGCCTGGTCTACAGAGTGAGTTCCAGGACAGCCAGGGCTACACAGAGAAACCCTGTCTCGAAAAACCAAAAAAAAAAAAAAAAAAAAAAAAAAAGAGTCTCAAATGCATTTTGTGCTTTTGTTTCTGCTAAACAACTACCGGAGCAGATACTTTGTATACCACTAGATTTGGCAGCAAGCGCCTGTGCCCACTGAGCCCTGCTGTCCTTAAACAGCGATGGCTACTTTGTTTACTCACTCTCACTTCTAGAAAGGGCATCAGCGGCCTAGCTTATCACTCTGGTTGATTCCTTGCATTTATTTCTATGCAAATGCAATTGGCCCTCTGACATAGTGTGGACAAGCTTCCCCTTCCAGATATTATTTGTTATTTGGTTTCATTCACAGAAGTTTTCTCTAAAGGAAACCTTTAAACGATCATGTGACCTTTCTTTTCCTTGATAAGGTCTGTGAGTTTGTTATGCTGTGGTAAGAAAGGCATCCTTTGCCTCCGCTCCCAGCTGTATCTAGGGTTTACTCCTCTCATGAGTAAATCTAAATCTTTCAGGCAGATAAATTTATTGCTACCTAAGGAGGGAACATTTTCTTTTTTCTAGTAGCTACTCAACTGCCTCAGCCACCATGTACTGCAGAGTTTATTTCCCCACCCTCTGAGGGCAGTGTGAATGGCAGACCTCTGAGAGGGCCTGACTCAGGTCCCAGCTCTATGGACTTTCCAGGTCACGACTGACAAAAATACACACGGGAGCTTCCGTGTCGTTTGTCTGTCTTCTAACCAAGAGAATGAATCAACAGGGTAAAAACAAACACTGAAAACAAAGACCTCAAAAGACTGGAGAAACAGGAAAGGTCTCACAAGCTGCTACCCAGGAGTCACTTAAACCTCACATACTGGAGCATCAGATCAAAGGCATTGGGTAGATCATAGGAAAGAAAAGCTGCCCCAGGATTTTTACCAGTAGCTTTGACCAATACTTGTCTTTAAAAGAGGCAGTCCCAGATCTCACCATAGCCTGACTGATCTGAGGCAGATCTCCTACCTCACCCTCTTGAGTACTGGTATCACAAGTATGCAATCACCATGCCCAGCCTTCTCTTGAAGCATCTCAAATGAAAGACGGGATCAGCCCAGGCCCTACCCTACAGGCCTGAGACCACTACACAGGGCAGAGACCACTGCCTGGACCATACACTCTGCTCTAGATTCTGCCATTTAGGAGGCATATTCAAAGAGATTTCCCCAAGGAAGGAAGCAAAAGATAAATGTATTGCAATTTCATCATAGAAGAACATTCAATCCAAGACTTCCAAACCTAGACAAAGCTAAACCTAGACAAAGCTCATGTCTTCTTCATTTGCACCCAACCCAGAGCAGGAGGAATCACTGTCTGCTAAAAAACTAGAGTTGAACAAATGTGAAGAATCTGGGGGCAGCACTGTCCTGAGTTTTCTGAGGAAGGCTCATGTGGGTCTAGGAGCAAGGCCACAGTAGTTCTACCCCACAATGTGTGACAAAGGCTCCTTGGCTGCTCTGGGCACATCTTCCAGCTTCTTCACTTCAGTCAGCTACCAACTTCCTCAAGGGTAGCCATCTCTGCCCCTAGGTTAAGCTTCACTCCTTACATGATATTCAGTAGGTTACTGGCTATCCCTGCCCACTTTGGTAGCCCTGAAACTTTAATGGAAGCAAACCTCCCATTGTCCCTGAGCAAAGACAACCTTCCCAAGGCCCGGACAAAGCTCTTCCCTGTGTTTGAATGTCCACTCCCTTTGCCATATTTCAGAGCTCTCTTCTCGTAGATTCCTGAAAAGATTATGCCTCCAAACATCTGCAACTCGACCTGGAGGTCTCCCTAGGATCCCAATCATGAGTCCACCACCTTGTTTTCCTCACATCTCCTCAGCCCATGGACATGATTTATGCTGCTGCTTTCTTCTTCTTCTTCTTCTTCTTCTTCTTCTTCTTCTTCTTCTTCTTCTTCTTCTTCTTCTTCTTCTTCTTCTTCTTCTTCTTCCTCCTCCTCCTCCTCCTCCTCCTCCTCCTCCCTCCTCCTCCTCCCCCTCCCCCCTCCCCTCCCCCTCCCATTTTGGCATTAGACCAGGAGTGTCCAGAGAGCAAGAATGTGTCTCAGTCTCATTTACCTCCCTGCTCTCCCAATGCCAGATGCCTTAGTAGTATGAATTAATCACTGCAACTAAGACTAAAGACTCCAGGCAAACATACTACAGATCAGGATGAAAAACAAAATTTGAACAGAACAACACTCCCCCCACTCCCCCCCCCCAAAAAAGAACAGATGGCCTTTAATGGAGTCACTTGCTGAGGTGTGTGGGAACCAGATGCTGAGAAAACCAGACAGAAGAGTCTCCATGTTCAACTTGAACAACCTGGAATGGGAACACCTGACCTGGTGGGCCTAGGATTCTGCCTTTTTCATATGCTTCCCAAGGATGTTGAGTGGCTGGTCCAGGGACCACCTCTTCATGGACAGTGTTAAGGCCTAGGTAACTCTTGCCTGTCTAACCAGCCATTTCGTGCTGTTACTATTATAAGAAAACGTCCTCATGCCTGAAGTGATTGTATATTCTGTTACATTCTGTGCTTTGGTGTTCTTGGAAACCAGTCACAATAGAAGCCAGTTATACAGTTCGCCACAGTAAGCTTGGACCCGAACCAACCGCCCAGAAGCACTTCCTGCATCTGTGTATGAGCTTTTTTTTCCCCAGAACATTGAAACATTTTTTATTTTAATATTTAAAGTATCAATAAATTTATGTGTATGAGGTTTTATGGCATTTGCCTTTATATGCTGCCTGAATTAAAACAACATGATTTATGGCTTGTCTGTTCTAGTTTCATTTCTGTTACTGTAATAAAAGTACATTGACAAGCTGCTCTTGGTAACACATGCCTTTAATCTCTGCACTGGGCAGGCAGAGGCATGCAAATCTCTGAGTTCAAGGCCAGCCTGAGTTCCAGAACAGCCAGGGCTAAACAGAGAAATCCTGTCTCAAACAAACAAACCAAAACAAACCAACAAAAAACAAACAAACAAAAAGCCCTAGCAATTTAGGAAAGGAAAGGTTATTTATTCAGCTTACAATTCCATATCATGACCCATCACTGAGGGAAGTCAAAGCAGAGACTCCAAAGCAGGCCTGCTTGCCATTTCCCACAGTATTACCTCTGAGCAAGGAACTAATTTCACAGACAAGGACAGCAGGGACCATAGCAGACACTGGTCACTGGTTGGGTAGCTGGTCTATGAGCATCTAGTTTCCTTATACAGCCCAGAAGCACCAGCCTAGGGCATGCTGCCCACAGTAAGCTGGGCACTCCTACATCTATTAATAATTAATCTAATCCCCCACAGTTATGCCCACAGGCCTCTCTGATAACTTAGGCTGTGTTATGCCGACAGCTAAGACAAACAAAAACATGTTCCATCAGATATTACTAGTTGCAAGATTTACACAGGACATTAGCAGTGACTATCCTAGTGACTAGAGGGGAATCTTCTCACTGTAAAGGATGGGAAACTTTAGAATGGTAAGATCTCCTGACCTGTATTCTCAGTGCATTTGTCCTATCTTTAAAGGTGGCTTACGACATAAATCTAAGACATTGAGCTGCTGTGACAAAATTCACAGGCTGGGTAGCTTAAACAACAGAAATCTATTTCCGCACAGGCAGGGGCTGGGAATTCCGCAGGACCTCCTCCTCACTGTGCTGCACAGAGCAGAAGGGAAGCTGGAAGCTTTCTCATTTCTGATTTCCTAAGGACACTAACCCTACCAGAGCAGTGTGTACTCTTACTACCTCACATAGTTATATTGGAGGTTAGGGCTCCGTAGGGGTACACAATGGACCACACTACGGCAGAGTATGCTTCTAACCTGAAAAGCAGAAATGCTTTTGAAAAAGCCATTTGATTAAAGGAGCAAAATTAAAATATGCTCTCTCTAGAATACTACCTGACTTCAAACTTTATGGTGAAGCTACAGAAATAAAAGTGACTAGTCATATGTTCAAACCAAAGAGACAAAACAGAATTAAGAAATATACAAACACACGAACAGTTGGTTGGTTGATTTTTGATAATGGGGTTTGGGTAACTTGAAAGGTAAAGCCTGTTTGTTCGTTTGTTTGTTTTCTTCAAATCATGGCTGATATATATGGAACAAAACCAAACCTCAAAACATGTGTCATAGGCACAAAATAAAGTTAATCAACCTTGAAGTATATCCTAAACCTAAGTACAAAACTTCTAGAAGAATACTCAAGTGAAAAGCTTAGCCCTTCAGGATAAAAAGAGCATTCAGTAGGGAAAAATGATAAAAGTTAGTTTAAAAATTTAATCTCTTGTTCTTCAAAACAGAGTTCAAAGTAGGGGAGATTTACCAATATGCACATAAAACCAACGAGGTTATTTGTAAAATAAAATAACTCCCAAGAACCCTCTCCACAGGTCTTCAGATCTTTCCAGGCTGGGAACAGCCTAGAAGCAGGAATGGCGGTGGCCACCCCAACTAGTAGCTGTTCTCTCAGTGATTAGTCATGTACGTCATGCCAGAGAAACACTTGCTCATCAGTTCTCTCACCTTCCTCACAGTGAACATGAAATGAGAACTTAAACTGAATTCTAAACTTGCCGTCCACCAACCACTTATGAAAACACATTTTATACTGGCAATTTAATTTTAAGCATTTTAAACTATTAATAAAGTGCCTGCCTCTCCCACACTCCCTCGGGAAAGAACCAAGTAAGATTTCACATAAAGAACTTAAAAGGCCTCCTAGCCCTCTAAGAATATTTGAGGCCCAAAAATACCATGTAGAAGAACCACTTGAAAGATGCTCATGAACCATGCGTGGAGATGAAACTCCCATAGCTTCCAGAAATTATTTAGAATAGCTAAGCATATACACAATAGAAATATTTACTTGGAATTTGAAATATGAGCTATTGTACATATATTAACCTATATTAACTACATGTTAAATGCATCTCTCTCTCTCTCTCTCTCTCTCTCTCTCTCTCTCTCTAAGGTGGTATCTCATGTAACCAGCTGAGCTTCAAACTCTCTATATAGTTGGAGATTATTTTGATCTTTAACTTGCATTATATTAATATATTATAATATATTATCAATTATATATCAGTGTCAATTTCAGTTATGCTTCTTGGCTTTGAAATCAAAATTGAAAATCATCTTGTAAAAAAACCTAACACAAAATTCCATACGTTATCCATTTTCTCCTTTTCCTTCCTGAGTACCAGTCATTTCCATACATTAGAAGTCTTCCTTGTTCTCTGGTGTAATAAAAATGCAAACTGAGCTAAAGAATGGGGCATTTTAGGATACATACAGGACATGCCTGATGTTTAAGGCAGACTTAAGGCAATTACAAACTGTTACTTAAGACACAGTGAGATCTTGTCTCAAACAAATAAACAGGCAAACAAACAAGCTGCTATTTATAAAGACAAATGCCAGCACAGTATGGTGGGTAGCTCATGCCTGTAATCCCAGCCCTTGGTAAGCTGATGCAGGAGGATGGCTGTAAGAAGTCAGCCTGAGCTTTAGTATGTTCCAGATAAGCCTAGGCTACAGAATGAGACCCTGTTCATTCATTAATTAACTAATTAATTAAAATCCAGACAAATGTGGCTCTTTTGTTGCTGGCCTTTTCAGCTCTGGGAATCAAACCTAGAGCCTTGAGCACACCAGATCATCCCTCTACCACTAAATCAAGTCCCCAGCTCTTCCCGAGAAAATGCTATTAAGAAATGAGAATAATATTGACAAACTACACCACTAAGATTGATGATATCTTGGGCTGGCAAGATAGATATACATACCTTCATTTGAAAAACAAGCAACTGAACCTGTAATTTTATATGTAAACTCAGATATTAAGGCGCTCTATTGTACATGCCATTTTAAATGTCTTCTTTTAACTCCGGATTACTAGAAAGCAATTGGCTGATGGACAATTACAAGCAAAACTCCCTAATAAAGACCAGCAAGCTTAATAAGCAATGTCTCCTAACATGTATGCGTTGAAAACACTGAAACAGGCTCGTAATGCAGCTCAGAGACACAGCACATGTTTAACAAGTGCATCTGGGCTCCAGCCCCCACACCACACCGACAAGAGGGGAACAAGAACAGCTGGGGGATGGGGGGCGCTGCATTGTGATGCGTTTTCTTTTATCTAAGAAAGAATTCAGCTCCACAAACCACAAATGTCAACTTCATTGACATTGCTTGTTTGTTTTGTTTTTGTAACCTTTCTTTAATACGAACTGTGACTATATTGTTTCTGTGGTCAAAACAATCCTGAAGCAAGCATGCTGAACGCTACAAGCTCTTGTGAACTGGCAGCACCTTCTCAGATAGTCAAATAGAACAGTTCATTCAGAAATGCTAATGCTGAGGCCCAAAAGGCTTTAGAGAACTCCCCTGGGTTGCAGAAACCTCAGAGAAAGCAGGCCTCACTTCACAGCCCCCCAATGAAACCTCACTTTATACCCCCAAACCCGGGACTCCCTATGTGCTGAAGAAGACAAAAGACAATCTCAACACACTTACCCAGTATAAACCACTCCTTATACTGCTTCATATTTTTAGGAAATATGCCATCCTATTTTGACAACTCCATATGAGATTTTATGCGATTTTTTAAAGACGGATGTGTGTTCTGCACCAGTATTAGAAATTAACCTCGCCCCAGTCTCAGTAAGGCGTGAGGCTAAAAATAACTAGGGTTTGCCTCTAGAGCAAAAATGTGTGGCAGAGTGCAAAGATGCTCTTCCCCTGCAATGACCCCACCTGAGCCACAGGACTGCCCAGTGTAAGTCTTCAAGGGAGGCCCTGACAGGGGAAGTGCACCCCACCCTCACTTCTGGAATGGCTACAATCGAAGAATCTAATTTTAGATTCTATCACTTCCTCTGTGAACAGTGAATCATAGCTTCAAAGTGACTAAGAGGCAGATGTAAGTCATACTAAATGTTTGCATGGCAGGCTGAGATACTTTCACCTGAAGCTGCTCAGAAACTCAGTCCTTATAACTGCAGTCCTGGTCCTGCTCTTCCCCTCACCCCCCCTCCACCCCCCATTCAGAACCTTCACCTGAGGGAGCTAGGTGAGCACAGTAAAAGTTTGGGGGTTGTTTTCTGCAGTGTGTGTGTGTGTGTTTGTAGCACATATGGGTAACACACACACACATACACACAGTAGAGTAGAGGTACACATGATGTCTGTGTGTACATGGGAAGGCCAGAGAAGGATGCCCAGTGTCCTGCTCTTATCTCTCCCTGACTCGTTCCTCTGTGATGAGGTCTCTCGCTGAATGTGAAGCCAGGCTAGCAGCTAGCGAGCTCCATTCTCCACAGGCTGGAGGTCACAGCTCCATGCAACTACACCAGGCTCTTTTTATTTCTCTTCTTTGACATGATAGGAACTCAGGACCTCTGTGTGTGCAGCAAGCGCTCTTATGCACAGAGCCATCTCCCCAGCTCCTCTTTCTCCTAGCACAGCGAAGTTTGAGAAGAGCTCACCAAGCCTGGTAACCCCTTAACCCAACCCTAAGCAGTCCCAGGACAGTGGCTGACAGCCTTTCTCACCCAGTGCTCTGGGGCATGAAGATGCCTTGCGGGTCATCCCCCCATTTCTCCCCTTGTACTTCCTACTGACATATTACCAGGTTTGACTAATGGGGGAAAAAAGCAACAAACAAACAACTGCAGAATGCAGGTGTCTGGTGTGCACCAAAGAATAAGAGAAGAAAGCAAGGGGGGGGGGGGGTGTGTAGTGGGAGAGGCTCTATTCCAAAGAGAGAACTACATACAGTGTGGGTGCCTCAAAGGTGGAAGGTGATAGCATAGCAGAAGCAGTGGAGGGAGAAGGCTGAGGCTCACCCACCCACCTTTCCCCACGTGCCCCCCCACCAACATCAGCTCCCTCGTGGATACATTTCCCACCTTAAACAAGATACAGGAATATCTACTAAATTTAACTGTCACACTAAGAGCAGCGAGGATAAATCAAGATGGAAGGGCGGGAACTCAAGAACTATCCCTTTTCCCAATCCCTGAAGCAGAACTGCTGGCCCAAAGAGATAAAAGCCGAAGGGCAGAAAGGGTCTATTTCATAGAAGTCTGAGCTCTCTGGGGTTCTAACAGCATGGGTGACACTCATGCTGAATGACAGGGACACACAGAACCTCCACCACAGCAGCTGTCCTTTCACAGACTTTCCTAGGACACCGACGGGGACTCTCAGTCTCAGTCGTGGTATCCAATGAGGTGGGAGAGATCAACCAGGAGAACCCCCAGAATCTTCCCTACCAGCCCTAAAAACTGTCTTGACTCTAAGTCAAATAAATGTCATTGTTTTATTACTACTATTTCTCTTAAAGCCAGAAGAAAAGTCCCAGTAATATCTGAGGCAGGAGGATTACAAGTTTGAAATTAAAGAAACCAAAAGCTCACAGTTATGATAGGAGATAGCTTTGAGAATGTCATTTGCTCATTATAGCACTGGGTTTGTTAAAATATGATGCTCTTTGCAGGTTTTGTTACAAAGACACATATAAAATATGCCTTGACACAGCTCCTATCATTGTTTAAAATTAGCTTTGTATTCACATCTTATCTGAGATCTGGAACTACACAGCATTCATGTGTGTACCTCTGAGGAGGCACGGCTGGCTTCTGGCCACCCTCTACATCCCAACCTGAGGTGTCTGTGCAAACACAGCCATGTGCTCTGAGTACCTCCTTCTCTGGTCTTTTCCCACAAGGCCCACCACCTCTATGCTCTGCCTCTCCCTTACATATCCTCAAGTTCATACCGTACTCTATGTCTGATACTGGGTCACCAGCCTTCCCTCCTTGAAACCCTGGATTCTCAACTCCTAGAGCACAGAACCATCCCTCTATATTTGTTGCTGAGGCAGCCTCAACCCCTTCCACTGTGCCTGGTGCTAAGGCTGCTCGGCCATTGGCCAAGGAGTAAGCTAAAGTGCCCATGTTTGGCATTTAGGTTATTGGTTGTTGTTGTTGTTGTTGTTATTGTTGTTGCGTTGGTGGTGGTGGTGGTGGTGATGGTGGTGGTGTTTTGGTTTGGTTTGGTTGGTTGGTTTTTTGAGATAGGGTTTTTCTGTATAACAGAGCCCTGGCTATCCTGAACTCACTCTGTAGACCAGGCTGGTCCCCAACTCAGAGAGATCCACCTGCCTCTGCCTCCTGAGTGCTGGGTTTAAAGGTGTATGTCACTGTGCCTGGCCAGGTTATTGAGACATTTTAAGAGGAGGCCTAAATATGATCTCCACAACAAAGCAAATGTGGAGTGAAACCATGAGTACGGACAGAAAAATAAAATCAAGAAGGGAAGAACTCATTTTAATCACACCATGAAGGAAACTAGGAGATCAGATACAACAGACTAAGATGTACTTCCCTCAATATTTGAAAAGATGCTCATTCCCTTAAAGGTGGAGAAAGATGTAACTGGCCTGCTATCCCCTGCCAAGGAGAAAACCACGTGGAGTTCTTTAAAATGGTTTTAACTGACATTCTTTATCAGACTGAATGAGCAGAACCCACAGCAGAATTTTCCAGATCACCAACACAAAAGCAAACAAAGAAATAACAACAAAACAGGCCGGGGAGATAAAATAGTGGGTAAGATTGTTTGCTATACAAGCCATAGGTCCTGAGCTAGAATACCCAACAGCCACATGACTAGCTTGGCATGGCCACACACTTCCTGTCACCAGTATTGTGAGGGTCAAAGATAAGGGGACTGCTGGGACTGGCTGGCTGGCTGCCCAGTTCCAGGTCCAGTGAGTGAGAGATCCTGTCATCTGAGAATAACAGGTAGTGACAGAGTAGGATACGCAGTATTGTCCTCTGATTTCTCATTGGTAAGCACCTACACGAACATATGCATGCACTCACATGTACACACGCGTGCACACACACAGACACACCTACACCCACAGGGGCATGTTTTCCATAAGTAGACCACACTTATGCACCCTCACATAAACACATAGAAACAGCCACACACAAAAATTTCAAACTTAAGAGCTAGCGTTACAGATCAGTCATAGACTGTGTGCTCAACCATGCATGAGACTGGATTTAATTCCCAGTGCCCAAAACAAATTGCTTTTTCTTTCTTTCTTTCTTTTTGTTTGTTTGTTTGTTTCATCTGAGACGGGGTTTCTCTGTGTAGCCCTGGCTGTCCTGGAACTCACTCTGTAGACCAAGCTGGCCTCAAACTCAGTAATCCACCTGCCTCTGCCTCCCAAGTGCTGGGATTAAAGGCGTGCGCCACCACTGCCTGGCTAGAAAGCTTTTTAAAGAGCTTTCACGGTGACAAATCGACGTTGATAAAATAGTGATTGATCCATCTATAAAGCAGAACTTAATGTCAGCACCAGCACACAGTGCTCCAGGGAGCCATGCCTTTGCTGGGGTACATGCTCAGTTACTGTCCCAAGCAGGAATGAAAGGGAGCGAATGGCATCTGTGAATCTGTGCAGGAATGGCCTTCTACAGACACCCCCAGTTCAGCTAAGGAGCCTTCTAGCCGGCTGGTGTCAGGCTATGGGAATACACTCTCCCCACATTGCCTTTTTTGGCCTTGACCCTGAATTTTTCTTTGACTTAAGTTCCCTGTGTTAACTTTAGTGCCACCCTGGGACCACATAATGGAGCACACCTAATCTCCATGGAAACACAGTGAGATGACTGAGAGAGTACTAGCTTTCCATAGATACTGCAACAAAAACCAAACAGGCCTCACACTTAACTTCAGATGTGCCACTCTCAGCCTGCTCCTCTCCAGAACACCAGTCTGCTCCTCCCCAGGACACCTGCCTGCTCCTCCCTAGGACACCTGCCTGCTCCTCCGCAGAACACCTGCCTGCTCCTCCCCAGAATACCTGCCTGCTCCTCCCCAGAACACCGGCCTGCTCCTCCCCTAGAACACCGGCCTGCTCCTCCCCAGAACACCGGCCTGCTCCTCCCCAGAACACCGGCCTGCTCCTCCCCCAGAACACCGGCCTGCTCCTCCCCTAGAACACCGGCCTGCTACTCCCCAGAACACCGGCCTGCTCCTCCCCAGAACACCGGCCTGCTCCTCTTCAGAACACCAGTCTGCTCCTCCCCAAAGCACCTGCCTGCTCCTCCCCAGAACACCTGCCTGCTCCTCCTCAGAACACTTGCCTGTTCCTCCTCAGAACACCTGCCTGCTCCTCCCCAGAGCACCAGCTAATAAAGGCAAATCCCTCATTCTGGTTGCTCAGGTCTCAGATCTACCTTTATCTTTAGCTTTACTTTTATTTGTTTGTTTGTTTGTTTGTTTTTGCCTGACCCAGAACCAACACAGCAACATATTCATTAATTCCATCTTCCAAACCAGCCTAGAAGATGGCTTCTCATCTATTCTACTGCTGTCAATCAGCCCAAAAGTGCCATGGCTTCTGCTGGGTCCTGCAGGCCTCCTACACAACCTCCCTGCATTCGGCCTGCTTGTTCATCCTACACAACCCAGGGACCTTCAAAATATTCCATTTAAAATGTTCTCAGGCCAGCTGTGGTGTCACACATCTATAAAGGCATTGCCCATTCTGAGCTTCCCCTACCCCCACATCAACCAGGAATTAAGAAAATGCCCCCATAGACATGTGCAAAAGCCAATTCAATAGAGGAATCTCTCAGTTAAGGGTCCCTCTTTACCAGGTGTGCCAGGTTGATAAGTGAAGCCAACCATGACATCTGGTAAAAGAAGGCACTAACAGCTTTTATTTGGAATTATATTTCAGTCCAAGTTTGGGTAGTGGACAACCTTAGACAACGGAGATAATTATCTTCCTCTGGAATGGATATCAGATGTGGAAAATGTGGAATATCTTTAGAAAAATATATCTTCCTCCAGGGCAATCATCAGGCAGGGCCTACCACCCGTTATTTAAATTCTTAAATTTGGGTTTCTTCAAATACGGGACAACTTAGGGTGGACACAGAGTCCACATCAGCCACTTGAGTCACGGGGAGTAGGGTAGGAGACAAGAGGGACCAGTGTTAACACCAAGTTCCTACTGTGAGGGAGCCCTGATATAGAGTTGCTTGTCACTTGTCTAGAAAGCCCAGTCTCTGCAAATAGTCATGATACTGTGGGGTGCTAACTTATCGAGATGAAAGTAAGGTTAACCTCAGACTCATCACAGTGCTGATACACACAGGACCACAGTCTGAACAAAGACTCCCTTGTTACACAGGTTTGAATCCATCTGCAGTGAACTGTTTACACATCGAGATTAGACAGGGTTTCTACTGCTGGGATGAAACACCATCCAAAGCAACTTGGGAGGACAAGGTTTATCTGGCTTACACTTCCACGTCACAGTCCATCATTGAAGGAAGTCAGGACAGAAGCTGATGAAGAAGCCATGGAGGGGTGCTGCTTACTGGCTTGCTCCTCACATTGGATTCTTACAGAACCAGAACAACCATCCTAGGGCCCACAGTGGGCTAGGCCCTCCCATATAGATCACTAGTTTGACTACAGCCCGAATTTATGGAGGGTTTTCTCAACTGAAGTTCCCTATCTCAGATGACTCTAGCTTGCATCAGGTTGACATAAAACTAGTCATCACAGTAACTTAAATTCAACCTCACTATAAAGAGTGAGAAGAGTGTACCCCACATCAACTCTTTCAATAGTAATTATTCACAGTTAAATCACTGGGCAATGGTACACCTTGCCAGAGCTTATAATTCCCATAATGTTTAGAATTCCCATTTAACATTTTTCCTCTACAAAAATAGTCTTGGGTGTACAAAACAGCCTCAGTATGATGGTTTTCAGCCTGACACTGTAGTGGCATATTAAAGGAGAAAGGCTATCAGTAACCAACAAGGGTCAAAGCACAGAGAGGCAATGAAAAGAGGCGATGACAATGTTTTACAAGAGAAGAGTAGAGGTGAGCTTTACAGCCTGTAACACACAGTGACTGGTGAGCTGCAGATGATGGAGAGACAAAGAATTTTAATTATTTCCAGCGCTACGCAATGGAAATAAACATACTTTGCTTTGGATGCTGTAGAGATGGCTCAGAGGTTAAAGGCATTTAGTGCTCTTTCAGAGGACCAAGGTTTAGTTCCCAGCACCCACTTAGTGGCTCACAACCATCCGTGACTACAGTGCCACGAGCTCTCACACCCTCTTCGGACCTTTGCAAGCACTGTGTCCATGTGGTACGTGGGCAAAATATTCATAAAACATAAATCTAAAATATATTGCACTTTCTTAATGTTTACAATTTAAATTCTGTTATGAAGACATCCCAAGAAGTTCTAGGAACCAAGCAGGAGCAACCACATAAGCTCAGAAGCAACTCCCTGTGAAATGCATGCACCATGACCTAAACATAAGCATGCTGGCCACCAGGTGTGGTGATTTAAACGCGAGGCCCCCATAGTCGTGAATACTTGATGCCCAGCTAGTGGCACTATTTGAGGAAGTGTAGGATGAGGAGACCTTGTCAGAGGAAGCTTGGCACCAGAAGTGTGCTTTGGGAGTTTAAACACTTGGTTCGATTCCTAGTTCACTCTCTTTGCTTTGCACTCACTCTTCAAGAGGCGAGCTCTCAGTTTCCCGCTCCTGTCTCCATGCCTCCTCAGTCATGAATGATTCTAACCCTCTGGAAGGGTAAACCTAGACCAACTCTCTTCTATAGTGCCTTGGACATGAAGTTTTTATCATAGCAACAGAAAAATAACAAATACACAAGGCTTCCCTGGAAGGGGAACACAAGACTTGGGAGTTTTGCTTCCAATAAACGAGTTAGAATTATCTGGAGAGACAAAGATTCTGAAGTAGAAAGCATTTACTCAGACTGTAGAAATAGCATCCTACCTACAATACCTGAGCCAGCTGGTGGGTATATACTAAGAAATATAAACTACTTGTGCTGAGACTTGTCTATTAACATCTTCATGAAATCTTACATACACACGACGTGGTTTGCAATAAACTCCTTGCATATTCCATACCTTCAAAAAACACTACTAACTAAAAGTCCACATTACTGTCAGTGCTTGGAGGTAGATTTCCACTTCTTATTGCTTTAATCATTAGTATGCCAAGCCACACTACTGTTCAATGGAGTATGTGTAAAATAACCAATACTTAACAGAAGCCCAAAGAGCTGAGTGACCTCAATTGCCTGCCATACTTATGCAGACATCAGTAAGCACAGCGAACCTGTTCTGACACATAATGTTCAATGTATGTACATACAATTATCATTCTATTCTAGATTCTGCTTTACCATGCCAACATATAAGAAGGAGCAACACAAAACTAGACACAGGATAACGAGCTGCTGGGAAAGACACTGTGTCACATATTGCCACCCTGGACTACACTGGCAATCCCCAGTTTGTGTTTCTTCAAACTGCCACTCACAGGGTATCCTACTTGGCACCCAAGGACCTGGAACTGCCACGTGTGCCCTGCAGAAATCTCATCTCTAATCGTGCCTATCACATTTACCATAATAGCACTCCTGCTGGTCTTCAAAGAGAGGAACACAACCTTAATTCACACACAGCTGAACCATGCGAGCCATTTTGAATAGTGACTCCTTTCCTCTTCACAGTGAGCGATTCAATTAGGATTCCCCCAAAAAGAAGACCCCCAGTCCATTTCCTTCTCCATTCCAGGCAAAGAAAAAAAAGCAAGAACCATGAATACAGAGACAACTGTATTAATGTGTAAAAAGGA
Source organism: Uromys caudimaculatus (assembly GCA_028551405.1). NCBI lineage: Eukaryota > Metazoa > Chordata > Mammalia > Rodentia > Muridae > Uromys > Uromys caudimaculatus. The sequence goes on along the minus strand of CM052719.1, from coordinate 24,946,808 downwards.
TTCATGGGGACATCAACATCATGCCACTGTCTAGCTTCAGTGGGAATATTAAAATGCTTACACAAGGTGAAGGGTAGCTTACTGACATGGCAAAGAGTTGGCTGTATTTAAACAATAAGTAAGTTATTCAACAGAGAAAGGACAAAACTTTCAGTCTTCACGCGAGCACTTTTCTTTTCAAAGCAAACAAAAGCAGAGTGTGCCCATTAGGAAGGCACCAGCAGGCAGGCGGCTTAGCACAAAGGGACAACTGCCCACAGCACAGCTCTCAATAGACAGAGCCAAACAGGCTTCCTGTAATACTGGCTTAGGAGAGGGCAGGCTGAATCAGACCGTCAGGGTCCTGGTCTCCCCCACTGAAGGTGGGAGAGCGATTTACTCTGAACTTCTACCACCATCATTATACCTATTTCCTCTTAATTACTAAGGGGCTGGATTTACCCTTCCTGCCAGCATCATGGAAAGACGCAGAGCTGAAAGAACAGTTCTCTACAGTAATTAACCTTACGAGCCCACAGCTCACTGACTCTCCTTCACCAGCCCAGACACGTAGATGTGCGTGTGTGTGCGTGTGTTTCATGCCGGTAAGAAGAAGGCAGGGCTATCATAATGTTCTTTCTCAGGCCCCATTTATTTCTCTGAAGCTTCCTTGCTATTCAGCCCAGGTCTGGCACTGACACTGCACTCCAGTAATCAGCAGCCTAGGTGGCGGCTTCATTGTGCTTTTGTATCTAACGATACCTTTTGACGAAACACCAGACAGGTAAGGGAGATAGCTTTACTTTCTAGCAAGAGCAACCAAAGTCTTAGGAGACCTCATGGCTCAAAGCCCTCATTGCCTGGTGTGACCCTGGGAAAATTCCATTTTGAGGAAATATGCTTTCCTTGAAATACTCAGACAGAGAGCCTCTAGATCTTCACAGAGAATACTGGACTTCTCTCAGGATGATTGAAACCTTCCAGGAAGATAAAGGACATGAGTGACTTCAGTCTCTGACATTCTGAAATCTTCATGTCCAACAACACTGACAGCCAATACTATGTCTTTTCCGGGGAAGACATTTTTATTTTACTTGAACTAATTTGTCTTGATTAGGTTTAAAGCTACCAAAGCTAAAAGTCAGACTGTAAATGCCTAGCTCTAGTGAGAACTAAAGGCTAGAAAACTGGTGAGCTAAACTATTAGCTACAATGGTTGGTAAAGGTTAATTTAATAGTTACTTAAAGGCAGGCATGGTGGTCTATGCTTTTAATCCCCAGTTCTCTGTAGGTTCTCAGCTACCCAGGGCTATATAGTGGGTTCCAGGACAGCCAGGGCTATAAAGTGAGACTTGTCTCAAGGAGGAAAATGTCAAAGGCCAGAAGGTCTGCTTTGGGATTATGTCCTCTAGAAATGTGGTGCTAACAGCCATGAAACCTCAATAATATGGCTGCCTAAAAAAGACTTGGACAATGAGGATGCCAATATGGATGCTAACTTGGAAGAGGGAAATCTCATGCGGTCCCACCTCTGGACAAAGTATTGTAAGTAATTAACAACCTGTGGAAAGAAGAATTAACCTTCCTCAAGAATCAGCTCTTAATTGGTTACCCAGTGTCAAGTGGTCAGTCTTGAAAACATATACATTCAAGAACATTCAAGAGCTCTAAACAGACTTAGCAGGTTACACACACACACACACGCACACACACACACACACACACACACACACACACACACACACATTTATGTAAAAACAATACTAAAGAAAAAGAGACCATGGTTGTTTATTCCTGTAAACTCCAACACTCAGAAGGTGGAGGCAGGAGGATTGCCAGAAGGTTGAGGCAAGCTTGGGTTATCAGGTGAGATCTAGGTCAGTCTGGACTATAGAGTAAGTCTCCTGTCTTGAAAACCCAAACAAACAAGCAAGCAAAACATGAGATATGGATACAAATAAACAGCTCTTTAAAGCCTAAAGTCGCTACCTAAACTTGAAAACCAATTTGGCTGTTTAGCCAAATGTATCAAACTCTATTGTACTGTATAGCAAATAAATGTATCAAACCCTAAATGTATCAAACCCTATTGTACTGTAAAGCAAATGTATCAAACCCTATTTACTATAAAGTATTGAACCATATTGCACTATAAAGCTGCATTTTCGGGAGCTGGTAAACAGGAACCGGAAGTTAAAGATCCACAAGGACCATTGAAAAATAGCTAAAAGCAATGCTCCATTCTCTAATGACACACCCCTTCCTCTTGCCTTACTTTTCTTCTTCTACTCACCAACACTTTAACCAGAGAACGTGCTTAAACAAATAAGAAGCTAATCCTACCACAACATTTGCGGTACTATTCCACCAAGATAAGTGGGAAAATGGGAAGCTTCACAGCCTTCCATAAATCAAGGCTTCCCGGCTTGTAAGAGCCATGGTGTCGTCCATTCCCATAATTGATAATAAGGTATTTTCTCTGGGCAAAGTGAGGCTTCAGTAATGAACTCTACATCCTTAAGCAGACCACTAATAAGGACTGGGGTGGTCCCTTGCACAGAAACACATGGCCCAGTTTGGGAATTACGGGGTCAGCTTTCACTAGGCAAGATGACTCCCAACTTTGACAGCTACACCCATACAGCCAGACAGCCCATCCTCCTGGGAGCCGGGTTCTGGGAGCACTTCAAGGCCAATGAAAATATTTATTTCTGTGCAACTAATGAGTTTTCTAGCCACTGTCCCACCTACCAAAGCCAAGATTTCAACTTCTGAGGTCCCTTGCCACTGATGCTTTTAATGAGCACGAACTGGGTTAGAATTCTGAAACCCAGAAAACAAATGTTTTGCTTCTATTTTCCTTTCTAGAGAATGGACTACAGGCACACCTACCATTTGAAGCACTCCCCCTTGGGTAATGTGTACTGATATGCTTTCTAATGCAAATCTCATTGTTTTTAGCCCTAATGAGTCAATTTTATACGCTAGGAGAATGGTCTGACCCTCCAACATGTGAAAGTCAGAACTGTCACAGTGCCACAAAAATATTTATACCCAGAACATTTCAGAGTCTTCCTCAGTGAGTGGGAGATGGCCTAACAGTGGAGTGGAGGAGGGGAGCAGAATACATAGGAGATAGAGGTCCTGACTGTTCTTAGCAGCAGCTAGTGCCTGCGTCAGCTCTGTCCCCACCTGCTCCACTTACTAGTATAAAAAAGAGGTTACCATCATGCACTCATGCTAGCTGAGCTACAGAGTTTATGTGTACCAGCACACACATTCACACATCTTCCCTCAGGACACCCCCCTCACCTGCACGTGCAACAGAGACAGAGAGAACATGAGGCTCAAAACACCCAATGTTGCCACTGTGTGTCCCAAGGCTATATCCCTCTAGCACAATAGATGATATGCTCTTGTTCCACCTGCCCTGTCCCCCTATCAGCAATGGAGAAATAAGAGTGGATACTGTCAGTCAGGCATGGTGATGCATGCCTTTAATTCCAGCAGAGGCAGGCGGATCTCTGAATTTGAGGTTGGCCTAGTCTACAGAGCAAGTTCCAGGACAGCCAGGGCTACAGAGAAACCCTGTTTCAAAACACCAAAGCCATAGATAGATAGATAGATAGATAGATAGATAGATAGATAGATAGATAGATAGATAGAATAGTGGACACTGACTTGAGAACCCCAGCCTCAGGGAAAAAGGCAAAAGAGGAGAACCTGAGTCTAACCAGATCTCCAGAATCCCAGACACATGTTTCATTAATTAATCAGCACAGCCATAGATGTCTGTTTATTGTAAACAGCAAATCCTTGTTCTGCAAGTGCTTGGAAGAAGACAAGAAGCACAGACAACCCCATTAACTCAGGTCCTTACTACACATTCCGTGTCAAGGTCATGTAGTTGCTATATAGGTCAAAGGCCATCTTCATTTAATGCCTGTGAAGTATGGCTAATATGCTATTTGCAATCCCCACCCTGCCTTCTATAGGACAGTCCAAGTCTATGAAGACCTTGATATATCTTAGTTGGGATATATTAAGTTTATACCTACTTTGGATGTAAAAATATAGTTTCTAAGTAATGTACACTATACAACATTGCCTAGTATAGCAAATAAAAATGTAGACCAATTAAATCTGAATACTTCATGAAGGATTCTAATACTAAAAAATCCATCATTTATTTGAAATTCAAATTTAACAGTACATACAAGCAAAGGACATACCTATAATTAGCAGTACCTTCCTGTGTATTTATCTGTGCATTGCGTATTTGTACTGGAAATGCTCACACTGTCCTAGGAGCTGGCAAACAAAGTAGAACCTGCCCCCAGAAGCTCAATGCAGGCATGAGAACCAGACCTGAGAATAACGCAGATTGAAGCCACACTGAGTGAACTACAATAGAGGGTTTGAGGCTGTTACCAGTCCCACCCTGGTCCATAGAGGGACAGAATGAAGGGAAGGAGAAACGAAGTTCTAAATGAGGTGCCCACCACTTAAATCCCTCACAGTGAAATAAGCAACACAGTCTTTACTTTAACTTGATTCTAATTCAGAACATTTCTAAATGTTCCAAACAGTCTTCCAGAGCTGCACTCCAGCCATTCTTCCAAGGAAAACCCCACAGCACGAGACACAGGCTCCAGAGAGAGGTTGAAGTTCCTAAAATTTCCAGAGAGACCTTCCCACAGACTCACGTAAAAACAAGATAGAGCTGTGGTCTGCCTGCTGTGGTTGTCTATAGGGTCATCTGAGTTAGAAAAACAGGTATTTACTGATGCTACACCTACTTCCCATACAAGCCCCCAAACCTAAATAACAGGCCTTTTGTGGGTATCCTAATCAGAAGAGAGTTACTGT
>CM052719.1:24909185-24941860 GCA_028551405.1 Uromys caudimaculatus | reverse complement strand
AGGATAGGGCTGGTCAGATGGCTCAGTGGTTAGAGTGCTTCTAACTCCTCTCACAAAGGTCCTGAGTTCAGTTCCCCACATTCTTGCTCAACAGCTCACAACTGCCTATAATGGTAGCTCGGGGGGGGGGGGGGGGCCGGGGAGGGTAGGGCAGGGCAGTGGGGAGATCTGATGCCTCTTCTGGCCTCCAGGGCAACTGCACTGATGTTCACACAGACACACATACATACAAATAACTAAAAGTTTTCAAAACTTCTAAAAACCAAACAAACAAAAAGGATGCAAAGTAAACAAACCACTTGCCTGCCTCAAGAGCAGGTATGTACAGCCTGCACGGTGCCTGATACATACATTTTAGAAATCAGTCTTTACCACTTCTGCTAAAGAAAGGGATTCCCCACGTACTTCTTGGGTGAATGGTTCTGAAGGAAGATTTGGGCCCCACAGATGGGAGCTCTCTAGCTATTCTTCACACCAGTGGCCATGGGAGCTGAGCAAGGCACCAGAAGATACAGATCAGACAAGGTCCAGCAGAAATAATGCTGCCATGACCACATTAGTCTTCGTCAGGATGCTAGGGCAGGTGTGACACAGACCTGACACAGAAATAGCTGAACTGGGCCTCTCAAAGAGCCGCATCACACCGCCTCGGTTTGGACATCGTTCTCTAAAATGAAGGCTTTCTCATAAGATGTCAGCGAAGAATAGAGGCCAGAGTGAGAGGTAGTGTGTCCTGCTGCCTGCTGGAGTTCCCAGGAGCACCCAAAATGGCAGGACAGCTATGAGCGTTATCAGGCAAGGCTCGAAATACAAAATAAGTACCACAGTTTTGAGTCTGAAGACTTTAAATAGTGTATTTAACTTAATACTATTTTACTTACAAGATCTTGCTTGGGAGCACATAAATACTAACGTAGTCTGTTCCCCATATATGGAATTACCATGACACTGAGCACACCACAAACATCCGATTCATGCCAATGAATGGTGTGCACAAAGTTTCGACCCTTAGAACCAGAGTCCCCACCAGCACGGAGTAGTTTATTATTATACACAGGACACTTCGTACCCACCTGGTTCTGTTTATACCCCATCCCTCCAGCTAGTCAGGTTCTCTAATGGATAAAGAGAAGAACACTTCCGTTCTCATCTTTCAGGCACCCAACACTGCAATTCACTCCAAATCAGATACTTTATTTAAAAAAAAAAAAATCATCTTATGTATGAGTACGTGTGAGAATCTTTTTATAATTTTGTTTGAAAGCAATACAAAGGAAAACATCTTAGAAAGCAACAACAAATTCTAAGAAAGACTTTAAAAAGCCCCCAACAAATCTGGCCCATTATAAACAACGCAGGGAGAGGAGAAGTCACCAACTCAAAGGAGTGAGGTTTAAATAGAAATCTCACAAGTGATCAACAAATTCATTCCAGCTGTGGCCCTCTTGCCTTAACGTCAATAAAGTCAAAACAGTGTTCCCTGCTTGACCAACACAGATTAGTTTGAGAGTAATTTCAAATATCTGACTCCGATGAGACATCTTCCAGGCAATAATGCCAGGTTTTTCTACTTTGAAACAGAAACCAATCTCATCGACATAACATCATTTCTTGGATACACTCTCTTCTGTGACTTGTGTCCAAAGACAACAGCTTGCTGTGTGCTATGTGTGACAGTGTCACCTGATTCCTCAGCTAGACTGTGACACATACAGGTAATACGTACCACCTGTGTGTGTCCTCAGTCCTATATGTAGTTATTAGAAAAAGAGAAGACCTTAGGCCCCAGTTGGGGAGGTGAAAGCAAGCATCCCACCCATTTCCATTTTGCTAGATGGCTCTCTATTAGAGATCTAAGAAAACATCGCATCAAGTTGACCAAGGTGGACACACCGAACTCTCTAGAGTACGCCTCCAGTCATCTCCGGTTAAGTGCAGCCTCTGCCATCACCAGGGCAAATAAGGCTTAGAGTGAAGTGACAGCCAATTTCCCAAGATTGTTTTCCCTCGATATGAGATAGCATGACGTCATCTCAATCATTTCTCAGGACTAATACTCAGTGTGTTCCACCAGTAACTAAAGGAGGAGCAGGGTGAGGTCATCCTGTAACGACGACAGACCACACAGACTTTTCGGGAAAGCTCAGAGCAAAGCTCACTCTCGGCAGACTGTTTTAATTTTCACTCGAACTGAATCATCAAGCTTCTTTCCGTTTCTTCAGGCTTGTGTGCATGCATGTTTATGCAGATGCATGTTTATGCAGATGCATGTTTATGCAGATGCATGTTTATGCAGATGCATGCGTGCAGATACAGAACTGCTAATTGCTTCAGTCTGAAGCCCAAACAATCCTCCCAAGCATAGCAAGCAAGCACACAATGACTGAAAGCTGTGTTTCACAATGGCTTATTAATAATGACAAAATCTATACAAGTCTTTTAATCATCTAAATTTAGGGGTGAGGTAACATGAAATTCATCTACTGAACAGACAAGTAGAATACCTTTAAAGTTACATGTGTGTGCACATCTGTGTATTTATGTGTGTGCATGTGTGTAATATGCCTTGAAGCCTATTAAATGTAATAAAGCAAAATAAAATGTATAAATTAGAACAAAAAGCCTGACGCCTTTAAAAAAATGTCTTTGAAGCCCCCAAAATTGGGCTAAAGAGATGGCTCACCAGTTAAGAGTTCTGACAAAGAACCTGAGTTTGGTCCCCAGGACCTATATTGGGAAGCATATGGCTAGCTCTAGTTCCAGGGACTTCAACAGCCTCTTTTGATCTCTTCAGCACCTGGATACACACAGTTATGTATATATACACACACCAAATGATGATGATGATGATGATGATAACAACAACAACAATAATAATTCTAACATTTAACAATTACTACGGATGTAATCATTTTGCCAAGTCACTGCAATGAGTTAAAAAGCAAACAAAAGCTCTTCCACTGGTTAAAGATCTGACCTTACTGCTTTCGTGGGTCAAGTTGGGTGGAATATTGGGTCAACAAGTTTGGAAGGGCAAAGTGGCTCAGCAGGTAGTGAGTGCTGGCTCAGCAGGTAGTGAGGGTTTGCCCTGAGTGACTGCTCATCTGAGAGTTCTCACATGAAGTGAAGGAGAGAAATAACACCATGAAGCCATTGTCTGACCTCCACACGCACTCCAAAGTGCATCTCAACAGCACACAATAATAATAAATAAAAGCATAACTTTTTTATTTTGAGAAGCAACTGGCCATCAATGGTTCCATTTGCTTAAACCTAAGAGAACAGTCACACAATCTCAGATGGGCAGCCTGGCTTTGTCTCTAATAACAATGTTGCATTTGCAAAATCTTTACATAGGAAGGTTACATAGCCAGAGACAGAAACCAAGTGGATATGGAAAAAAAAGGACACATGTCAGAATACCTAAGGAAATTATAGTAACCAGACTATAACTTAGGTGTGATAAAATTCAGTAATTTTTAAGTGTAGAATCTGAAGAGCTTTGACAAACTAATCTTGCAATGTCTAACACAATCGTGGCATATAGTGTGTCCATGGACCCCCCCAAAGTTCTCTGTACCCCTGGCAGACAATTCTCTCCCTACATTATCCCTACACCCCTGAGGTGCCCTCTGTCGCTACAGTAGCTTCTCATCTGCTAGAATTCCACAGGAGGGAAAGCACACAGAACGTGCTTTTTCTGTGTGTGTTTCTGCCTGGGAGGAGCGTGATTCTGAGACCTGTCTGGGCTGTTCATCAGCTCAGTCTGCTCATGGCTGTATAGGCAGTGTCGAGCCATCCAGCAAGCAAGCCATTTCTGGTATATGATTATTAAAGAACAACAACAGCAAAACGAACAAATCTTTCAGGAATGTTTTGGTAAGTCTTCTTTGAACACAGACCCCCTCCCCTTGGGAGAACACCTAGGAATGAATTCCTGGGCTGTGTGGTGGACTTAGTTTTAACTTTGTGGGAAACTAACGAATTCCGTCGAAGTGGCTAGACTATTTTACATTTCCAACATCACGGTGGGGAAGTCCCAGGTGTTACACATCTTCCTGACATTTCATCAGCATCTCAGCCACAGAATGCTATGCAGTGGCACCTCCTAAATCCACACTTCTCCAGTGACTAATGATGACATCTTTTTGTACACTCACTTTCCATTGCTAAATCAGACTCGGGACAAGGCTCTTCAGATCTTTTTGGCTATTTCTAACAGAGCCATAGGTCTGTCTTTTGTTTTTAAATCAGGTGTTTTCAAGCATATTCCCTCTAGCTGAGGCTGCTCGTTAATTTTCTTAACAGTTCTTTTGAGGGCCAAAAGCTTTTCATTTTAATAACTACAGTTTTTTTTTTTTCATTGTTTCTACATCTAGAAAACAACAGTCGCTGTTAGGCAGGAGGGATGGGTTTCCAGGGCAGGAAAACTACTCTGGAAACAGTGGGTCCCTATTGTACATTTTCCCATTGTAAGTAGGAAATACATTTGGACTGACGCCTAACATGAATTATGAAATCGAGGTGACAATGACCTTTTAGTACAGGTTCCTCAGAGTGACGCTCTACCCTGGAGGCTGCGTGTTCAGGGCCATTTGAGCACATAAGAAATTACTGTGCTTCCCACTCCATTTTGCTGTGAATCTCAAATAATTCTAAAAACTACGGTCCTTTATTTATTTTTCAGATCAAAACGCTAAGTTTTACCTATACAAAGATCGCAAAAAGTTCCTCCTATGTACTCTTAGGAAGACTTATTATCTTGGATGGATGTTTGACTTAGATGTATATAATCCATTTCAAGTTTCTCTGAGTGTTTACTATAGGACAAGGTTTAATTTCATGAGTACAGTTGTCTGTTTTAGCCTCATAGATAGAAAATGCTCACTCTCATAGAATACTTGTACTGTTGCCCAAGTCCAATGGGCTACATATTTCAGGCCTATCTGTCTATAGTTGACCCAGTACCATACTGTCTTGGTTACTATAGCTTCAAACTAAGTAGTAAAAACACTAGTGAGATGCTTGTTTTTAAAGCACTTACTGACTATAGACTGATTTCTAGGGCGTCATTCTCTCTCAGGGGGGGTAATTCAACTTCCAACTGATGTCATTACTCCATCATCCATCATTGTTTGCTATTTTTATGTTATACATGCCAGTGGGTAGTTAAGGGCCTCCATCTATCTCTTGTTTACCTGAGGCATAAAGAATTCCTATCTAGTTGACATCACATATTTAGAAAATTCTTTTTCTTGCCCCACTAGCCATGATCTATTCTTACCATAACTTTTCTCTTCTTGCTCCAGCCACACCCCATCAATACTTGCTCTCTAGTCTTTGGATTTTTTTTTATATATCACTGAAACGTTTCTACCCTCCGTTTTGACCATGAGAAGCATATATTTCTGACCTACCTCAGAGAATCACTGCCCCAGCATGCTGGTCCTTAGCTAGACCATGTTGTTACTTGGAGCTAGGCCTCACCCAAGCCACTTTGCCCACAGGCAGAGAAATAAATGATCAAAGACCTTTCCAACTCAAACCCAACTAAAACAGCGCGTGGCTAAGACAGCAGCCCACTTCACAGCTCAGTAAGTAGTAAGACTGCCTTGTCCCTGACTCTGATTCTTCCCTGTCTTAGTCACTGTCCTATTCCCATGAAGAAACACCATGACCTAGACAACACTATAAAAAAAAAGCATTTAACCAGGGGCTGGCTTACAAGTTCAGAGGCTTAGTCCATTATCGCCATAAGGGGGAGCATGGCAGCACTCAGGCAGACCTGGTGCTGGGGAAGTACTGAGGTCTACATCCTGATCTATAGGCAAAGGGGAGGGGGGAATCCAAGTGGGCTTTTGAAACCACAAAGCCCAAACATACTTCCTCCAACAAGGTCATACCTTCTATTCCTTTAGTTCCACTCCCTGGCCACCAAGTATTCAAATATATGAGCCTATGGGGGCAATTCTCATTCAAACTATCAGTCGTTATTTTTAATTTCTTTATCCTAAAATACTCAAATATGTTTATGCCAGCTTCTAGAAAGCTAAAGGATTGTTTTGAAACATATGTAACAGCTGCATCTCAGGACTGAGGTCCCTGGGCTTGGGTCACTTGACAGTCAGTAGTGTAAGCTCACCTACAGGCTAGCTATAGTTTGAATGTAAACTGTCTCCCTTAGGCTCTGAGCTTAAATACGTGAGCCTTGGCTGGGGGCCTGGGGGAGAGTAAGTTGGTACCTAGCTAGAGGAAGTAGGTCACTAGGGGTAGCCCTTTTTTCTTTTCACTCTCTGTAAGCTGATGCAAATTGCCTGGCAGGTTTAAGTTATCTCCTGTCAAGTATTTTGTCCCAGCAACTAGAAAATTAACTAATAGAAGACTCTAGAGAAAAAGAGAGGGAAGAAAGTACAGACAGACAGAGAGATGGACAGACTGAGAGGAGGTGGTATCATATATACTTATATATAACAGCACTGACATTTTCTCATCTAAAAGATTACTTGAGATCCCTTGAGATTTTATGTAGGAATCACAAGCTAGCTATTCAAAAAGGATATCCAGTCTCTGAACAAATTAATTAGGATTCCATCTAAGTTAAAGGAAAAATCTAAAACTATAAAAAGAGAGGTTTGTTCTCAAAATGAGAGGTTGACAAACTATAGATCCACTTAGTTTAAGAGAGCAAGCTTAAAAGACAGGTTGAAAATGTTGAGATAAGACAAAAATAGGTATCTACAGGTGCAGAAGGCAACGTGAATGAAGGCTAGGCTAGCCCTAACTCACACGGAGGTCACTTGAAATGTCACCCAGGAAAACCCTAAGTAGAGTCACCTATGACACATGACACACGGCATTAGTTTAGTTCTAGCTGGAAACTCTTAGTTTTAGGGAATAACTATCAACAGAACTCAACTATTCAAGGGGAGCCGCCTGAAGTGTCCCTGAAATTTCTAGCAATTATGAGGAAAACTAGCTGCTACAGTTAGACTGCCTGGCCATTTAGTCTACCTACTTTGTGTTCCCAAATCTGATAATTCAGTATCTTGGGAAATTTTAATTTTCATAGACCAAAATGTCAGAAGGTTGCTTATATAAAACAATTGGAGTTCTATTATTTGACTCAGGAAGAGAGAAAAACTAGGACAGGGATTATTCCTACCCTAGAACAGAGGTCCCCCACCCGCCTTGTTCTGTCTGCCAGTTGGCTCTCCAGACAGAAGAGCCATGGGAAAATCACCCAGCCACGTCAATCTGAAAAAGACGATAATGATCAAGAAAGCTGAACTCTGATTCCCCAGGGTCTAGCTAGGCAGTTTGGGGGAAGGTTTATTTGTAGCTAAAGTGATATTTTATTATTATTATTATTATTATTATTATTATTATTATTATTATTGTTTTGGTTTGGTTTTTGGTTTTTGAGACAGGGTTTCTCTGTGGAGCCCTGGCTGTCCTGGAACTCACTCTGTAGACCAGGCTGGCCTCAAACTCAGAAATCCGCCTGCCTCTGCCTCCCAAGCGCTGGATTTAAAGGCATGCGCCACCACGGCCCAGCTTAAAGTGATATATTATAGGATTAAGTACAATGTATGTTATTATTCTTTCTTCTCCAGGCCATATGAATATAGAAAAAGAGTCCAGGAAATTTAGGAGGCTCAATGCTCTTTATGTAACACTGGCCCATAGTCACAGTCACCTGGGTGTCAGTCCTGCCACAGGTACTGTGCCTATCCCTTGCTAATGGTGACTGCTGTTTCAGAGCTAAGGCATGGACACTAAAATTAAGGCTGACAGAGACATTGATGGCTACCTAGCAAGAAGGAGTCTTACACCTGGCAAGAAGGTCCATAGTACCAAATGCCACTGAGCCACCTTACCTTCATGCAGCAGAAACTACCTCACTCACTGTACTGGCCAGTTTTTTGTGTCAACTTGACACAAGCTGGAGTTATCACAGAGAAAGGAGTTTCAGTTGAAAAAATGCCTCTATGAGATCCAGCGGTAAGGCATTTTCTCAATTAGTGATCAAGAGGGGAGGGCCCCTTGTGGGTGGTACCATCTGTGGGCTGGTAGTCTTGGGTTCTTTAAGAAAGCAGGCTGAGCAAGCTAGGAGAAGCAAGCCAGTAAGCAGCACCCCTCCACGGCCTCTGCATCAGCTCCTGCTCTTTGACCTGCTTGAGTTCCAGTCCTGACTTCCTTGAATAGCAGTATGGAAGTGTAAGCCGAATAAACCCTTTCCTCCCCAGCTTGCATCTTGGTCATGATGTTCATGCAGGAATAGAAACCCTAAGACACTTACCATAACTGCAGGGGAGGGGTGGAAAATGTCTTAGCACTATTTGGATCTCTCTGTTCTTATGAGCTCCCCTAACAAGCAATTACCTGGGAGAGTTTGTAAATAGTCATGATATGAATTCAGGAATCAAGAAACTGAGGTTGTCCCTGTCTTTAGAGGATGGGGACATTACATCTACAGATACAGACACACAAGGCAGTTTGTATAAAGGATGGGCATATACCTTTACAGAGACAGACAGATATACAAGACAGCTTGGAAGACATAATCCCATCACTTGTAATTAATAAAACATAAAAGGTAATACAGGAAGAGAGAGAGCTGATCTGGTATGGCCTGGTTAGAGTGTCAGCTCTGTCCTCTTTCTCTAGCGGAATACAGAAAGGGAGACAGAGTCTCCCTCTTTGGGTTGAAGAAAATGAGATGACAAAGCAAACAGATTAAGTACTTCAAGACTAATCTCAAAGAGAACGCAACTCAACAAAACCCATGGCCATTGAAATCACGTGATTGGGGAACAGAGACCTGGTAAATTCTTTTCCATCTCAATATTCTGCTATATTTTAATAGCACGTGCGTGTTAAGGATACAATCCCACAGTCCTGAGAGCGTGCTTTTTCATATTGCTAGGATAGTGACAATAAGCATTCTGATATGATGTCAAAATTAAAGGACCCGTGCCCTCACCTCCTTACCAGGCCTCCCTTAGAAAACCATTTTCAATCACCAGTCTCTCTACTCCTATGCCAGTATTTATTATTAACAATCCAGGATTTCAAATGTAATACAAAAGTTAAATGAGCAATGATAACTCAAAAATAGCAATGACTGTACAATGTTAATGACAGGTTAAAAACCCAGGGACCCGATGGTTTCTATAGAAGAAGAAAGAGCATTTTATTCCCACATGCTCTCTCCAGTAATCAACAGAGCATTGGTTTCTCAGGCCCCCTCAATTGGAAGGATTCTTCTTCCTCTGAACTCTCCTGGCACTTGGTCTACTGACCTCCTGCACTGTGTCACAGCCTTGCCAGCCTTGATCAGCCTGAACCCAAGTGCTTGAGGGCAGGTTCCAAAGATGAACCTGCTAATGGCTGGTGGCTGGAAGGCCATAGTAAACTCTAGCTGAGTGAGCATAGGCTTAAAAGAATCAATATCCTGATGGCTACAATCTGCCCATTTAAACTCTACCTCCGATCCCATTTCCTAGATTATAGGAACAGAATGCTACATCACTTCATCAATAAATTAACTTAATTATTCTTGCTAAGATTTTTTTTTAAAATACAGTATGAACCAAACACCCCAAATGAACTCTTTAAAGGAGCATCAGTACGTTTTAAACTGATGCTGAATGATTACAGTATTACTTTGACAAAGGCCTCGGAACCAGTCCCTGGTAGACAGATTGATACTTCTAAAACATAGGTGGTCCACAGGGTGTGGGCTCCCCTCAATTTGAGATTACTGTCAACAACTTGGATCTTTGATTTAGAGCATTTTATGGAAAATGGGACGACACACCCAGAATGAGATGAGAGGCGGTGCTCTTTCCAATTAATTACAGAGGACACCTGCATCGGCCAGCTAGGTAGTAGCTACCTCTATAAAAAGAGGGAGTGACTTAAATAAGCACCGTCACAAGTGGATTCAATTTACAGTCATCGCCGCTTTTGTGTGGGAAATGTTTTAAGCCTTTGGTGACTCAGATTGCTTGGAGAGCAAGAATTAATCAAAGAGAAGCGGACTGGCTCTGTACTTCACCTGTCTTAAAATCCTTTCTGACTTCATCCAGCCCTAAAAAATGGCTGCAAGAGAAGACCCTGGATACATTCCTAATCAGTTTCTCCAATTTGTTTCACTTCCTAGGCGAGAAAATAGTTACAATCTGCCCTGGTTTTGCGACCCCGGTTGGTCAGAGCACAGGGGAGAGTTAGAAGTTCCTAAGCGGCCATGAGGCAAGGAGCATGCCGGCTCTGGAGTCCATCATTAGCCCAACCCACAGCTGTGAACAGCACACGGCCCCTCCTCCCAGTTGCCCCAAATTTGATGATGGAAAAAAACATAAACAAAAACAACACAGTCACTTAGCCCGACGATCCTATCCCAAACAGACCCCTTCAATGCACTTGATCTGACCTCTTCTTTTACAAGCACCATGGCTGAAAATAAGCTAGAACAAAAGACTGGCTCTGGGCAGCCATAAAGAATGCATCTGCCTGCTACATACATAATTCATGATGCTAAGAGAGCAGCCATCGACCTCATTTATCCTTTCCATATTTTAAATCGGGCAAAAGTTACCAGATACTATTTATAAAGTCTCTTATTTTCATAGGAACCTGTCAATTTTAAGAAACAAGACCACTTACAAACCTAAGACCATAAATCTTCTGGCGTGTATGTGCCATCCATCAGAGCAGGGAAGCTAAAAACCCTAAATAAACCAATTAGGTCAGCAGTCCTGGGGAAACCAATGTTATCTGATCACTTCTGTTTTTCCGGTTTTAAAATAAATGGCCCAGTTTCCATCTCACAGTGTTTGAAGTTGATCCTGAACTGTATGCTCAAATCAAAGGGTCTGGCATTTGACATGACAGTTAAGGACAGTTAAAGAGAAGCTGGAGAGAGGGTCCTGGCTATGCCCAGGGTCAGAAGACTCAGAAGAACTCGGGTCTGCCCTCTCCATAAAGTTCTGTGAAAATCTACAGGCATGCATCCTGGACTCTGTTTCCTTGGTCCCCAAGGATGCTCTGGGGCCTTTTCCATTCATTACATCTGAATGAGCACGAGTGGTCACTGGACTTCATCCTCACTCCGTTCTAATCCATCTTCCACGCAGCCGCCATCAGAGCATCTACAAAATGCAAACCCAGCAGTTCCAGTTGAACTTCCACTCACAGGGGAGAATCACCAGCTCTCATTTTAACGTTATATGGAGCTGCCAAGAGTTCTCTTCTAACTGGATAAATAAAATACGTACATACATTTACATCATATAGGTGCTGGTGACTGAATCCTTAAGCTCCTAGCACATCTACAACCCTTGTCCTCTCCACAGAGCTCTGTGAAAATCTGCGGACACGCATTTTCTGGAGGTCTTTTCCTGCCCCACCCACCTGGCTCCAGATGGATGCTTTCCTCGGCCTCTGGTGTCTCTGAAGGCCTTGGAATTGATTGCAGAGCACCACTGGCTGTTAACTGCCTACTCTTCTTCCCTGGCTGCCTCTTTATTCTCCTCAGACACTTCATGACCTGCCCTGTGCCTATCATTACAGAGCCCTAGCCATGGCATAGTCTCTACACTGAAACAACAGCATGAATTTCTCACATCATTTCGTTCTTCGTCTGATTAATTCCCACTTTTGACAGGTGGAAGCTATTGTTTTTCCTATCACAAAGATTGTAGGCTCTGGGGGACAGCCTGGCTTCTGCTATGGCTGTATGCCCAAGGTATTTAGCCCTCTCAAGTGTCAGTATTACTTATCTGTGAACAAAGATCATGGTAATCATAGCCTACATTTATTGAGTGTTTACCATGTAATAGAAACTGTACTAGAGACTGGATGCCTATTCGTTTATTTAATCCTCACAACCTCTAAGGACACAACAACACAGATATGATGGCTTAGGAACTGAGAGAATTTTCCTCTCGAGTTTCAGATGAAGCTGAGACTTTTGGGTGCCAGGTAGCTTCCTAGATCCCAGCACATGGCTTTGGACTTCATGTGATCAGAAAGGAAGCAAGGAAGGGCTCCTTCCCCAGTGCTGCGGGCATAAGCACAAAGCAAGAAAACCGTACAGCAACTCTCATCTCTGACTGCAGTAAGAGAGACACTTGTTTTGTGTCAACTTCCATAGGAAACCATGTGGACTTGAGACAAAGATCAGATCCTTTACAGAAATGATCTGGGTCAGAGGACGGGTGATGGCCAGAGGGGGGGATGAAGCAGAAAGCTATTCAAAGCACAGATAACACACAGCCAGGCTCCCAGCAGAAAACGATCCCAGGAGCGCATGCTTCTGCACCCTCAGAGGCGAGAGAGCATGTGTTTGTGCACAGCTCTGAACAAAGCCACCGACACACCACCAGATTCTTCAAAAGCAAATATTTGTCCATTGCCAAAGAATGGGGTTCTTTTCTAACAAAGAACAATGGATGCCATTCTAACTCCTCATTCTTCCTCTCTGGTCCTTAGTGAGTTACGATCTCAATGGAGATCCCCCATGCATAAGGGTGTCTGGCATCACAAGGTTGTGGTGTAAATCAGGTTTATGGACTGTAAAAGATGGGTGGTTTCAGTATCTGGACCCTGCAGCTTCTTCCTGCCAGCAGAACACCTGAGGCTGGAGACACAGCAATTTATCTGGTCCTGGAAACAGTCACCTGTTTCATTTTGATTTCTTTGGGTTTTTTTTGGTGGTGGTGGTGGTGGTGGTGGTGATGGTGTTTTCTGGTTTTATTTGTTTGTTTTGACTAGGTAAGAGAATTTTAACATTTCTGGTAATCAAGATGCAACCAGCCCTCCTGTTCGGCTAAGCATGACTGCAGTTTGTTCCGGAGAAGCTCTGCCGCATCCACAGTGCTCAAGAAGAGGCGGCAGAGGTGAACGGACTGTTACAGAAGTGCTGACTGGCTACACTGAAACAGAGCCCCAGCCGGAAGCCACATTCCTGGACTGACCAAACAGAAAACCAGTATCCCTGCCATCCCTTACACCAAAAAATAGAGGACAGAAGCAACATAGTAACTAGGGAGAAGTGAGACCTGCCTACTTGTATTTGAGGAAATGCAGAGGCTTTAAGACGTGAAATTAGTTGAAAAGAACACCTGCTTCACCCAAGAGAGGGACTGTGAGAGAGACTACCAGGGCTGTGCCGTTCAGGAGCCATCTGGGTACCAACCATGTCAGGGAAGGGGACCTTTGTATGCTACTGAGGGCTCTAAAGTTCCTTTTTTTTTCTCCGGGGTACAAAACAGCCAAGCTCTCAGCAGACAGGGGAGCCAGTTTTGGCACCAAAGTATTTTGGAAAATTCACGTTTCTTTTTTTAGTACTTCCCATGCAATTCATGAGCGATACTTGAATCAAAGTCACCTCAGCCATGCCATGCATGTAGCGCATGGCACTGATGTATATATTTTAGTGGCATGTTCAGAGAATGTGTGAGCCATTCTGGCCCTCTGTACTATCTGCAATGATTGGTGCACTGTTCAGAGCGAGGAGAAAGATTTTTAAAGAACATATGGTGAAAACCATTTTTGAAGAAGCCGAGTCTGACGTTGTTGGCTTCCAATGATCTTTGAAACACAGGAGCAACAAAAACAGAATTTAATTCAATTTAATTCCATGGCAAACACACTTGAATGCATTAGGTTAGACCCATTCCAAACCAGACATCCAGTACTGGCTCCGTACATACTGTACCAAGCTTAGGTCTAAAAATATGATGGAGTGGAACTTGAAAGCTACGTGAGGGACAGACTCACCACCCTGCCACCAGTGCAGAGGCAGAAGCAGGGTTCTGAGTCAGTGGAACATGGCTCACCACCAATTATTTCCCATTGATTTCTTACACGGACCAAGCATTATTCTTGCTGCCACAGCCTTATTTTGATCGGTAATCTTCGTATTTATAAACATGCAAGATTTGTAATTATGGCTAAGTCTAAATACCTCATCACACAATAATAGATGAATTAAGCTGTGAAAAGAGTAATTATGCTCAAAGCAATAGCGTTCCGACATGTATCACAGAAGCCGGTTAGAAACGCTACCTCCTTTTAAATCACAAAACAGAGCTTTCCCGAAGTCCCCAAGCCCCTCTCACTCCTGTCCCGCCTCCAGGGCGTTCTGAACACAAAGAAAGCCTGATAAACTCAAAAGGTGTTTAAAAGAACCTCTGAAAAGGAGAGAACTTCCTTAGTTTAAAATCTAGAGAACAGAGTGGAAGAGACCAAAGGTCTGTCAGCACAGGCTGACTAAACAGTAGAGAAAGGGCCAGAGTATTATGACATAGGCCACAGACATATATGCAATGTGTTATGTATATGTGTGTGCTTGTTTTCAAACTTCCACTATGGCAGCATTACCAAAGCACAGATTTTTAAATAGTATGCATGTGTAGGTATGTGCACTGGAGTTCACACGTCTGGGGAGACCAGAGATGTTGGATCTACCCAGAGTTGGAGTTACAGGTGGTTGTAAGCTGCCTCATGTGGGTGCCAGGAACTGAACTCAGGACCTCTGGCAGAGTCATACATGTTCTTTCCTTTTGAGCCATCCCTCAAACTCCCCCGCTCCCCCCCAAAAAATACTTGTTAAGTGCTCAAATGCAAGGCGCAGAACAAGTATACATGACCCCTTTCAGGTTAAATACTTGCAAACATGTTTTATCGTCCCTAAAAGATACCACAAGAAACATTGTACAAATCAAAAGAAGTGAGGTGGAGGGTCATGGGTGCGGCTTCTGCTATTGAATTCATTGTGCATACTTTTAAAAAAGATTTTAATATAAATATACATATGACAAATACACTATGGCTGTCTTCAGACACCAGAAGAGGGCATCGGATCTCATTACAGATGGTTGTGAGCCACCATGTGGTTGCTGGGAATTGAACTCAGGACCTCTGGAAGTGCAGTCCGTGTTCTTAACTGCTGAGCCATCTCCCAGCCCTATGCATACTTTCTTATTGCTAATGTCACAGGAGCAAAGAATCACTGAGTGATTTCTCTGTGATAGCGTTACGGATTTTCAGTTCTCTAGGAAGTGAATTGTAGTGAAAAATTTTAAACCTAAATCCAGAATTTTTAGAAAATCAAAAAGTCAAACAAGCTAGGAAATGGTCATAAATGCAACAAGACATAGGAAGGGTTAATCTAAATGGATAAAGCACTGGGATGTTTTCTTTAAAGCCGAGAGCCAGTAAGATGATGCCAGAAAGATATTATCTGGAAACTCAGAAAAATGGCAACATAATTAGGCAACATGCATGCGAGTGAAGATCCTCACTAATTAGACTCTGAGTCACCGGCAAGGCGCTGTTTCCCATTAAATATCAGTGCCTGGAGAGGGGAAGCCGGGAGAGGGGCTCTGACAGGTAGCAGCAAAGCTGTGCAGACACGCTCTGAGACTGTGATATACTCTGCCTGTCACTCCATGATCCCACCTTGGGAAAGGCTGCCCAAATGCCAAACTCTTGTAACATGCTACCGCTCCACTGCAGTTCCTGCACCTGCCCAGCGGCCGCAGCTACAAAGACCAGCTGCCCTCCTGCAGGAATGCTCCAGCCTTGCCCCGTGAGCTGCTCCAAATATGCCCAGGGCTGTCTGCAGAGGAGCATCTGAGGACTGCCTGCTGCCCCTGGGGTGAAGACAGAACTGCTTCCCTGTGTAAACACAGTGAAGAGCAAAACCCTGGATTCAGTTTTCACACAACTCTGCTATGTTCTTTTGTCTATAAAGTCTGTGAATGATGATAAAAGTTCATGACCCCAAACTGAAAAGAAAACAAACAAACCAAACACTTTCACAAAGAAATACAACCAAGCCAGGTGTGGTACCTCAGGCCTAGAATCCTAAAGCTCAGAAGGCCGAAATGAGGTTTGCTACAAGCCTGAGGACCTCCTGGCAAACGTCTCAAAAACACAGAAAAGAAAAAGGAAAGAAAAAGAAAAAAAACACCAGAGAAAGAGAGAAAAGTTCATCACAGAATTACGACAATAAAAAGCAAGTGTTCACATGGCTGAGCCAAGGAAACACAGTTAAATAAACAGCTAAAATGGCCTTCCTAGCTATTACGTAAGCACTCACCCTTGTTGTGCAGTTAGAAAGCCCCTGAAATGTAATGGATAATAGCTTAGTTTTTTTTAGAAAAAAATCAATATTTATATCATTTATACAATGGACTAAGTTTATATTTTAAGAACCTAAGCTTAAAGAAGGAGCTAAGAGGAACTGCGGGATTGTTCTGGAACATGCCAGCTATGGGTGGTACTTTTCCCCTTTCCCCTCTAAATTTCTGTTATAATATGGGGGAAATTAGTTTCTATAAGATTATACTATGTCATGCCCCCACTATATATAAAAAGGAGGAAGAACAGCAGGAGAAGAAAGAGGAGGAGGAGGAAGAGGAAGAAGAGGATTTTACCTACAGGCCTATCAAATTTCCAAATACACATCTGAAAGTTTGTATCTTCTGGAAAATGACAGTCCCAGCAGTAGCTGAAGTCTTCAGAGTTCTAACCTTGTATGAAGCATCTTTCTAGGCGATTTATGTGCATAAGCTCATCCCTTGGGACCACCCCACAGGACAAAAACTATCGTGACTCTCAAAGGCACACAGCTGACAGGTGCTGAAACAGAGCAGAGCCTAGCTAGCCACAACCAACTGACCAGTGTATTAGAATGCTTCAATTTTACTGTTATTTTTAAAAAAAAAAAAAACCTCCTTGCTTTTCCTTTTTAATTTTTTTATTATTATGGTTTACATGTGCATGCATGCAGCGTCCATGCGTGCGTGCATGCGTGTGTAGTAGCAGTATTAGTTGTAGTAGCAGTAGTAGTAGTAGTAGATTGGGCACATACTCCAATATAAATACAGAAATCAGAGGATGTCCTTATGGAGTTTGTTCTCTCCTTCTACTTTTACTTGGGTTCCAGGGATTGAACTCAGGTCTTCAGGCGTACATGCCAATCACCTCTATCACTGAGCCATCTTATCAGCCCAAAATGTTTCAATTTTAAAAAGCAACATAAATCCCATGTTTCAAATCAAAGCAGAAAAAATACAAACCACATTTTTTTTTAAATATCTCAAGCTTCTAAGTGTTTCAGTCGAAGGGCAACAGAGTATATTTGGGTAAAGTGAGAGGCAAAGACAGGAAAACTTAAGCAGTAACAGAGTGATCTATACAAGAAACCCTGGCTTCCTGAAGTCAGTTATATCCAGATGAATGATATGCATAGAATAGGGTATTGAGAAGCAAACTTAATTAAAGTCATACTTTCATTTACTCTAGAGTTACAAGCAATACATAAAGAGAGTAGAGATGTAAAGGGCTCACAGCTAAACAATAATTGTGTTAAATTCAAATTGCTTTTCTCAGGGGCTGTTCTGGTAAGATTTACAGCAAGGAAAATCAATGTCCTCACATACAGTCCTATGGATTACCGAGGAATGCAGCCATCTTGCTGTGGGGATAACCAATGGCCCTCTCTTCCCAGTACTCTAACCTGGAGAACGTGGTCATACTTTGCCATCGTGTCCCATGCAGATCATCTGAGGCTACTTTTCCACTGTCACAACTGCAAACGTCTTCCAGAGCTCAACAGAGCTCTGCCAAGTGGCAAAGGTTACATTGGAATGGCGCTTCAATGGTCTAACTCAAGGGCCATGAAGAGTCACTGCCAAAGATGGCTGGTCCCGAAATGACATTTAAATAAAGAACTCCCTTCCTTACCGTAACTCCTAAACGCCAAATGTTTTGAGCACACAATCTATATCATGCCCAGCAGGTCTTCAGCCCCCTTCACCTACTGAGACCCATTTCCCACTTCCTTCTTCCTGTGGTTGCCTGGAAACCATCTCTAACACTCAGCTGCAGAGTGGCCTTGCAGGCATGGCCACAGCATGCTCTCCTTGCAGCTCACACCCCCCACCATGACCTCTGCTGACTCCACACTGCAGGCCCAGCTATTAGTGATATGAAAGACATTCTCTGCAAGCTGCCCGCTAAGGAGCTAACCATTCTGAGAGATGAACAGAAGACTAGCACAAACCCAGAGTGCTCTTACGGTGCACACACACACAATACTAGCTGGCTAGTAAATCCCAGGGATCTTCCTTTCTCTCTTTCTCTACCTCCTCACTGCTGGTATTGCTAAGACAAGTAGCTTTTTCCATGGGTCCTGGGGTCCTAACCCAAGTCCTTGCACTACCCACTGAGCAGCCTCACCATCCCTTCCACAACTATTCTTAAGCTCTGTCTTTTCAAACAAGGGAGGGATAAAGGGTTGTGCTCCTTACTACCCCTAATTCGCCACCGCTAGCATATAGTTCTAACACCATGTCAAGAGCACCATGACTCATCCCAGGAACAATGAGAATCTAGATGATGCATCTTGGGAGTGGGGAGGATCTGAGATGTTTAACTCTTTGAATCTCTCAACATTTAATAGGCTAATAATAGGAAAACATCTCAACAAAGCCTCCCTCAACAAAGAAACCTGTAAGTAGTAGTCGCATATGCTTGACAACACCCACTTTAATTGGTGCTGCCTTCGGAGTCAGTCCGTAGTCTTTGGAATCTGGAAATGACTGATGGTGTTGATCACTTCAAAGGAGGAGCAAATAACTAATCAAGAACGTAGTGATTCTTAGAAGAAAGGGAACTTTCTTTCCCTCAAAAGAGATGATTAGCTTGGAAAGGTTTCAGAGAGACTCAGTGGTGGTGGTGGAGATGATGGTGGTACCATCATCCCCTCAAGCTCTGCCTGGGATTTACTGCAACAAAGTACCCAGACTCTGAGTCAGCTGGAGAGAGGGATGTGGGCGTTCCTTCCTACCTGTTCTTCCTCATCAAGTAAATTCAAGCAGGGAGTCAGTTTCTCTCTCAGTTTCTCTCTAAATGCACGGAGTTTTTTTTTTTTTCCCTAGAAAAATGAGAAGCCAGACATCTCACAAACACACAATGATTTTCTCTCTAGATGGTCAGATTCCATAAATGAAGGGCCAATCATCACGTTAAGATCCTACCACAGGGCCAGCGGAGTGTATTTTATTTTTTTTCTCCTAAAATTCTCAGTCCAGCTCAGATGATGTCTGTGCACAGCAGGTATCCAAAAGTGACTGATGACAGACTCAAGCTGGTAACTTGTCTTGTGTGGTAATATCCTAATATTGAAATATTCCCAACCCTTACCAGCTTATCTATGTGGCCTAAGGACCAAGCACTCCAGGCATATCACACACACACACACACACACACACACAAATATATATATATATATATATATATATATATATATATATATATATATATAATAAAAGCTCTACGCTGAAAATAGTAGTTCCACAGCCTCGTTCTCTCCCATGTGATCTTTGTCATCCTATATGGGTCAGGTGTGGGTGAGCACACACACACACACACACACACACATAAACTCTATCTGCCATCAATACTCGCTAACCCTACAAGAGGATCCCAATAATGGCCGTGAGAGAGATGTTCAGTCAATGGGGAAGCACCCAAATCTTTACTCTTAAGCCATGCCCTGCAGAGTGTTGGCACCCGGAGCCGGGTGGAAGAATTCCCTGGCCATCCCTCCTAAGGAGGAGGCCCGGCCCTGCCTCAGTGCTCCCTGCCCACACAAGCACTTGGCTCGATGGCTATGCTTGCACAGTTCCATGAAGGTAGGAAATACCAGTGAATTATTCACTTTACAATGGTTGATCTTACATTTGATAAATTTCACCTAGAGAGAGGAGGAGGAGAAAGAGGGGAGAACAGGAGGAAGGTGATGAGAAGAAAAGAAAGGGAAGGAGGAGGAGAGAGAGGACGGAGGAAGGGGAAAGGGAAGAAAGGGGAGGGGGAAAGAGGAGGAGAAGAGGGAGGAGGGGCACAAGAAGCATAGAGCAGCAAGGGCAGCCACACCCAACACTGGACTCATGAAGCCACCCCACCCCAGAGCACACTTGGCTAGCAAGTGCCTCTGCACAGACTTCGAAAGGAAGTGGGGATAGCCTGGGTGCCGGAGGCTAAGGTTTGGAGTAGCAGGAACTTTCCAGAAGCCAGCAGGGAAAGCCTCTAGGCATCTAGCATCCAACAAAGCTGCCTAGCTCCTCCGACCACCCTGCCCATCACACCCACTGCAGTCCTCGCTGTGTGTGTTTTCTACCTGTCATGGGTGCCCCGTTAGAGAGAAACTGTTGCTCAGGGACTCCTCCCTCATTTATTCTCTAAGGAAAACCTACCAAGCCTCAGTGTTTCCAGTTAGGACATTACACTGAAGAAATGTTTTTGAACACTTGCTGCCAAAAATAAAAATAACTCCAAAATTTTCTTTCTCATTCTCTACAAATAAGTCAGCCTGCTGGCAAAGATATCTGGGAATTGTTATCAATGCGGCTGCCAAGTATGCAGGACACACGGGCTTGTCTATCCCACAGCCAGCCACTCCACCAGACTCTTCCCTTGATCTCCAGTCCATAGGCGGAACCCAGGGTACAATTTGGGAAGCAACATTGCCTGGAAGAGGGTAAAGTCACTGACAAAAATCTGCCTTCCTGTACCCATTCCACCTCCACCAATCATGAGTTCCTGTTCCTCCATCACTGAAACTTTCCCCCCTACAGAAGTCAAAGTTAAGGGGGAGGTATGAGCCAATCAGGGGAGGAAGAGCTAAGAGAGTTCTGCTTTGGGAGGAAGAGTCACCAGTGCCCTAGAGGACTGAACATAAGGTCAGGTAGCAGAAGCTTTAGGCAGCCAGCTCCTACATACTCAATGAGATATCCTGCTCATCTGTCCCTTCTCTGTTTATTTCTGTGAAAATTGCATGGTAAACCTCGGCATATACGCTTGCAGATAGAGAACACCAGAAACAGCCCAAAACCCACTTGCAGGGAATCAGAGATAACATAATATCCTACCCCCTCAGAAATGATGGCTGTGGAGTCTTTCTTTCCCACCTGCTCAGCCATTCGGGGTGCTGCCCAGCTGGCTGCCATGAAACAACAAAAGGCAAAAGAAGAGTCCCTGGGACATGGTACCATTCCTCAGAGAAGGGGTGAGGTGGGGGGAGTCTCTAAGTCTCATGAGTCGGTCACATGCATTCTGTGGGTGTATGAGATGCCTATCAGTCCTTCTGAGGAGAAGAAGGCCAGTTTTCATTAAGGCCAGAGCAGCACTAGAGAATACGTACCAGTGTGCTTTCACGTCCTCTGAGGGAAGAGCCACCAACCCCCAGAGAAAGACAAAATGATGCCCCCAACTCCCAGTAACTGGTTTCATGCCAGAAAGTTTGAGCCCAAGAGACCTAAGGCCCCAAATAGACCTTCCCATGTACTTCCACAGAGACTGGCATGGGAGCCACACGTGACAAGAGAGGGTAAAGACTTGGCCAGCACTTGCCATGGTTTTCAACAACTCAAACAGAAGCCCACTAATGATGGCTGCTGAGTCTTTCATCAAGGTGTTCCAATGGGGAGATGAGAATTAAGGTCCAAATTGGGGGAAAGATCCACTCCAGAACTGGCCCTTCCCACCCAGCCCTTCCCGTGCAAGGGGCAAAAACTGGCACTCCCTCCCAGCCCTGGGAAAAGCACTATTATTCTCGATCCTTGCCTAGTCCTCCCCAGTCATCCCTGAGGGCGCCCATCCATGTGTTAGATATCAGATGAAATCAATGAGGAAGAGCCAGGCTCACCAGGGAGCAAGGAGAGCAGGAGGCAGACCATCACATAAACTGTGAGTTATGAAAAGTCTTTCTCTGGGAAATTCTCAAGTACCTGAGCAGGGACTGCCTTGAGAGTACACCCTAGAACTGAAAGCAGAGGCTCCTATTTCGTAAAATAATGTGCACACTCTGTCGACCTCCCCAGTCTTTGAACTGTATTCTGCACAGCACTTCTTTTTCCTACTACATTATTAAGGCTTTTTTTTTTTTTCTTTTTATGCTGAGCAAAGTCCTACGGAGTTCAATGAGGCCTGTTTATAAAAATAAAAACCCAGGGGGCATCAATATTAATACAGTGATGCTAAAAAGATATTGAATAAGCTTTGTGGAGTTCAAAAACAATGACTAATTCAATCCAAGCAACTAGGTCATGCTCGGATTCCAGTAATGGTAAAATTTAGATATAATAAGGCAAGAACTTTGCTTCGCTTCAGCAGTCAAAATGAAGGGCCCATTCAATAGCAAGTGCTGTGGCCCAGGCCCGGCAGGAGAGCTAGGACATCTGAGTGGAGGAAGCCTGCCAAGGCAGGATCATCCGGTACTACCTGGGAACTTGACAGTACAACAAAGAGATTCTTCTTACAAAGCACCAAACAGTCACTCAGGGAGCACCTGAGAGGCTTCCAGGGACCACAGAGCCTCAGGCAGGTCTCTGCTTAGAGGAAACAAGTGAACAGCCTAATCAAGAAAGTATTAGGACATATGCAACCACTCCTGGAACCAAAGAAATATGCTAAGCAGCAGACAGGCATGCACCTTCAGACAGTTAAACACACTCAGACGAGGACATACAGACTAGCACACACTGTATTGTGGCACACACAGATGGGTGCATACAATAATCAGATAGGCACACACTGCCAGACAGGTACACATAGCCAGAGAAAACACACAGTCGAATGGATACACACTGTCAGACAGGCATATATCATCATAGGGGGCACACAACAGGCAGACACACATTGTCATATGGGCGCACACTGTCGGACAAGCACACACATTCAGACCAGTTAGACAGGAGCACACTGTCAGACAGGCATACAAAGTAAGACAGGCACACACAGTCAGACAGGTACACACTAGGTGCAAAAGAAAAAAAACCTGAAGGAGCAAAGGGTACTTGTGAGATATGGAAAGGCTTGGCATGAATAAACGTGGCCAAAATTGAAGAAAACCAGGTAATTACGCTTACTGGATTGCTTTCTCCTTGTTAAAAATTACCCCTCATAATATGGAGAGTAAATATTTGAATATGAGTGGAAACTTATATTCAAAGTCACTTAGACTAAGACATAGTCTTCCAACTCAGAACCACAAAGCTGTCATTCAATTGCTGCACTGTTATCAATGTAACAATGTATCAATGTTGCTGCAGTCCACTGTGGTAGCCACTTAATCCATCAGTTCAGCCAACCTCAGGAGGCTGGCCACTCTGGTTTAAATGACACTAGCAGAAGAGAAGAAAAACATGAACAAACATCCCATAGGAAGAACTCTGGGAATGAGAGCCCAGGACCAGTTAGAGGAGAGGAACGGAAGAGGGTGGTGGGTTTAGGCAGGAGTCTGCACCTAGAGAAAATATTAGATATTCAGTGATCATCTGAAAAATGATTGAGTTTGAATGCGCACACACAATTCAGCACATGTGTGGAGGCCCGTTCAACCTTCTACCTTTACATGGGCTCTGGGGGTGGAACTCGGGTATCAGGGATTGCAAGACAAGTACTGAGTTACAGCAACACGTAAGCATCGTACAGATCTGTCTTCAGGTTCTGGAAGAACTCTGGAGGGCTGGCAAGTCGGCCCAGCAGTTAAGAGCACTGGTTCCTCTTCCAGAGTACCAGGGTTCAATTCCCAGCCTCCACATGGCTGCTAACAACGGTCTGTAACTCTATTCCCAGGGCATCCCACATCCTCTTCTGTACAGACAGACAGACTAAACATGCAGGCTAAACATCTACGCAAATAAAATAAATAAATCTTTACTTAGCTCACTCTTATATGTCAGTCCAATTATCTTACATAAAATCTATAATACATAAATCTTAAATAAAATCTGTAATCTCACTGACAGTGTGATTGGTCCTCAGCTACGAGAAATTTTAAAGCCATGGTTGTTGGCTAAGGATCTCCAAAATTAAAGCAAGAGAACTCCAGCCCCGCATCATTCAGCCAGCTGAGTGACTCTTGCCAGAAAATGCAGTTGGGCAAGTTCACGATGGGCTTTCCATATCAGAACATTTTCAAAGGTTTTCATGGGAGGAATGCGTCTGCTGAATGATACCAGGCAACATGGGAAATGGCACTTAATGCCCCAAAGGAGACAAAACCAAAACCAAAACCTTAAACAATCAGTTTTTAAACCATTGCATATAAATTTGTGAGTTTACGAGGGAACTTGATACTTTAATTAAATGTAAAAGGAAGTCTCCAATTTTCTGTCCCTAAAAAGAGAAAGACTCCATAGAAAGACTGAACGTTACACACGGACTAAAGCTTCTGCCAAACTGAAACATGTTTTAATCACCTAAGGATCCTCTCATAACTGAACAGCAAATGTTAGCATTTCTCCCACGTGACATTCTAAAGTTTTTTATTTGTAGTCCTTGGCAGATCTTTCAGAATTATGACAGTTACTAATAAAGGATGGGAACCAGAAAAAAATAGGAAAGAAAAAATCTTGTTCTGTTTGTTATTGTTGTTGTTATTGTTGTTGATGTCATAGTATAAAGAAAAACACAATATTGTTAGCCTTCCCAATATTTCTGATCTCTCTGCTACTTTAGGGGTAAAACTATAAGCTAAAACAAATTTTAAAAACTAACATTTCTGTCATAAGTAAGATAGAAACATTCCATGTATGTTATAAAAAATAACTGCTGGCATATTTCTCAGTATAGATGTGTGTTCTTACAAGTCTTCTCTTTTCCTTCCTTAACTTTGAAAAGTAATGTCTTCCATAGCCTGGATTGCCTGCCGGGGTGGCAATGGAAAAAGGCAAATAGAGAAACAAGCTGGCCCCTCTTATTGTCTAGCCATCTCCCTGCAAGCTCCATATGCAACAGAAGTGAAAACAGAGCAGAGGTGAAGGTAGAAATCATACCAGGCTCGCTGTATAGCAGAATTCCTCAGCCCCAACTGGTCCTCCTTCAATAGCCTATGTCCTCCTTTGGTGTGCATGGCATTCATTTAGTTCACAATCTATCCCTGCATTAAGCAAGACCTGGTTTCAGAGAAGTCTCAGTTGAGTGCCCTGGGAGTACAGGGCTCCCCATCCCTTTGTACAGCTTAGTAGCACAGTAAGGAAGGGGTTTGCCTTCTGTGAATAAAATCCAACGGCAAACACATCAAGGCATCCACCCAGTCAGGGCCATCGACAAGATACCGGATAATCACACAGAACAGTTGGCTCCACTGGCTGGTAATCCAATATGGTGGCTTCTTTCAAGCTAAAGAATTAAGCCTAGATCTAGGGCAATGGAAAGACATTGCCTTCGGATACGTTGGTATCCTATTCCTTCCGGCACTGTTACAAGCTGCATTCTAGTTGCAACTCCGGCCAAGACAAAGATCAGAGTGGCATTCACTCTTCCCATTCATCACCCCTCAGCCTACCCTGGGCCATGGGGACCAAGGTGAGAAAGGCTCAGCAGCCCTATTGTTACAGGGTTTGTGCTAAGGATGCTTATAATTCTGTCGACCAGGAGACTGCACACAAATTAGCTGTTAATGAACTCGAGGACAACGATGAGGAAACAGTTCCTAGCTAAAGGCTTGAGACTAATTAACCAGGGGGGTGGGGGTGGGGGACTCCCAGACAGAACAGTAGAAAGACCAGGAGTTCCCAGGACTGGTAGGAAGAGACAAATAAAGAGGCACAAAGGACATTTTTTTTAGGGCAGTGAAACTACCCTATATAACATTACAATGATGGACACGTGTCATTCATTACAAAATTGCCCAAACCCACAAGAATAAATACCCAGAGGGATCACTAATGTAAGCTAGGAATTCCAGGCAAGGATTCGCTCCTGAGGGTGGAGGGATGGAGCAAATTGACTGGTCCTTCGCAAAGCATGATGGGTGTAGATGGGAGGCTATTCTTATGGGGAGGGGGGGCAGGTGGAAAAGCCCAGACTTTCTGTTCTTCCCTATGCTGAACCTTTAAAACTTCTTTTAAAATGGAGGGGTTTTTGTTTGTTTGTTTGCTTGCTTGCTTGCTTATTTTAAAGTTCAAAACACTTAGTCCTCAAATTCTCTCATTCACCCATAACTGTTTACAAAAGGGAAAAAGGAAAGAAAAAAAAATATTGGGAAACACACCCTAGGAGGCTCTTGGGTTTTCTTTTCTTGCTTTCCCTTTCTTCACTTAAAAACTACCTTCGGAAAGCCCCATTTACTGAGAAGCTATCTTACGATGTCTACAGAGGTCAAAATTGCCAGGAAATGTCAGAGGAAACTCCCTTCAGAGAAGTGAGCTCCCTCCCCCTCTAGTCTGCACTCTCGAGAGTCAGGCATGCGTTATAGACTACTCAGCCATCACTCACCCTGATTACAGAACATTCTTCGGATTTCTCAGGAAAAGCCAGTCCTAAATCTGACTTGCTGGTTACCCAAAGACTTTAAACAAAAGAATATAACCACCTAACCACCGACACAGGCTCAGGCTCCTCCCTCTGATCGATGTGTGTCTAATGACTGTGAGAACAGAGGCTCAGACAGGTCATACTCATCCCGGCCTCTGTGCAAACACCTGAGATTGCCTTCTGCAAATGTGGCTGGCTTGCATAGAAAAAAAGAAGGAGAGCTGGACTGTTTAAATCTGGCAGTTTGAGTCTATTAGAAGAGAATGATGCTCATGGCAGTCGTTCACCTGGCCGATCGCCCTTGATTTACCTTGAAAGGTTTTCCTGGAAAGCCTTCAAGACTACAGAAACACTCGTGCCACAAGGGAAAAGAAAGTCTCCAAGACACAATATAAGACAAACCATCAGAGAATCCCAAACACCGTCTCCGCCTACCTGGGAAAGCGTGTGGATTTGGCGACCCTCTTTTAAGGCACTTAGAACAGAGGATGTGCACACTGTAGTGCAGGCCGGGCCATTCCTGAAGTAGGACATTCAGTTCCTCCACCAAAGGGGTGATGGCTTGCCATGCGGTCCATATGTTCGGTAATGACGCATGGCTGGCAATGGACAGGGTGTCTGGTTGCAGGACCCCCTTGGCAGGTCTGTAACTCACCACCACGGGGACTTTCCCTCTATACGCAAAGATCTGAAATTTCCCGTCCGACCTGTGCACCACGTGGCTGTTGATCTGGACACTGTAACGTGCAAACAATCCAGGTGGGAAGGTGAAGGGAAAACTATATTCGATCTGCAACTGTTCCGCCACGAAAGACTGTCCGGCTAGGTTGGTGCCATTAATCCAGGCTTCTGCATGGGGCACCTCATTCTGCACGTAGCACGGGAACTTGTACCAAGCTGTGGAACCATTCAAAGGCTTGCCTTTGGTTTTATTGAGGCAGTAGCAGAGTCCCATCTTCTCCAGCAGCTCCAGGAGAAGCTGCAAGTCCTGCTGGGCCTGGACATGAGGCTTGAGCAGCATCCGGATGATGTGGGCGGGCAGAAGCCCATGCAGCAGAAAGCCTTCCACATAATGATGAAGCTGGGTGGCCCGGAGTGGGTCCTGACCCGGGGTGGGCACTGCTATCGTGGGGAAACTTTCCCCCTCCCCCTCCCCCTCTCCATTGGACCCCAGGAGCAGTTTATGCAGCAACAAAGAAGCGTCTCTCTGGAAAAAGACATTGAGGATGTCAATGAGGCGGGTGAGGTTGTGGAAGACATGCTCTTTGAGGGCCGGGCTATCCTCAAAATAGAGCAGTTTGCCGCTCTCATGCAGGTAGGAAAGAGCACTCTGGAGCCGGTCCTCAGTCAGACCTGCCTGTAGGCCCAGGCGGGCAGAGTCCCACCAGCTTAGCCACAGTCGTTGTGCCTGAGGTGGCTGGAAGTGCAGTTCCTCCAGCACCTGCCAGGATCGAGGCAGGACTCGGTGTAAGTTGGGAAAGATATCTCGGTGCTCAGCTACGGAGAGCAGCTTGTCTCGAAGGCGTTGCAATTGGAGGGGGTCCCTGCAGCTAACAGGCAACACGGGTGAGAGGATCTGCAGCCGATGGTTAAGCAGGTATTGAAAATGGGCCTTGCGCCTCCGAAGGTTCTTGTCTGAAACACCGTAGTAGGCTGCATGGGGGCTGGCAGAGCGCAGCTCGAAGTCCCGAGCCAGGGCCTCATCAACCACCTTGGCTAGATGGCTTAGGCCCTCTGCATCGTGCTTCTCCTGCAGGGCAATCTGTCTGTGAATGTCGAGACACTTCTCCTCAAGCTCCCGCTCCCCACACAGGTCCGCATGTGTGCCCACAATACACACCACAGCGTGAGGCACACGGGCTCCCACCCGATGCAAGAAGGAGCCCACGGTAGTCGGAAAGCAGCGAGGTTCATAGGTGGCTAAGTTGACCACGAGCACATACAGGGCTCCTGGGGAGAGGAAGAAGGGCTGGATCACCTCATAGCTTTCATCGCCAGCTAAGTCATACACAATGAACCGCAAGCCCCGGGAAGCATCCGCTGTCCAGCTGGTCACCTCGATACCCTTACTCCCAAGGGGAGGGAAAGGTAGGTAGCTCTTCTCCTTGTCCCCTCCTCCTTGCCCTGCCTCCACTTTGTCCTCAGTGAGGCAGTGTCGAAGCAGGGTCTTTCCTGCAGCCTTGTGGCCCATCAGGAGCAGCTTGAGACGGGGCTGCACCGCTGGCTGAGAATGAGCCAATTCCTTCTGGTAGGCTGCGATGTAAGGGATCCCCTTCATGCAGACTTCGTAAGGGGGCTGAATCAGTGGGTTGTCCTTGATTTTCCACAAGCCTACCCGGGAGAGCTGGCCAAAGTTGTCCGGCAGAACAGCGATCTGGTTGCCCTGAAGCACCAGCTCCTCCAGGCCAGTCAGCTCCACAATGGAGTCTGGCAGGTACCGGATGCGGTTATTATCCAGCCACAAGGTGAGAAGCCTGCCCAGCCCGGCGATAAGAGAGGGCACTGAGGTGAGCTGATTGCGACTAAGGTAGAGCTCCTCCAGACCAGCCAGGGGCAGCAGCGCAGCAGGGAACTCCTCAAAGTGATTGGAAGAGAGGTTTAGCATTTTGAGCCTTTGCAGACGGCTGAACTCGTCGGGCAGAGCCTGTAGCCCGTTGTTGTCTAACATGAGGCTCTCCAAACTGGCCAGCTCACAGAAGCCGCTGGGCAGCGTGCCAAGCTCGGCCCCGCTAAGCCAGAGAATCTTGAGGGCACGCAGGGCACTGATATCCTCAGGTAGGCCTCGCAGCCGGTTGCTAGATACGTCCAGCTCCTCCAGGGCAGCCAGCTGCAGCAGCTGCTGGGGAAAGGCGGTGAGTTGGTTGTGGTCCACGTCAAGGGTACGCAGGTGGTTGAGGCAGGAGAAGGAATCTGGCAGATGCGCTAGCCGGTTGAAGCTGACATCCAGCTCCTCCAGGTGGGCGAGGGCACCCAGCTGGGCAGGCAGGGCTGGCAGCTGGTTGTGGCTCAGGTTGAGCTTGCGCAGCTCCTTTAGGGCGCTCACCACCTCGGCTCCCAGGATGGTCAGCCGGTTGTGGCTTACGTCCAGTTCGGTAAGGTGGTGGCCTAGCTCCGCCACCGCAGGGGGCAGCCGGGCAAAGCGGTTCCTGCGCAGGACCAAGACGCGAAGGCTGCCCAGAGCTGACCCCAGACCTTCAGGCACATCCTCGAGGCCGTTGTTCCCCAGGTTCAGCACCTCAATGTCCCCGATGTTGGCCGGCAGCACCAGCTGGGGGGCGTCGGGGGACTCCAGTGGGTCACCACCAGTCCCCGGGCAGCTGAGCGTGAGCTGGCGCAGGTTGCTCCGCAGCTTCCTGG
This sequence comes from Uromys caudimaculatus, assembly GCA_028551405.1. Lineage (NCBI taxonomy): Eukaryota > Metazoa > Chordata > Mammalia > Rodentia > Muridae > Uromys > Uromys caudimaculatus. The sequence goes on along the minus strand of CM052719.1, from coordinate 24,912,163 downwards.
CGCGCAGGGCGGCGTCCCGCCACAGCCTCACCGTCTTCAGGTTGCCACTGTCCTTGCCAGCCATGGCGGGGCCCCGCGCCAACAACCCTCACGCCGGTACCGGAGCCCGCAGCTGCATGCCGCGCTGGACTCCGGCCGGCACCCAGCTCCCGGGCCCTCGAGCTCCCGCTGCTCCCGGGCCACCACCCCTGCGCGGCCGGCGGCCGTGGGTCCTAGCGCAGCCAGCGGCCGGGAGCCCGCAACTGGGAGGCGGCAGCGACGCAGGCAGCTTTGGGGGGCTCCGGGCAAGAGGCTCGGAGCTGGGCTGCGGCCGCGCAACGCGGCTCGCATTCTCCGTGCTCCCGGGCCATGGGCGCGCCGGGCAGCAGGGCCGCCGCCCGCCGCGCCGCGGAGGATGCCTGCTCCTCCTCCAGCTCCGCCCGCCTCGCCGAGCCTCGGTAGCCGACTCCGGCCCCGCTACCCTCGCAGCGGTGGCCCGGAGGCCGGCGGCGTCGCCTCCGCGAGCTGCAGGAGGAGGGCGGCGCTCGGCTCCGCGGCCGGCATGCTGCGGGCGCTGGGCCGGGGCGCCGGAGGTGGCGGCGTCTCCTTGTCTCCGTTTCCCCGCGGCTCGGGCGGGAGCGCGAGCGCCGCGTCCCCAGCGCTGGGAGAGCGCGATCGGGAAGCTACAGCGCCGCCCGGTGGAGCGGCCCCCACGTGACCGGCGGAGGCGCCGCTTGTTCCCGGCACCGCCCCGGGGGCGGGAGTTGCAAGCGAGCGCAGACTTCGGGGTTTGGGGGCTCCAGCCGCGGTGGGACAGCGACGTGGACCTAGCCCTGCGCCAGGCGCATCAGATGCTGTCCTCAAGGCTGGTGTGGGACTCCGGGGTCTCCGGGTTGGGTTCTCCTGCATCAGGCTCTTTGTTGGCCCTGGTCTCTAAGGATTTCTTATTCATCCCTAAGCATAGGATTTAGCTGGCTTCCTTGCTCATCCTTTCCATGCGCCCTACATCCACACCTCTGCGGAGCCGGCAGAATTTAGGGACACGGGTGTCAAAGAAGCTTAGGATAAGAGGGTGGTTAAATAAAAGGCAGATGGGGGAAAGTAGACAATCTTTTAATCCATTTAATAAGTAGTTAATGGGGACTATTTGCACTAGGTCAACCAAAGCCTAGTTTTCATCTCCCCTGGTTTGAGCCAGCACCTCTCTGGTCTGCTGTGGGTGGCTGAGGGTTGGAGGCAATACAAAATGTCTTATCCCGGATATCCCATTTAGCGTCACAGCCGCATGAAACATGCTACATCTTGAATCCTGGTACTCCTTGGATTCAAGAAAATGACGATAGTATCAGACCCATTTTCGCTATACAGTGTTCAGCTTGGGTTTGTTTCCATTGAGAGGAAGTTGGTTTGAGATCATATCTGTACTTTAGTAATCTCCAAATTTATCAAAGCCTTGAAACCTGTCAAGACCATAGAGATCACCTCTACCACTCCTTTCCCGGGTACTTAATCACCTTATCTGAGGAAAACTGACAGGCAATGACTGGTTGAAAACGACAGTCACTTTCATTAAGGGTGTAGCCGCTGACAGCTTGCCAAAGTCCCAGTAGTTGGCCCCATACCATGATAATAAGGGCGACACAAATTAGACTCAATTTACAGGCAAGCAAGCAAAGAAGGAGTGAGAGAGGGAGGAAAACAGAGTTAGGAGATAAATGGCCCGGAGTGGGGGGGGGGGTGCGTAGAGGGAGTTGAAGGGTGAACACGGTCCCCAGATGTCTAGGGTGTGATAAGCAATTAACCAATTCAATTCAAATCCCGAGGCTGAAAACTTTGAATACCTTTTTTAGACCCCTTGTTTTTATTTTTTGAGAATTTCATATATGTATCCATGTTCAGTGTGTTTATCTCTTCAAAGAGACAAACTGACAAAAAAAAGTCCACCCCAGTGATGGTTAGTAAGCCCTGGGCATACATCCTGTGGTAAATATGTGCCCAGGGCTACTTAGTCTCAGACACCTCAGATAAAACCTGTAATTTCACTGTCACATTTATCTGTGGACTTCCTGAGAAATTAAACACTCAAGGATTCCAGGACTTGTGTGTCGTAATTTTTTTTCCACAGAGGTAAAAAGGGGCCCAAAGATACTAAGCAATTTATAATCTGCCAGTAAACAGTAGAGAGACTTTGCTAAGTCCACAGGTGGGATGGCCGTTTGAACACATCTTCCCCCACAATGTTCATGAGTGTGACCTCTGATTCCTCCACACTTCTGCTTTTAATAAATGGAATAATCTGAAGCTCGGCCCGAGAAGGAAAGCCAGGCCAGGGCTCTGTGCCCTCTGCATCTTAAATAGCTCCTCTTCAGTCCTAAAGTGGTTTAGATGCATCTAAGTAGCCCTTGATAAGCTGTAGCCCTCTGGAGCCATCGGAAAATCACTATCCTTCCATTGTAAGTGTCTTGGGAAAACTCTTCTCCATTTGTCATTAGATAATCAATCATTTTGTTTATCTGCTTAGGAGAGCTGGGTGGGGTCGCCCCTTATCAACCCTGCTATAAAGGAGGTGAGAGAGTTTGCCAGAAAGGAGCTGTCCTCTACCTGCAAAGTCCTGCAAGATCCCAATAGCTAGAGTGATTGTTCTCTGCAGTTCTAGAATTTGAACCCAGGGTCTCCAGCATGTGAGGCAAGGTGACTTCTGGGAGCAAAGTTCATACTGAGGGGGAGAAGCCTGTTCAAAAGTCCCCTGAAGCTACGAGTGGTTCTGCAGGCCTGTCACCTCAGCCCCTGGGGGACTGAAGCCAGAGGCTTTAACATGTGAGGCCAGCTTGGACTTGGTAACATTAACTTCTTAAAGCAAAGAAGAACGTGGAGTTCTCTGAAAGCCGGGCTACTCAAAACTGAAAATGTTAAATCAGGAAAAAGAATGTTTTAAGTAATGGAAGAAAGGAAGGGAGGGAGGGAAGGGGGGAGGGAATGGAAAAAAGAAGGAAGGAAAT
>CM052719.1:24751368-24909085 GCA_028551405.1 Uromys caudimaculatus | reverse complement strand
GAAGTGAGGGGGAAGAAAGGAAGGGAAGGGGAAAAGGAAGGAAAGAAATGGAAAAAGGAAGTGAGGGGGGAAAAGGAAGGAAGGAAATGGAAAAAGGAAGTGAGGGGGAAGAAAGGAAGGGAAGGGGAAAAGGAAGGAAAGAAATGGAAAAAGGAAGTGAGGGGGAAAAGGAAGGGGAAAGGAAAGAAGGAAGAGAAGGAAGGGAAGAAGGGAAGGAAGGGAAGGAAGGAAGGGAAGGGAGGAAGGGGAGGAAGGGAAGGAAGGAAGGAAGGAAGGAAGGAAGGAAGGAAGGAAGGAAGGAAGGAAGGAAGGAAGGAAGGAAGAAGTTCTATGTAACTTCTGCAGTGGACACCCATCCTGACCTCCTGAGCCCACACCCCAATTCCAAGTGGTTAATTTTCTGTTACATCTGAGGGATGTGCCCTCCCCACCTTCTAGAACACTCTATGTATGACCTTAAATTTCAGGTGTCCTCCAACCTGGATGGACAGTGGTATGGTTTGGATCTGGGATTTCCCCAGCGGCCCCCCACACTAGAGGCTTAGTCCCTAGCATGTCACTTTTGGGAGGTAGCCAAAACATTATGAAATGAGACATAGCCAGTGAGAAGCCTTGTGGGCACACAGCTAGTGATGCTCCACGCATGACTATAGGATTATTATATATTATATTATAAATTATATTACATATTATAAAGTATATATTATATATTATGTTATATGTTATATATTATATGCTATATATTATAACCCATGATTGATTCCTTTTGAATGAGCACAAGGCACTGTCTCATCCTATTTGTGTTAATGAACTTACAAATAGAAAACTTTGACTTTGGCTCACTCCAGGATCAATTAGCATGTGGGTTTCTATGATTTTTGTCAAAGCAGGACACCAGAGAGGGGTGCATTTGGCTCGAAGGGTGCTTGTTTCATGCAACATGGTATGTTAAAGAGGACATGGAAGGTATGATGTTTCACTAGTTTGAGAGCACAACCCCAATGACCCAACTTCCTCATTGCCACCCACGTGGTCTTGCCCCTCCCCCATCTCCAACCCCATCATGCCATCAGCCTTATTCTCTCAAAGGGCATGTCACTGTCACTATTTCCTCTCCAGTGAATACACATTGAAATGGGAAACTTCCTTTGGATGCTGGCTTCTTCCTTGGTCTCTAAGGTGTCTGGTGTCATGTTACAGTTTTGGTTTTTCAAAAAGAACCCCCCCCACCCCACGCCACCCTGTAAGGACTCATTTATCTCAGGGATCAAGTTTGCATTTGGAGTAAGTGCTACCAAATGACTGAAACACAGTCAGGACTGACTGACCAGGCAGGATTCCCTGTCTTGTAGGCATGTGCCTAAGATGATAAGAGTACCCCAGGCATCCCTAACAAAGATCCAACGTTGATGTATTCATCAATACATCATTACCTACCTGCATTAAAGAGGCATGATTCTAAAAATCAGCTAACACTCTGCCGTGGAATTTTAATTTTGTCAGTAGCCATTTGGCCTTTTCATTGAAGTGGCCTAATGTGCCAGTGCCTACAAAACCGAGGGGTTTCCCAGAATGAGAGGCATTCTGTGCTCAAAACGAGGCAGCCCTGGGAACTTAGGACAGCTACTTCCCCTACTGAGTCTTTTTTAAAAGGAGTTGTTTTATCTTGCTCTTCTTTTATGCTTTAGTAATTCCAGAAAACACTGTGTCCCAGAAAAGCTGTTCCTTCACTTGGTCCAATTGCTTTAGACTCTCAAAATAGTTCTGATTTCATTCACTCAGCTGTTCTAGAGTTCAGACGTGAAGACACTCGTGGCTGGAAGTTTTAACTAACTCTGAGTATGGAAAAAAAAACCTGTCTGGTCCTAAAAGGAAATTTGCTAATCAAGCAACCCTACAGAGCTAATGACAGGTTACTACATTTAGGAGAAGGTGTACTTGAACTCCCCACAAAGTCTGGGAAGGTTGACTACTGCATCTATTTGGAACAAGCTCAGAACCTTTTAGAGTGAGGGTCCTTCACCTCTTTCTTCCCCTCTTTCTGTTTGTTTGTTTGTTTGTTTGTTTGTTTGTTTTTTTCCAAATGGCCTCCATGTCCGTAAAGTCAAATTAAAAGGAGGTGATCTATTCAAAATATTGGAGGAGAGATCATCTATGCTATCTTTAGTCGAATAGGAAGGAGAAGTGTTCAAAGTGTTGGCTAGATCTAAAATTACAAGAGAGGGGAAGCCTGGGGACCCGCCCTGACGTCCATGATGAAGGCAGAAGTGTTCAATGTGCAACTACTTGAGAAGAAACTTCCACTATTGCCCTCATTTTATAGCCAGAAATGCAGGCAAAGTGGTAGAGTCATGTTATCCAGACCACCGATACAGAGTCCCAATGACTGCAGTGTCTGAGAGTCACCGCCAGTCACAGTAGCTGACATGTATAAAGAGTTTCCGTGTCTGCATGGCATGGTGCCGTGGCTTTTTATGTAATACTCACAAGTTCACTGAGTGGGAGGGTCTAATGTTACCCCAGAATTGAAAGCCAAGAGACAGTGCTAGTAAGATTCAAAGTCAAAGCACGGCAGAGGGCAACACTCAGGCAGCTGGTCCCTGGGCTTGAAGATTTGCAGAAGGTGGGTGTGACCAATCTTGGGGCTCTGAGTGTTTTAAGCCAAAGAGTAGTAACACCAGGTGCAGAGAAGAGCTGGCATTGGCTTCAGGGGACACTGTACTGGGCTCTTATAGATACATTGAAAGCATGTCAGGCTGGGCAGGCACAAGCCTCTTAAACCAACAGTCTCCCCAAACCATGGCTCAGAGCTTGACATCTGGCCCCATTTCCATAGGAAAGGACCACAAGCTCGCTTTGAGCTGTTATTTCATTTGCTTTACATGGATGGGATTTAACATCAGTGTCTATGCAACCTGCACCTCAATTAAAAGGCAGTTCATAATCTATATTTTGATAAAGTTTTTTTTAAAGACTCATTTGTCAAGCTGAGATTAAAGGTGAAGATCAGACATCATTTGTTTGTGCTATTTTTTTTTTTAAGTCTCACCCTTTCTTTCCTCCAAATTTAATAAATCTGTCTTGGATGTGCCATCTGGTTTGAATGCAAGCCAGTTCCTGTCAGTCCTGGGGAAGAAGCCTGAGATTGGTCACCTGGCTGCAAACAGGGAGAATGAACAAGGCTTTCAAGATGCCAGCTCCTCCAGAGGGCAAAGGGAAATTGCACCAATATGTTTGTTGTTTGTTCTTTCCCCAGGTCTACAGAAAACAAATTTATCTTGGAACGGACCGCATTCAATTGAATGTTGGCTTGCTGTCTGCTTCCTGGTCAAATGGGAACACGTAGGCTCTCGTGGAAGAAGATAAACAGCAATGTACTTTTAGCATCTGTTGACAGTACTTTCAGCTGAAGACGTTCATCACGGGCCATTTGATTTCCCTGGAGGCCTGAGGATTTATCACATTGTCACCTGAAATCTCAGAACTTTCTCTGGGGCTGTGTAAGTGTGTCCCCATCCACCCACCCACTCACCACCACATTTACTGGCTTCCCACTAGTTCCAGTCCCAATCCTGCAGCAGACAGCATCTTTCTGAGAAAAAAAAAAGAAGTCAAATTGGCCCAGAGAAAAATGAACGGAAAACACCTGTGAAATAGTTGTGGCAAGTGAGGTGGACTTTGAAATGAAGTGTATGAGGGAGGGAGCGAGGGGAGAAATGATGCAGGAGAAACACCGAGTTTGCTTTGTGCCAGGGAGCACTCCATGGCAGGCTTTGGGAAAGGCACTTCTCTGTACCTGTGTGCAAGGCACAGCAAGGCCCCACTCTCCACAGCCTTCACCAGTCAGTGGACGCGGTCCAGCCAGGGACCCTACAGTTCTGTCAGGGATGTAATGGCCTGTCTCAAATGGAATGAGATTTGCTGACAGTGAACCAGATAGGTGCTTTAAGATTTTACTTGTATAGGTACAGTTTTTAAACTGAACTATGTCCCACTTTAAAAAAAAAAAAAAATTTGATGTACCTGTCTTGTTAGGGTTTCTGTTGCTGTGAAGAGAAACCATGACCACAGCTACTCTTAGAAAACATTTAATTGGGGCTTTGGCTCACAGTTTCAGAGGTTTTACTCCATCATCATGGCGGGAAGCATTGCAGCATGCAGGCAGACATCGTGCTGAGAGTTCTACATCTTGATCTGCAGGCAGCAGAAGGGGACTGTCACTGGATGGAGCTTGAGCATAGGAGAACACAAAGCCCACCCCTGAAGTGACACACTTTCTCCTACAAGGCCACACCTCCTTCAACAAGGCCACACCTCCTTCAACAAGGCCACACCTCCTTCAACAAGGCCACACCTCCTTCAACAAGGCCACACCTCCTAATAGTGCCACTCCCTATGGGCCAAGCATTCAAACATTAGTCTATGAAGGCCATGCCTATTCAAACCACCACACTAACTTATAAATGGGTCACACAGGATAGAAATACCTCCTTTTTGAATGTTGTTATTCTAATTTTTAAGACTTATTTTAATTGTGTATGTGTTTGTGTGTTTGTATGTGTGTATTTGTGAATGTACACTTGAGTGAAGGTGCCAGAGGAGGCCAGGTGAGAGCATCAGATCACCTGCAGTGAGTTACAGGTGGCATATGAGACACCTGAAGTGAAGAAATACCCACAGACACACACTAAGGTGATTTCATAGTTCTCTGAGAAGACTGGAATTTTAGATACAGTGCCTAGCAGATAGCTCAGATTGGTTACTTTGTTTCAACTACAGATATTCTCCAGGTACTAAAGAGCAATTTGACACAGCCCCCTCCCTTCTTCTTGTGTTATCTTATTAGCTCTTGAATGCTATTATATCATATAACTTACATTTTAAAACTACATTTAGAATATTAAGTTTGTGTGCTGAGGATTTGGGCTTTGCCCTAACATGAAATATGAGTTTATCTGTACTTTTTATGAGTTTGGCCAACATTTGGATGTAAAAGTGGGATAAAGAAAATCAGATTTTCTAGACAACATATTTGAAGCTACCAGCAGCCATCCCCACCCTACAAGAATGACTCCAGAGCAGAAGAAAGCCACTCTACCAAGAAAGAAAATCAGGGGCTGGTCATGGCGGCACATGCCTATAATCTCAGCACACTGCAGACAGGGACGTGGCAGTCACTGCAAGTTCCAGGTCAGTGAGGACTAAAACAGGAACAGGAAGGAAGGGCAGGCAAGCAGTTTGTGAAAGTGGGGGGTGGGGAGAAAAGCAGATAAAGAATAGATAGAAAAGTAGATAAAATAACATACAAAGAAATTATATTTCTTGGGTTTTTGTTTCTTCTTGACTGGTAGTCTTATATCCTAACTACTTTCTGTGTCCCAAAATATTACAATAAACCGGGCCACAGAGGTGGCTCAGACGGTAGAGGCGCCTTCTGTTGGGCCTGATAATATGGGTTGAATACCAGAGGTTCTTTCAACCATGACTGAAAGAAAGAAAGAATAGACTCCCACAAGTTGTCTTCTGACCTATAAAATCTCATGATAGTGCCACTACCACTACCCATTACACATACACACACACACACACACACACACACACACACACACACACACACACATATGTAGGTGAATATACACAAAGGTAATAAAAATTACAATAAACCCCCCATTTTTGCTAGACTGCTTTTAAATTGGGTTCTGTTCTCTGAGGCTAAAAGCATCTTAGCCTAGCACATTTTATCTAAAGGGGAGTGCAAGTTGCAGCCCATCAAATCAAATGGTTCTGCCAAAGCAGACTCAATGAGAAACAGGTCCTCTTTCAACCAACCCCTGTGTGGTAGAGTGTGGTCAGTTCTTACAGTCTTGGAACAAAGTGAAGTTAGGAGCAAAGAAAGACTCCAGGCCAAAGCTGGCTCACCGGAAGGAGTCAGAAGAAAGTGTGTCTGTGTCTACAAAGTTTGTCTGATCACAAACAGCAGCGATAGGTTATTCCAGTTCAGTCTAGCCTCAGCCAAAGAAACACTGCTCATAGTAGCCACCAGATCCAGCACTGTGATCCTTAAAATCTTAAAGTAAGAGGCACTGTAGAAAATGGTAAAATTCTGGCAACTCGAATACAAGTGTTTGAGAGAAACCAGATGCCTTCAAGCGCCCCAAGCTGCCTGTGGCTACTCCATTCCATTCATACCACAAGCCTAAATGAGATCTAGGCTCTTGTAATGTATGACAGCTTGTGATACACATGAGGAAATTTTAAACTCAAAATATATAAAGAATTTATATTGAAAGTATATAAAGAATGACTATGAACCAAGTTTCAGAAGATAAATACTATAGTTGAAAAATGGGCGTTTCATTAGAAGGAGAGCAAATAAGTAATAAATATAAGGGGGAAGAGTTTAAAGCATCATATTTTGACTAATTACTTCCTTGTATAATCTTAAAATGGACAGCTTTAGTTTACTTTTTAGTTTCTTTGTAACATTAAATCTGACAGGGATTATAAAACATGTTTTCTTAAACACAGTGTGATATACAACTCTCTAGAGTTTGTATAAATTCTGCATTTCGTTGGTGCTTTGAGTTGTCCCTTAATAGTTCAGCAGCTATTTGCCACACATGGATTAATCAAAGCGATGCAGATTAAGACAGTCTATTTCCTGTCACTGAATGAATGTCCTGAGACTTTCACTTGAACTTTCTGTAAAAGCTGAGGTTTACCTTTAGCTCTCTAGGTCAGATTGTCTAAGGAAAGAAGTTTATTTAGCTCACAGTTCTGAGGGCCTAAGGGCACATAGCACTGAAATTGGTTGAGCTCTGCTGAGGACCCAATGGTGGCTGGAATCACAGTGGCAGGAGAGCTGGCATGATCAACAGGTCACTTGTAAGTCAGATGGGAAGTCAGAGCAGCCAGGTCATGGCCGGCTTTAGCCTTTCCTGTGTTTCATTTTTTCTCTTTTTGTGGTACTAGAGGCTGAGCTCAGGGTCTCACACTCGAATACATATTTGCCAAGGTCTCTGTCTCTAAGCTATATTCCTACTCCTGTGTGTGTGTGTGTGTGTGTGTGTGTGTGTGTGTTGTTATATCAGTATATTCATCCTGTGACAGAGCTGGGTATGTAGTTCAGCTAGTAGAATGCTTTTCTGACATGCACAAAGCCCCAGGACTGATCCCTGACACTGCATACATAAACCATGGTAGTTGTTGATACATGTCTGTTATCCCAGTACATGGGAAGTAGGATCAGGAACATCAGGAGTTCAAGACCAGGTTCAAGGTCGTCCTCAGCTACAGCAAGTTCAAGAGCCAGCTTAGTCTATATAAAGATCTGTCTTAAATTTACAAAGAAAACTGAGATAAGGTTTCTCTAAGTTGTCCAGGATGCTCTGAACTCACTGTATTATCCAGGCAAGCCTTGAACTTGCGCCCCTCCTGCCTCACCCCCTTTGCAGCTGGGAATGTAGGTTATCACATGGACTCAGCAGGCCTGTTCTTTTATGAGCACCCCTTGTGAGAACTAATTCAGAGCCCAAGAAGAACCACCTTAATTTTTTCAAAGAGCAGCACTTTAGGATGGCATAAAGACCTCCTACTAGGGCTGGCTGGCTGGCTCAGTGGTTAAAGGTACTGACTGCTCTTGCAGAGGACCTAGATTCGAGGACCTGGGGTTCAAGTCCCAACACTCACATGGTGGCTCATAACCACTTGTAACTCCAGTTCCAGGGATCTGACACTCTATTCTGGCACCAGCAGGCACTGTACATGAGGTACACAGAAGGAATATATAGATATAGATATAGATATAGATATAGATATAGATATAGATATAGATATAGATGGTGACACTGAAGACCTCCTAATAGATCAGTCCACCAAACTTTAACATGGCTACAATGAAACTCAAGTTCATCACAGGATGTCCCTCATCCCAAGAACCCATGGGAGAAATATACACAAACCCTAACAGAGACCATATTTAATCCACCAAATTGGCATCGATTTTCAAACACCCAGTGTTCCTCAGAGGCTAGAAATGGGCACATTCATGTATTGTGCATGGGAGTATGGGTTAGTACAGCCTTGCAGAGAACATTTAATAACATGGCAAAAAACCTAGACAGAAGGCCAGAAGTGGAGACGCAATCAAGGATCCACGTGCAACACTCAGTGAAGAAAACTGAAGACACCCAGGCTTCCTAACAGCAGAATAACTAACGGTTAAATAGACGTTAGCATGGATGCATAGTGCAGTCGCTTTCCAGAGGCTTCCTCTGCAGATCAGTCAGTAGTAGAGCACTTACCGAGCAGGCCGAAAGCCCTGAGTTTCATCCCCAGAACTACATTAAAAACAAAAAAAGATTTCTAAGAAAAAAAATAACTTATTGAAAACCTATCCTGTAGCAGGGGTTGAAAACACAGAGATGCAGTTTTCTATATAGCATGTGATCATACCTTAATTTAAAATGAGAACATGGGTAATTATATTATAAATCATAGAAAAGAGTCTGAAAATACACAGGTCAAATGTCAAACCTGATTCCTGCTTGCTGGAATTCCATCGGTTTTCTTTTCTTCCTTTCTTATGTTCCAATGTTCAGCTAGGCACTCTATCATCAGAGTACATTTTGTCTTAAAAGAAATGCATGTGAGGGTGGAGCGATGGCTCAGTGGTTAAGAGCGCTGACTGCTTTTCCAGGGGACCCAGGTTTGATTCCCAACACCCACATAGCAGCTCACAACTATTTGTGACTCTGGTTCCAGGAAATACAAGATGTCTTCTTCAGGCTTGCGACAGATACTACATGAATGTGGTGCAGAGGCACGCATGCAAGCACAACACACATAACACAAGATAAACAGTTAAAACTTTTAAAGAAATACATGCAGCAGGATATGCATAGTTTAAGTAGTCTCTAAAACCACTTGTTCTGCCTAATGCTGCATTTCTATAGTTCAGTCTGCGATTGCTGGTGAGCACGTGTGTCCACGGGGAAAGCGCTTGCTTCCTGGAACAACAATCTAAGCTTCCTCCCTGGCCTTAGAGCCTCCCTCCACCAACATGTGCAGTTTGTCCAAGCTAATTGCCCAGGACTCATAAATTGGGGATTTTTAAATACATTTCAACAATGTCAGGAATCCAGTTGCTTAGTATTACAATACAAAACATTTCCAGAACTCTGACTTCTAGCTGGGAGAGAGAGAGAGAAAAAAAAAAAAAATGGAAGCAGATGAAGCCCTCTAAATGCTGCGTTTGCTTAACGTTAATCCTGCCAGATTCTTAGGCCCCATGTCTGCTTTAGACATGCCTGCTTTAGCAGGCCTGTTTGAGAGACTCCAGGCTTTCCCCAGCACCTCCATTCTGCTTTGCTGAGATGTGCTTTGGGGAAGTGAGCAAAGGCATAGGGGTCAAGTTTCACAGCAAGTGAGGAGACCTGGGTTCGGGGCTGGAGGTCTATAGCCACTACTCCGTCTTGCCTTCACCTGGTGTTTGAATGGAGCACAGCTCTGTGAGGCACAATCTAAAACCAAAGGGTGGTGTGTGTGAGAGGGGGCCTCTCCTATCCATTCACCTAAGCCAGGTGAGTTCTGGTTAGGAGTTTCATAGCCAGGGCTGGGGACACAGCTCGCATGAGTCAGTTCTTGTATTACGTGTGTGATTTGGTCCCCAGCACTTAAAAACAGAACAAAAACCCCACTAACACAGAGAAGTTTCATAACTGATATTAACAACCCCTTTGCACTGCAGTGACCCCTCGGCCTGCCTTACTCTGTAACACGTGACCATCCTCTATCCACCACGCCCCCCATCCAGCCACTGGAAAGGGAGGAGTTAAATGAAATCCACATCTCGTTAAAAATCAGTTGATTTCCTTTAAATCTTAGCTATAAAATTACATGTACTTATCATGGCCTGCATGGTTTCTTGAAGTACCTACACATGATCAAAGGGTTAGATTTTTGCTCATTATCTCTCATAATTGTCATTTTGTGGCAGGAATGCATAATATCATCAGTAAGTACAGGCCCCGTGCTATGCTGTGCAGCGTGCCTCTGGTGCAATCCTACGTAACCAGTACTACATGTCCTTTGGCCAATATCTCCTGACATCAGATTCTTAACTCGAAGCCTGACAGGGTACCTCCAAAGACTATCAGCAGAATGACAGACCATTTTTTAAGAGAAAAAGATCCAGGGCTTTTCTTGGATGTTTCTATTTACAAACACAAGAAACTAAGGATCAGGAAATTACTCAACCTTGAATTTCCATCTGACTTTATCATCACATGATTCTCCACGTTTGCATATTTTGGGCGCCACTTTTACCTAATTAGAGAATTTTACTCTATGCTGTGTTCGGGGTTCATAAAGGCTTCAAGTTGGTAAGGCTGGCTGGACTCCAACGTGAAGTGAAAACTCCTAGGAAGAGAAAACCTACTAGAAAGTTTCCTTCTGCAACTCCAAGGGCTTTTGATGAAAGTTGGGTTCCATATCTGCAAACACAGCAGCCACGAAATACAGAAAAGCCTATTGAAACAGACCTCTTAGATGTCAATGAAAGGAATCTTGCAGTAGTGTGAAATTTGACATAATTGAGCTTTGTACTTAATACATTTTAAAACTACTTAGACAATTATTGTCAGTGTTGTCATCATAATATTCCGACGCTGCTCTTGGTCTATTATTTTTAAATTAGAAGCAAAGTACGACAGTGAATGCCTGTAATCCTAGCACTCAGGAGGGCAGCCTAGTCTGCACAGTAAGTTCTAGGCCAGCTTGGGATACACAGCTAGACTTTGTTTCAAACAAACAAAAGAGTAGTCTGGGATGATGTGGGAGTCAGAAAAAAAAAAAAAAAAAAAAAAAAAAAACCTTCCAAGATGCAAGCCTGTCAATATGTAAGTAATTTGATGATAATGAATTTAGAATGATCAGATTACCACTACCTGCTTTGACATCAACAATGCAAAATACCTTTTCATACCCATCTGTCAGACATCTGTCTATCTGTCCAGTGCTTTCAAGAGGGGACATCAGAAAGGACTTGATAGTGTGAGCACACAGCACAGGGTTGCTTTAGTTGATGACTTGGATGCATTGAGAAACGGTGCCTGGGAGCAAATACGCTGTCTTTGCCCAGATGCTGACTCAGCGTATTAGATCCACATCCTGTTTTCTGGCCAGCCTCAGTGAGCAAGAGCCCATTTCTGTTTCTGGATGCTCGGTTAAGAGGTACAAAAGAGAGATACTCCACCCACAGAACCAAACAGCTTGGTGAAAAGCTGTTTATTTTAATCTTAAAAGTGGTCCACATTTAAGGTTACTGGCTGCTCTTCCAGAGGATCTAGGATTAATTTGTCACCACCCAGGTGACAGTTCCCACCTACCTGTAATTCCAGCTCCAGGAGATCCAATGCCTTCTCTGGCTTCCACGGCCACTAAGCATGCACAGGGAGGCACAACATTCATACAGATAAAATATTTCTAAGTGGTTCTTCTGGAGCCAAGGTTGGCATCACAGGCTGATAAACCAATCTGCTAGGGAGGTTGAGGCAGGAGGAGCATGCACTCATGGCCTGCTGGGCCACAGAGTGTGTTCAAGGCTGGTTGCCTAGGCAACTTAGCAAGACTGATTCCAAATAAATAATAAATGAAGTCAAGACAGCTGAGGGGTCAAAAGAAAGAGTCCAAATGGGCTGAAGCTGCAGCTCATCAGAGCAGTGTTTGCATAGACCACGTGGAGCCCCAGGTTCCTCTCCCAGCTCTGGGAAAAGCAAAGAAAGAAAAAAACAAACAAACAAAAATGGGAAACAGCAATGCTTTGGTCAACATTTTACAAAAAGTTGGATTTCACTGTTGGAATCTGAGATTGCACAGCTTTTTGGGTTTTGAAAAAGTGTCACACACATGCTTCGCATGTATCTTTGCCTGCAAAGAATTCTGAGAATCCGCAAATGAAAACAGAGATAAAACAACTGCAAACTCGGACCACATATGTGGCAGAGGAGGACCTTGTTGGCCATCAGGGGGAGGAGAGGCCCTTGGGCCTGAGGGTGTTAGAGGCCCCAGTAAAGGGGAATGTCAAGGTGGGAATATGGGAATGGGTGGGCGGGTGGGTGGGAGGTGGAATTCCCTCATAGAGGCAAGGGAAGTGGAGGGGCTAGGGGGTTTCCAAAGAGGAGACCTGGAAAGGGGGAAACATTGGAAATGTAAATAAAGTATCAAAAAATAAATAATTAAAAAACAACTGCAAACACTATGAAAAAATAGGATAGACACAGACAAGGTGCTAAACAATGGACTGTTACCCGTACAAAAGGAAATTCTGATCTGGACCTAGTGGCACATACTTGTGATGCCAGAATTTAGGAGGTAGACCCAGGAGGGTTCCAAGTTCAAGGCTTGCTAGTGTTAGAGAGTGAGGTCAAGCCTTGCCTGAGTTATTTCACAAGGCCCTATCTCACAAAAATAAAATAAAAAATAGAATATTCCAAAACCTGCTGCAGCAAAGATGAGCCATGGAAACTCCAAGCCAGGTGACATAAGCCAGTCACAAAAGCACAATTACTGGGGTGGTGCCCAGAGGTATCGGGCTCATACCCATGCCATAGTCACGGTCATCATATTCCGAGAGAGGAAAGTGAAGTGGGAGTTGATGTTTAGTGGGTGCAGAGACTCAGTTTGAGAGAATAAAAAGATAAGTTCTGGAGGTGGGTAGTAGCAAGCAATGTTTGCACAGGAGAATCAATGGATCTAATGCCCTGGAGTTTTCTATTTACACATGGTTAAGAAGGGACTGGAAATGTAGCCCAGTGCTAGATTACACCAAATTGCTCACCATGCACAGACCCCTGGGTTTATACTCTGCATCAGATATACACCTGGTGTGGTGGTTCATGCTTATGATCCAGCACTTGGGAAGCAGAAGTGGAAGGCCCTGAAGTTCAAGGTCAGTGTCACCTATATGGGGAGTCCGAGGCCAGCCTGGACACTAGAGAACCTTGTCTCAAGAAAGAAATGGAGCACTCTGGAGACAGAGGCAAGCGGATCTCTAAGTTCAAGGCCAGCCGTGTCCACAGAGACTGTTCTAGGACACCCAGAACTTCACACAGAAACCCTGTCTTAAAAAACCCTAAAAAAATTTTTGCTATATGGACAGAGTACCAGCATAGCATACCAAACCCATTGGGTTCCATCTCCAGCACCTTCTAAATCAGGGTAGTGGCACACAATCTGTAACCCCAGCCACTGAGGTGGGACGAAGAGGAAGATCGGGAGTTCGAGGTCAGCCTCAGCCTCAGCCAGCTCCTGGTCTACCTAGGGTACATGAGACCCTGTCCTAAAAGCAACCCATTGTATAGGAAGGAAGGAGGGGAAGAAGGAGGGAGAGAGGAAGTGATGGAGGAAGGGAGGGAGGAAGGGAGGGAGGAAGGGAGGGAGGAAGGGAGGGAGGAAAATATTGAGAAAGAGAAAGAGAAGGAGGGAGGAATGAAAAAGGAAGGAGAGTGAGAGGTCAAAGGAGAGAGTGAAATAAATAAAAATCATGAGACAATGAGGAACAAAAACTAAATGATATAAATGGACTGTTTAAAAGGCTCATAATGAAATATTTATGGGTGAGACAATATCCACCCATGCTTCAGGATAACTGGGAAAGGAAAGACAAGGGATGACATGATACAGGTGAATTGACTAACTGTAAAAGGAAAAACAGAGTATTTAAGAAGGTTAGCCCTTTCTTCTTCATGTTACAGTTTACAAGTAAATTCAAACGTGAAAGCCTCAGAGGTGAACAGCTGGTTGGTGAGAGCAGCAGGTGGCTCAGCACCGGAAATGCTCTCGCACCCACCGGAAATGCTCTCGCACCGGAAATGCTCTCACAAGAACGCAGTCCTCCCTCTGAATGAAGTACTTCACAAAGTTGCTGCCTCAACAGAAATAATGGTCTTCAAGTGGTCTACCGGTTAGCTTTGTTTATATTGAGCCCTCATTTAATTTAAAAATGGATTATACAGCCCTGTTCTATTGCATAAAAAGGGAAACCTTTGTGCTGTACCTAGAAAAAAATAAATTTAAAGTCTGATTTTAGTTTTGAATTTCATAACATTGCTGGAAAGGATATGACCCCAGCAAGACTTCACAACTTGGCAGAAGTTCTCTGTTATTAGGGACAGTGGTTTGAAACTTCAGTCATGGCATGGAGTCCTCTGGCTACTTTACCAAGTGAATCCTAGAAGCATCCCCAGAGATTTATTTGACTTGAGATGTGTGAAGCTTTGTGAAGTGCTACCAAGAAGAAGGGCATCATATAAGTGGTATAGTTCTTGAGTCTTCCAACCCAATACCTGAGATGGAGTCCAAGTAAGAGGCAAAACCAGGGGGCCAGAGTAGAATGATTGCAGGATTTCTCTGTAACTCTGAATACTTTAAACCGTTTCAATAGCATCATTAGTACTACTGTGTGGCTTATTTCACCCCAGGCTAATTCTTAGAAGAATTTATTTTTTAGAGGCTAAGATACAAGCTAAATTAGGCTAAGCAAGGCATAGGGTGTCATGGTGTCAGACAGCATCCAGAATAAAGTGAATGGAATGCCCTTAAAATGTAACAAGTTATAAAAATTGTGAAATGAATTTATTATTACCCAAAATTCTGACATGGCAATGCCAAAAGAATAAAAGTGCTTATCTTATCTGCATGACATAAATTGCCTGAAAAATAACTCAGAACGAAACACACACAAGGATGTCTACATCTATTATATAGATGCGACTTAATCCCCAATCAATCACTTTCATTGGCAAGTGAACTTTCATGCCTGTGAGTGCTGCCTGTTCTGATCCTCCTGATCCATGGTGCCACAGAGCTGTACACCTCGCTGTTAGTCATTTAACAGTGCTCTGATCCCACACAAGGGATGCCACCATAAATGGCTTGATATCCTATTAATTTCTCACACCTGATTGCCATTTGGTTTATGTGCTTCACTGTGACCAGTAACCCAGATAACATGGAAAACTAGATACAAATGAAGACTTTAAAAAAAAAAAAAAATGTCAGCAAGCAAAAGCACATTGGGCTGATGAGATGGCTTAGTAGGTAAAGGCACTTACTTGCCCTTAAATGACAACCTCAGATCAATGCCCAGAAACCCCAGTGGTAGAAGACTGATGCCCACAAGTTGGCATATGACCGCCAAACATGTGCATGCCTGTGTGCACACACACGCGTGTACACACACACACACACACAATAAATAAATGAATAGTATCAAAATTTTTTAAAAGAAAGAAAAAGCCTATGAAGCCACTTCTGTAAGAGTTAAGACTAGAAACTGCCACACCCTGTGATTCAACCTTCATCTTCTTGAACTCTCTGGTTCCCACTGTCCCTGTACTGGCTATGGATCTCTCTTCTTTCTTGCCATTAATTAGATTGCTTAAGTCATTTTGGGGAGTCACTTCCCCCTGCTTGGCTGCAGGCTGTGGGCTTGTACTTGGTGTAGGTTCTTAGAAGCAACCAGACTGGTGTCATCATTCAACGCCCCTAGTTAGGCACTCCCTCAATTCCTCCTGTTTAGTCTGGTTCATTGGGTGTTACCTATAAAAACAGTTTGGCTTTTGTAATCACCATTAGAGCAGGCGCGTGACTAATCAGCCAGACAGGCAACACTGCAGTTATCTTCTGAGAAGTGAGTCTCTTTGAGTCTGTGCTTCTGTTCCTCCCTGCTCTCTGACATCCTCATCTATATTTGCTGCACAGTTGAGACTGTTTATAACATTATTTGCTTTCTTTCGACAAATATATTCTATATTCTCTTGAAAGAGTGAAACTCATGCCACAGGGGAAGTTGAAAATGTTTCCAAAATACTACCCAATTATGTAGACACCCGGAGCAGGGAAGCCCTTTGTTCTCTACAAGAAGACTTCAGGCTATCACTCACAGAGGGAATATTTGCAATGTGCCAGATATGGTTCGTGTTTCTAGCTTCTAAAACTAAGGTTTGAGGAAGAGCAATAAAGTGGCTTATGGGTAAGATGCTTCAAGGTCTGCTAACTCGAGTTCAAGCCCCAGTTGCCATGTTGGAAGGAGAGAGAGAACCAACTCTTGAAGTTTTCCTATAATCTCCTTGCATGCACACACACACACACGCACACACACACACACACACACACAAATAATAATAATAATAATAATAATAATAATAATAATACTTTGCAAGTAAAGTTTATTTGGAGTTAGTTTTACATTTACAGAAAAATCACAAAGACAATAGTAGGAAGTCTCCATATATTCTGTATACAGTAGTCCTCCCATTACATTAAAGGGAATGGTCTGAGAGTGTACCAGTAACCATTCACTGTGATTGACAGTGCAGACTTCCGTGCCTACTCCTCTGGCTTTTGCCTATTGTCTTTTTTGTTGCTCTGGGATCCACTGTAGAAAGGTTCATTTGGATTGCCAGTTTGATGGGATTAGAATCACCATGGAAACAAATCTCTAGGCATATCTGTGAGGGAGTTTTTGCACTGGGTTAATATTCATGAGAGGACCCACGCTAAATGCTGCACCATTCCATGGGCTGGTGCCTTGAACTACCAAAAATAAGTGAGCTGAGCACCAGTACCCATCTCTCTCTGCTTCCTCGCTGCCTATGCAATGTGACCAGCTGCCTCATGCTCCTGCTGCCATTAACTCCCCCACGGCAATTGACTATACCTCAAAAGGAACCAAAACAAACCCTTACTTTCTAAAGTTGTTCCACCCCACCAATACACAAAGTGACTAATATACTCCCAGACACATTTGGTCATGTCTCCTTAGACTCCTGCCAACTGTGATAGATACTCTTTTTTTCCACATGCAGCCACCATGTCTCTCGTGACAGTCTCTTCTTTATTGCTTACTTTTTCTTGTCTCTTTTTAAAGACTATCTCTCCATAGTTCAGGCTGCCTTTGACCTCATACTCCTTCAGATGCAGCTGTCAAGTGCTGGAATGACAGGCATTGGCACCTTGTGTAGCTTTAGGCTTCATTTCTTTTTGAGGGGTCTACTGGCTGGTTTTGTGTGTCAGCTTGACACAAGCTGGAGTTATCCCAGAGAAAGGAGCCTCCCTTGAGGAAATGCCTCCTTGAGATCCAGCTGTAAGGCATTTTCTCAATTAGTGATCAAGGGCCGAGGGCCCCTTGTGGGTGGTACCATCTGTGGGCTGGTAGTCTTGGGTTCTATAAGAAAGCCAGCTGAGCAAGCCAGAGGAAGCAAGCCAGTAAAAAACATCCCTCCATGGCCTCTGCATCAGCTCCTGCTTCCTGACCTGCTTGAGCTCCAGTCCTGACTTCCTTTGGTGATGAACAGCAATGTGGAAGTATAAGTTGAATAAACCCTTTCCTCCCCAACTTGCTTCTTGGTCATGATGTTTTGTGCAGGAATAGAAACTCTGACTAAGACAAGGGGTTTAACCATTTTAAGGAGTTTCAAAGGATGTCCCTTAGTGGTACTTGTCTAGTGTTTTTCTCATTAGACTGTACTTAGTAGATATTCCTCTAAGGAAGGCCCCAGATGCCATTGTTTTCCCATCTTAGTAAGACTACCTAGCATCCACATGACCTGCCACTGCTCAATGACCTCTGGTCACTTAGCTGAGGGAGGATTTGTCAAATTTCTGTTTTAATTCTTGGACAGGAAGCCACTCCATAACCCACACTTAAGTTGCAAGGAGCTATGCATACCTCCTTGAAGCATGGTATTTACAAAAATTATATGAAATTCCTGTTTATTTAGTCATTTACTTATAACTGTGGATTCAAACTTTTTTAAAAAAATTCATTGAATTATAATCCACTACTTCTTCAGCTTCATTATCTTTCAACTGTTTTTTGGCCTTTTGACAAATGTCCTTGTGTTCAGAGAGTTGGAAAGAAGGTAGAGTACTTCTTTAGTCTCTCCTACATGATGCTCCATCCAGTCCCTTCTTGTGTGTTAGCTGCCCCAGTCCTAGAATCAGCCATTTGTCCAAGGATCTCTGATCCTTTTCCCTGAGAGAAGTCCTGGAGGTCAAGTCTGGCTGCTACATATGGGTGTGGCTGCTGCGTGTCCTTGCCTCAGAGAGAAATGAAAAGGAAATTTACATACACAAAGTAGTACACATCTCAACTAATATTTCTCCATGTATCCTTTCCCAGTAGCATATATTCACAGAGATGTGGCCAACCCTTCTATCACGACCTCCACCAGTCTTGGTTCTTTCCCTGGTTCCCAGTGAGACATCTGACTCCCATCCTCAACTATCCATTTATTTAACTAGTCAATTCTAGTACCCGTGATAGTAATAAAAATTAGTGTTGATAGATGGAAGGCAGCTTTATCAACTGAGGTCATTAATCACGGTGTCTCAAAGACATTACTCAGTATGGCCATAAGCCAGGGATCATTGGATGATTCTATTACCCATGCAGAAGAGATAAGAAAGAAAAGTCAGTGTTCTCCACCCAGCATGCACTGCAGTGGCAAGCCATGGAAGAGGAAAAGGCAGTGTTTGTTTAGAATTTTAGCTCAATTTCTAGGAACATTTTGTCTCAGGTTTTTTTTTTCTTCCCTGAAATGCAATCTTTGCTACAATGCTCACCTCCTTCCTGCCTCACTATGCTGACTCAACCATTACCCACCCTTTACAGGGCCAAGAGGAGAAACCTTAATGAGTTCATCATGAGCTGGAAGGGCCAGAGGGCACAGCAGGGATGGGTCAGCACATAGCCGCTGACTGACTTAAGGCTTAATCTATAAGAGGAAGAAGGAAACTGAGGGAGAGAAGGTAGGCTTATTGCCCACCCTTTGTGAGGCCCATAGCTCCACTAGCCTATGCCTTTGTTCATTAATTAGTGTCTTTTTAAAAATCTCTTTATTAAATCAAATGTCAATGTGGTTTTCCTACTGAATGGCAATTTTTTTAAACCAAGCAAATGCACATTTTAGAAAAGTTGACCTGATATCTGGAAAGAACATGGAGCACATAATTCTACAGAGGAAAATACAAAAATGTTCTTCATGCATGCTATAAGAGTTATTATTTTCTTTTATTTACTTTTTGATGCTGGAGATAAAATCAAAGACCTGAACTATTTTCCCTGACCCTTGAGAGTTTAAGGTTCTAGAAAGCACGGTGGAAAAGAGGCTTTGGAAACTCACCCACAAGAACCTAAGCCTGACTGCCATTTAACAACTTTGGAAACCCAGGCGAAAATTATTTGCTGGATTATAAATTGGTATTAGACTATCAAGTATAATTTATTAAAACAGTATTTAAATGAGAAATTCTATTGATGTTAGAAATCATGTAAGATAAAACCATTGAACTTATAGCACAGAAAGTGAAATTAGTGTATGAAAATTTATGTCATTAAAGAGGTGGAACACTCCCAGAATTGGATGGTGGACTGAGACAACACCCCGGCTAAGGGACCTTAGGAAAGTGTGTCAGCCTTGGAGCTCCAAAGATGAGTGAAGTCGATAAGGCAAAGACAAAAGAAACCATTCATAGACTGTAGAAGGGGGAGACTTGATGGACCATGAAGAAAGAAGCCCCCTTCCTTCTCATAGTGAGGAGTCACCATCACAGCTGAATCTACACAGAACCAAAAGGAACCCCCTAAGTTGTTTAGTTCCCACTGATTTGGGTTTTTCTGTCCCACCTAGATGAACTTAATTAATACAGATTTCAATTATATCTTTTCCTGCCTTTCATCCTCCTGGTACTCCTCAAAACACGAGGAGACATAACTTTTCATCGTATAATTCTCCTTGTGAGACGTTCTAAGGATTCCTAAGCACCGAAGTTGAGGCCTTGTTCTGGCTAGTTTTATGTCACATAGACACAAACCAGAGTCATCAGAGAGGAAGGAATCTCAATTGAGAAATGCTTTCATAAGGTTGGGCTCTACATAGCCTTGTAGGGCATTTTCTTAATTAATGAATGATGGGGGAGGTCCCAGCCTATTGTGGGTGGTACCATCCCTGGGTAGGTGATCCTGGGTTTTTATAAGAAGGCAAGTTGGGCAAGCCATGAGGAGCAAGCTAGTAAGCAGCACCCCTCCATGACCTCTGCATCAACTCCTGCCTCCAGGATCCTTCCCTGTTTGAGTTCCTGTCCTGACTTCCTTCAATAATGGACTGTGATATAAAAGTGTAAGACAAATAAACCCCTTTTTCTCCCCAATTTGCTTTGATCATGATATTATCACAGCAATAGTAACCCCAGAAAGGACAGATATGAAGTGGGATCTCACCAAAGATCACCTCTTTGGAACCATACACGGTACTGAGTACAATCACTCTCCTAAGCTCACCATCCTTAAAGAGCTTGGATTCATTTGTTACTCTGCAGCCCAGGCTGGCCTTGGTCCTGTGATCCTCCTATTTCAGCCTCCTGAGTGCTGGAATGACAGGCACAAGCTGCCACACCTTTCCCACAGGAGGTTTAGGAATAAGCCAAACAATGGTACAAATGTAGGTTTTGTTTCACTTATTTCAAAATTACATACTTACTGAATTTGGAGAGAAATGCCAAGAAGCATAACCTGTAAAAACATAAAGCAGTGGGCCATGTGAGATGGCTCAGTGAGAAGAGACTACTCCAGCACTGACGGAGTTCCAGCCCTGAAACCCACATAGGAGAAGGAGAGAACCAACTGACCTCTGACCTGCACACATGCACTGTGATATGACCCACATGCATGCCCTCATCCACATAAAACAAGGAATCACAGACAAAAATTAAAAAATGTGAAGGTGTGATAGTTGCTTTGGTTAGGAAGGTGTAGGTTTGGGGTCTAAAATGATTAGAATATTAAGAATCATCCATAAATGGGTGTTCTCACTTTAATAAGTAGATTCTTGGGTACTTTCTCTCTTGCGCTCGATAGATAGATAGATAGATAGATAGATAGATAGATAGATAGATAGATAGATAGATAGATAGAGGCATATATCCATATCCCTTTCCCTTCTCCTCCCTGTCCCCCTCTCCCTGAGGATTTTGATATTGTTATGGATTGGAGACTACAGATTGATGTTTATAGAAAGAGTGGAAATGGAGGGGATTGCAGCTAATAGTTGCTAGGTGTCCAGTTCAAACGGTTACCTAGCAACAGCTCCAGGGTAAAGCTAAAGTTCAGAAACTTGACTGAGCTGCACACTCAGTCCGCTAACCGTTGTCTCACATGTACGGTTTTAAAATCACAACTACCTTTGGAGTTATATGGGCTGACACTCAACTGACTGACTGTCCTCTCAGCCTCTGACAAGGGGAATGAGCTGTGTTGATAGAAAACCACTCAGGTTATGAGGGAGAAACCTGACAGTAGTTAGAGCCAAAGCAAATACCCTTCAGAGCTGGAATGTAAAAACTATGTAACTTGCAAGTAGATTTTTTAAAAAATCTGCTTTCAAGTAAGAATATTAGCAGTTTGCTTAAAATCACAGAATGAGTCATAAAAGTTGAAGTAGGTGTTAAATAAAATAATTCCTACTGCAGTTAGAAATTACTCAAAGAGAATTCTTGCCAACTCCCAAGTCCCCAATTCTTTGTTTATTTCTAGGAAACTAAAGCAGATATCTATAAAAGGATAAAAGCATAATCCACAGTGGCTGAAATGTGTAGTATTTGTACCCTGCCATTAAGACACACCTTTCTTTTATTAAGCATCTCTCCCTATCTATACCCATATTTCAAAAATGTAACAAATATTTTACCTGTGTGATTTCTTTGTAGAAGCTTTTGAATTGGAGCCTAATCTGAAAAGAAATCTCTTGGTCAGGTTCAAATTCTATTGCTCAAACTGTATGTGTTAGGAATGGAATTTCCACAAAAAAATCAAATTCAGGGGAGTCACGCAGATACTCTTCATACTAAATTCCATAGCAGAACTATGAATAAAGCCTAATGCTGGAAACAGCCCAAGTATCTATGAACAGACAACAGGATAAACAAAATGTGACACATACATGCACACACACATACATATACACATACACATATATGTGTACATATATATGTACAAATGCATATACATATACACAAACATGTATGATAGCCTATGAAAAGGGGAGGAAATCTGACACATGCTTGCATGAAAGAACCTAGAAGACACTGTGATGTGTGTAGCTGTGATTGCTAGGTGCTGAAGGGAGGGAACAAAGAAGAAATGTCTAATGGGGGCGGAGTTTTGGTTGGAGAGGTTCCAGTGATTGGCAGTGAAGCTGCACACCGAAGTGAACAGGCACTGCCCACCCACTGGGCATGGTTAAAATGTAAATTTTATGTTGTGCATCATTTACTACAATAAAGGAAACCCAATGTGCTCCTTTGGTTCACACCAAACTATTCCTTATTCTACAGTGTTCAGGAATGTAGCTGTAAAAGATCATTACATTACAGGGAAAGAAAGATCTGCCATGGATGTCATCTAGTGTGTTTCTGTTGCAGGATGGACCACTGTGTTTGAGGAGCAAAATCGCTGCCTCATTCTCGCTGAGATTCTGATAACATCTAAGCAGAACTTTCATAAACAAGCCATGGTTCTATAGTTGATCTTGATTATAAAACTAAATATTCATGTTTTTCTCTCTGTGTGGTAAACTATATAGACACATTGCCATTTTTATATAGGGCCATGGGCTAAAAATGATTGACTATAGGCTGGAGAAATGGCTCAGTGGTTAAGAGCACTGGCTGCTCTTCCAAAAGACCCTGGTTCAATTCTCAGCACTCACATAGTGGCTCACAAGCACTCCAATCCCAGGGGATTCAATGCCCTTTTCTGGTCTCCTTGGGCATCAAGCATGCATGTAATACACAAAAATATACAGCCGGGCAGTGGTGGCGCACGCCTTTAATCCCAGCACTTGGGAGGCAGAGGCAGGTGGATTTCTGAGTTCAAGGCCAGCCTGGTCTACAGAGTGAGTTCCAGGACAGCCAGGACTACACAGAGAAACCCTGTCTCGAAAAAAAAAATGTGCAGACAAAACACCCATATATGTAAGGAAGGAAGGAAAGAAAGAAACAACAAAAGAAAGAAAGAAAGAAAAAAAGAAAGAAAGAAAGAAAGAAAGAAAGAAAGAAAGAAAGAAAGAAAGAAAGGCAGATAAAGAAATGAATAAATAAGATTTTAAAAAAATGATTGAGTGGAGGTCTGGGATTATAGCTCAGTGTGTAGGGTGCTTGCCTAGCATGCACAACCATGTTCAAATGTCAACACTGCATACAACCAGGCATGGTGGTACCAACACATCTGTTATCTCCATTTTCAGGAGGCAGAAACAGAAGGATCAGAAGTTCCATGATATCCCTGGTTACATAGCAACTCCAAGGCCAGATGAGCTATGTGATACCCTGATCCAAAGTAAAACATGTACAAACAAAAAATTAAAGATTAAATTGGACTTTTAGGTTATTGTGTCATAAATTTACATAAGTCATTTTCAGAAAGATTTGTTTAACTAAAAAGCATGGCTCTGCTCCATCCCCTTGGAGACTCTGCCTATTGGTGTGGACTCAGCTTTCTTACCAACCCTATCATCCTTCCTAGCCCAGCTCCATTCCTTTCTGTTGCCCAAATCCAGAAACACTTTCTACTAGGGATTCCAAGTGGCAACACAGGGTTAGGACTCAAAGCAGTGTCTCACTCAGCCATCATCAGAGAAGCTTTTTCTTGTAGTGAACTTTGAACTCCGGTCAAGAAGTGAAATGTGAGAAGCTGTAGTGTCCCTCTGTAAATGATCAGTCTTTGCAGCTCTGTAGAGCACACCAACTTTTCCCAGCTCAGCTCACAAGGAATACCTTTTGCTTGTACTCTTTTCCCCCCATTTTTGTGTTTAGCTGTGTGTCAGGGGGTGTTTCATTTCTTAAAGAGAGATAAAGGATGTGGAGTTACACAAGTGGAGAGGTGGGGAGGTTCTGGCAAGAGTTTGAGGAGGGAGAAATTGTGATCAGAATATACTTCCTGAAATAATTTTCCAATAAAAATGGAAGCTTTTTTAAAAGCACAATTTCTTCTTTTCATATATGCAGATAGATGTTTAACTTTTTCTGGTTGGAAATTAAGCATAAACATTATTTAAAAAATCAAGAAATTCCTGGAGGTCCAAAATATCCTCTGGGTCATGTTGCAAGGCCTTTCAACATTTTATCCCAGCAGCGTGGTAGACCAGATGTCTACTTCCACAGTTTATGCTCATTAGGGCCCTTTTCTGTGGGTTAGGCCCTAGGTTTACTATGCTGTTTCATCAACCAACTTTCTTGCCTTCTGGTTGTGTTTAACCAATAGCCCTGCTTCACAAGCCTCCAGAGGACTCACTCCTAGGAACTTGGTGTTTTCTTTTAGAGTTCTTTAAAACTCCATCTTAAAATGGTGATTTCAATATAAACTGTTTATTCCGAAGCCAATCCCAATGAAACATGGCAGGAAAATGAGAAAGTAAAAGAAAATAGAGAAGTCAAGGAAAGGGGGATTGTCAAGCAAGCTTTCCTCAGGGCCAGCTAGAGTTTAATTTGAGGAAATCTCAGGAAGTGAGGAGTGAGTTGGTCCACTTAAGGATGGGATGTGGAAATATTTATGGGAAATGCTTTGATTAAGACTTTCTTCAGAATGAGTGCATGAAAAAGGCAGCAGTAAGAGGCTACAGGAGCAACTCCACATTGAGACAAGAGAGCAAAGAAAACTGAACAATGGTGTCCTGAGCCCTGGCCTGTTTCCACTGAAATTTCAAAAGGAGCTGCTGGAAGGCCAGTTCCCATGTCGTGGCATGGGCAGTTTGGTGGGGCCAATGCCAGAATCCTTCAAAGAAAGAAAAAGAGGTCATGGGTATGCACAGCTTTTTCACAATGAAGTTTGCTCTGGAAAGAAGGAAAGAGAGGGCTGGAGCAGAGATAGTTGATTGGAACAGAGTTAAACTGCTGAAAGTTTTCTCCATCTATAAGAGCTGGGATAGTCTGGTGTGTGGTGTGTGTGTGTGTGTGTGTGTGTGTGTGTGTGTGTGTGTGTGTGTGCGCGCGCGCGCTTTTTTATTTTGTGAGACAGGGCCTTGTTTTGTAGCCTGGCCTCAAACTCAAGAGCCTTCTGCCTCAGCTTTCCAAGTGCTGAGACTATAAGTGTGCATCATCACATTTGACTGGCTAAGACAGACAGACAAACAGACACACACACACACACACACACACACACACACACACACACACTGTGCTTTCGGGTATCCAGTCATATCTGAATATTGTTTCTAGCCGTTCATATGTGTAGCCAGGAGGCAATCCTCTAAAGATCAGCTCTAAGCAGAAGCTGTTTGTGCTGCATGAAAGGAGGAAGGACATTCATAAACATGAACACCCATGTTGACAAGGAGACACATGATCTGCTTTATGCTCTAGCAGTTCCAGCATTAAAGTTATTCAAATTAGAATCAGCATTCTTACAGCAGAAGGCTTTTGTCCTAGAAAAAACATTGAGGTTCAAAAAGAAACAACAAATTTTGAGGATAACTGCTTTGTCACATTATAATGAGTACATGTTCAAAGTCTTATTACATCTACTTACCTACCAGATCACTCAGACTAATAAAGGGGACCATCCTGAAATCTTCCTCAAACTTCCCACCAGATACTCATGGCCTTGATTTTTCAGAGAGAAACTCTTTAGTGGCTATACAAATGAATGCCAACCAAGACAGAGTGAAGATAATATCCTTTGGGTTCAAGACATTATTGGAATTGATAACATGGTAGGTAGACCAGATGTCAAGATCACTTGTTTGGCCACCCCTAGTAGTCTTCTTCTCTACAGATAAATGTAAGCCCTAATACGACTTCTGTGAGGTCACACAAAGCAAAGTGTACCCATGTCATAGAGAAGCCCAAGATTATGCTACTTAATAAGAAGATGAAGGACATAGCTTCTATGATTAAGATAACTAATCTTGGAAGTAATCAGGGCTTGCAGGAATTCTGCAAGGAGAACATGCACAGGTATACATACAGCTAAACACTTGTTCTAATGGGGCAACTATTTGCAACTTACAGCATTTCTAATCTTGATTACTTTGCCTATGGTTTTAAGTCATTGTGGTCAATGTGTTGAATATTTCATAAGTGACTTGAGACACAGAAAATGGAGATAGGTGCTTTAATTGCACAGGGTTATTGTGAAAACAAGTTAGATAATGTAATATAAAAACAATTTCCAGCGGGGCAGTGGTGGCGCACGCCTTTAATCCCAGCACTCAGGAGGCAGAGGCAGGTAGATTTCTGAGTTCAAGGCCAGCCTGGTCTACAGAGTGAGTTCCAGGACAGCCAGGGCTACACAGAGAAACCCTGTCTCAAACAACAACAACAACAACAAAAAATAACAAAAACAAAACAAAACAAAACAAAAAAAACCAATTTCCAGGCTCTATAGTATATAAGTGTGAAGCATACCATTTGCTTGCTTGCTTCTTGAATTCCTCCTTATATATCTTTTGTAGTGACCATGTATTACTCTAATTGAATTGAGACCAGCTTAATCATTTCCAAATTGTTCTTCATTCTTGTTTTCTGCTATCTCAACGCTATTTATAAATATCTCTGCATGACTAGCATTTTTCTTCCTTTCAAATGCTTCCTCAGGATGAATTCCTGGAAGTGCAAATAAATGGATCTAAATAGAGTTGAGACATTCTTGTTTAAATGATGAATGCCTTCTTAACATATTCAAATAACCAGTTAATTATGATATACCACAATTCAGATTAATTAAGAAACTGATTTTAATTGTAGTGGTATTATCAAGTCAGCATAAATAAAACCAAATTAAAATAATTTTCAAGACAGGAAGCATATACAATAGAAAAAACCCTGGCCACAGATTAAGATTTGACTAACCAGTTCAACATTGCTACTAACCAGATGCATGACCAGACCAAATCCAATTTACTTAACTCACTCTGGCCTTAGTTTCATACCCTACAAAGTGGAATTCAAAGTCTTTTCTAGATTAAATACTGACTCCATGGTGAACAATGGCTCGTCTCTTCTATATTAAACACCTGAGGGCAAAGACTGAGAAGATTCACATATGACATGAGTAACCTTCTCAGAGCAAAGAGCATCTCAGGATAAAGAGCTTCCAAGTCCTGTTATTGGGTGGCGCTATCATAACACCTCAGTGTGTATGATGCCAGCAAGTGGTTGGCAACCTTTGGGTGGAAGAAGAGAGGTCTCCATTCTTTACACATCAACATTTAAAAAAAAAAAAAAAAAAAACAGGTTGAGAATCCCACAGTGTTCTTTTTAGTGTGGGTGAACAGGAATCAGGCCACCCTGACCTCGTGGTCCAGGGAGACTGCCAGGAAGCCTGAAGAGCCTCTGAATGCTGAGACAGCACTCTTGGCAGCTCTGAGAGGAAGCAGAGAGGGCAATATAATGAATTAGTGCTAAGAAAGAAATGAGGATACAGCAGGGACTGAGTGTTGAATTAACCCCTGACTGTCAGTATCAAGCACTTTCAGAAATGGCCATATAATTATTTCTGAAAGAGCAAACAAACCAAACAACAAATAAGCAATGCCCTTCCACCACAGCCATGCCCACCCCCACACTAACTGTATTCAAGCTTCATTTACTTCAGAGACACTAATACTTAAATAAATAAATAAACAAACTATAGTCACAAGATGATAACTCAGTAGTAGAGGTCTTGCCTAGCAAATAAAAAGCCTGGCATTCTATCTCCAGCACTGCCAAATAGGAATAAATTATAATGTTTATATTTCTTAATTACGACTCCTCAGATTCAATTCTGGAGTTTCTTGCCTTTATATTTCTTCTCTATTGCTCTAGCATGGATGCTAATTCTAAGCCCCCAAACTAGAGGTGGTTTATAAAGACGAGGTAACTGCCATCTACAAAGATAATGAATGGTGAACTGTCACCAAACCCAGAGTCCCTGGATTATCCTGACCATCCACTGCCACCTTTCCCTGTGGGCCTCAGAGCTCCAGTTCTGAACTGATACCTGGCTGGCTCTGTGGCCTTTGATCACCCCATCTCTTCATCTCTGCTCCACGACCATCTCCTTCAAATCCTAATGCTTTCCTCTGTTCACCCTGGTCTTCCTTGCACTTTGCTCCATAGAAAACCACTTGCTGTGAACTTTTGAGTGCCTTTGTCTGGCCTGTACCCAAAAGATTCTTGTTCCTGCTTCTTAGTCTAGTAAATACTTACAAATGGCCACCTTTGAAGTCTTAGCTAAAACATCTCCTCCAGGGCCACTTTAGCACCCAGACAGTTATAATCTCATAAGAGCTGTGTGCTTTGAAGCGCAATATTTTATATTGATTTTTATATTTTAAGTGCTCAGCCAGAATTAAGTAAATAAATATTTTGATATACATTGAATATATATACATATGCGTGTGTGCTAATAATCATATCGCCAATTACTCTCTAATACAAGTAAGTGAGGAAGACAAATGATAAAAGAATGTATAAAACAGTTGTGGAATTATATTCAACCATGCTTGTACTTAGATTTGTTTGATAGAAATTCATATAGAGCAGTAGTAGTTCTTGCTGCAACCCTTTAATACAGTTCCTCATGTTGCAATGACCCCCAACCATAAGATTATTTTGTTGCTACTTTATAACTGTCATTTTGTTGTTGTTATGAATTATAATACAAATACCTGTTTTCCAAAGGTCTTTTGGGGTTGAGACCCAAGGTTGAGAACTACTGATCTAGAAACAAAGCAAAATGAGACCAGATGGTCTAAGATCCCTTTTTTCTCCAAGGATCTAAATAATTCTAAAAGAAAAGTCTATCAATAAACCCGCTCCTAACACAACCCGTGAATTTTTCTTACACTTTCTTCTCAAGTTGTTTTTTAATTTCATTGATTTTTTTGTTGTTTGGGGAGGGGGTGCTTACAAGTGTAGAACACAGAGGACATCTTGTGAGACTCATTTCTCTCCTTCCACCATATGAGACCTAGAAACTGAACTCAGATGATCAGGTTGGAGGGAAGAGCCCTTACCCACCAAGCCATCTCTCTGGTCCTCTCTTACACTTCTAGCAACCATGAACTCATTTAAATTAACAAATTGTTCTTAAATATATTCTATTACTTCTTAGGAAGTCCAGGACTGATTTATTCCTTAGCACAAGTTATTCTAAGTGTGAATCCCTCTGCAGAATGACTTGCCTGGAACAGTGGGTACTGAAGAATCACGCTTTGAATAAAGGAGTCCTTCCAGGAATCACTGACAGTTGAAATGCTAATCTGGTCTCTTGGACATCAGTCTACTGTTGGCCCTGGTTCCTAGCCCATTTGAACATCGTCTCCATAGTGAGGAGATCCTGGACAGCCTTGTGAGACAAAGCGAGTTTCAAATGCTGGCTCTCTTATCTATAGGCTCTGTTCTATGTCTTTCAGGTTGTTGCCCAATTCATCTAAGCTTCTGTTGTGTTTTGTTTTTCACCCATAAAAGGGAAAGAATAATAGTAAATCCTCAAGTGTGAGAGCTAAAGTCTAGTGTGCCTTTGGGCTACTCTAGGACTCCAGAGAATTGGCATAAATAAATGTGGATTTGGTGGCTACTGCTCTGACTTGAGTGTAGTGAGGGATGGTTTAGTCAAACACAGGGAGCTTGGGAGGTATAAGTCTAGATATAAGCTGCAGAATCCTGATCTACTGAGGCGTATCATACCACAGCTGCTCTAAGACAAGCATGAACCCACAGCCTGCCCAAATGAACCCTGCCTCATTGGATTCTGGAGTCTACTCCCTCTTCCAGTAGAGGATCTCTCCTATTCCTAGTGAGCTGAGCTGGGAAATGTTGGCCTGCTCTACAGAGCCACAAAGCATACATAAACTTTGAACTCTGGGCAAGAAGTGAAATGTCAGAAGCAGGAGTACACCTCTGTAAATGATCAATCTACCCATCTCACCTTTGGAATTAAAGCTCACAGAAAACTTCACTCTTAGAGAATTTAGAGTACTCACCCCACCTGTGCCAACCCTCACCCTGTTAGATCAGGATTTTGTAGATGGTGTTGGAGAATGTTCTTAAAGCAAGCTTCTAGGACATACTGTCTTCCAATGTAGTTTCTGGATGACAGTATTAGCATCACTTGGCAATTTGTAAGAAATGCAGAATCCTGGGCTATGTCCATACTTATTCAATCTGTAGTTTAAAAGATGCTAATAAAATGCACACAATGTAGAATTTACCATGATACTATTTTTTAGTATACAGATAAGTAGGTTCAAATGTGTTCACATCATTGTGTAGCCCATTTCCAGGACTCCTTTTACCATACAGAAATGGATAATTGATACCTCTTAGGCAAGTCTCCATCATGGCATGCACCCAGAACTTGCATTTTTAACAAGATTCACAGCTGGTTTGTATGCCTATTAATGTTTGAGAAGGAAGAACCAAAGTATAAAAATCAAAAATAATATAATCCAGAGCTTTGAACGAGTTTGGGGAGGCAGCCAGGCCATTTCCATGGGGCAAAGTCTGGGGCAAAATAATGGAAGCCAGTCAGTGGAAACAATGCAAATCCCTCTGGGTAATTCCAGCACATGGTCAAGCTTGACGGCATTGCTTTAATGATCTTCTCTCTCTTTAACCATTACAATTACCTAGAGATTTTAAAACCGTATCCATACTTGAGGTCATCTAAAACTATGTTTTAGGCAGGACCTAGGCACCTAACTTTTTCAGATTTCCCAGGGATTCTAGGAACTCAAGACTGTCTCTCTGTCTATCTATCTACCTACCTACCTACCTACCTACCTACCTACCTACCTACCTATCATTATATTTGGGGCATGTTGTTTATATGCATGTATGTGTAAATGTAAATATTATACCTCTAGAAAAATAATCCAAATTTTTTTCTCTTGTGTTTCATTATCTTACTTCTTCCTAGTCTGTGATGCCAATCAAGGCTACCAGGGCAAAGAACCCAAACTAGCAGATGGGAACAGAGTACTCTGATAATTTCTACAGCTTTAATTTTTGAACCAAATCTGACCACTCCACCCTTGCTTAACCTGCCTGGGACTTTCTCTATATAATTCATAATTCTGTGGTCACCAGTGATTTCAAGTTTGCCAATGTAACTGCACTTCATCACCACCTATAGACACTGGGCAGTGGTGACTTTCAGAGTATGGATTAATAATGACTTGGCTCATGACTTTTCTCTACATCACTGGGGCTGTTGACATCATCATTCAGAGCTCTGATACGTATGCTGTGATGGAGAGTAAGACAATGGGACAGACAGTCAAGTTTTAGAATTACTGTTGTGGGGAGAAAAAAGAGACTGGCAGGCTACAGAGGATTCTACCATGTATGGTCATTAGAGGAAAATGGTGGCTCTAGGCTGGATCTTGGAGCTGCTCTATATTTTATCTGCTCAGCCCTTCTGGTCTGAATGATAGTTCTAAGTAATTCAAGCAAGTCAATGGAGTTGCAAACAAAGCTCCATTTGTCAAAATAGCTCTTATTAGATGTAATTAATCAAGTACTTTAGACGTAAACCTCTCCTTCATTGTCTGTCTGTTTCTCTCTCTGTCACTCTCTCTGTGTGTCACTCTTTGTCTCTCTCTGTCACTCTCTCTGTGTGTCCCTCTCTGTCTCTCTGTCTCTGTCTCTCTCTGTCTCTCTGTTTCTGTCTCTCTCCCCATCACCCTGTCTTTCTCTGTTTCTCCCTGTCTCTCTCTCAAGACAGGATCTCACTAAACCACACTGACCTCGAGTTTACAGAGATCCTGCTGCCTCTGCCTCTTAAGTGCTAGAATTCAAGGCGTGTGCCACCACCTGTCATTCTTTCCTGTCACTGCAATGTGCTTATCTTTGTAGCATCATTTACCACAATTAGCAGTTCATATACTCATCTTCTGTCTGCACTTGCTAAAATAGCAGCTGTCTGTTTCTGTGAGATACGGTTTGTTGATCTCATCTCTTTTTTTCACAGAGTCTCATGGTAAATATTTAAATGAATGAAACAAATACATACTGGGCGAACTAATGCTGTGATCACGTTATGCCACCCAATGACCTGGTAACCCCAAACTAACTGTGCCAACTTCTCATTGCTATGACAAAATATACAAGATAAATATACAGAATAACTTATAAAGAAAAGGGCTATTTTGGCCCATGAATTTGGAGGTTCCAGTCAATAATCAATTGGCCTGTTGCCTTGAGTGTGTAGGAAGACCTGTCATGATGGAGCAAAAGTCTAATATAATAGCCAGAAAGATAAAAAAAAGGAAAAGTTCTAAAGACCCACAACCCCCCCCCCCCAAGTGCTGGCCTCCAGAGCTCACTTTCCACAAGGCGCTGCCTCTTAGCGTCCCCACAGCTTGCCAGTAGTGCCACCATGCCAAGCCTTTCATGCATTGCTCTTTAGTGGCCAGTATCTGAATCACTGCAGCAAGACAGAATATTCTTGAGAGACTGCTAATCTTTTAGAAAGGAGAGGATTTCTGTTGTAGAAGGAAACTGTGTTTGTGAGGGGGGAGGCCTGCTTGCAGCAGTCAGAATCAATAGAGGCTAAGTTCTGCTTTCCCTATGGGACATGCTGATACAGGGCACATCAGAGCACGTGTTAACTCTTATGTCTACAATTGGCATATCTGCCCTCATTATTTTTGTCCAATCTCCTGCCCTCGGTTTCAGGGTAGCTCTTCGTTTCTTATCATGATAAGTACATTCACTCCCTTTAACACTATAATAATTGATTTATTTTTAAAACTCGCATATTATATAATAGATTTCACTCTGACATTTCATTGAGAGTTCTTGTAACTATTAAAAGCTGAAGGATGTATTTAACTTATTTCTCAGTACAAATATAAATACCTGCTTAGACAGGAATCTTGCTGTGTGCTTTGTTCTGATCTTGGCATTCAGTTCTGTACTCAGACAGACACACGAGTCTGGCACCAATTTTCTAGATCTCAGAAGAGTGAAATAATTCACACTGGAAGCAGTGGTTGTTCCCTGAATATTTCTTATAGCGATACATCTTTATAAAAATATCTCTTGAATGCCCCGAAGACTTAACGTTTGTCAGACCTCATGGTTAGTTAACAGTAGTCCTTGAGAACATTTAGAACTAGCTACCTAACCTGCTGTCCTACTGTGTTCTCAACCTGTTTATACTTCATCTGCCTTAAAGAGAACAGTGTAGCCACACTTCTTAGGCCTTGGATTTTCCATATAATCAGCCATAACAGCCTAAGCTAATGTATAATTTTAATCTTAAATTATGTACTCTTCCACATTCCTGACCCCAAAAATTGAATGTGTACACATGTGCATACAGATACAGTAAGAGAAGTGAAGAATTTAGATTTGGGCTGTAGGTCAAATTAGTCCACAATAACGCTCTATCTTCATTCCTTAATGTGAGTGTACTTACTCTTGGGCCTCTGAGGTTATCTTCAAGGCATTAATCGATGCAATTTTTGCATCCCTCCAAGTAAATTTTCTCCTCTGTCCTCTGATACTCCAGGGTTAGACATAGGTCCCGTACATACTCGGAAAGTGCTCCACTACTGACCTGTATCTCAAGTATATTCGATTAGACTTCCTGGCTAGCAAGACCCCGGATTTTCCCGTCTTAACTTCTCAAGCATTGGGTTTCTTCTACAAACCACCCTACATGGACTTGTATATAGGAGCTGAGGAGCAGAACTCAGGTCCTCATGCCTATGTGATAAACACTGCCTGACTAGGCTATTTTTCCTAACTGATTAAATACACTTTAGAAACTTTAGTTCTGCAAGGCAATTTTATTTATTAAATTTTTTTCATGCAATATGTTTTGATCATGTTTTCCCTTCCCAGATCTTTGCAATATTCTTACCCAACAAACTGTATGTTCTTTCTCTCTCTCCTTCACAACAAAGACAAACAACAACAAAAAACGAAAGAAAAAACAACAAAAATGAAAATCATTAGGCAAAAAAACCAATAAGACAACAGGGGTAGTTGATATGAGAGGCGATGACCTCCACAGGCTTCTGTGGGTATGGTTGAAAAATATAAAGAGCTCACCCCACAGCTTCCTGCAGTACTGTGGTGGGATATTATGTTCATCACATGGATGAATACCAGTGAATGACTGGGGTCATGCATATGAATGTGAAATCATTCTGGTTTTTATACCAAACAGTTTTGGGGAGTCATTTTTTAGAAAAATTAAATCGATCCCATTGATATTGATTGTGCAAGTTAGAACTCCTGAGCTCTAGACTTTTATAACTCCTTTATATATCTGGGTATCCATTTTTATTATTATCTATGGTTTATAAATAATCAAAACAGGGAGCTTGAGAGATGGCTCCGTTGGTAAAGTGTTTGCCACTCAAGCGTAAGGACTTGAATTTGAGCAGCAGCAGCCATGCAAAAAAGTTGGGCAGGGCAGTCCATGTGCCTGTCAGGCCAGTCCTGGGGAGGTTGAGACAGGAGGTCTCTGGAGCTTGCTACTCAGCCAGTCTAGCTGAGTTCACAAGCGCAAGAGTCAGTGAGAGACCCTGTGCCAAAAAAAAAAAAAAAAAAAAAAAAAAAAAAGGTAAAGAAAAACATCGTACAAAACCCTCAAAGGACTAATTCTTTAAATTAATTTTTTTTAAAAAAATAGGGTGGCAGGTGATCGAGAAAGACCCTTGATATCAGTCACTAGCTTTCACATTCATTTATACACTTAGTACACATATGTACCACGCACAAACAATCAAAACAGGGATCACATTATGCTATGCTGTGCTGTGCTATGGTATGTTATGCTGTGCTATGTGGCGCTGTGTACATGCATACTGTTCTGTGAACTATTTCTCCTCTGTGTGTGTGTGTGTGTGTGTGTGTGTGTGTGTGTGTATAAGAGTCTCATCTTTTAAAGCAATGCAATAGTTGATCCAATATTCATTACATATTGTGATGCTTTAGTGGTTTCCACAGCTTGATACTCTGGTGGGCGGGGCATGCTTTGCACAACCAGATCATGATAAGCCTAAATAAACAAAGGTCAGCTGAATTGGTGCATTGTCCTGAGCTGTATGTTCCCAGATTTAACAGGGATAAGATGGCCTGAGGAGGTGGAGGAGAGAACAGAGCACACTGTTCTCCTCGCAGTCCTGGATGCCCGTCCTCTTCTGTTTATCCTCCCCACCCCCACCCTCCTCCCTCCAGTCCTTCATCACCCAGCCCAGCTGTTAGCAAAGGGTGGAAAACATCCCTGAACAGGTTTGGTGGGTTGGGAACATGCTCTAGATTTCACAATTTCAATTCCGTGGGGCAAAATTCTTGAACATTCTTTCCCCAGGCCAATGAGTGTACAGTCCTGTACTGGCTGGTTTTGTGTGTCAACTTGACACAAGCTGGAGTTATCACAGAGGAAGGAGCTTCAGGTGAGGAAATGCCTCCATGAGATCCAGGTGTAAGGCATTTTCTCAATTAGTGATCAAGGGGGGAGGGCCCCTTGTGGGTGGTACCATCTGTGGGCTGGTAGTCTTGGGGTCTATAAGAAAGCCAGCTGAGCAAGCCAGGAGAAGCAAGCAAGCCAGTAAACAGCATTCCTCCATGGCCTCTGCATCAGCTCCTGCTCCTTGACCTGCTTGAGTTCCAGTCTTGACTTCCTTTGGTGATGAACAGCAGCATGGAAGTGTAAGCTCAATAAACCCTTTCCTCCCCAACTTGCATCTTGGTCATGATGTTTTGTGCAGGAATAGAAACCCTGACTAAGACAAGTCCCAAACATAAACTGTGATTGAGGGTGGCAATCCTGAGGAGCTGGAGTACATTTGGTTATTGAAAACCTGAGAAAAAAAGAATATTAAATAAATAAACATTCCACAAAATCAAGGCATCTATGTACACATATGTGGTGTGTGTGTGTGTGTGTGTGTGTGTGTGTGTGTGTGTGTGTGTATGTGTGTGTGTATGTACACGCACGCATGTGTGTCACTGAGTACTGAACCCAAGGTCTCATGCATACTACACAAGCAATCTTTCCATGAACACAACTAGACTATATATTCTTGTTTGAAAGAGGCATCAAAAGGCATAGTTAGGTTTTTTTTTTTTATTAGAGACATTCTCTAGCAAAAAATCAGAAGACTGTACTAGCAAGAAAGACTATAATAGAGTAGACGCTATAATGTCA
Organism: Uromys caudimaculatus; assembly: GCA_028551405.1. Lineage (NCBI taxonomy): Eukaryota > Metazoa > Chordata > Mammalia > Rodentia > Muridae > Uromys > Uromys caudimaculatus. The sequence continues at coordinate 24,872,874 of CM052719.1, read as the reverse complement.
GAATGTTGACTATATTTAGTCTCTTCTCCTTTGTTTTTCTCCTTCTTCATGTGCTGGAGATTGAGCTCAGGCCTTAGACATGCTAAATATAACCTCTACCACTGTGATCCATTGCTAGCCTAAGTTCTGACGTTTTAGATGGGGAACTCTGTATGCCTACTTTCTTTAATAAATATCTACATCATGCAGGGACAGTAGTGGTCTATGGCGCCTACCAACTTTTCTAGGTGCCTGCCTCTAGAGTCTCCTGAGCTGCTGGATCGAGTCTTCCCTTTTTGTTATTGGATTAATTATGTCCCCAGGCACAAAAGGATTTAAGTAGATTGGCATAAAAACCAGAGGAGGTGATGTCTCCTACTCTTTTGTATTTTGTTCATTGTTTGTTTTGTTGTTTGGCTTTTGTTGGTGGTGATGGTGGTGGTGGTTTGTTTGTTTGTTTTTTGTTTGTTTGTTTGTTTTTACCTTTCAGTATCAGGGCTGTGGTGCTCAAAGTGTTCAAGTAGCTATTTGTGGGGCTTAGGATAGCCCAAAATATTTTAAGCTGAAGAAATCTAAAAATGGCAGGAACAGGATTACCATTCTAACTTGCACAAGACCTTTTCCTTGAAGCAGACTGGGAAACTCACTTCAGAGGTACCCACCCTATTCCCAGAGAGAAGGAAGATCTTTACTCTGAGCTCGCCAAGAAGAATCTGAACCAACAAGCCTTACCAAAACTCCACCCCTAAGTTTATTACCTTACCTTTAGATTATACCTCCTTTGTCTAATCACACATCTCCATGGCTAGCTACCTTTTAATGAAACGTGGCATTAAAAAATACAGAAAGTCATTCCTTTCTTCAAGTCTCCATTTCCTTAAGAGGGCTCTCACGTCATCTAAAGTGGTTTAAAATTTGTAAACTTTTCTCATGTTCTGTCTTCTGTTACAGACACTTTCCACTATGAACCTAAGATAGGATGGAATGTTATTTCTTTTCTCTACGCTTCTATATTGGTTACTTTCATCAACACTGTGCGCAAATACCCAGCATGGACAACGTAAGGAAGGAAAGACTTATTTTCACTCACAGCTCCAAGGGATTCTGTCTATGATCACTTGACTCCATGTGTTTAAATGCATCGTCAGGGTGCTGGGTGTGTGCGAAGTAAGAGAGCTATTCACTTCATGGCTTCAGACCGGGGACATGGAAGAAGGAAGATTTTGCTTTTTCCCTGCTTGCCCTTACTCTTGCTGGCAAGTTTATCTAGTCTGCCACTGAGGCATCCCTCCATTGGCATTAGAGCCTACTTCTTTATATACAGGAGACCAGCTGGGATATTCAGCCTTATAGACTGAATGAGTACTGGATTCTTGGACTTTCTACTAAGAGACATCCATTGTTGGACTAGCCAAACCATGGCTGTAAGCAACTCTAATATATATACACAGTAGATAGATGATGGGTAGATAAGTAGAGCTCTATCTTGTTAGAGGCCATTGTGAAAAGCTATGAAGATGGTACCAAAGTTCCAGTAGAGGCACCAGGGTACTGAAGCTAGCCAGGACTACCAGCTATTTTCAGAGAATAGGCACAAGAGGAGCTGGCTCAGGAGACAATATGTGTTGCAGGTGGCAGAGCTTGAAAGGTAGGAGTGACCACGTCTACAGGAGCACAGCTGATACCATCATGAATCCCGGATGCTGCATATTGAGCTAAAAGATTTGATGCTTTCCTTGTTGCAGTTTGGTCTTATTTTGGTCCAGGAATTCCTTATTAGTTCCCCCATTCCTTCCTTTTAGGATAGGAATGTTTATTTTATGTCATTGTATGTTATAAATGCATGATTTTTCATTTGTTTTATGAGAACTTATAGGTAATAATTTGGATGCTCAAAAGAGACTTTGAATTCTAACTTTCTTATTTGAGACAGGGACTCACTGGATAGCTTTGGCTGTCTTGAAACTCACTGTGTAGACCAGGTTGGCCTTGAACTCACAGAGATCTGCCTGCTTCAGCCTCATGTGACTAGCAATTAGAGGCATGCACCACCATGCCCAGGTTGAACTCTACCTTTTGAACAGTGTTGAGAACATAAGACTACAGGGACTGTTGAAGCTAGAATGGATGCATTTTTGCATTATGAGATGGTCATGAGCTAATAGAAATCAGAGCCAGACTGGTAGAAAGTGATATGTTTGGGTATCAAGTTGATAAGGGGTCAATTTGTGGAAGTTAATTCCCACCACGACTGATTGGGTTAATAAACACTAAGGCACTCTAGTGAGAGTGCTCCAGAGAAGCTTAACTAGGAAGACTTACTCTGAATATGGCGACACCATCCCATGGGCAGGAGTTTTGTACTGAATAAAAAAGGGAAAAGTGGAAGCTAGGCAATGGTGGTTCAGGCCTTTAACACCCACAGTTGGCAGGCAGAGGCAAGACAATCTCTGTGAGTTCAAAGCTAGGCTGGTAGCCAGTGAGCACCAACAGTTTTTCTCTTTGCTTCCTGACTGAGGATATGATGTGAATAGCGATTCCCCTGCTCCAGCTTCTGTGTCTTCCCAACCACTCTGCCCAGTCCTAAGGTGTGATCCAAACCAAAGAAAGAAACTTCTCTGGTTTTCTCATATCTGCTATGTATTTTATCACAGCAAAGAGAAAGTAGCCAATGCAGTCTGAAACTTAGTCAACGGAACATAAGCCAAAGTGTTGCCTGGCCATTCGAGTCTGGCTGACTCCTGAGGGACCTTCCAGATGGTTTCTGTGTCTGCTTGCTGAATGGTGGAGATTCCCAGGACAGAGTCAGATAGAGCCATATGGGAACGCCAATTCCCGTATGAAAGATATCTTCCCAGAACCATCATTTGGGCAGGAACATAAACTCATCAGTTGCATGACGAGGTCAGTTTTTACTGTATTATCACTCAAAGTCTGGGGTCGTTGATCACAATGCTAACCTTGCCTGACTTCTTACCTCTGATCCTTCCTCAAAGGCATTTCTACTGTTTGGACATGTTTGGGTTGGGCTTTCTGTTCTTGCTGAGAAGAACATGATATTCTATTCTTTTCTGAACCCCACTTCATAGTTGCACTGTGGTTTTTTGGTTGTCTGTTCGTTCAGTTCCCTTCTACCATTCAAAGCCAGCATTCTGAGAGAGAGGATCCTGTTTGGTTAAGGGCTTAACTGGCAATTCCGATTGGATGCTTTCACTCATCTCCTTTTATTCACTAAAATGATACATTGTTTCTCTACTGCAAATGTCTCTCCATTTAAGGATCGAGTATAATTGCCTTTGTGTCTATTCTGATCCTAGCTAATAACTTCATGCTTCCTGATTACTTCATAAAAGTTCTAGCAGCCAATTATGTTAAGTAATATCATAAGGTAAGAAAAGGGGTAAGTTAGGCAGAACTGCCTCATCCTCCCTTGGGGGGAGGGGTCATATTTCTGGATCTGGGCACTCGTATTTCCTGTCCCTTTATCTTTAACAGGAAATAGAAATTTGGGGATTAAGTGGTAAAGGCTAAGGAGCCAATAAAGAATCGAACTTCTGCAAAGCATTGTTTACATAGAGCAAGTCATATCTTGCTTTATAAGGATCACGCCCTTGCCGTAATCATATTCACAAGTAACTTAATATTGAGGAAGAGTCAAAAGTCTTCATGAACAAGCTCCAGATCCTATCCTATGCACCCAACTGCAGTCTCTGTCTACTGAGGAGCCTCCCTTCCTCCCCCCCCCCTCTCTGTACATGTGAGTGTGTGTGTAAGAGTGTGTTGTGCATGTATGAGAGAGAGAGAGTGTGTGTGTGTGTGTGTGTGTGTGTGTGTGTGTGTAGGTGCACGTAAAGACAAATGTATTTACGGCTTGCAGAGACTAGAGAACAACTCAACTTGAGCATAGTTTACTTTACAGTGTGTGGGGTTTTTGTTGGTCTGTTTGTTTGTTTTAGTTAAGATTTCGCAGTGGCCTAGATCTCACTCAATTTGGTTATCTGGTGTTGTGTATGGTACAGAGAAGGATCTATGATAGCCATACTTTTCATTTTCCATGAATGAGTTTATCAAGTATAGAGTAAGCCAAAGGAGAAGAATAAATAATAAGTGGTAGATAGATGGATAGATTGTCATCTAGAGAGACAACAAAACATTATCATGCCTGACACTCAAAATATCCAGCAGAAATCTGCTGAGAAAGCCCCTTTAAAGAAGCCAGTTGATGCTCCTGATGGAGTCCTAGACAGAGCAGAGTGTCCCCTTGAGTAAAGCTTCCAGGTAAAAGAACAAACAACAGCAGGAGGGTAACCTCATCAAATTAGGAAACACACAGAAGAAACCGACTGGGGATACCCTTTCAAAACAATCAACTGGCGTTTCCGAGAGCCACAGACAGAGCAGAGTGTCCCTTTGGATGAGAGTCCAAGTCAAAGAATGATGACAGAGATACCCTCACCAAATCAGGCATCTTTCAGAAACTGACTTGGGAGGTTGAGTCAGTCAGCTGAAGTTCCTCATTGAGCTTTTTATCGGTGACAGAGCTTCTCACGGCTGAACTTTCATTTTCTCTTTCTCGCTGCTGACATTTTTGTAACATGTTGGAAATTGTCTTCCAGCTGTCCTCAAGGGTGATGATTTTACTTGAGTCATTTTACTGTCCTATTTCCTCCCTGCCACAGAGTTAGTGGGACCAGACCATCTCTTGTTGAGTTAATTATTAACTAATAAGTCTTGGAACCTGCCTCAATGGTTCTTGTTCTCGAATGAAAGACACACATACAGCCTTTATATTTTAATGCCATATGCAGCACAGTATCTGGGCAGCTGTCTAGCCTCCGTGCTGCTAGAATCTACCTCTTGCCGATAACTCCAAGTTACTGCTTACTAAAGTCTACGTTATATCTTGGTTGCTCTAGTCCCAGTTGGGCAGCCCTCTGGGCTTTGCTCTCCCGGCTCCTTCACAGGGTGACCATACCTCTCTGCACTCTTCTCAGACATGGTGTCTCTCCTCTACTCTCCTCTGCACCCTCTCTGCATGGCAAATCACTTCTCTTCCCTGTCCCAAGCCGGGGGAAATCCCCGCCACTGTCCTCTCCAGCTATTGGCTGCTGGCATCTTTATTTACCAATCAGAACCAGTTGGGGGCAGGTTCCCCGAAGCTACATGCAGACTCTCTCTTGTAAACTGTTTTTTGGGGGGAACATAATTAACATTTGTAATATAAGCAGCTATATCCCCAGATAAGGGGCCTTGGAAGACTCGTAGAAACAAACATGCTTGGGTCTAAACTGATGGTGTGGGGTGCTAGGATACCTTGCTTCTGTAGTCAGCTTCTCAGTGACCTCAAACAGTTCATGATAATATACTAATAGAATATACATTAAAACTGGCTAGCCAGCTAGTTCCAATCTCTCACTTCCCATGTCTGAGATTACAAATGCCTATTGTAGTTGTTGTTGTTTTTGTTGCTGCTGCTGCTGTTGTTTTTCTTACGAAGCTTCTGGCCATTAACCTTAAATCCTTGTTCTTCAAGGCAAGCCTAAATCTTCTGAGCCATCTCTCTAGTCCAAGATTTTTTCTTTTCATGGTCTTCTTACTCACAACCTATCCGAGGCAGCTTTCCAGTGCCACCTGCTTTGTCAGCCTTGATGTATGAACCCAATATCACACAGCCAACTGTTTTAATTTAAAAAGGGGGGATTAGGACTAGTAGATTAATTCCATTTTTTCCTACCTCCACTTCATGGGGTATGGAAAGTGCATAAATCATGAAGACAATGAATGCCTCTATTTCCAACGGACCTGAAGTCCCGTGAAGGAGACTCGGTTTAACAGAGTTAAGACCACTAGGAAAAAGTTATACACTGGACACTGTGGAAGGACTGTTAAGAGTCACAAAGCCCCGTTTGAGGTTCATAAAAGACTTCAGAGGGAAAGTGGTGCCTAATCTCAACCACAAAAAGCTGCACAGTATTTGAGGAAACGCACAGGAGGGAAATGGTGGGATCTGGTGAGTGGGCTGTGGAAAAGCATTGTGGAGGACAGCAGAAAGGTCAGGGGTTAGAAGCAGCTTCCAAGTGTGGGACTGAGTTATTCATTTCTATTAGAATTTAAGTTCCCTGAGTACAGGAACATGATCTGCTGTTCCCACTAATGTGCCTTCACTACTGAGCATAGTTCTTGGCACCTAAATGTGAAGAGTAGAAGCACCGGCATGAATCTCATCAGATGCATATCTCTGATACAATTTTTTAGCAAATGATAAAGACTGGTGGCGAGACCAGTCCTGAGCCTAATGCAGTTGTCCAGGTATTGAATTCAACATAGTTATGAGAACAGGGTCAGGACAAATGGACATATTTGATAACCAGCAAGCCAAGGATGCTTCTTGATATAGAAGGACAAACAGAGTGGGGGAGAAAAGATGGTGGAAGAAATGTTTATTTGTTTCTTCGTTTCATTCATTCATTCATTCATTCATTCATTCATTCATTCATGTAAACCAGGCTGGCCTCAAACTCACAAAGATCCATATACCTCTGCCTTCCACATGCTGGAATTAAAATTGTGTGGTACCACACCTGGCCCTGGGAGTCTGATTTTAACAAATGTTTCTCCATTTTGCCCTTGGCATTACCTACGTTTGTCCTTCAGGGACTCTCTAAACAGGTAACGTTCAGCTCAGATTCATATGGGCATATTCATTCAGGTCAACTCTATGTACTTTCGAAACTCTGTGATTTATGAGATTACAATTTAAATCATTTTGTAAGCTATTATCCTACAATTGCATGCAAGTCACTCTTACCAGCTCTCTCATAACTCTTCTGTTCTCTGTAGTTCCCATTTTTACTTTCTATTTCAAATTCTTCATGACAATCTATACAAGTATTCTCTTACATTTGTTGTAGATGTCTTTGGACAGTGTGAAAAACATTAAGAGGAGAAAAGGTGGTCCATCATATTCTTACCCAGACTGGCCACTATAGCATTGATAGAGTTTTCATATACATTTACAGAAAGTATATCAAAGAGATCAATTTGTATGATCTTGTATGGTTTTATAGCCACTTGTTTTTCTCCACTTAACATTGGGTCATAATTATTTTCTCCTATTAATGTAAGCATTCTCTTATTAGCCACATATTGCCCATTACATGATTGTATCGTTTTTAAAAGATTCCCTTATTTTTATTTTATATATAATAAAAAGTACACACACACACACACACACACACACACACACACACACACGCACACACACACACACACATACACACACATATATATGATTTGCCTGCATGTATGTATGTGGAACACATGCTGGATGCCTGGAGAGATCAAAAGACCGTGAAGATCCCTAGAACTGGAGTTGCAGATGGTTGCGAGATGCCATGTGGATCCTGGCAATGGATCTCAGGCTCTTTGCAAGAGTGGGCTATACACTGACCTGCTCAGCCATCTCTCTGGACCCAAATTGTATCCATTTTTAAGCACATCTTACTGTAAGGCTTATAGGGCACTTCTGAGTTTTTATTATTAAAATACATTGTGGACTATTTCTTTGGCTCAAAGACTTTATTACTAGCTACTACTTCCAAATATTAGAATCACCAGACTAAAAGGAATGAATACTTTGAGGATCTCAATACCACCTTCCAAAGTACTTTCCCAAATCATCCATTAAGTAGTATGTTGTCTTGGACACCATCACCATCGCCATTCAGGTACCAGGGCTTGCACTTTAGGTCTTGTGCATGCTACAAAGCTCACTGATACAAAGCTACACTCCCGGGCCATAATTAGTGTATGTGAGACCACTTTTCCCACAATGTTCTTGAAAGCACAAGTCTAGTGATTTGTTTTGTTTTTGTTTTTACAATGAGTGCTATTCAGCTCACTCTTTTATTCTGTTCCACACCTTGTTGATAATAAAAACAAAACAAGCTAATTTTTAAGCCACGAAAGAAGAGTGTATAATCAGGCAATTTACCAGCGGTAGTTACGGAGAGGTGAGCATGCTAGAGGTAAGGAGTCTAGCAGCCTCTGGGGCAGTGGTTCAAGTCCCAGGTGTCTCTGGGTAATCTCTGACAGGCTTGTGCTTACAGGGCTTCACTGGAGCTCAAGATGAGTGTGGACTGTGGCTCTCAGGCCATTTCTGATGAACAGTGTTCAGCAGGCAACTGTTTCCGGTGATGGTTGGACAGTGCCTCTAATTGCTGCTCCTTCAAAAGGAATCTGACTTTCTTCCTTCTTTCCTCTTTGTCTTTCATTTTCTTCAATTTATTCAACTATGTCCAGATGTTGCTTCTTGCTATTAGCTGGTCTTGTGAATCCAGAAATAGAGTCTTCTATTAATCCTAAAAATAATTCTTCATCATCTCTTTACACACTGACTCTTCCTCACTCTTCCCTCATTTGCTGGGATGTTGGCGTTAGATGCATGTGCTGGACCAGATATTTTAAAAGATAATGGAATTATAAACTTGTAGGCATAGTAGTGACTATGTGGTTATTTTGTTTTAAGAATCTTTACTGTTACAAATACATACTTTTCTTTTTAAATCCCCTTCCTTTTTGAGGATGTATATAATTTTTAAAATGTCACGTGAGACCTTTTCCCTGTCTCTTCCACATCTCTACCTCTCTCTGTTCTGTATTACATATTTATGATATTATTCTTTTGAAAGTCTTTCTTGTTTTAGACTGTGTCTCATATAGCCCAGTCTAGCCTCTACCTCACCAGGTGGTTGAGGACCGTGATTCCTTTTGCCCCTTCCCCCAGTGCTGAGATTACCCTCCGTGCCACACAACTAGTCCCTGTTCTAAACGTCTTGAAAAATCTACATCCTGAGCTGCTTTTAGCCAGCCCACCCCTTTTTTTTTTCTGCTGTGCCCATCTGCTGCCAAAAGAGTTGCTTGCATTATCCTCAGAGTAGCCTTTACCTAAAAACTCAGAGTGTCTCCATTCATGATCTTTCCAGGTTTTCAATTTCTTAATGCAATCCAAATAACCAAGCCCACTATTTCTAGAAACAAAACATTTTCTGCTAATATTGTTTAGCTTTGTAAATAACAAGGTAGGATAACTAAAGAAGTTGTTTTGAAGGTGTGGAGTGTAGCTCAGTGGCAGCCTGTGAGCCTAAAAGCATAGCACCTCTACTTCCTGCCCAGCAGCCCCTCCTCCAAACACCTTTTCCTTTGGAAGTGTGGAAAACAGAATGTAGGTGGGTGGCTTCTTGAGTCTATCAAATAATGAATCATTTATTAGTAATAATGACAAATACTTTCAAGTTACATCCCTGTTTGTTACACTGTGAAATGCCAACTACTGCTGCTCCCTACCCCTGCAGCTGATACCCAGTGCACAGAGTGTCGGAATAGCCAGGGGCACAGATGGGGCATCTGCTAGTATTCAATCACCTGAACTTAGGCCTCCATTTTCCAAGCCTGAAATGAGAAGAGTGACCTCTGATCTCTGAAATAAGAAGGTCAATTTAGTCCAAAATTTAATCTAGCCTCTTTCAGAACTAGTAATCTGAGCTAATCATATTTCATCACCTGTCCCTGGAGACGAGAACGACAGGTTTATCCAGTTATAAGAGTTGTTTGTTTGTTTCTTAATTAATTTTTCCTTAGTCCAAAATAATAACAATAATGCTAATGATAATAATAGTAATAATAATAATAAAAGAGCTAGCAACGACATAAAAACATAAATCATTATAATGATATTGAACAACATACCGGGATTTTAAAACAAAATGAAGAGACTCCAGATAAACACTCATGAATTATTCGGCACTATCTTGTGGCTGGGAGACAATGTCTATGCCAAACACTTCAGTGGCCCAAGAAAGGAGAAAGCATCCATGGCCCACCGAGCCCACACTTTCATCACTTCATAGCAAGCAAAAGGAAGTTTTCTTGGCCTTGTCTTAAGAACACATTTTCACATTTGAACAATTTGTTTTTAATTAATCAATTACTTACTTTGCATTATTAGGGATCAATTTAACCCAGGGCCTTGTGTCTACCAGACAAGCTCTCTACCATCGAGCTACACTATCTTACTTAGGGTTACTATTGCTATGATGAAACACCATGACCAAAAGCAAGTTGTGGAGGAGAGGGTTTATTTGGCTTATACTTCCACATTGTAGTCCATCATTGAAGAAAGTCAGGACAAGAACTCAAGCAGGGCAGGAACAGGGAGACAGGAACTGATGCAGAGCCATGGAGAGGCGCTGTTTACTGGTCTGCTCCCTATGGCTTACTCAGCCTGCCTTCTTAAAGAATACAGGAGCACCAGCCCAGGGAAGGAACCACCCACAATGGGGTATAGGGCCACCCCCATTGATCACTAATTAAGAAAATGCCAAAAAAAAAATAATAATAATAATAATAAAGAAAAAGAAAATGCCCTATAAATGTGCCTACAGCCTGATCTTATGGAGGCATTTTCTTAACTGAGGCTCTCTTTCTTCAGAGGACTTTAGCTCACATTAACATAAAACTATCCACCACACGTGCATCTAGCCTTCTTTTTTACTTTTTAAGATAAGGCTTTCACTAAGTTTCTGGGGCTGGCCTTGAACTCACTCAGTAGATCAGGCAGGCATTGAGCCTTCCAGTATAGGGGTTATAGGCCTGTGCCACAAGGCCCAGCTCCTCCCATGGATTTCAATTCATTTTCTAGGGTTACTATGGCAACCACAACAAACAGAATGGTGTAGAAAATTAGAATCATGCCAGCAATGATACTGAGGATCTGCAGACCCAGCTCCTCAGAGCCTGGAGAAGGAAGATCCCTGAGCCCAGGAATTTCCAGCCATTGTAGGTAATAGGGACAAATTCCATTTCAATATCAGTGACAAAGGACAAGAACATAAAGCAAACCATAAATGAGAAATGAAACATGTTCTTTCAAGTTCAGGAGGACCAAGGTCAAAAAAATCAGGGTTTGTGAGGCTCACAGGGTGAATCTATCCCAGGCCCGAGTATCCCCTCAGTGTACATTAGCCTGGCATTGTGTTGCCAGTCCTCTTGCTTGTCATTACATGACTTTACTCTGTGTTCATGGGTGTTTCTGTGTCAAATTTCCTCACCCTTTCTCTTCCAAAGACAACAGATATGGGAGGGATTAGGTCCTACCCTAAGCCAATATGACTTCATCTAATCTTGCTTATATCTACAAGGAGACACTCCCCATTTTCCAGAAGATCACATTCATCTGTACCAAGTTAGATCTTGAACAGATCTCTGCAGGGCCTCCATGCCACCCAGGAGAAGACAGACTTTGTCAAAACCTGAGATATGCTGGCAATCCCATCATCCACTTGCTCTGCTCACAGAGGATGCAGCCCTCCCCTCAGCCACTCCTCAGCACCACTGTCCTGGAGGCTGGCTGCTGGGGGCTGGGGACAAAGGTGGGGTGAGGACAAGGGTGGGGTAGGGTTCACCATCTCACCAATGCTCTAAACTGCCCAGGCACATATTACTAACAATAGCTGGATCAACAAGTTATTTGTAGAAGAAATAGAAAAGATGCTGTCAGCATTTATTGCAAACCAAAGTTCCCTGGAAGTATACCAGGTTTCATTATTGAGAGCAGCTCCTCTTCGCTGTCCATGTGTAAGGTTTTTGGCAGGGAAACCTAGCTACATCCATCCACATTCTGGATTCCTCTTTGAAGAAGCTGCCATTTTTTGCCTTTGGATTTTAGCTAAAGTACATAGTGGAGCCATTTTTTGTGCAGAACTCCAGAGAAGACAATGAAACAATAGAGAGACTGGTCGTTTATATATTAGTCTGGGCTCCTTTCCTTTCCTTTCCTTTCCTTTCCTTTCCTTTCCTTTCCTTTCCTTTCCTTTCCTTTCCTTTCCTTTCCTTTCCTTTCCTTTTCTTTCCTCCTTCCTTCCTTCCTTCCTTCCTTCCTTCCTTCTTTCTTTCTTTCTTTCTTTCTTTCTTTCTTTCTTTCTTTCTTTCTTTCTTTCATTACTACAACAAAATAGTTGAGGCAGGATGTTTATAAAGAAAAGAGAGATTTTTGTTGCTCACAGTTCTAGAAGATGGAAGTCCAAATAGCATACCGCAGGCTCTGAGAAGCCATTTGCCCACCTTGACTGCATCCCATTAGGTGAGAGAGGCGTGTACCTTATGTGTACAGTCTCTTTTCCTCTCCTTAGGAAGCCACTTGAAATCACTAACAGTGGCTCCACTCTAGTGACCTCATCTAATCTATGCACTTTTAGAAAACCCTCATGAGAGCTAGGGAGATGGTCCATGGGTAAGAGCACTAGCCAAGCAAGCCTGGCAAACCCAGCTCAGGTTCCCAGAACCCACATAAAAAACCAGATGTAGAAGCACAACACCGGCCATGCCTGCATGTCTCTATGGGGCGATGTTGACGGAGACAAGAATCTCTAGAAGCCCAAGCCTGACTAATGCAGAGTCTCTCTGTCTCCAAAGCATGGCCTAAAGAGAGATGTCAGAGGGTTGTCCTCTGACTTCTGCATGCATGAGTAGCTGTCCTCTGACCTCCACATGCATGGGTGGCTGCCCTCTGACTTCTGCATGCTTGGGGTGGCATGAACATACCTTTGCCTGCACACACAAACAAGCACATACTATAGAGAGAGATACAAACACACTACACAGAGTGCTCATGGTGGGTCCTATTTTTTTTTTTATTAAGTTTCCACTTTTTAAATACCATTTGCACAGACTTTAAAGATTAAAGTTTTTGTGTGTGTTCAAGAAAATGAGATAGTCAAACTAGTGCAGAGTCAAAGGATGTTGGGAAAAACCTCAAGGGCCTCGAGGCTCAGGCAAATTTGGATCCTGGTCTCTGGAACCCTAGCCCCAGAGACAGGTGCCTCTCTCCTTTCCTCCCTGGGGCACAGATTGACTGGGCATGAGGAGGACGGAAAAGGAGCCTGTACCATAGGGTGTGGCAGAGGGGTTTCAGCAAGGCTGCAGACAGAAAGGGTGCAGCCCTTGGTATGTGGGTATGGGTGGTGGTGGGGACGCTGGCCAGGACAGCGCCATACAAGAGCATCTTCAAGAACGTCCGGGCTGAGGACTTCCGTAAGAAAGCTCAAGAGGATGCGCATGAGTGGATTCATGTCTGAGCAAAAGTGAGTCAATTCTGTTCCAAAAACAGATATGATGATTGTTTTCTCTTTTTAAAATGGAGTTTTAAAAAGTTTTTTGGTTGTTTTTGTTGTTGTTGCTGCTGCTGCTGCTGCTGCTGTTGTTTAGATTATAATTACAGTTTTTTCCTTCAATCCCATGGCTCCCGCTAGGACACAGGTTCTCAACCTGTGGGTCTCGACCCCCTTGGCAAACTTCTATCTCCAAAATTCTTTGTGTTACGACTCATAACAGTAGCAAAATTACAGTTACAAAAGGACAATAAAAGTGATTTTGTGATCGGGATTCACCACAGCATGAGGAACTATATCGAAGGGTCTCAGGATTAGGAAAGTTGAGAATCACTTTGTCCTCTTTGCTATCTCTGAAATTCATGGACTCTTTCTTAATCGATGTGTGTGTGTGTGTGTGTGTGTGTGTGTGTGTGTGTGTGTGTGTGTGTGTGTTCCTAAATACACAAATCCAACCTTCTCTGTATAATGTTATTTGTATGTAGATATTTTTAGGATTCTTAGCCTTCCTTAGCTGTCTATAGCTTTCTTGTGTGGAGTTGAGGCCTCATGAGTCTGCCACCACCCGCATTAGCATACGTATTGCTGGTCTCCTTGTTTAGTTCATGGCTCAGCAGTCATAATGATGAGTCTTCCTAGGTGTAGCTTCTGACATTCCCAGGAAACACAATCTCACAAACTTCCTGTTCCTCTGACTCTTACAATTTGTTCACTCCCCCACACACAATGACCCGAGCCACAGGTGCAGGGGTTATGTTGTAGATGTGTATGCTAAGCTTTAAAAATAAGTATTACTATTTTATCTTTTATTGTAGTAAAATATACATAATGCAAAATAGGAAACTGAAGCACTTAAGAAGCAGAAGTAGGAGGATTGCAAATTTGAGGTCAGCCCGAGCTACAAAGAAAGCTTCAGGCCAGCCTGAGAGACAGAGACCCTATCTCCAAACAACTATAACAGTCAATAAACAGAAGCCAAGCTCCTGAGACAAATCAACTTCTAAAGAAAAATGAGGTTATTTGAGCTCACAAATTTGGAGGTTCAGTCTATAACTGGCTGGCCTTGCTGATTTTGGGCTGTGGTTGGGGAAGACATCATGGCGAGAATGTTCTGGAAGAAGGTGCTTATCTCGTATCTGGGAAGGAAAGAAAGAAAGAAAAGAGAAGCATCAGTAGATCCCTTCAAGGGCATGACCCAGTTACCTAAGAAGTTTCACTAGGGCATTTTCCTCCTCCACTTCCTCTTCCTCCTCCTCTTCCTTTTCCTCTTCTTCCTCTTCCTCCTCCTCCTCTTCCTCCTCCTCTTCCTTTTCCTCTTCTTCCTCTTCCTCCTCCTCCTCTTCCTCTTCTTCACCATTTTGAGACATGGTCTCACTATGTAGCTCTACCTGTCCTGGAACTCACTATGTAGATCAGGCTGGCCTCAGGCTCATAGAGATCCACCAGTCTCTGCCTCCTAGGTGCTAGGATTAATTTGTGTGCCACCACACCTTACTTGCACCTACTTCTTAAAGGCCCTCGATCTCCAGCTGTGGGAGACTGAGGACTAAGCTATCAATACACCAAGAACCAGGTTGCCTAAATCACATTAGGTGTTGTTTCCTCTCTGTCTTTACAAATAGACATGAGGTCCATCTGCCTCTGATGAGAATGGAGAATGAGCCTCTCCTTTAAATCCCACAAGCAGTCTCAGTGGGCCATCCCATCCAGGGGGAAGAAGGCTGACAACCCTTTCTGCTGACAACCAAGTTGGTGGCCTTTAAATCCCACAAGCAGTCTCAGTGGGCCATCCCATCCAGGGGGAAGAAAGCTGACAACCCTTTCTGCTGACAACCAAGTTGGTGGACGGCAAGCCTGCATATTTGGCGTGTGTGTGTGTGTGTGTGTGTGTGTGTGTGTGTGTGTTACTTTTTTTTTAGGACTAGATCTTATTCTCCATAAAAAGAACATCATCAGATTTACTTGTTTATATTCTATCAATAGATACATGAAATTTATAAATATAACACTGCAGCATGGCTCACTGGCTGACTGCGAGGCTGGGATTTGTATGTGCAGAAAGACAGCTGGACGGTTTTGACAGTAATGACAGGAGGTTATTACTCTCCCTGCAAATGAAAAGTGTGAGGATGTAAGACCACCAATTGTCAATTGCTAAAGATGCTTCTGTTAATTCCACTGATTGCTGAAATTTCACTGCCAACTTGAAAGGAAAAAGACGAGAATTGTAAAGGGAACAATGTGCTTTTAAATTTTTATTGCCAAATAAAACAATTAGGGAGTTGAAATATGATAGCCATAAATGGTATTTGAATTCAATGAGGGTGGTGGAGTGACATTCAATGGAATGTTACACACACGCGCGCGCACACACACACACACACACACACACACACACACACACACACGCATGATAAGGGGCCTGGGGAGAAGGCTGCAGCCAGTAAACTGCTTGCCACTTGAGTATCAGAACAAGGGTTTGGGTTTCCAGCACCCACATCAAAAGCATATCTATCACCACAAACCTGGAATCCCCAAACTGGGAAGGCAGAGTGAGAAGCACTCCTGGGGCTCACCAGCCAGGATAGCCAAGTCAATAGACTCCAGGTTCAGCCAGAGGCCCTGACTCAAAATAAGGTTAAAGATGATTCAAGTCAACACCCACCTTTTACTTCTTCCCTGCGTGCACATGCGCACTGGCACACACACACACACACACACACACACACACACACACACACACACGAACAAATTTGTCAGATAATGGTATGTCACAATTCAAAGTGGCTACATATAAAATGCAACAAAGAAAAGAGCAACAGAAAATACAACACAGCATTGAGTGCAGTCTATGGCAGTAACTGGATAGGTCAAGGACACTGATATGCACGAACAGTAGAAGCAAATCCTCAGAGAAGCTCATTCCTTAATTAGTTTTCTCCCCTGACCAAATAAAACCAAACCAACCAAACAAAACAAACCAAAAACCAAAAAAATAGAATGATATTAGAAAGTATCTCCTTTCAATGGATATAAATTTTTAATATACGTTTGCTTGTGCTATATGTTAGCTAGCTGTTAAGCTAGTCAAATACACATATAATCTGGTGTGCATATCAGAGTGCTGGAGTTCTTTCAGTTTATTTGTTGTTACCCAGGATCTTACTATGTATTTTGGCTGGCTTGGAACTTACCATGTAGTCTAGACTGTCCTTGGACTCTCAGAGATTTACATACTTCTGATTCCTGAACGCTGAGATTTAAGGTGTGCCCCCATGAACAGCTCTCAACCCCAGATGGAGATGTGAACCTCTTGTCTTAAACCCAGCCTGTGGCAGACCACATGCATCCAGCTCAGGGTATTCCATCGGAAGCCTGGGTCTGGTGCTGAAAGCCTAGATATAAACACACGTTTCCTTTTGAGGCGCACTGGGATTGGTCCTATTTGAATTACACACATCATTTTCGCTCCTTGGGGTCTAAAGTATTGAAGGCTGAAATCTGCTTGCAGTTCTCTGCGTGTTTTTATTTAGGGGTGGACTAGTTCTTGCAGACTCAGCTGGTCCTATAGCAACAGGGACAAAAGATCAGGCCTCCGCTGCAGTAAGAGAGATTTGTAACCTCAGGAGGAAGCTAGGTGCTGTAATGACAAGCTTCCATCTCCACTTGGGGCCTAGGAAGGCAGGACACAGCTCAGAGACCTTAAAGAAAAGCCTGCAGGACAGCCTTGTTTTCACGGTGAAGTTTAAAACTATGCTAACTCAGACTTAAACATTTGAAAGTATATCCTTCTCTGTGCACTAGAAGAAAATATCTGTAATTTACACCTAATTCTTATTCTTATTTCATACAATTGCATTTTCTATATATGTACATAATTCATAGAATGTAGGTGCATATATAGATATGTATGTGTTGTATATAACTACATAATATTCATTTTTCTTAAATTTTGTACTTCAGAGTTGATATTTAGAAAATAGATGCACACTTTATACTTCAAAGATTATCTTAAAATTTTGTGTTAGATGTATGGTTGATCATGGTCCTACTGGATCTACGTAAAAAAGTAAGTCTTTATTATCTTCAGAATGAAGAGTCTCAGCTCTGTTAGACCCAACAGTCGTGTGATGCATTGGGATGGTTGATTTCAGTTCTCAACATGATTCTAAATTATCTAGTAGGGGAATAACAGAGTCTAAAGATGAAATGGAGGAGACAAGGTAAGAACGCTCTAGTTAGGGAAGAGAGAGGGAGATAAATACGCAAGGAGGAAGAACGGACATGATGTCAGTCCCTGGAGCCTACATAGTGAAAAGAAAATTGACTGCTGTAGTTGTCTTCTGATTTTCATGTACTTAATGTTTTGGAATGGGAAAGTCTCTTCTATGTTTTTTCACATTAGAAGTCTGTAACTTGTTTTTGATTTTATAGGAGCCTACCAGTTGTCTTGTGCCTTAGACTTTATTGAACAATGTCAAAGTTGTTAAGAGTTAGCAGACTCATAGAGATAGTCTGCATTTTGTATTATAAGATGAATATTAAGTTTTTAAGGGCCAAGGATGTAATGTTGTTCTTAACTGATATGGGGGGGTGGGTGTGCATGTGGCGCATGTGTGCATGCGTGTGTGTGTGTGTGTGTGTGTGTGTGTGTGTGTGTGTGTGTGTGTGTTTGGTGTGGAGGGGGTAAGCTGGATGCATAGCTCAATGGTTAAGATCACTTGCTGCTCTTGCAGAGGACCTGGGCTTGGTCCTTAGTACCAACATCAGGTGTCTCAGAGTTGCCTATACTCCAGTTCCAGAGAATCCAGTGCACTCTAGGTTCTATAGGCACCTGTCTTTTCTAAGGCCCAGGCTCCTGTAAAGTCAAAAACATGTTACAGACTTCTAATGTTAAAAACATAGAAGAAACATCCCCATTCTAAAACAGAGAGTACATGAAAGTCAGAAGACAACTTATGGCACATGTGGTATGTATAAACTCACAAACACACACACACACACACAAACACTAAAAAAGAATGTTAACTAAAAAATATCTGTGGCCAGAGAATGACACCTTTAATCCCAGCACTTGGGAGGCAGAGGCAAATGGATCTCTGAGGTGGAAGTCAGCCTAGTGTACAGAGTGAATTCCAAGACAGCCAGGGCTACACAGAGAAACCCTGTCTCAAACAAACAAGAGAGAGAGAGGAGAGAGAGAGACAGAGAGAGACAGAGAGAGACAGAGAGAGAGAGAGAGAGTCTTCCTAAGTGCAGAAAAGTGATCACAGTATTAAGAGTATTGATTTATTAAGAGTCTCTGAGTTCAGAGACCAGTAGAGTATTTCCCTATCAGTGTCACATTTCAGATGCTGAGAACACTTCAGAATATCATGATGTTTATCAGTAGCATAAAATCAAGACAGCTATTTGGCCAGCTACTAGGTTGCTCTATTTTAGCATATATAGTGGTGATTCCCATATTTTCTTTAAGTGTGTTTATGTGAATATATCTTAATATACGTGATATCTTTCGTAGTCCTATGCATTTATATGCTTAACCGATAGGTGGAAGAAGTGTCCATTAGTTTTACTAGACTTTTACAGAAAACTTTGTTCCGTTATCATTTAAGATCCCTGCCTTAGGGGATGGTGGAACTTCAGAACAATGAGATCAATAAAGCCTCACCCTGAATGGAACCCCAAATCTGGAGACACTTATATAAGAGAGAAATACTCAGGGGGATCACTGGGCCCTGCACTTGTGACCTTTTAAAATTATTTTATTATTTTCCAAGAGTATTACTATTAAAAGAATCAAGATATTAGAATCCAACATCTTACTAAGGAAAATAGCAAATACACAAATTAATTCAAGAAGATTGCTAGAGACCCATGTTTTATATCGATTTGTATCAATAAAGGTCTTATTTAATGCAACAAAATCCCTCTAAAACTATTAAAAATAATCTGATATTAAAAGAAAGGAAAATGGGTCAATAAGATTTAATTTGATGGCTAAGATCAAAAATTCAGGTGACAGCAGATGCTGGCGAGGATGTGGAGAAAGAGGAACACTCCTCCATTGCTGGTGGGATTGCAAGCTGGTACAACCACTTTGGAAATCAGTTTGGCAGATCCTCAAAAAATTGGACATAATACTACCTGAGGACCCAGTTATACCTCTCCTGGGCATATACTCAGAAGATGCTCCAACATGTAATAAGGACACATGCTCCACTATGTTCATAGCAGCCATATTTATAGTAGCCAGAAGCTGGAAACAACCCAGATGTCCCTCACCAAAGGAATGGATACAGAAAATGTGGTACATTTACACAATGGAATACTACTCAGCTATTAAAAACAATGACTTCATGAAATTCAAGGCAAATAGATGGAACTTGAAAATATCATCCTGAGTGAGGTAACTCAGTCAAAAAAGAACAAACACACATGGTATGTACTCACTGATAAGTGGATATTAGCCCAAAAGTTCGGAATACTCAAGATTCAATTCACAGACCATATGAAGCCTAAGAAGAAGGAAGACCAAAATGAGGATGCTTCAGTGTTTCTTAGAAGGGTGAACAAAATACTCACAGGGGAAAGTATGGAGACAAAGTGTGTAGTAGAGACTCAAGGAAAGGTCATCCAGAGACTGCCCCACCTGGGGATACATCCCATATACAGTCACCAAACCCAGACATTCTTGTAGATGCTGGGAAGTGCTTGCTGATGGAAGCATGGTAAGCTGTCTCTAGAGAGGCTCAGGCAGAGCCTGACAAATACAGAGGAGGATGCTTGAAGACAACCATTGAACTGAGCATGAGGTTTCAGATGGAGGAGTTGGAGAAGGGACTGAAGGAGCTGAGGGGGTTTACAGCCCCAATGGAGGGAGCAACAGTGTCAACTGGTCTGACCCTGAAAGCTCCCGGAGACTGGACCACCAACCAAAGAATACATGTGGAGAGACCCATGGTGCTGGCCACATATGTGGAGAGGAGGGCCTTGTTGGCCATCAGTGGGAGGAGAGGCCCTTGGGCCTGAGGGTGTTAGAAGCCCTAGTGTAGGGGAATGTTAAGGAGGGAAGAGGGGAGTGGGTGAGTGGGTGGGTCGGGGAGCACCCTCATAGAGGCAGGGGGATGGGGAATGGAATAGAGGGTTTCCAAAAGGGAAAACATTTGAAATGTATATAAAGTAAATATCCAAAAACAAAACAAAGATTTAATTTGAATGTTTAGCTATTGAATACATACTATTCTTATCTCATATATGTTTTGAATGGAAATACTTATGTTCAGAAGCTTAAAATATTTATTCTTAATCTATAATAGAAACAAAACATGGATATCATCATAAATCAATTTAATTTTTAATGCAATAAAGGCAAGAATTACAACATTACTATTACAGCATACTATTCGTTTATGCTGTGACAAGTTTTAAATTTTAATTCAGATCTTAATAAATGTTGAATCTAAAATTACTACATAATCTGTTCTTGAATTAATTTGTTTCTAAATTATGCTTTTGCTGCATAATTAATTTAAATCAGTAAAAGAGGTTATGATTAAATGAGAAAAATCTGAATGTCTAAATTTTAAATATTACTAAGGATTGTATAAAATATAGTAAGTGCAAATCCATTTTATATATAGAATTACTACTTTGTTTTATGACCAATAAAGTTTATTAAAGTCCCTTGAAGCCTTTTGGATATTATTGTTTAGATCTTAAACACTCCCCAAATGCTTTTGTGTTGAGGCCCTGATCCCCAGGTGGAGGAGGGTAAGGTTTAGCGGACGGAAGTGTGCCTGCTGCATCAGGGTGACTTCTGTCAGACC
Source organism: Uromys caudimaculatus (assembly GCA_028551405.1). Classification (NCBI taxonomy): domain Eukaryota; kingdom Metazoa; phylum Chordata; class Mammalia; order Rodentia; family Muridae; genus Uromys; species Uromys caudimaculatus. The sequence continues at coordinate 24,851,900 of CM052719.1, read as the reverse complement.
ACATTGCCTTACGATTCATTCTCTGCATTAGTATTGAGGGGGTGAGATTTAGCAGAGAGAAGTTAGGCCGTTTTAGTTTTCTCTTGAAGGGGACCTTGCGACCCAGCTCCTACTGTCCTCTCCTCTTGATTCCCAGAGGCCACAGGGTGGGTGTCTCCTCTCCATCATGTGTTCCTTGCTATGACATTGTGACCCCCACAGGCCAGAGAGCAAATGGAGCAGTTGGTTATAATGTAAACTTCCTGAATTCAAGAACAAAAACAAAAGTTTCCTTCTCCCCAGTCAGTTCTTTTAGGTATTTTACCACAATGACAGAGAGCAAACACCATAGGATATCCAGTAAAATGACTTTGAGGATCAAATAAGCAACTGGAGCAGCAATATCTTGGAAAAAAAAAAGACTTGGATTGCAGTAGCGTATTAATGTTTACTAAAGAATAACCTGGGCTTTGTCCTCTACTCTTTGGCAGTATGTCCTGCCTAATATTCATTTATTTTCTTACTAGAGGGCTTTGGACCACACCAGACAATCATCACTAACAATGTAATTCAATAAAGCTTTGGATCATGAACCATCAGATTAACCTCTGTAGGGTGTCGCAGCTAAAGTTAGCTATGCATGTAGACAAGTACTATCTGTGAGACTGTGCTCCCTTACAAAGTCACCAAGGCTCAGCCAAGCTTTCCCAGGTTGGCGATACTCACAGATTATCACACACTGTTTAGAGGAATTGGTCCCATTTGTACCTCAACTGCACAGACCTTGCCCATGTTCCTCTGTACTTTGTCTATAATAAACCATAACTGCATGTCAGCTTTGTGTTCTTGAGACCCTATTGTAGCTGGTATCAGAAGAGAAGACTGTCTTAGGAAATCCATGGGTCCCTCTGGCTCTAGATAAGAAAAGAACTATGCTTCTCCACTCTACCTTATCTGGTTTTCTTCACAGAGCCTCTAACGTTCCAGGGGGAGATGGGCAGATGGGAGAGGAAAAGGAAGCATGTTCCATCCCAGTCCATAGAATTAAAGAACCACGAGGCCAACATCATCCGAGATTCTCAGACTGCAGGGGTTTCAGACACTCAGTGGCTCTGGTCCAGGGACCATGACAGCTTTTGTCCTCTGGGGAATGCCCTTCTTTCTCTTTATGTCCTTCCACATCTTCCAACATCTTGTTCAACATCTCTAAATTAATTTTCTCTCTGTTTTCAGTTTTCCTGAAAGTATAGTGACTGATAAAGATTCTCTGGAAATATTGGGAATAATAATTCTGCCCTTTTAAAAATCATATGGAAGTATTGTGAGAATCCACTGCCCATCATCTAGTAGTTGCTAGGTTGTTCTATGGTTAATGAAGAATCATCTAATTTCACAGTATCATGAGCCCACCAAGAAAGGTATGATCTAGGAAAAATATGCAGAATAGTGAAGGTCTCTATTTAAAGGAACTATGGGAAGATATACTTAAAAGTGTGTTTACTGTATCAAGACAAATTTTAAAAACCAAGCCAGATTGCCCCATTTTTATGATATTTACTCTCTAGTCATAAAGCCATAGGGAATAGGCTTCAGACTGTAAGCGCTGCAATTAAATTTCATTTGCCATTTATTGGCAGCTTGGTTTTACATCTCTCTGGACCCATTTCCCTATGTGTAAAATGGGAATAAAAATAGGCCTAGATCAGGGACTTGGGAGACAGTTCATCCAGTAAGGTACCTGCCACACAAACATAAGGAGCCAAGTTTCATTTCCAGAACCCTCATAAAAGCTGGCATGAGGGCTGGAGAGATGACTCGGCTGTTAAGAGCACTCTTTGCTCTTCTAGAGGACCTGAGTTTGGTTGCCAGAACCCAGGTCAGGTGAGTCACAACTGCCTGTGATTCCAGTTAGCAAGTCATTGAGGAAGATAACCATTGTCAAACTCTGGCCTCCACTCATGTATGCAGACACACATGTGAACCTATAAGCACACATGAACACATAACATACACATTCTCTCTCCCCCTCGACCCCCCTCTCTCACTCTCACTCAAAAGAGACTTGTTTGGTGAAGATTAAATGCCTTAATAATCCATACATCACCAGAGTGTTTTGCAAGCAAGATTGATTGGAAAGAAAGTCTATTTTCTCATCCATTTAAAAATGTATTCAGGGGAAGAAGATCTATCTCTGTCCAGAAATGAAAAAGTCAGGTGGTTCCCTAATGCTTCTTCTAAACAATAAAAAGTTCTATCTAGATCCAGATTAAATACCATAAAACTATGACATTGGCATGTCGTGGCTTATGCAACGATGCAAGTTTCCAGTTTCAGCCCATTTCCCACTGCTGGGGTCTTTTGACAAGAGGCCAATTCGGGGGAAAAAAGACCATTTTCCTCTATTCCCTCGCTTATATCCCAACCTGTTCTCCCACCCTGGTAATTGTAGTTTATCAGCTGAAGTGGGAGGAAAGGCAGGGATGGGGTGGGCAGAAAGGCAAGGCAAGTGTGGAGGTGTGCAGAAAAGGTCTCTCTTAACTGATTCTTTTGGAAAATGGCCTCTCACTTCTGAGCCTGACAGATATCCAAGGGTACCTTCATCTCGTGGCACCCTCCATCGCATCGCCCCACCATGAGGTCACCTGCACTTCACGTATTGAAAGCTATGTATTTTTTTTTCTGGTCGCTGATTGGTTGTCACTCCATCAGCCCACATCATACATATGCACCTGTGTGTTCAGTTCCACTCCATGTGGCATCTCCGCTGCACAGCAAACCCCAAATCGACCTCCTACCTTCTGGTCCAAGATTGATTCTTAGCCCTGATAGACTTTGAAAGGGAAAGATGACCTTATAGCATCAGCAACTGCTAATGGCATCTCTGGCCTTCTAGATTTCCCGTGGGCAAAATATAGCTCACTATGCCTTAGGCTGGTAAGGAACACAGACCAAGCTCTCTAAGATCCAGAGCGAAACTTGGCTTGAGGTAAAGAAGGAAGCATTCCTACCAAACCACTGTGGCCAGTGTAGAAAACGATCCTTAGTGCATCACTTTCCAAACACATTTTCTCTGAAAAACAAAAAGGGTTCTCTCCATTTCCGCGACTTCATAGGCATGCTAACTCTTCTGTCAAAAGTAGACTGTCCCGTATGGCACGACCTTATAATGGAGCTAAGAAGCAGTCACCTAGAGATGCATACTGCATGACCGCATGTTTGTGGTGTTAAACACACCCTGACTGCTACCAGTCCCATAAAAGTCTAGCACATATAATTAGGTACACCAGGAAACGCTTGATGGTGGTAACAAAGGACAGTTACTGGTTTGTGTTTACTACACTCGGTCTCATAGCATTATTGTAGAATGGACTCCTACTTATTAAAATCTCCCATGCTTCACTGATAACAGCTGCGTGCACCTCATGTTTGACACATGTCTATGTGGAATGGTTGGCCTGGATCACTCAAGTCTATACTATTGGAAGATATTGGATATTGATATTGGAAGAATGATGGAAGTTATCATTTCCTTCAGCAAATCTGCCTAAGAACAGATAGCTGTAAAAGCACCCACATTGTTAAGTGACGCATGAGTACACTTGACATTGGCTAAAGGAGTCAAAGGTTCTGTAACTCATTTCGATTTCTTTCCCTCTTTCAGACTGGCAGAGACCTTACCTTGTAGTTACAGATGACTTTGGCTTTTTTTTTTTTTTAAAGATTTATTTATTTATTTATTTATTTATTTATTTATTTATTTATTATATGTAGCTGTCTTCAGACACCCCAGAAGAAGGCATCAGATCTCATTATGGTTGGTTGTGAGCCATCATGTGGTGGATGGGATTTGAACTCACGACCTTCAGAAGAGCAGTCAGTGCTCTTAAACACCGAGCCATCTCTCCAGCCCGACTTTGGCTTTTTTTTTTTTTTTTTTTTTTTTTTTTTAAAGGATCTCACCAAGAATCTCTGGCTATCCTGGAACTCACTATGTAGACCAAGATAGCCTTGATCTGCCTGCCCTTCCCTCTGCCCCCCAAGTTCTGGGATTAAAGGCATGTAACACCATGCCTGGCTGAGGGTGACTTTGAACAGATCCTCCTATCTCTGCAGTGATAGGATTAGAGGTGTACACCGCCAAGTTAAAGAGGTGCAGGAGATCGAACTCGGGGCTTCATGCATACTAGGCGAGCTTTCTACCAACCTTGCAACATCTCCAACTCATCAACCCAATCTCGTCTTTTAAGCTTCCTGAGGTGACTGTTCTGCAACTCACCTTGTTATGTCTGTTGCCTTCAAGCCGTGGTTGCCCAAACTGTGGGAGGAGCCTGATGTCTCCATCTTGTATATGTGAAGAGAATGTGGAACAATGCTCATTAACTATTCACCATTAACAGGGGTGCACACAGAACAGGACATGCAAGTATCTCAGAAAAGCAGGTGGCACTGTGGTGGAATCTTTCCAGTTTATTTGCATTGTGTGAGAGACTTTCATCTGTTTGCAGTGGACTAGCTGTGGCTGAGGCTAAGCAGAGCACCACACTTGGGATCCCTTTACTGCCGAACAGTGAGGCTGCACAAAAAAAGACGCATGAGGCGGCAGTTCTGATTTGTATGGGGCAAGAAAGGGAACAGAGTCAAAATACTCCGGGGGGGGGGGGGGGAGGGATGGAGTAAAATTAGCATCCGACCCATTTGACAAAGGTGTTTTATCATTTCCTTCAGCAAATGTAAAAGGAGAGTGACAGGTACTGGCTACACAATTTTTCACGGCTGGATTTTCTAAAGTAAAAAGCTTTTAAGCTGAAATGTTTTTGTGAAGTGACAAAGACATGATTTGTCTTGCTTTATAACTGCGGTATCTTTCTCTACGCTTTCTTTTCCGTAGAAAGATGGACGATCTGCTGAATTTGGAGGGAACATATTTTCCTCCCAGCTGTAAGAGTCCGTCTTAACACCTGAATCTCTTGGAGCCTTGCTTTCTCCTCCATGAAGTGGGAGCCACAGCCTCCATCTTGATCCATTCACAGGGCTGTGCAAGAACTGGGGCTGAGGGCGGGGTAGAGCCTGGAGAAACGATTCAGCAGTTAAGAGCACTTGCTACTCTTTTAGAGAACCTGCGCTTGGTTCCCAGCACCACATGTCAGCTCAGACTCTCCATGAAGTCAAGTCCAGACATCCAATGTCCTCTTCTGGCTTCCTTGGGGACAGCTTCCATGAGGTGCACATATATACATGCAGTCAAAATATCCATATACATAAAATAAATATTTTAAAAATTAAGTGGATATATATATATATATAAGTAACATTGATTTATTATGAACTCACAGTGTAACATGAAGACAGAACAAGAAAGGCTAGATATAAAGGATGAGGAAGGACAGATGCAGGTGATGGACAGGAAGAGAATATAGCGCTAATTGCTTTTCCAGTGCTAATTCTCTTACAGTTTTTGTTATTGCTGTTTTAGGTGATGGGTAATTGCATCATATATATTCAATACGGAAAGAGTAGAACTTAATGTGAAGCTTCACAGCTTCTGTCCTGAATGCCAATTCTAACTGCAGAAGTTAATTGAGTTGTACAGAGTTTGGATCTTGCTCATTTTGGTATGCAATGTATTTATTTACAATGTTTTATAATAAACTATCAAAATTTAAAATAAAATTACAATACTTATAAAATTACATTAAAACTGAAAATGCCTTCTTAGCGAAGCAGAGAGGCCAGCTTTGCTGCTGTGTTTGCAGTTGGACTGAAGAGAAGGCAAAATCCCCTGGAACCAAGAAGAAGCTACACCATCAAATATTGATAAGAAGGTGAACAGACCCCTGTGATTTCATTTACTTCAGTAAAATACATTCTAATTTCTTCTATCAACATATATTACGGAACAAAAATTAACCCAGGGTCTACAACATTGGGTTCATAATTTATGTAGAAACTGAAATAGACATATCTAGGAACTTGACCTTGATTATGTTTTAACAGTTGAGTACCCTATGGTTTATCATGAGGAGCAAGAAATGATATAGCTTACATCAATTTGATCTCTAGTAAGAATAGAAATGGAGTCAGGATGGTAGACATATTGGAATGAGAAGACAGATAACTACATTGATAATAATGAAAGTGAGGGTTTTAATTTTTTTATTTAACCTTTTTCTACTGTGGGAGATTACGAATTGGAATCAATGATGCTGGATTATGAATAATGAAATAAGCACGAACATACAGTTTACTGATGAAGGAAGATTTATTGGTACAGAGAATATGTAAGGACTGCGCCTTTGGCTCATGAGTGAGCTCAGAGGCAACAGCTCTGCCACACTCTGCTAAAAGTGCACTGGCTAAGTCAAGAAAACACATTCTGAGCTTGAAACATTTTTGCATATTGCACAACAAAGTAAGGAATTGATGGGAAGAAAAACAAATAAGAACATGCTAAGCAGACCCAAGAACTAGCTTGGAGGGAATCAATCTAGGTCAGTCTAAGCAGGAGAAAGAGGGAGCGAGTAGAAGGATAATGGTAAGGCACTCCTCCATAGCAAGGCACTGAGGTAGGGAGACTCATCTTTGCAGCAGATTGCTAACTGTAGAAGGAATGATGGCCTAGGAAGAGAAATGTATTGACAGCCTAGCATAATGACAGCCTACGGGGACAGGGATTGTCAATAGATACTAATGCCTGTGGGCTGAAGTTTGATGAAGTACTGAGGTAGTTCCATTCACTTAAATATTTATCCATTTCAAATGGCATAATTCTGATGCTACAGTACAGAAACCTGACAAACAACAGCTTGACCAAGCAATATGGGTTGTTACTGTGGCATAAACTCCAAAACTCATCTGTACTAATGCTCAATACTTCTGAATTTAACTATTTTGAAGACTGTAATAGCTGGCAATAGAACCCAAGGCTTTGTATGTGCTAGGCAAAGGCTCTACCACTGAGTTACATCTCAGCCTAGAGTTGATGAAGTTAAAATTGGGTAATTAAGGTGACCCATGTATGAGTACTATTCCTACTCGAAAAATAATCTGGATACAAGCACACTGCCTTAGTTACTTTTCTACTGCTTTGACAAAGCCTTCTGACCAAGACAATTTTTATAAAGAAAAAAAGTATTTATTGGGGCTTACAATTATAAAGGATGAGTCCATGATCATCATGGTGGGGTGCATGGCAAACAGGTAATCAGGCCTGGCACTGAAGCAGCAGCTGAGAGTTTGCATCTGATTGACATAAAGCAAAGAGAGCTAACTGGGAATGGTATGACCTTTTGAAACCTCAAAGCCCTCTTCCAGTGACACACCTCCTCCAATAAGGCCACACCTCCTAATCCTTCCCAAATAATTCCACCAAATATTTAAATACATGAGCCTATGGAGGGCCATTCTCACCTAAACCCCCACACACATACAGAGAAAACTGAGTAAAGGTGGTCATTTACAAACCAAAGAGGCTTGAGAAGAAACCAATCTATTTGTATCTTAATTAGAGACTCAAAGTGCCCAGAATTGTGAAAACCTAGATTTATTTATTTAAGTCTTCCAGGTCATGAAACTTTGTTCTGGCAGCCCCACTTGTTAACCCTTGAGATGGTAACTGAATGCTGTCCCCATGTGATATGTCAAGAAAACCACAGAGGGGGTATTGATCTGCTGATCTGAATCTGAGGAACTGACAAGGCAGACTGAGAAGCTGAACACAAGGGAAGGTATGCAGGCGTTAACACCATCAGGATGATGAAAGCCTAGGAAATGTCCAGACTGAAGGAGGCTAAAGTAGCCTGGCAATTAGAGTCGTGTGTGACCTTGAAATGAGTCCTGAGCCAGGAAAGAAAAAGATGTTGGAGAAGTTGGAAAACTTGAGTAAGGTCCATATGTGTGGGGGGGAATATGTTTGTTCGAGCTTTGATTCCCTGATTTAAAGTGCTGTGAGTTGGTTGTGATTGAAATGGCCTTTGTTTTGAGAACAAGGGACATCTTGAGAGTCTTGGTGAAACAGATGAATTTGTCATACATATTCTGTGACTTGTCTATGTGGTAGAAATAATGTCCAAATAAGTCATATCAATGTATTAATAATTTTAATAATACCATTTCACATCTATATTTTCTATTTAAAAACTCTTTATATGTTCTTTATTTCTCAATTACAGAAGCCAAATATTCAGGTAATTTTTCTTCCTTTACTTAATACATTGTTTTCTTTTCTTCTGTTTTTCGAGACAGGGGTTCATGTTGCTTGGGTTGGCTTCAAACTTACTGTGTGGTTTGAGGATGACTTTGAACTCCTGATCCTCTCGCTTCTACGTCCAGAGTGCTGGGATTATGGGCATGCACCACTGTGCACAGTGTTGGGAATCGAACCCAGGACTTTATGTGTGCTACACAAACACTCTACCAACTGAGCTACAACCCTACCTCATATCAGCTCTTTTGTAACTGTGAAAACTAAATTTATTATATTATTTGCACTACAATATATGATTAGCCTTCATATCTAGTCTGAAACCCTGCGATATGAGTTAAAAATTAAAATTCTTTGCCTTTGCTAGTGTAACCACTGATGACCTAGTTCGATGATAGTTCCAGCCCAACAGCTGCACAGATGGCCCTGGTTAAACCAAATGAATCAGAGAAGAAAACCAAAAGTCGTGAATCTGGGCAAAGGACTGGTAGGAGGGGGTAGAGGTTGGCAGGGGTGGGAGGTAGGTATGAAAGGGTGGAGACAATTGTCAATGTAAATCACACACGTGCACGAAATTGCCGAAAAACAAAATCAAGTTTTAAAAAGACATATCTTAGAAAAATTAAAAATTCCAAGGTTCCTCAGGTCTACAAGTAAAATATTTTAGAATGGGAAGAAGAAATCTACAAATAAATCTTAGATTCTCACATGATCCTTATCCATACTAACACAAACAAGCCACTTTCATGTGGTTTTCGTAGTACCCAGGTTGGAGATTTTGATGATCAAAGAACTTTCTGGAAAACAAACAAACAAACAAACTCGCATGCACGCACACACCCCTAGCCAAGCGTGGTGGTGCAGTTTCAGCAGATCAATAGAGCAGGGTGATGAGTTTGAAGCCGACTTGGCTTCTCTAGTAAATAGGAGGTCAGCCACAGCAACTTAGTTATACACTGTTTCAAGACCAACAACAAAACAAAGCAAAACACATTAAAGTATAAAATCCTCAATGTACATCAAAGTATTTTAATTGCTCAGAGTAATGACTTGAGACTATTTTAATGGATATTTGATCATTTCTGTTTTAATTACACTGAACAGGGAACTTGGTTAAGTTTAAAATTCTTTTAATTTTTTTTTTAAGATTTATTTTATTTATATGAGTACACTGTAGCTGTCTTCTGACACACCAAAAGAGGGCATCATATCTCATTACAGATGGATGTGATCCACCATGTGGTTGCTGGGAATTGAACTCAGGACCTTTGAAAGAGCAGTCAGTGCTCTCAAGCACTGAGCCATCTCTCCAGCTCAAGTTTAAAATTCTTGAAGTGCAAACTTTCCCTTCAAAATGTTATGAACATTCTCCATTGATCATTGAAATTAGTATTTCAGGGAAATCTAAGGACAGTCCTTTTGTTATTTTAGAAACAGGGCCTGCATTGAAACTCTACCAGGTTGGCTGTGAATTTATCAAGATCCATCTGCATCTGCCTCCCAAGTGCGGGAATCAAGATGTGCGCCACCATGCCCAGTGGCATTTTATTCTCTTAGAGTGCTAGCATTTTTATACCTAGATGATTCTATAACCTTGTATTGTTTTAATTGAAAGCATGCCAAGATGCACACTAACCTTCCTGTTCTGACAGTGTACTGGCTACTTTTCTTGCCAGAGTGATCAAATTACCCAGAAGGAAGCAACTTGGGGGGGGGGGGGGGTGTCGTAGTTTGAGAGGGTATAGTCTACCTGGAGGATCTGTGGGTGGGAACAAGGCAGCTGGTGCTCTTCAGATCTCATGGAACAGGAAGCAGAGACCAAATGCAAACTAGGCTGTGCCATAAAACTTCAAGGCCTATTCCCTGGACCTACTTCCTCCATTGAGGCTCCATTTAGAGTTTCATGACCACAGTCACCAGTATGCTGGGAAACAAGTACACAAACAGGACTTATGGGTAGCATCTCACATCATACCAAAACACACACTGCTTTCAGGCACAGGATAACTTTCTTCCACTGTATCTTCAGATATTGGTCCATGCCAGACTCTCTCAAGCCTTCTTGCCCTGACTTAAATACTCCTGCATTCTTTTCAAATAGGTCCTTGTCTTTTGTACATGGAAACACCTTCTTCGTTATTATATTTTGCCATAGTTTCATGAGATGTCAATTTATAATTACATTATCTAAAAGCAAAGCAAGGCATATGTAACATTCTGGGAATGATATTTTTCTATCCTGTAATTCTTTTAAATCATAAAGTGAATCATATACATAAAAGCTTTTTAAAAGATGATGATGATGACGATGATGACGACGACAATGATGATATAAGTCCTTTTCCTATCTGTCATCCAGAATACGAAATAGAGCTCAGTGCTTTAGAATCCCTCTTCATGCTTCCCATTTACTAGCTTTTAAAATGTTTTCATCTGGGGATTTATATCTGCATGTTTTGAAAAATTAAGAAACAAACACAAAGGAAGAACTGCCATATTAGGAATTGTCCTTTTGATGAAGAACTGTCACATCTGGACTTTTTCTTCCTTGATAGCTTGTGGATCACTTGGAAGTCCATGAGTAAAGCGGTGAGTCCTGAGGAACTCAGTGCTTAGGGATGTCTGCCAGAACTACGGAATAAGCATCACACATGAAGAAGAGATTTGGCCAGACAGAGTGGGTCACAGTGTATTTTCTCCTTCTTTGTTTACCGTGCTTTGCCTTCACCCTTTGAGTAGTTCAAAGCAGAATATGTGTATGGGGTAGAATGAGTGTCTTCAAAGATACATTCGTAGGACTCAAGGAAAACCAAGAATGTCCTGTTCAAGACTTGCAAGTGCAGATAAAAACCAAAAGCAACATCAGTGGACTCTGCTCCCATGTCACATGTCACAGCACTGAGAATCTCTGCAGCGATGGTCCTGAGCATGCTTGTTCTCGTTTGCTTTCTGGTGTGATAAACACCACGACCAAAAGCAACTTGGGGCAGAAAGGGTTTGCTTCAGCTTACAGGTGCCAACCCACCATGAAGGGAAGCCAGGGCAGGAGCTCAATCAAGACCTTAGGGGCATGAACCGAAACAGAGGGCACAGAGGAGCACCGCTTACTGGCTTTCTCTCTTACACAACTCAGGACTACCTGCCCAGGAGTGGCGCCACCCTCAGCAGGACCGGCCCTCAGATCAGTCATTAAGGAAATGTCTCACTGACATGCCTGATGTGTTTATTAAAAGATAAAGAGATATAATATATGTTCTATGCGTGTGGGGGGGAGGTGTGGGGAAAGGGTGTGCCTCAGCAGGCCCATGCCGAGGCTACGTTCCCCCTGAGGGACCAGCCACACCACGGTATAGTATTGAACAGAGTTTATTCAGAGCATGGGGAGGGGAGCTAAGAGGGTACTAGAGGCACTAAGAGGGTGGTAGAGGCAGAGAAAAGGCAGAGAGAGGGAGAGAGTAGAGAAGAGTACAGAGTAGAGAAGTGGAGGACAGCCATGACCACGTGGAGAGAAAGGGGGAAGGGAATGGGGAGGGGAGGGGCACGAGGCAAGGCAAGAAAGCAAGAGCTAAAGAAGCAAGAGAGAGAGGAGGGGGCAAGCAGATCCTTTTATAGTGGGTCAGGACCACCTGGCTGTTGCCAGGCAACTGTGGGGAGGAGCAACCTGGCTGTTGCCAGGTAACTGTGGGGTGGAGTTTAGACAGAATGCTAACATTGCCCACAGGCTGATCTGATGGAAGCTCTTCCTCACCTTGAGGTTCTCTCTTCCCAGGTCACAAGTTGACAGAAACTAACTAGCATCTTCCTGCATCTAAAGCTTCCGTTTCAAAGTAGGGTGATGTGGAGAAGGTGCCAGGCACTCGTGAATGACTTTTTAACTGGATGTGTGTGCGTGGGGGTGTGGTGTGTTACTTATTTTCCCTACAATATTACTAAGTTATATGAGATATTCAATACTTAATTATAAGAAGGCTCTGGTTAGGTGGTTTTGCCAGCTGTAGGTTAATAAAGGTGTTCTGAGCATGTTTACAGAAGCTAGATTCAACTGTGATGTTCAGTAGACATTACCAACTGATGCCAGTTTCAATTTATAGTGGCTTTAGGACTCCTCTGAGAGTCAAAGAGCAAGCTAGACATGGCGGCCCACACTTGTAATGCCGGTACTTAAAGGCAGAGGCAGGAGGTTTATGAGTTTCTGGCCAGCCAGACTACTCGTCCAACCCCATTCTTAAAACAGTTAAGCAACCTGTGTATTCTCTTTACAGATGGCCAGAGGCCCTAAGGGAAGAGTCTTTCTTCTTCCACCTGGACAGTGAAGTCTAGCTGCTCTGGTCTGGGAACTAATCTGGGGCAAGCACCTTGCAGGGGTTGGGGGAGGGGATGGATCCCTAAATTCCCCTCAATGAGAATAAGCCCCCCAAACACCTGCCAGGTCAGCAAGGATCTGGGACTCCTGCTTCTTTCAAATCACTATTCTTTCCAGTCGTCCTTGCAGTCATCTGCTGTCCTAGGCATACCTTACCACCCTGGGACCTCCTCTGAATAGTTTGCTATGTGACACAGCTGCGCTGGGTTTTCCCAGTGCTAACTTGTGATTCTGTTTCCTTGGTTCTGTTAAACATATTACTGACCTATCCCCCCACCCAGCTTCCTAAATGCGGTTGTGTTCCCCTGTCCTTCTATCTAGTCTTTGTGGAATTGGTTTTAAAGTATAACATCTATTTTCTAGAGGGAGGAAAGGAAAACGCATTTCACCATTTTAATGTGAAAATTCACACACCAAGCTTCTTTTGTAAGGTCTTGTTCTGCCTGGAAGTGCTGTTTTGACCCATCTGTCTTCAGCAAAATTAATCCTGTCCTTCCAAGATCTTTAATGTAATATAATGTAATGTAATAAAAAACATAGTTTGCTTATGTATGCCTCTTGCCCAGCAAAATAAGAATGCCAAAAATAAGGAAAAGATTTTATTCCAATCCTATCACAACACACAGTAAAAATAAATAAATAAATTTACTATCTAATGTAAGAATAGAAAATAAGTAATAAACCTTTGAAAACATTTGAACACTTTTATATACATTTTCTACTGGCCAAACCTACTGACTAATAATTTTGGGGGGAGGGTCATGGAAGATTGAACCTAGAACTCCTTGCATGCTAAGCAAATCTCTGTGTGCTTATCAACTTTCAACGGCTATCTCCTCAGACTGAAACTGAAAGCCTGTTAGTACTTTCAATGAGGAAAACTTCAAAAGCAAAAGTTTGGGGTTGACTGCCCTCTGCTGGCACTTCAAAAAATGAATTTTCTGAACGGCATTACCTGAGATCTGGTAGTGTTCAACTTCAATATAATACAGGTCTTTCTTCCTTTCTTTCTTTCCTTCTTTCCTTTTTTTTCCTTTCTTTTTCTTTTTAAAAAGTTTTTTATTCTTTGTGAATTTCACCTCATGCACCCCAATCTTTTTCATCTCCCATATATTCATATCTACCCTTTGCCCTTGCAACCTCCCCCCTCCAAGAAAAGATAGAATGAAAAATAAAAAATAAATTAATTAATTTTAAAAATCTTGTTGTGGAAGCTGTAGTGTATCCGTGCGTCACAGAATGTGTGTCCACGGGTCTTTACTTGCAAATGTTCATTTGCAATCATTGGTCTGGTTTGAGGCCTCTGGTCTACTACACTATCAATACTGGATCCTCACCAGGACTCCTCTGATATCCTGTTGTTGCCCTGTGTTATAGAGACCGTTCCGCTTTGGATCTGCAGGATCGGCCCTTTCACACACTCCAGCAGATCACAGATGGGGTAGATGTCGGGATGGGCCAACTCAAAGCCCTGGATCTGGGCCTGGGAGGTAGCTGAGTTGGTCAGCCTGGCAGATCTTCCACATCCCACCACCAGGGTGAGCCCTCCAGCACTGCCCCAGCTAGCTCACCCAACACTGCAGACAGCAAGCGGCAGGGCCAGCTCTCCAGATTGCCTGACCTTGGGGCCAAATCATCTGCACCTTTCCCACCTTTCTACTGTGCTGCCCAGGCACTGGGTCCTGCTCTCTGGGGTGCTGCAGCCAGTAGGAAGCAGGGATGGCTCTCTTGTTTCATGATCTCAGGGCCAGCACTCCCCTGCCTGCCACAGGCAGGTGAGGAGCAAGGCAGGGACACGGAGACAGACAGACACAAACATACACACACACACACACCACCACCACCACCAACAACAACAACAACAGATTACACAGACAGCTCATTCGCTCGTTCTCTCTCCCTCCTTCCCTCCCTTCCCTCCCTTCCCTCCCTTCCCTCAACTCCCCCACCACCAGACAAGGTCTCACTATGAAGCCCTGGCTGTCCTGGAACTCACTATGTAGACCACAGTAGGCCCTGAACTCACAAGGGTCTGCCTGTCTCTGCCCTCTCTGTGCTGAGATTTAAAGATGTGAGCCATTTTGTTTACTTTAATTTTCTAAGTGCACGTGCATATAATTTTCAATAGGAGAAAACCTATAATTTTCCAAATAACTTGATGTTTCTTATAAACGGTTTATTTTAGGAGATTTTTGAGGTATAATACATTGTAGTCAGATGAGGTACTAGATGGTTCTAGCTATGGCAATGGGAGAACGAGGCAGTAAGGAAGCAAAGAGATGAATTCTGGTGTTCTATTTGCTTTCTCTACACAGTTCAGGACTCTGACTCATGGGATGCTGCTGCTCACATTCCTTAGTTAAACTGACTCGGTTCAGTTACAGAGAGAGAGAGAGAGAGAGAGAGAGAGAGAGAGAGAGAGAGAGAGAGAGAGAGAGAGAGAGAGAGGGAATTGATTAGAGTGGCTTACAGATGTGGTCCAAATAGTCCAACGATGACTGTCTCCTGATGGAAGGTCAAGATGCCTGTAGTAGTTCAGTCTACGAGGGTGTCAGCTGGTCTTCAGTCTTGTTGGAGTCCCGTCTAGGAAAGCAGCGCCTCAGCAGCAGGAGAGATAAGCAGGACAGATAGACAGGCAAAGGGCAAAATCTTCCATTTTCCACATCCTTTCATGTAGGCTGCCATTAGAGGGCATGACCCAGATTTTGAGTGGGTCTTCTCACCTCAAATGATCCAATAAAGAAAATGTCCCACGGAAGAAAATGTACCCAGTTGCTTGGGATTTAGTTGGTTCCAGATGTGGTTGACAACTAGAATTAGTCACTGGCTTCCTTCTTTCTCTCTGGCTATTCCTTCTCCATCTCCTCAGTCTATTCCTCCTCTCCCATTGCAGTGAATGCAAGCTATCTTTCAGTGCTGGATCACAAGCCTTCTTTACTCTTGTAATTATATCCAGGATAGACCTCAGCCATTCTCTCTCCTTAATTAACCACTCATGCCAATGACTCTCAAGTGTTTGTTTCTTAATCTGAGAAACGTAGTCACTTCACTCAAGGTCTGCCAGGGAAAACCTCAAACCCAATGTATCCTGACAAAACTAAGTTAAAAAAGGAATGGTTTATTTTTCTTATATGATATATTGGATATCCAATATCTAATTCCATATTTGATGTTAGAAAATTTAATAAAAGTACAAATATAAATTATTTGGTAAATATAGTCTATTTCTAATGTTTATCTTCTCAGAACTCAGAGCACAGAGAGGAAAGAAGAAAGACTTATTGTCATTGAGGTTTTTCACAGGACTCTTGCAGTGCTAGTGTTCAGTTCCCTGCACCCACATGGCAGCCCACAACCATCTGTAATTTAATCCCAAGGAGTCTCACACCTTTTGGCTTCTGTTGGCATTTCACATACATGAAGTGTGCATAGATGGACATGTAGGCAAAATACTCATGTACATGGGATAAAATAAAAAATATTTTTAAAATAAGCAAGCAGGATTTGGGGCTGGAAAAGTGATCTTTTTTTCTTTTTATGGTTAGATGCATTGGCTGCTTTTTCAGAGACCTCGGTTCAATCCCCAGTGTGTAAGAAATACCAAATAAGAGTCTTGTCTTAGTTAGGGTTTTACTGCCGTGAACAGACACCATGACCAAGGCAACTCTTAGAAGAACAACATTTAATTGGAGTGCCTTACAGGTTCAGAGGTTCAGTCCATTATCATCAAGGTGGGAGCATGGCAGTGTTCCAGGCAGGCCTGGTGCAGGAGGAGCTGAGAATTCAACATCTTGTTCCAAAGGCAAACAGGAGAAGATTGACTTCCAGGCAGCCAGAATGAATGAGGTTCTTTTGTTTTTATACTTTATTTACATTTCAAATGTTTTGCCATTTCCAGATCTCCCCTTTGGAACCCCTCTATCCCCTCCTCCTCCCCCTGCCTCTATGAGGGTATTCCCCCACCCACCCACTCTCATCTTCCCTCCTTGGCATTCCCCTATACTGGGGCATCTAACACCCTCAGGCCCAAGAGTCTCTCCTCCCCCTGATGGCTAACAAGACCCTTCTCTGCCACATATGTGGCCAGCACCATGGGTCCCTCTATGTGTATTCTTTGGTTGGTGATCCAGTCTCCGGGAGCATCGGGAGGTCAGCCCAGTTGACACTGTTGCTCCCTCCATGGGGCTGCAAACTCCCTCAGCTCCTTCAGTCCCTTCTCCAACTCCTCCATCTGGGACCTCACACTCAGGCCAATGGTTGCTGTGAAGTGAATCTTGGGTTTTCCAAACTTTTGGGCTAATAACTGCTTATCAGTAAGAATATACCATGTTCATTCTTTTGTGACTGAGTTACCTCACTCAGGATGATATTTTCAAGTTCCATCCATTTGCCTGCAAATTTCATGGAGTCATTGTTTTTAATAGCTGAGTAGTATTCCATTGTGTAAATGTACTACATTTTCTGTATCCATTCCTCTGGTGAGGGACATCTGGGTTGTTTCCAGCTTCTGCCTATTATAAATATGGCTGCTATGAACATAGTGGAGCATGTGTCTTTATTACATGCTGGAGCATCTTCTGGGTATATGCCCAGGAGAGGTATAGCTGGGTCCTCAGGTAGTATTATATTCATTTTTCTGAGGGTCCGCCAAACCAATTTCCAGAGTGGTTGTACCAGCTTGCAATCCCACCAACAGTGGAGGAGTGTTCCTCTTTCTCCACATCCTCACCAGCATCTGCTGTCACCTGAGTTTTTGATCTTTGCCATTCTGACTGTGTGAGGTGGAATCTCAGGGTTGTTTTGATTTGCAATGAATGAGGTTCTTAAAGCTCATGCCCACAGTGACAGACTTCCTCCAACAAGGCCATACCTCTTAGAGTGTCACTCCCTGGGCCAAGCATATTCAAACCACCACAAGTTTTTTCTATGGATACTATAAAACGTGTTTAAGACAAAGAATTAAAATCTTTTTATCTTCCTCCACCTTCTAAGACTTTTAATGCAAACGTTTCCATCCTCCAGATTCAAAAAAACTACTGTTTACACAAAGAACTGCTTTTATTCCAGTGACCCCTTTCCCCATCCTCCATTTCCTGTTCACCAGCTCTTTTCAGACTAGCCAATCAAATCAGGCTGTGAAACAGGACCTCAAGCAAGGAGGAAGAGACACAACCACTACCTAAGTTAGAATAATCACTAAACACACTTCCCGTCTTTAATGTATTCACCCTTCTGAGCATACCTGCTTAAAGTCTGCTTTGCTCAGACACTTCCTTCCCTTGGAATGATGTTTCCTTCCTTTGCCTCTCAAAAGTACCAGCACCCACACGGCAACTCCCAACTGGTTCTAACTCCAGTTCCAGGGACCCAACGCTCTCTTCTGCCTCACTGGGGCACTGCACACACACAGTGCAGACAAAACACCCATAAACACAAGGCACGAGTGGGATGGGAATGAAAAAAAAAATTTCCCTAAATGAAATGTTTTAAAAAGTCGCCAAATGCCAAACAGCAACAGAAAGGGATGCAGTCCTGTAGATTTAAGCGTGTAACTGGTCGAAAGAAAACCTACGGTGTCTAGACACGAGGAACGCATCTGCAGAAGGGCAGAGACCACACTGGCCGATGTCAAAGCAGCATCTGCTACAGGGAGAAAATAAATAGATTTCTGAATGGCTGGGGGAAAGACTTTAGAGCCTACAGCAAACACTAATCAGGGCAGCTTCACACGCGCATCCTAGGCAACAGGGGCAGCGCCGTTAATAATACCATCTTTGAACCTGCCGGCCATCCACTCCCACTTCCTCAAAAGCGCTCCTCTCCCGGGCTCTCTCCCGCCACCGTCCACGCGCGCGCGCGCGCGCGCGCCCACTGCGCCTGCGCAGCGTGACGACGCCACACGCTCCCGGAAGTAGGAGGCGTCCGGCGGAGTTTGTGTGACGGCCGCCGCGGGAACGTGAGCGCGGCAGTTTTTCAAGGGAGAAAGGCGGCTTCGCGGGGCTCGGTGGAGTGACAGCGAGCGTCAGCGGCCATCTCCCGGCGCGAGAGGCGGCATGGAAGGCGAGCGGGGCCGGGAGCGTGGCGGCGACGCGGCGCAGCAGAAGACGCCGCGGCCGGAGTGTGAGGAGTCCCGACCGCTGAGCGTGGAGGTGAGGGTGCTCGCGCGGGGCAGCCTCGCTCGCTTCCCTGTTCCGTCCCAGTCGGGGCGAGCACCCTCAGGTGAGGGAGGAGGTCGGGCGGGAAATTCCGAGTGAGAATTCCGCGTAAACATACGGCATGCGCGGGCGCACTGCGGTTCCATCAGCCCCGTGGCGCTGATTGGCTGAGTTCTCTCCAGCGCCCACCCTCACAGCCAGGTGCGCCGGCAGCCTGTGTCTTCCCAGCCCCAGACAGCCCACTGCCATCTGCACCCCGAGTGCGTCTGTTCCCGAGAGGACCCTCCCCCGCTCTTTCCCTCGTCCCCTACTGTCTCGCACAGAACCCTGCCACGACCGGCTTTCTAAGTGATTTGGTACCCCGACTCGTACCTCCTGACGACAGCGGTACGGTTGTGAGACGATCCCCGGACTTATTTATTCATCTTGATGAATTAGTGTTGGTTAGCGCCTCGGGTTGCGAACGAGATGCTAAAATCCGAAGTTTTTTCGTAATAGGAGTTAAGCACTAAAATCCAGGATATTCGCAGACTAGAGAGATGGCTTGGCCGGGAAAAGGTAGGCTCAAAACCAAAATGTCAAAAGGTGGGTATTCCGAAGAGGCTTCCTAGTGCCTTTGTTCTTTCCATTTACATCTTCGTGTAGTAGCCAGAATAGCCTTTAAAATATTAATTTTTTAATGTGTGTACATATGTAAATGGACGTCACGTGCGTGCAGGTGCCTCTGAAGACCAGAAGAGGTTACATATGGGTCCTGGGGAAGAGTAGAATTTGTTCTTCATGGCTAAGCTATCTCTCGGGCCTCTACAGAGTTACCTTTTTGAGTGTGTCTACTTTGCTCTGCACATTCCGTGCCTTTTTCAGTTTGCCCCTCTGCTGCCTGTGTGCATTTCACATACACATCTTTGCTGTCCACTCTGGCTTCCTTGTGTTCTTTATAGAGGAGTGTTTTCTGACTTAAGGATCTTGTGTTCCCCTTGTCCTGAGCATGCTTCTCTGGATCGTTCCAGATTTATTATTCCCTTTGTTGGTACTTTGAAAAGCTGAAAGAAGCTTCCGTTGGCTCTCTCTGGAAAGATGCCCCTTTCATTCTAATATATGTTGTCGACAACATCTTCTAAGTCGGTTCTAATTTTAATTTGCAAAGCTTTTTATAAGAGAAGTTGAATATACTTCATTGTCTTTCAGAGTCCTGAACCTTTGAGATAAAATGCTTTGAAGGCCTGGATCTGTGTTCAGATTGACTTTTCGAAGCTATTTTGTTTGTTAAAAAAGTTTTTTGTTGTTTTTGAGATTTAGCTAGTAAATTTTCACTAACTCCAATTTTGATAGTTGATATAAACCAGTAGAAGGAAAGAATCAGCATTTTGGCATTTTAACGTTTGGACATTTTTGTTTCAGTGTGCAGAAACAAAAGCTTTTTTGTTTTTGTAAATAGTGCATAATCTTTGGCTACAAGATTGTGGAAACAGGTTTTGTTGATAAGTGGTTACTTCCTAGTTACTTTATAAAACTTTGACACTTTGAAACAAATAGTAAGTTGTGTTCATTTTAAAAATCCCAGCACTTGGGAGGCAGAGGCAGGTGGATTTCTGAGTTCAAGGCTAGCCTGGTCTACAGAGTGAGTTCCAGGACAGCCAGGGCTACACAGAGAAACCCTGTCTCGGAAAACCAAAAAAGAAAAAAGAAAAGAAAAAAAGAGTTTCAAAGATGACAATAGAGCCACCTTCACAATAGAAAAAGAAGAGCAATATTTTGAGATACTCATATTTCTGTTCAGGAAAGTGTGCAAACCCATCCTTAAGTTCCACACTCTAAAGCCCTTCTCCACAGTATAGCAAATTAGTGAAGTTCATGGTCCTTTCCCATAATGTGAAGGGGTGGCTTACTTGTAATAATAGAAACCATATGTATATTTAATTGGGTACATGCAGATTACAGAATGTCAAGGCTCTATGAAAATGAGGCTTTCTTTCCATGTTATGAATCCATTGACAGAATTTGTTTCTGGCCAGTCCTGTATGTAAGGAGTGAGAGATGAATCTAGAGATGAGTGGGTGCTCGTGCTAATCTTGGGCATTAATTTAGTGAATAAGTGTGCATTTGCAGATAATCATGCGTGTGTGAATATTTCCTTCTCTTCCTTTGTTGGTTTATTTAAACTTTGGTTTTTTTGAAAATTTGTAGTGTATACTTGAAATTTGGAGGTAACAGTTCTCACAAAATCAAGGCTGGAGTTGGACCTTGGCATTAGAAGTAAATCTTTATAGAAATGACCATTTATATATTTAGAAGAGGTGTGTTTGTGTGGTAAATTTTCAAGGCTATGGATTTTAGGTAAGAATTGAACTCAGGACCTCTGGAAGAACGACAGTGTTCTTAACCACTGAGCCATCTCTCCGGCCTGTAAATAAACTTTTTGACAGTTCTGAAAACATCACTTATATTTGTAACATTGCATATAGACATTTAGTTAACCTTAAAAATTCCTTAGAAATTATTGTCTATGTGGTTTAGGTCTGCCTATGAGGAATATAGGATGGAGTCACGTGACAGAAAAGGAACACTGTAGATTTGAATAAATGATGATAATCCGTGACTTAAATTGTGAACTTTAAAACAGAATGCATTTGTTTGTTTTAAGTGCTGAGAAGTTTTAGTTCCAGACTGACATCTGCTTTTTTTTCACTTGGGTCAGGTTTTGTTAACTTTGTGAAATAAAACTAGGTTAAAACGTTCTTGGGAAGTCACTGATTCATGCATGCACAATGATGTAAAAGTCACAGCCTATTTCTAGTTTGGGATATTGTTTGTGAAAGGGCTTGTTTATAGTCTGGTGATCATGAGTAAAATCACCATTTATTAGTAGTTAGCCTGCTGTATACACAGTCTTATACTTAGGATAAATAAATATTCCCTAAATACTGTTTACCATTACTAAATACCATCTGGGACAATTACATTTGTGTTGGTGAGAAACCTGCAGATCAGAGGCTAGTAATTGCCCTAGGCCATGCTGCTAGTAACCGGCTCTGGCTCTAGTATCTGTCCTCTTTTACTCAGCTTCATTGCCTCTGAGGAATCTCATGACTCAGAATAGAGCAAGGCCAGTTATATTGGAAACATCTTTTCATCCTCCTGCCCTCTTCCACTGGGGCCAAGGGGAGCCTTTCACTGTATGTGTAGCATGAGGAGCATCTTAAAAACTATATTTGCACTGATTATAACTCACCTCTCCCTTATTTCATAGAAAAAGCAGCGATGCAGACTTGACGGCAAAGAGACAGATGGATCTAAGTTCATTACCTCCAATGGCAGTGACTTCAGTGACCCGGTTTACAAAGAGATAGCGATGACAAATGGTTGTATCAACAGGATGAGTAAGGAGGAACTCCGAGCTAAACTTTCAGAATTTAAGCTTGAAACAAGGTAATTCAAACTCATTTCTAACCTGTTACTTGAAGCAGTTAATGTACTCTAGATCTTAAACCAGAATCACTTTCCAGTTACAGAAGTAGAAACCACTAAAAAATAATAAAAGTGAAAATTTCCTACCCTGAGATAATTCAGATCACAGCTGTAATGAGTCTTGGCATGCAACTCTATTGCTGTCCTTTAGATAGCAAAAGATCTTTTTGAGTCAAGGTTTGTGACTATTTTAGAAATGTGCTATCAGTGTATTACTGTATAGTCATGTCTGTGTAGCAAGTATGTTTCCTTAATGTTTACCTTTGACACAGGTGTAGTCTGAGCTGCCCTTGAGCTCTCAGTCCTCCTCTGCCTCCTGGATGTTACTGAGGGTGGCCCAGGAATTCAGAAATATGACACTTAAATTATGCAAATAGGAAAAGGACGGAGCATATTTCAGGCAAAAAACAAATTAAAAACAAAACAAGAAGACAATGTAATTTCTATTTGTGTGTTTCTGTCATATGTTCTTGTCTTTATTGTATAATCAAACTTAAAAGAATTCAGCACACAGTGCCGTATAATCACAGCTTATGGTGTGGCAGCTTGCTGTGCAGGGAAGGGATGTTTGACAGTGATACTGAAGTGGTAAGTTGAGGCAAAGTGAAGGAACTCTGTGCCTAACATGTGCCTGAAGGAAGCCACTGAAGATGACTTACACAGGAAACTGAGTTAGTGCTCATTTCTTTTTAATTTATTTATTTGGGTTTTGGTTTGTTTGATTTGGCTTTTTTGACACAGGGTTTCTCTGTCTAGCCCTGGCTGTACTGGAACACACTCTACAGGCCAGGCTGGTCTTGAACTCACAGAAATCAGATCCTCCTGCCTCTGCCTCTCAAATGCTGGGATCAGAGGCGTGCACCATCACTGCTAAGCTTAGTGCTCAGTTCTTAAGTGAGGTGAAACAGTGTGCTGCAGGCTGTGATCAGCGTGGTCTTTGCTGTAGTCCACGAAACTCAGAGAAGCTGTAGTAGAGAGATCGAGGACAACGTGGCTCAGAGTAGTGGTCAGAGGTAGAGCTGGTAAACGTGGTGTTTGGATACAGAGGAGCAAGGCAGATGTTACAGAGGAGAGGTTTTTACCCTGGGCAGCTAGGCCAGGGTTTGTGCCACCATTGAGTTTGCACTGCCATTTCTTCAGAGAAACAATAAATAAATAAGATGAGAGAAAAGAAATGAACAGAAAGTAACCAAAATAGTCACATCTCACAGGTGACTCAGCACTTAAAGTGAAAAGGGTTGAGGGACTTTCCTTGGTTTTAATGTGTGAAGAGAACACTAAAACACCAGTCTTGATGGCACATGCCTTTAACCCCAACTTCAGAAGCAGGTGGGTCTCTGAGTTCAAAGCCAGCCCGGTCTACATTGTTCCAGGACAGCCAGAGCTACATAGTGAGACCCTGTCTCATAAAAAGAAAAATCACTAAAATGTTTGTCTAAAACAAGCATTGGTTGATTATTGTTTTCAATAATATGTAAGATTGTTGTTCAGTGCTTCAGTGGTCATTTAGAAAAGAAAACAACAGGCTTAAAACATGTAAGTTTTAAGTCACTGATTGGTGATGTGACCAAGAGAGGGAGCAACCTAGGTTTACTCAGACTTTACTGAGTATGTTAGTGTTCTCTCAAAGCATGCTGTAGGGTGCTATGTCCTCAGTTACTTTTAAAGTAACTATAAGACATTCAACTTGAGGGCCATAATGCTTTCACACCCTTAAGAGTTTTTGTTTAGCTGTCTAACCCATGAATGCCGGAAGAAAGAGTATTCGATTTACCTGAATTTTCTTATTCAACATTACAGTTTGTCCTGTTAGCTTCGGTTTTTATATCATGTATGTCTTAACCCACAGGGCAGTGTTATATGCAGGTTCAAGGTTATGGCTTGAAATACTAGATACAATGAAGAAGATACTTTTGTCTTATGAAGGAAATTTGTGTCATTGTGTTTTCATTAGCTCTTTGCTAACTTAGGTTTGAGTTTTTCTTTGCTTACATTTGATTTAGCTAGCATTTGCTAGTT
This sequence comes from Uromys caudimaculatus, assembly GCA_028551405.1. Lineage (NCBI taxonomy): Eukaryota > Metazoa > Chordata > Mammalia > Rodentia > Muridae > Uromys > Uromys caudimaculatus. Next base: position 24,827,716 of record CM052719.1, on the reverse strand, counting down.
AATGCTGCAGCTGCAACGGCAAGCTAGTGCCAGCAGGTAGGAGTTGTGTTTCTTGACTGTAACATTTACTTAATCTTGTGTTTTTAGAGGAGTCAAGGATGTTCTAAAGAAGAGACTGAAAAACTATTACAAGAAGCAGAAGTTGATGCTGAAAGAAAGCAACGCTGTGGACAGTTACTATGACTATATTTGTATTATTGACTTTGAGGCTACTTGTGAAGAGGGGAACCCAGCTGAGTTCCTACATGAAATTATTGAGTTTCCTGTTGTTCTGTTGAATACACACAGCTTAGAAATCGTAAGTGAATTGTTGCGTCTTCATCTCAGTTTTAGTAGCAACTGTTCTGGTGTTCATTAGTGAGACAGGAATTCTTGTTTGCCATCTTAGCTGGAAATAGAATTACAAAAAGATTTTTGCATATTGTTGTGAGCTCTATATCAGCATGATTAATAGAAAAACCACAGTGAAGCAGTTCTGGGAACTGTTTTTCTTCTTGTCCATGAGCTAAAATTGTGGTGCTTTTTCTGTTACTTAGAATGCCTGAGTAGTTACCAATCTCCAGGGAAGTGACAAATGAACCAGAAAAATACCCTAGTACATAGTGCTAAGAATCTAGTTCTGTACAAGGCCCTTGGCATCAACATACTTTCTTAAAGCTCCTTAGATGGCTTTGATGTGCAGTGAGGGTGGAGGGCTGTTTTAGAGATAATTGCTGCTGGCATAAGGGCATCTAAGCCAGCATTCCCAAGCCACACATGTATGCCCCAGGTAGTTATCAGCACTGCGTTTTTAACTCAGGACCTCCTAGAATGAATCCCTCAAATAATGCCTCCTATTTTATAAACTCCGAGTGAGGAGATGTCACAGTGCCTCAGCAGCCTATTCACTAATAACAGAGAGGCCTGCACGTGGTAGTGCATAGCTTTTCTGCTCAGAACCTCGTAGCTGTGTTCTCCCTTCACACCTTTAGGCAGTTCTCCCTTGCACCTTGTGAAGCAGGTCTCCTACTGTTTGCCATCTGCATAATCAGCCTGCTTTGAAAATCACCTTCTCCAAAACAGTTTAGTAGTCAAACTAAAAGGAAAAATAGCAGCTATGAAGGTAGATACCTTGGGTAACTCATGTCTTAGGGTTTCGATTGCTGAAAAGAGACACCATGACTAAGGCAATTCTTATAAAGGATAATATTTAATTGAGGCTGGCTTACAGGTTCAGAGGTTCAGTCCATTACTATCAAGGTAGGAAACATTGTAGCATCCAGGCAGACATACATGTCGCTGGAGGAGCTGAGAGGTCTACATCTTGTTCTGAAGGCAAACAGGAGAAGACTGTCCCCCATAAGGGAGGAGGAGGATGTGAAAGCCCACCCCCACAGTGATACACTTTCTCCTCCAACAAGCTGACACCTCTTAGTAGTACTGTTCCCTGGGCCAAGCATAACCAATCCACCACAAGTCATTCGAGTTTAGTTCTTCTCTCAGTTCAGGACACTGATTGAGCATTTTTCTTCCCTCATTGAGGCGTTAGGACACATTGCTTTCTGATATATTCTCATTACATGCTGTCCCACCACAAGAGGTCCTCATTCCATGGTATTGCCAGCTACCCTCTCCTTTATGGAGAAACTCTTTAAACAAGTTACATATATGTCTGTCTTTGTTTTCTTCTTGTCATCTCTTATACTTATTTCAATCAAGTTTAAGCTCTGTGCTCTCTTTTTAAAAGTTCATAAAGGGGTTGTGTATGTGTGTATACAAATAAATAAATTTAAGATGTTTGGGGGCTGGAGAGATGGCTCGGGTTAAGAGCACCGACTGCTCTTCCAGAGGTCCTGAGTTCAATTCCCAGCAACCACATGGTGACTCACAACCATCTGTGATGGGATCAGATGCCCTCTTCTGCTGTGTCTCACAGCTACAGTGTATTCATATAAATAAAATAAATAAATCTAAAAAAAAAAATTTAAGATGCTTAAAAAATTCATAAATTATAAGTGATGTGTGATAGCATGCTCCCTTAATCCCAGCCCTGGGGCCAGAGTCAAGTAAAGCTAACCTGGTCTGCATAGCGAGCTGTAGGCCAGCCAAGGCTATATAGTAAGAACTTTGCCTCAAACTAAACAAACTCCCCAAATAATAATAAATTATAAACAATATGCTGATACTTCACAAGGACTTTTATAGACTCTGTATATTTATAACATCCAACTAACTAAAATTCTTGCTAAAAAAACCTGGTAAAGGAAAAGCATTTATTTAACTTTTGAAATTAAAATGTTCTTTGCTGTTTTTTACTTTTACAGTTCTCATTAAACATCTGCTTAACAGATTGTTGTATGGTAAGATTAGTGTGTAATAAGAATTTGTTCTTATTCCTGGTGAGATGGCTCAGTGGTTAAGAGCACTGGCTATTCTTCAAGAAGATCCAGGTTCTGTTCCTAGCATCCATATGGTAGCTGTCAACTGTCTGTAACCAATGTCAGAGAATCCAAGACCCTCTTCTGGGTGACATATATGCAGACAAAACAGGCATACATAGAAAATAAAAATACACCCCACCCCAATTTAAAAAACAATTTGTTCTTAGAAAGTATGAACCTTTGCAATTCTTAATGTTTAAATGCTTAGCACTGTTTGATCTCCAGGGTACTTATCAATAGCCTCACAACTGACCGCAGTTCCAGCTCTGAGAGATCCAGGAGACCCGATGCTCTCTTCTGGCTTCCAAAGGCACATGTGCTTATGTGTGTTTATATGCACATACATACACACACAAAGAAGAAAATAAAATTTTTAAAACTTTTTCTACAAAAATTATTCTTTTTGTTTGTATATAGTTGAGATTAACAGTCGCCACCTTTAAATCTTCAAGTTTTGAAATTGGTCTTAATTTTCAAAAAATAACCCATAGTTTGAGGAAGCAGTGTTCAACAGGAAGAAAAAGAAGCTTCCGCAAAACTTGCCTGATGAAGTTCTCAGAGTTGGGAGCGTGTAACTTGGACACCAACATGAAAACTTGAGAAGTGCTGCACAATTAGTGTTCTCATAAATCGCTGTAGTCACGTGGCAGGGTTTGACTTTCGGTGTTGAGTTTCACTGAATGCTTTTATGGAATGAACAAAAGCTGATTTCCTACAATTGAGGCCTCATTTCTTCCGAAGAGTATATTGTTTTTACAACCCATTGTCAAAGTACCAGTTGTGTCAACAGGCTTAATGGTCTTAAAATAGACAAACAAGATGAGTAGTATTTTACAGGTAAAGAAAATATTTACCTCAGCTATGGTTTGAAGGTGTGCTTTCAGATACCTGCTAACTTGATGCCTTTAAAACCCAAAATAAGCTGTCTTTACATTAAATATCAGAGGGCTTTTTGTTGGGGACCCAGGGGGTCTCCTTAGGAACTCTGAAATGATCCGCCTGGGATCGATGCGGTGCGTCTGGGGCTGGATCTGTTGAGTGTGTGTCACCTACTGAAGTCCCGTGAAACATCTCCCTTACGTCCTCTCCTGCAGGAAGATACGTTTCAGCAGTATGTGCGACCAGAGGTTAATGCTCAGCTTTCAGATTTCTGCATCAGTCTTACTGGAATTACTCAGGTGATTATTCTATTTTAATTTCTGTTGGTTTTAGTGGTTATTATGAATTTGAAAATTTTAAATCAGTGGTTTCCATTGTGGATAGTTTAAAAGATACTGTTATAAGCAATTTAATGTGCTGTTTTCCTTATTTTGTAAAAGTCTTTCATACTGTAATTAAAATAACAGTAGCAAAAAGAGTTGGTCCAGTGGTTAAGAGCACTGGATTCCCAGCACCCCTGTGGTGGCTCACAAGCCAGTGCCCTTTTCTGGCCTCCATAGACACTAAACATGCACACAGTACACATGAAGGCAAAATGTTCATACACATACATTTGAAAAAGATTTTTTTAAAAAACAGTAAATTATGTTATAGTAATATAATAATGATACAGAAATTTTTTTTAACAAAAAGCCTTGAGCTGGTGCAGTGGTATATGCCGTAGTCTCACATGCTAAGGGAGTAGGGGGTGCAATTCTGAGGCTAGAGGTTCTCTTGAGCTCAGATATTTGAGACCAGCCTGGCAGCACTGACAGACTTACCTCAGAAACAAAAGTTAAAGCCAAAGAGTCAGCTCTACACTTACCCGCCCCTCAGAGTTGTGATGGTGCAGTCAAGATTTCTGTTGTGAAATGGAGCATTTGTAAGGTAAGGTCACTGTGCTGCACGCACATAGGCTTTACTACGGGGCTGTTACAATTTTGACTACACACCTTTGGTAGTCTCTGGACTTTTAAGTTTTAATGTGTGGACTTTGTTCATTTATTTGGTTCTTTCATTATTTTGTTCACTGTCTCCCACTTTATGTATATGTCAAGTCTCATCAGTTTCTGCTTCACTTGCCTATGAGTCAGGGGATCAGACAGAATAAACCAGCAGTCACAGTTTGGGTAGGAAGAATGACAAGTTAGTATTTTATTAGGTTGCGAAGGCATATATACAGAGGGCTTACATCTGTGTTGGAAGGTAGGGCTGCCCTGAGAAGTGTCTTTATGTTACTAAACTTGGGCTAATCATAATAAGTCAATGGGCAGAAAGGATGGATTGGGCATCTTAGGTGTGTTGTGGCAGAGCTCAGGATGGCTCAAATCTATGGGCTCTTGAGGCAGAGGCAAGCAAATCATAAGGGTTCTGTGATCCTGAAAGCAAGTATAAGAGACCTGCAATATGTCAGATTGATGTTTTACAGAGACCAGCCCTGTGGCAGTGTGGTGCGCTGTGCCACACATACTGATGCATAGTGTAGTGTGGAGGTGAGATCTGAGATGGAGAATTCTTAGGGGCTGTAGGTTAGATGGGGTATTTGCTCATTGTCTAAAGAATCCATTCATCACAGCCACTAGGATTGATCTTTCTTCTAGTTTGCTTTCTATAGCTGTAATAAATACCACAGCCAAAAGCAACTTGGGAGGAAAGGGTTTTCAGTCCACCATTGACAGAAATCAGGGAAAAGATGGACACAGACACTGGTGGGATTGTTACTACCTCACTCAACTAGCTTGCTCTCTGGCTCCAGCTCCACAGGCTTTCTTAGTCACAGGTCTCGAGCCACCTGCCATGGGGTGGTTCTTCCCACACTGGGTTTGGCCCTCCTGCTTCAGCAGTCCAGATACTTCCCACAGGGGCTGCTCACAGGCCAGTCTGATCCAGGCAGTTCTTCCCTGGAGGTTTACTCTTCCCAGGTGACTCTAGGTCACCTGTGTGAAGTTGACAAAACCAGGACGATCTTAAATCTTAATTTTGGGAGAATTGTACACTAAGTTGAAAGCAGTCCCTAATTCTTGGGTATAAAATGATTTCTTCCTAACTGTCTTAGGCGAACATTTAGGCTGTAGGTCTTAGTCATGGAAATTACAGAAAGTTTCACAGTTCACATCTGTTTGCTTCCCTCCGGTTTATGTGTGCGTGTGTTGTAGGCTACAAGCAGTAACTATGCCGACCTCTTTGTCCTTTTGTCTCCTCAGGATCAGGTAGACAAAGCCGACGCTTTCCCTCAGGTCCTGAGAAAAGTAATTGAGTGGATGAAGTCAAAGGAGTTGGGAACCAAGTACAAGTACTGCATATTAACAGATGGGTAAGTAGGGAGACCCTTGTAAATCCCTTAAGAGAGAGGCTCTTAACTCATCTAACTAGTACAGTGGCCATGGAGTGTTACTAGTAAAGTCCCCAGGAGTCACTCTGCAGAAAGAGTGCTTGTTCATCTCACATTCTTTCCCTGGTTACAGCTGGCTTCTGAGGATGGGGGCCACCAACACAGCAAGTCTCTAACTAGACATCCCCCCCCCCCCCCGATGATACACACTCCCACGTACTGCTCAAACAGCTTGTCTGTCCCTGTGTCCATCCTGACGTTTGCTTGCTCACACAGGCCCGCAGCTTGGTATCCTCTCGCACCTCACAGTCCACGTGCATCCATCCCACCCACATTCTTCAGGCCGCCCTCTCACTAAGGGTTTGCCCGTCTCTGCCCCGTTCATGTTCTCTTCCCGCCGGGAGACTCTCTTCCTTACCGCCTTTTCCTAGGTCTACATAGCACCACAACTCACTGCTCCTTCCACATCTCAGCCATTGGGATGTCTGCCAGCTGACGTCTGATGTGGGCCCGTTTTTATAGGATGGTGGATGTCCTTTCAGAGCATGTCCTTGTATTACCCCATAGTCTTCCAAGTCCAGAGTTATCTGTTGAATGAAAAGAGAAATGAGAGTTTGAGAGCTGGCTGTTGGGGTGCTCGTCTGTAATCCCCCACTTGGGAGTTGGAGGCAGGAGGATCAGGGGTTCAAGGTCAGCCCACAGCATGAATTTGAGGCAAGCCTGGGCTGTATTTTGAGACCCTATCTCAAAATTCTTCTTGTGCCTACTCCCTGCAAAAAATGAAAGAAAAATGAAAGTCTACATAGGAAAATCTGAAGGTTGAAAGAAGGATTATAGACATTGTAGCAGGTCACTGTACTGCAGCACCACTACACATAAAGGAAGAAGGCATGAACACCTTCTGCTCTGGTTTCTGATATGCCATGGTGTGGTCTTTAGAGGTCTTCACATACGACAGGAGGTGCACATGGAACTTACCACATTATCACTGCTTTTAGAAGTCCGAGTGTCAGCAGGGCTCTTTAGAAATCGTACTGATTTTAAACATGAGCAGTGTTCCTGCTAACATGACCGTCGTTTTTATTATACTACAAAGCGGAGGCAATTTTTTAAAATCTTAAATTCTGGGATGGATCATTCAAAATTGGTATGATGTTTTATTTTTGTTTTTATTAGAACAGTAGTAAAAATAGTGGTTGATGTCTTCAGCAATAATTTAGGTAGCTCAGGCTATCTGTTCAGAGTTAGCGATGATCAGTTTCAGTTCAGGCTGGTAAAGGTACACAGAAGCAGTAGAGTCCTAGGGCTATAGTATTTTAGAGAGGGGGGGGAGAGATATTAATAGTAACTAAGTTGAGGGATTGTAAAATTTCCCGCTGAAGGTTCTAATTGCTGCTGTTTTGACTTTGCCCAAGAAGGCCACATTCAGATGAACTCAGCTCCCACATGTACACTCAGTCTGGTTGGCCTTTGTGTGGAGACAAGGTCTCACTGTGGAACATAGCTCTGACTGGTCCGTGCACTGCAGCCTTCCAAGTGCTAGGATGAAGGAGTGTGCTGCAGCTTGTAGCACTGACATTAACCAGTAAGAGCAGTGGAGAAATAGCAGGCCAGGGTGTATGCTAACCCTTAAAACTTGCCTTTGAGTCAGTAAAGAACTTAACTAAAATGATAAATGTGTTACACCATGTAAGCCTGCCAAGTACACAGAAGAACTCAGAAAGGTGGAAGTTTGACCAATAATCAGAACCTCAAAAGCTATCAAGATGAACTTTAATAAGAATAGTTTAAGAAGAACATGCTGTATTTTTTTTTCCCTTTTTAAAGCTTAAAGGTATTTTCTAGGAATCAAGGTTACTTTTCTAAGCTTGGTATTTTCTGTGAGTATGAAAAAGTTAATGTAAGTAAAGCACAAATAGAACAGCTTAAAATATTCTTTGTAATAATAGTATAGCATTTACTTTATACATTTTTCCTCTTTTATAAGTTCCTGGGATATGAGTAAGTTCTTAAACATCCAGTGCCAACTCAGCAAACTCAAATACCCTTCGTTTGCTAAAAAGTGGATCAATATTCGAAAGTCATACGGAAACTTTTATAAGGTAAAAATTCCTTTTTTATCAGTGATGTTCTTAACCATTTGCTCTATTTTACATATATATTCAGCTGTGATTTTGTGTAGGTATTAAATTTTTTTAGGTTTTTAAGTTTATGTGTCCGAGTGTTTTGCCTGTGTGTATGTATATGGACCATAAGCATACCTGATGCCCATGGAGGAGAAGATGGTGTCAGGTCTGCTAGAGCTTGAGATACAGATGATTGGGAACCACCATATGGGTCCTGGGAATCCAACCTGGGTGCTCAGCAAACATCCTGTGTGCCCCAGCAAAGCATCATTTGACATTACTGATTTTCCAAAGAAACCAGAAGTTTCCACTTCAATCCCCCAACTCTATGGAAAGTTGAGCACTAATAATAAAGTCTAGTTTTATCATTTTTAAATCAGAATTTATATTTTTTAATTAAAAAAAATTAATAAATATATTCTGACCACAATTTCCCCTTTCTCAGCTCCTCCCTGATCTTCCCCACACACCCAACTTATGTCCTTACTCTTTAAAATACGTGCGGATATGCACACCCACACCCACACACAAAGTCACAAAAGTGGAAACCAAGGTGTACATACAAACAAACAACCAATAAGACCAAAAAAAAAAAAAACAAAGCAAAATGAGACAGAAAATACAAAAATACCATTGAACTTTTTTATGTTGGCCAATTTCTCTTGGGGTGTAGTTAATATACCCAATGAGACCCCATTGGAGGAAACTTTTCTGTTGCCAGTGGGTATCAGTTACAGATAGTTTTTTTGTTGATGGTGGGAACCTGTGTCCACTTTATCCTCAGCACTGAGACCCCAATCTCACTTGAACCTTTTACAGGCCCTGTGCATGCCGCTACAGCCTTTGAGTTCACATGTCTCAGTCCTTGTGTCTGAAAGTCACCATTTCCTTCTGCATAGATCCCAGAATCCCTCAGGGAGACATGTCACTTAGGACCGAATTCTCCAAGGTCTTGCACTGCGGATTGTCCAGTTGTGTGTCTCTTTGTTAGTTCCCATCTGCTATAAGAGGCTTCTCTGCTGGCGGCTGAGCGAGTAGGAAAAGCAATAGTAGTATTCCTCTTCCCTGGGCGATGCCTTTGTTCTTGTAGGAGAATCCAGCAGCCTGACTTGTCTTCTGCCCAGACCATTAAGAATGATTTCTTAGCTCGCCTCCCTGTTCCACATTGTGGGCACACCTTCTCAGTGCCACCATTTTTAATCCATTCCCCATTGCTCAGTACCTCAGTTAGGACTGGAAGCTCAGCATCCTGCTCTCTACCCACCCCTATGTACTGGTGGCCATGAAATGTGTTTCTTTCTCCTCTGATTGTAATCACGGGAGATTATAATTAGCTGTGTGTAGTAGTCTGCTGGTGTCTGTGGTCTTTCAATGCTTGTACGTCAATCCAAGCCCTCTGGCTTTCAGAGTCTCCATTGAGAAGTCAGATGGTATGCTAGTGTCCACCTTTGTATGTGACTTGGTCTTTTCCCTGCCGCTTTTAGTATCCTGGGTTTTGTTTGTGCATTTAAGTGCTGTGGTTGTTGTAGTGCTGTGGGGAGTTTCTTTTCTGGTCCTATGTGCTTGCTGCTCTGAAAGCCCCTTGACCTTGCTGGGCATTGCTTTAGAATTAGGAAATTTTCTTTTATGATTTTGTTTAAAATTTTTCTGTGCTTTTGACGTAGGCGACTACTCCTTTTGGTCTACCTATTATTTGTAGGTTTGGTCTTTTCATAGTCTCACATCCCAGATTTTCTAGATGTTTTGAGTCTGGACTTTTTGTTTTTTCTTTTTCTAAAATTTATTATTTTCTTTGATCTTTTTTCTACAGTGTCTTTGTGACTTGAAGGTTTCTCTGCTATTTTGTTTTTATTTTGACTTACTGAGCTTTTCTTTTCAAAAAATTTACCCCCTTTGATCTTTCAGAGTCAGGTTCACAGGAACTTACTACGTGGACCAGGCTGACCTTAGGGTCACAGAACTAGATCTGCCTGCCTCTGCCTCCAGAGTGCTGGGGTCAAAGGCACCTGGCAGTTTTCTTTAGTGATTCTATTTCTCTTTCAGATTCTCTTTTCAAACCTTGAATTGGTTTGTTTTTTTTCATTCAGCTGTTGGTGTTTTCCTGGTCTTTGTTCAGGAATTATCCATGTCCTTGTTAAGGTCTTTGAACATATTCATAATTGCTATCTTGAAGTTTTTGTGTTGTGCCTTAGCTAAATTGCTTTTCTTATTTTTCAGCTGAACTCTTCAGAGTTCCTAATTACTTACTTGCTTCTTTATTTTCCAGGTTCCCAGAAGCCAGACCAAACTAACAATAATGCTTGAAAAATTAGGAATGGATTATGACGGGCGGCCTCACAGTGGCCTTGATGACTCCAAGAACATTGCTAGAATAGCAGTCCGGATGCTTCAGGATGGATGTGAACTTCGAATCAATGAAAAAATCCTTGGAGGACAGCTGATGAGTGTGTCCTCGTCCTTACCAATAGAGGGCGCTCCAGCTCCACAGATGCCACATAGTAGGAAGTAACTGCATCTTTGTCTGGATCAGTTGCTACAAAGGTAGCAGGTGAATGAATCTGAGCTCGGGCAACCTTCAAGCACCTTAAACATTTAAGATCTTACTACAGTTGCAGATAGATGGCTATGTATGCAGACGTTTTGCGGGAGGACACACCAAATTCTTTGTCACCAGCACTTTTGATATGAGCAGTATTTGTTACACAGAGTAACCAGTCCCTGCATAGAACTGAATTTTATAATCTAAGGTGTCCAAGATATGTTCCTTTGCTTTTAAGATGGAAGTTTTACTGGTTCATTCTTTGAACGTCACGTCTTACTGATACTGAAATTTAAAATGAACTTCTACATTACCACCATTAAGTTAAATACATCTTTTGAAAGTATGGAAAGGGTTGAAAGGCAGTGTTTACCATTGAATTTTAAGTAAAACATGGTTCTTTTAATTTTGTAAATTTGTAGGTGAAGTTAAGGGGCTATCAGTGAGGGTTTGTTCCAAGAATGCTGTGTGTGGGTACCAGATTCTACAGGTGTTCGGCTTCTGTACTTCACATAGTGTAATGTTACATGTATCCTACACATATTCTCCCATATATTTTAATGATCTCTAGATAGCTTATACTTAATAAACTCTGATCCTTTAGGGAATAATGACAAGAAAGTCTGCAAGTTGGTGTAGACACAACCATAGTGAGCCTCGCTACGTAGCATGTGAATGAGCTGCTCGGCCAGCACGAGCTGGACAAAGGCCAAGAATCTGAGACGAGGAGACAGCAGCTGTCCCCTGAGTCACTCACTCTGCTCCACTCAGCAAAGTGCTTGCTGAGCAGCAAATTCAGGTGTTTCTTTTTGGAACATTTTCTGCATATATCCTATATTCAAGCCAGGTAGTTGTTCGTAAAGGTGCCTACCTTTACAGCCTGAGTTTGATCCCCAGAACACACATGATAGACTGAGAGAATCAACTCAACTCAAGGATGTCCCCGGATCCTCAAACTGCACACCATTGGGATTGCACCCACGTATATACACACGTGTGTCCTAAACAAGTAAGCAAAATGCAATAAACTACTGGGACCCGTTTCATCTCATAACTGGAAACCTTGTCATAGGATTTAGTTAAAAATCTAGTTACTGGAGGCTGGCGAGATGGTTCAGTGGTTAAGAGCTCCTGTAGAGACCCAGGTTCAATTCCCAGAACCCACATGGTAGCTAACAACCGTCTATAACCCAAGTTTCAGAGAATCCCAACAGGCAAACATTCATAAACATAAAATAAAATAACTGAAATACTGGGCTGAAGAGATGGCTCAGAGTACTGGCTGCTCTTACAGAGGTCCTGAGTTCAATTCCCAGTATAAGTGACTCTGAGGCCACCCTGGGCCATATAATGAGATCCTGACTCCAAAAAGTGTTAGTAGAAAATACAAGGGAAATGATGAGAGCCCTAGCTTACAAATCAGTGGGAGTTTCTGAAGATGCACTCATTGGCTTCCTTCTCCTTTGTGAGTGTGTATTTGCCCTGCTTTGAGGTTGACTTACAGCTCATGGTAAACACTCGTATTCAGTGCTGTGAGGTGAAGTGTTTTATGCCATAGTAAAATACCTGGCTTGTCTTAGTGAGTGACCAGTATATATTAGAAAATAACTCTTATTTCTAAAGTCTAAACGTGCTCTGGAGATAATGATGTAACACTATCTAGAGGCTGAAAGTGTGGACTTTTGGAATTAAACCCCTCTCATGCTTTTCATGGACCAGTTTCATGGACATTGCCTGTTTTGTTGTTTTGTTTTTAAACCTTTCCTTAATAATTGTGATCATGTTATTTCTGTGGTCAATATAATGAAGTAGATTCATCATGTTTGCCAACTCAGCATAGGAGAAAAAAACAGATGTGCTTGGTGGCGTGAGAATTTCTACCTAGGCTTGCAGGTTTTGTTAGCTAGTGAGCTTCTGTCTTGAAGCGAAGGGGTGGAAAACAGCACATCATTGCAGGGCAGATGCAGGAGGCCTGCTGGGCTTACTCTTCACTTCCCACATAAGCCATGTTGACATAGGGGCAGGTTCGTGCCCTAGAAAAATAATTGCTTGTCACCTGATTGCATAGTTGCTACTGAATAGGCAAAACTTCCATTGGAAAATGAAAGAATAGCAGGAAATACTAATGCCTTCCTCAGTTTTGTTTTGTTTGTAAGAACTCCGACTGCAAGCTTTTGGAATGCTTCTGACTCTACTAAGTACTTAGCCATCTTTACTCACGTTCGAGTCTCTGTCAAACCCCTCTGATTTAATGTGGGTTTCTGCTGTGATAACCTGTCTCTGAGTTAGAGAATCATGATTCTTGAAAGTGCTGCAGAATGCTGCACTGGGTACAGACACCTCTTCTTTTTACTGCTGTAATGGGTTACACTGAGACTTGTATTTGTTGATAGTTACTTAAAGCTTTGTTTTCTCAGCAGCCATGGTCATTTCCTTGTTTTCCTTTTACTTGCTTGGACATTGAGATTTTTTTCCTGTAGTATTTTCAAGTCCACAAAAACTGGTATATATTCTCAGCTGTATTTTGTCTGATTTTTGTATTAAATACTGACATTGACTCTGAAAATATTTTCTTTCTTTCCACTTCTCCCTTCTTTGACTGGATCAAGCAAAAGAAGGAAGAAGAGTTTTTCTTCTTCTCGACATTTGTTTTTGTGTGTATGTGCCTGGGAGAGTTTATGTGCCCTTCGATTCCTGTGGAGGCCTGAGGGTGTCAGATGCCTTGGAACTGGAGTCACCAGTGAGCACCTAATGTGGGTGCTGGGAACCTAAGACCACGCCTCTGCAAGAGCAGTCTGCACTCAACTCTGGGCCATCTCCCCAGCCTCAAGGAATTTTTTTTTCTGCCCCCCCCCCCTTTCTTTCAGCCTTTAGAGACCTGCTCAGCTGGGTTAACATGAAAGACCATGGGAGTCATGCTAACATGTACTTAGTAAGGGATGCTGTTGCTGAAGAGTCATTTATTTAAATGGTAATTTCTTAAAAGGTGAAAGAACATTTAGTTCATCTTCCTGGATATTACAGAAAGTGTTGTAAAGGATAATTTGGAGAGGAAGAGTAGGATTTCTGGGAAAGGAGGGATCACAAGTGACCAGTACAAGGAGCACCAGACAAGTCACCCACCTCAGAAGTGAGCTGGCCCACGTGCTTTGTGAAGTCTGTGAGGGGTGTGTCCTGCTTCAAGGAAAACTTTCAGAGCTGCTGTATAGAGACTGACTTCCTTAGTGATAAGCTGTGGGCTCCTTAATTCCAGCAAGGCGTGTTGAGATGCTTTCCATGTATAGTTGATTCCAGTGCTGGTAAATGAGTGGTCCCATTAAGCATCTTCTTGTCCTTGGTGCTGACCCACATTTCAGCTCTTCCTGCCTCCACGGAGCATCGAGTTCACACCGGAGCAGGAGATCCGCACACTAACCATGAGCCAAATCCGATGGCCAAGTGGCAAGTTAAAATCAGGAGTGCTTATGTTTATATATGTTTGTATGTATGTATGTTTTTGACAGTATGTCTGTGTAGTCTAAACTGGTTTCAAATTCTTTGGTACTGGGATTACAGGTAAGTGTTACCATTCCTGTGATGTGAATTGTAGCATGGGAATTTTATAAAATAAAATTCCGATGTTGCAAATAAAGCTTTGTGGAATAGCTCCCATTTGCAATTATTTGCCTGTGTTCTGTGTTTGTGCTACAGCAGCAGAGGTGAATATTCACTCTAGAAACCTTGCCTGCCATCTGCCTAGTCCTCTATAGAAAGTCATTGACCTCTTCCTGATTAAAAGCATCATTAAACTCCATGGATTTAAAAAACAAAACAAAAAACCTAACAGTATGAGAACCTTAGACCAGAATGCAGCAGTACAGCAATAGTTACATTGAGTACTGTTGAAGTAGTTTAACTGAAAATGTAACAGGCTCAGAGTCTTTGAGGAAACAAATGGGTAAGGAAAAGGACTTTCATCTTTAAAAAAGTGACCCCAATATTCTTGGAAGGAATGTTAGTATCGTGTGTTTACTAAGACAGAGGTTAAAAGGCTTGAGACTGGGGGATGGGAACTGCCATCCCTATGGATTCCTAACTGCTACGACTCACAGTCTGCTGTCATAGTGCCATGGAGCCTGCACTTTTCTTATACTTGAAGTCATCTCTAGATACTTATAAACACCCAGGTAAATGCTGTAGGAAAAGCTGTATGCAGTATTAGGGGAAGATGTCTGATTAAGGTCTGTACAAATACATTGCTTTTTTAAAGATTCTTTTGGAGTGTCCTCAGATGCCAGAAGGACTCATTAGGTTCCCTGGAACTAGAGTTACAGATAAGCTGCTGTATTTTTATTTATTTAATTTATTTTTTTATTGGTTATTTTATTTACTTACATTTCAAATGTTATCCCCTTCCTGGTTTCGTCTCTACAAACCCCTCTTCCTGCTTCTATGAGGGTGCTTACCCACCCACCCACTACTGCCTCACTGCCCTAGCATTCCCCTACTCTGGGGCATCTAGCCTCCACAGGACCAAGGGCAAACCTCTGCTACATATGCAACTGGAGCTATGGGTCCTTCCATGTGTACTCTTTGGTTGGTGGTTTAGTTCCTGGAAGCTCTGGAGGGTCTGATTGGTTGATATTGTTCTTCCTATGGGTTGCAAACCCCTTCAGCTCCTCCAGTCCTTCCCCTAACTCCTCCATTGGGTTCCCTGTGCTCAGTCCAGTAGTTGACTGCAAGCATCCACCTCTGTATTGGTCAGGCTCTGGCAGAGTCTCTTGGGACAGCTAAACCAGGTTCCTGTCAGCAAGCACTTTTTGGCATCAACAACAGTATGTGGGTTTGGTGTCTGCAGATGGGATGGATCCCTAGTTGGGTCAGTCTCTGGATGGCCTTTCCTTCAGCCTCTGCTCTACTCTTTGTCCTTCATGCAATATGATTAATAACAATTTCGATACAAGTCCTTTCCTGATTGACCAAGAGAACAAAATAAGCCTATAAGCTTGCTGTGCAGTGTTGCTGTCCAGAGCTGAGGGCTGTTCTGGCTTGCTCAGTCACTACTCCTTTGAACTTGGGTTGATTTTCTTCATTGGTTTATCTTTGACAGTGTGACCACTTCACTTTAGTCCTGAAATACTATCAGGACTTGTGGTCTTTATCGCCTGCTCTAGTGTACATCCTTAGCATAGCACATCCTCAGTCATCACTAAGTTTAATTGACCTTTGTCTCACAGTCTTAGTCCCTTTGATGTTGACACACTGTATCACACACTGGGCCTTCCTAGAGAACAGGTTGCACCTCCATGTTTTGAAGGCTGGAAAGGCCAATACCCAAGTAGCACATTTGGTCAGGGCCTTCTTGCCGTGTCAACAATGATGTAGAGAAAATGTAAGAGCACACTAGCTTTGACATTCCCACCCATAAAGCTACTAATTCCGTCATGGGGGCTCACCCTTTTGATCTAATGTGACCTCAGTCACCTCCCCAAGGCCCTACCTCTCAATACCATCAACACAGGCATTTGTGATGTTTCAAGATATGAGCTATGGGCTGTTTTTTCAAACCAGTGCTGTGTTCTGGTTTGATTTTTCTGTTGTGATAAATACCACTGCCAAAGTCAGTGGAGAGGTGGGGGAGGTATTTATCTTAGGAGGCAATGCAGGAACTCAAGCAGAGGCAGGGAGCTTGAGGAAAGCTGCTTCATGGTAGCACCGCCCACAGTGGGCTGCACCCTCCTCCATGAGTCACCAATGGGGGAAATGCCTCAGATGCCCACAGGCCAGTCTGCAGAGGCATTTTCCCCACTGATAATCCCTCCTAACTGTGGGCTGTGGTAAGCTGACAGCTGAAGCTAACTAGGAGACACTGTCCCTACCTGTTCCTCTCAGAGATCTGACTAAAACACTGTTCTGCACTATGTCTCAGAAGCTTACCTTTTCACAAGATAAAAGTTGAGTCTCTGGCATTTGGACCCTGCAGTCCACTTCCTCACGTTTTCTAGGTTGGAAAGCGGCTGTCTGCCGGGGTAATCATGGTGCCCCCCAACTTTGGTCCCCAGTCCATCAAGCTTGGTGTGTTGCTTGGACTTTAAGAACTGGCTTGGAGCCTGGCCTCAGGAGCCTTTGGGAATGTCTGCTGGTGTATTCTGTGCCCACGGGGCCCATGATTACTGCAACCAAGGTTCACATTCACGATTTCATCCATGTAGGCTTTTGAGACTCTAACATACAATGCATCCTTGAAAACAGGCATGGTGAAATATATTCCTTAAGGTCTGTATCCTTCCTGAACTGGGAAAGTTGGTGGCTTACATCCTTACTAATCTGAAGAGTGGCTGCCTGGATGGTTCCCATTTTCTTGTTCCTATGAACCCTGAATCTCAACGGCAGACATGTTTAATCCTATCAATACTTGGCTTTCCCTCTAGGTGCCAGAAGAAGCAAACAAATGCTAAGTTCATGCCTAGTCTGCCTCTGCATTGCTAATTTTAAAAACTCTCCAAGTATTTTTGACCTTGAAAAGGTCAGTCCTTCATTGCTTGCTTTCTACTTTAGAGCAGTAATTCAACTTTTTGTTTGCATAATACTTTTTGAAAATTTAGAAGGGAGCTAATTCCGTTGCACATTTTTGTTTCAGTTGGAGACAGGATCTCATTAGCCTGGAACTTGCTATATAGGTCAGAATGGCCTTGGACTTTCTGGAAATACACCTGCCTGTCTCTTGTTAGTGATGGGATTAAATGTGTAAGCCGCCACACCTGGCTCCATTGCACATTAAATTTCTCCAGTTTGTTGTTGTCAGTAGATAGAATATTCACCTTAGTATAAATACATATTAAAATAGTCATCATTGCTTGTGGCATATCCATATAGAAAATGCATAGTGAGGGACTAGAGAAATGGCTTAGTGGTTAAGGGTAGCAACCATGTTGGGTGGCTCACAAATGCTTGTAAAATGCCTATAATATACCTTAGAGAATCTAACCACTTCTGGCTTTCATGGGCAACTGCATTCACATGCACAGATGTACGCATAAGCCCCCAAACAATAAAGATGTTTAAAGTATGTCTTTTTTCTTCACTTACAGTTACTTCAAGTGCCTTTTCAAGATCTGCTAATACAGTAAAACCACTAAAATGCCCGCGTTGGGCTCAAAAGATTGATGGAAATGTAGTGTGATATTATTGCAAATGAAGGAAACGCTGCTTTACATTATGCTGTCATACAAGGGGTCCAAGCAGTGAAATAGAAGTTGACCATTCCCTCCACTTGGGACGTCCTAAGGAGTCTGTACTGTTGCCGTCACTAGTGCTCAGCTCCTGTGTCTGAGGGTGGCTGGGCTGGAGGGCGGGAGCTGTCCCATTGGATCAGTTGATCCTGTCCTTGTATTTTACTGCATACTTCTGTGTTTGAAAACCACAGAGGTACTTAAAATTTTTGATGTTAAGATAATGTAAAATGTGGAATAATCCTTTCTGAGGTGATTCTGGGGACTGGACTCGGGGTCTCGTGCATGACTCAAGTCACGCATTCTACCACTAAGCTATATCCATGAAGGAGCACCTAGTAGTCTATGGCTAATTTTTCAAACTTGTGTCCATATAAGTGTGAATATATTCCCTACGCAGAGAGGAGGAGGAATGGAAGTAACTTTAAGGACCATTTTATTCAGTTTCTTAAATCCCATGCCAAAGATTACAATGTGATCTATTTACAAAACTTGGGTTTTAAAAAGTCATCAGTTAATGGTTAGCTTCTTGATCTTTTGTTGAAAATAATTAGTTATGTGACTGTTAGAAGTATTTGTTATGTAGAATTATGTATTTGGGAATGCAAACAGTTGTACCAGTGCTTAAGTGCATATTAATTGGACCTACTGGTCCTTAGGGCTTCAAATTACTTTTACAGTACTATGTAGTTCTGACTTTATGTATGGCAGAGATCCATCATATAACAAGACCAAATGAAATAGCTATCATTAAGTCAACCAAATCAGACTGGTTTTGTCAGGAAAGGCGACTTGTGAATTAAATGCTAATGAATTCTAAAGACCTGAAAACCACCAAACAATATACATTATCACACAGAGGTTATTCAAAGGAGCAGGAGTTAAGGGTACTTTTGAAGAGGACCTGGTTTGGAGTTTCAGGACCCACATGAAGATCACAACTATCCGGGTCCAGGTACTCAATGCGCTTTTCTGACCCTCTAAGGTCCCAAGCACAAGTTATGGACACATACAGACATGCAGACAGAACACTCATCCATGTACAGTTTTAATCTTTTCAAAGAAGTCATACAAAGCAGTGAGGATTAAACTCAGGTAGATTTACCAGATAAGATTCAGTGTTTTGTTTCTCTAAGTTGTAACAAGTCTGTGCTTTGGATGAACTTAGGTGTACGCAAGTAGGTGGGCCCTGTTAGTAAAATGTATGTCTTGACCTGAGATGCATGGGGGAGTTAGGAAGTAAATGGCTGCTGTGTGCCGCTAGAAGCAAACTGACCTGGCAGCGGCCTCACTCGCTTTCTGATAGTAGATGGTGATAATATTATAAGAGTAATAAGTAAACTGGTATTTGTAGTGGGGGTAAATATTTTACAGTATGATTCAGAAGCCTTTCATGTGTAGATTTTATTTAGATCATGAAAATTTTGATAGTCTAGAAAAGTATTCCCTGCTACAATGAAAGTAAACCAGCAGAACATAGTTTTGATGGTCCAAAGGTACTGTTTTAGTCATTATTCTAAGAATTTTATATGATTTTTTTTTATTCTTTGAGGATTTCATACATTCACACAATGTATGTTGATTGTATTCACCTGGCGACGTCTCCTAACTCCTGGACCTATCCCCACTGCCTCAGCCCCTCCTAACTTCCTGCCTCATTATTTTTTTATAACCATCCAGGTCCAATTTGTCCTGCCCATGGTCATGTGGGTGTGTCCGGGACCATTAAGAATCAGTTTTGTTTTTGTCTTTTAAAAACCTACCATTAATTGCATCTTTAATTGTATTGGACATTGTTCTAAATGCCTTTATTATATTTTATTTATATTGTGGTGGAGGGGCATGAAGTGTGCCAGTCAGGGGACAATATGGAGGAACCATTTCTCTTCCTGCACCATGTGGGAACCCAGAGATCAAACTCAGGTTATGAGGCTTGGGAGCAAGTGCCTTTGCCTATTAAACCATCTCACGGACCCTGGTTGGTTTTTAAATAGTTAACAATTTTACTTAAGTAAAACTCTGTAGCATTCAGTATTTCTTACAGATATCTGCTGCCTGGCTGGTGGAGCATCACCAAGAGTGACTTGTAAGGGTTGCCAGGGCTGAGTTTGTTTTCCAGGGCACAAGGAAGAAAGAGAAAACCAACTCATAGAAGTTGCCCTCCACATGAATGCTGTGGCACTCTGGCAGCCCTGACACACATAATAAGCAAATACAGTTTTACAGAAAATAAAGAATTTGGGGCTGGAGAGATGGCTTATACAGTGAAGTGCTGTGGAGAACCTAAGTACCATCCCCAGAAAGAGAAGCTGGACGTGTGCTTCTAAATCCCACCACTGGGGATGTGGAGTAGGGCCATTCCTGAGCTCTCTGGCCAGCCAGCATTCTAGCCTGTTTGTCAGGTTCCAGGTCACTGAGACCCAATCTCAATAAGGAGGGGGGAGGGGGAACACCAGCCTTCAAGTGACAACACCCAAAGTCACTCTAGCCCTGGCCTCTGTACATATAAGAATACACACCACATTCACATACATGTGAGTGCACACACAAAGGGTAGTGCACTTAAAAACATTGTGGTGGCACATGCCTGTAATCCTGGCACAGGGAGGCTAAGGCAAACACTCATTGCCATGAGCTGACAGCAGTGTATGCTGTAGCATCAGCCTAGCCAGGGCTATATAGCAAGGTGCTATTTAAAGCAGCAAGCAAACAAAAAACTATGGTGTTTCTTAGTAAGGTTCTTAGAGATGGAAGTGGTCAACTTGTTATATATAATATATATATATATATATATATATATATATGTTATATATGTAATAAAGATCATAATTTCTTTTGCTCTATTTTTCTACACAGCCACGTTTTAAACACCCCAACAAAGCCCCAATCCTTATTTCTAACTCCTCGTACTAAAAGGAGTGTATGTATGTTTGTGCTCTCGTGCATATAGAGGCCATGGCAAGACATCTCCCAGGGACATAAGCCATACCCAACATTTTATGTAGGTACTGGAGATTGGGACTCAGATTTTCATACTTGCAGAGTGAATCTCTCAGGCACTGAGCCGTTTCCTCAGTACTCTGGTAAAAATGTTTAAATGGGACAGATGTCTGAGAAACTGCCAGAGCTCCCCACCTTTGTGCAAGAATATTAGTGTCTCAGCATTAGAATATAGAGTCAAATTCCGAGATGATTATCCTTCCACGGGGAAATCGGAGAAGATGGCTCAGCAGGCACTCCTACAGTTGACATCTCCTTACAGGGAGACTTTTGGTGCAGTGTTGAATTTCTAGTTCCCCCCTTCCCTTCCTTCCTTTCTTCTGTCCTTCCGTGTGTGTGTGTGTGTGTGTGTGTGTGTGTGTGTGTGTGTGTGTGTGTGTGTGTGTGTGTGTGTGTGTGTGTTTTCAAGACAAGGTTTCTCTGTGTAACAGCCCTGGCTGTCCTGGAACTCACTGTGTAGACCAGACTGGCCTCAAACCTGGCACCTGCCTCTGCCTCCTGAGTGCTGGGATTAAAAGCATGTAACACCATGTCTAATCCTGAATTTCTAGTTCTTAATGTATGTTCAGAAAATGTTTTGTTTGTTTGCTTGCTTGCTTGTTTTGGACGTGTGTTTTTTCTTTTTAATTTTCATCAATAAAAGCTTTTACTGAGAACTTTTTTAGTGAGCACCAGTAAAATAGGTAAAGAGTCTAGGAGTGGGAAGCAAGCCTGCCCCGGGCTCATGAATGTCATGTCTGTTCACAGGCCAGTACCAGGCTGTGAGTGCCTTTCAGCTGATGTCAGGCATGTCTGCCGGTGAGCATTCACCTCAATTCAATCGGAAGTTTATTCAGTCCTGGGCTGTGTGGAAACCATGCACAGCAGCGATAATGGAGCAGAATAACTCTCCATTACTTGGAACTAAGCTACACTCTTGCTGCCTTGCCTGAAATATGTGAAGACCAAGGTAGCTTTCATCCATTCTGTGTAGTGAGGACAGTGGGACCTCCAAACATCACATTGATTCAAATTCAGGAGAGACGGGTAAAATTTAATAAAGACACTTTAAGTCATAATCCATTAACTCCAACATAGTTTACTTCAGGTAACTCTTGTATTTTTAACAGTTAGTAATCTGAGAGGCAACAAGGAAGTGGAGCCTTTTAAAATGAAGTATTGGAAATTTTCAGTGTACTAATTGGAATATTATGTGATTCACTGCTTAGATATGGAGATTGGTAATAAAATGCTTAGAAAGCACGGGTTTTTATCCTTGTTAAAAGTCGTGTGTGTGTGTGTGTGTGTGTGTGTGTGTGTGTGTGTATGTAGTGTTTTGAGTGTGTCAGATCCCCTGGAGCTACAGGTGGTGTCTTAGTCACGGTTTCTATTCCTGCACAAAACATTACATCCAAGAAGCAAGTTGGGGAGGAGAGGGTTTATTCAGCTTACACTCTACATTGCTGTTCATCACCAAAAAAAGTCAGGACTCGAACTCACACAGGGCAGGAACTTGGAGGCAGGAGCTGATGCAGAGGCCATGGAGGAATGCTGCTTACTGGCTTGCTTCCCCTGGCTTGCTCAGCCTGCTTTCTTATAGAACCCAAGACTACCAGCCCAGGGATGGCACCACCCACAATGGACTGCTTCCCCCCCCATTACTAATTGAGAAAATGCCTTACAGCTGGATCTCATGGAGGCATTTCCTCAGGGAGGCCCCTTTCTCTGATAACTCCAGCTTGTGTCAGGTTGACACACAAAACCATCCAGTACAGGTGGTCACGAGCCGCCTGCCATGATTGCTGGAAACCAGACTCCAGTTCTCTGCGAGAGCAGCAAGCACTGAACTCCTGAGCCATCTGCCCATTCCCAGGTTTTTACTCTAGAGACAGCTATTCAGAAATCATAATCTACAGTCACATGTGTTCATGACCCTACTGGTTTAAGTCACTTATCCCAGTCACCAGGCTTGGGGAGTTCAAAAGGAGAAAGGAAGGAAAAGGAAGCTCCAGGGCAATCCTTCTCAACCTTGCTAATGCTGTGGCCCTTTAACAGTTCTTCACGTGGTGGTGACCCCCAACCAGAAAATTATCTTCATTGCTGCATCGCAACTAGCTTGCTACTGTTATGTTTAACGGTTAAATATCACAATGAAGATATTTGTTTTCTGATGGTCTTAGGTGATCCCTGTGAAGAGTCAGTTGGCCCCTGGAGGGGGTCGAGACCCACAGGTTGAGAACCACTGCATTAGGATTATCTCAAGGCAGAGATCTCTATTCGTGGAGGAAGAATCAGATCGTGCATGCAGCGTGTGCTTCTTTAAGCTTGTGTCCTCGCCTTGCTCCTGATGATGCTCAAGATTATCTTGCACCTCTTGGCAAAGGCTTTCTAAAATCAATCGCCCTGATCTCTGATGTTCTGGAAATTTCCCCATTAGCTTCTTGGATAGTTCACTGGGGCTGCTAGTTGTGTCACCTTGGGGTCAGTACATAAAGAAACAACTCAGGCTTAGTCCCTCACTCTCTGCCCTTTTTCCCAGGAGCGCACACAGTTAAGGCAGGGTTGGCCCACATCACTCGTGCTCCAACCTGCCGGGCCTCTGTTCTTCTCGAATGCTGGCACACCCCTTTCCACACCGTGGACATGTGAGGGCAGAAAGTCTAGGTGTCATCCCACTTTGCACCTAGGCTGAGAGGCTGTTAACTGTGTGTTTGTTTCCAAGAGCTGGACCCGAACCTGCTTAAGTTAGCCTGTGCTCATGCTCTGGCTCATCTTTGCCCCGGTGCATGGTCTGTAGTCTACGCAAGACTCTGCACCAGTTTGCAGCAAACTCTTGGATGCTGCCCTCTGTGGTGAGTGGGCTGTGATTTCATTTGTCCTGTGTTTAAGTATATCCATCTTTGTTTTGCTTTTGAGATGAAGACTTGTTATGTAGCCCAAATTGGCTTTAAATACACTGACTTTAAATTCATGCTGATTCTCCTGCCCTGGCTTCCCAAGTGTGTGTCACCTCTTTAGGCTTCTGGTTCTTAAATGATCTTGAATGGAAAGGGGTGCATAATGCTGATTAGTTGGTTTTGGGGGGCTGTGTTTACTTTACCAATATTCAGTCCAGTATCATGCAATAATAACTGGATTGTTTATATTCAACTATTTAATGAATATCTTATTCTACTTGAGAAAGGCAGGAAAGTGCAATGAAAAGCAGGCCTCGGGGGCAATTTAAAAGCATCGAAGTATTTAAGAGCATGATGTTGGGGTCAGGGCTACATTTTTATCTTGACACCAATGGTGTGGCCTCAGCAAACTACTTAATCTTTCTGAATTATCCAGTTTTCCTACAAAACTTAATAGGGTTATTGTGGGAGCTGAATGAGCTAGCATCTGAATCATGCCCAGGGCATGACTGCTGATTTAAGGAGGATATCTCTGAGTAGGACACAGACAGCTTCGGAATTCACTATGGTACTAAAGGCTGTCCTGTATAGTGTGGCATACTAGATTCAGGGTTTCAAGTCCAGAGTTTCTTAAGTTTTCTGTGAGAGTGGATGATCCTGAACTCTGGAATGGAGTCAGGCTTGTTGACAAAATCAAAGGACTTGGGCCGTGGGAATAAGGGGAAGGTGAGGGACAGGAAGGAAGCCAGGGGGCGGGTGAGCAGACACATCTGCTACATCTATTCAGTAGAAGCAAAGTCCCCGCTGGCACGTTTCCAAGCAGACTCAGTTACCAAATAGCCACCTCCAATCGGTGGTGATGAGGTAAGGTGATTACAGTCACGGTGTTAAATACTCAGGGCATTAGAGGGACAGAAGCAATGACTGATGGGCCAGGTTGTCAGGAGGGCAACTCTTGAATAGAAATACAAACTAGATTGTGAAGAACAAGCCAATACACAGTGGAAAAAGAAAATAGTTTACCATGCAGCTAAAATAGCATTTTGATGAAATTGAAACATGGGAAGGTGAGCACAACTGGATTCTCTACTGTAGGATTTTCCCAGGCAAGGGGAGGCTGCCTGCCTTCCTTGTGAGGGCATAGATTCTGAACCTGTCAGGACTCTGAGGGTGACCCACACCTTCGTCATCTGCTTGGCTGACATGGAGCCAGATTCACTTGGTGAGACCTGTTCTTGAACTCTGGCCTCTGAGACTGAACCATGAAGCCTTTATGAGTTAGGAACTATAGCTCCAACTCTGAGCTGGCTTCCCACATGTCTACTAGACTGGTTTTACAGCCAGGGCTCTGAGGAATGGGTTCCCACTAATGTACATACCTGCAATAAACTGTGTTGCTCATGGCGCTGTAATAAATACATCTGCAACTGAAAGGTTGCAGTCTATCTTGGGTCTCAGTGCAAAGATTCACTGATACTGTACAGTGGATATTCTCTAATTTATCATGAGAATCTTTTGAACTTTATTTCAGAGTTCCAGGCAGGGTGGGGACTAGGTCTGAATTTTAAAACCCAAGTCAAATCTGGAACATGTGTTGGTGTGGGCAGCCTCTGAACCTCGAGCCACTACTATTACCCATTGCTGATAGGGTCTGGCCAGTCAGAGCTGATACCAGGTACTGAGAGATGCTAGCCATGCCAGCACATCTTGAGTGGAAGTGATGGGTGATGCTCTCTGAGTGACAGTGACATTTCTCCTTGCAGACAGGCAGTAAATGCCAGTGAGCACACAGGAAAAAAGCAGAGCATGGGCAAAAGGAAAGACAGGCTGTGGGAGAGATGCCTGGACAGCACACAGGGCCTGGTGCCTTCCCAGAGTTGGCCACATTTCTCTCCTGGCTTCCCTGACATGTTCCTTTATCCTGTGACAAATCCCTTCAGTAGCCACAACCAGCACAAGCTGGTTTCGGTGACTTGTGGTTAAAGAGCCGACTACTCCAAACTTCATTAAGACAACACCCACGAAGAACAATCTCGGCATACCCTTTCAAAGTTCAATGGTAGAAAATAACAGCTTTCTTCACAAACAAGCCTGGAAATGGACTCGGGAGAGGCAAAACCAAAGTGTTCTCACTGTTGAAGAGTTTATTCAAGTGTTAGCTTGGTAGAAAGAATGGTCCATTGTGAGAAAAGGAATTAAAGACACTGTATTTGGGGAGAAATGAGAAGAGGCAATGGAGACTATGCATACTCGAGGCTCGAATCAGCCTCCCCACAGGAAACGGGAACAGAGCCCATTCTGTGGTGCTGATGGGTTCAGGGGCAGAGCCAACCCCACTCCCGCTGACTGCAGTATATACCTGCTGCCTCTGGCAGAGGTCTCATAACTGAGCTGAGGTTTTTGATTAGTTGGGTTTAGCTTATGGCAAAAACAACACTGCCTAAGAAAAGATAAAGCACATCTGTTCCTGGGTGGAAACCAGGAAGTCACTCTCCCATAGAGTGATCTTTGTCAGGCTAGACTGCCCAAGGGTATTCCTGCACAAAGCACTTCAATCAATATTCTACTCTTGTGGACGTAGCATACCATGTGCAGGATTCTGGCTACTGCCACACACCTAAAACCCAAATGGAGACACTCATGCATCCAGAGGGCTGAGGATTTGTAGGAGTGGCTTCCAGGGGAGCACAGGTGGTAGCTACACATTCCTCTTATAACCTGGAGGCCAGAAATAGCACTTGGATCAAGCAGCCCTGCCTCGCTTGTTACGGTGGTGATAGGATGGCCCTGAGCCCAGGCAGCCAGCTGGCTGGCAGATGCCTGAAGAGAGATGGGAAAGGAACAGAGCAGTTCTGAGAAACAGTAACCCAAGCAGCCATATTGGCTTCTTTATATCACTGCGTCCCAGGCTATCAAAATGGTTGCTCCGCGTCTTCAAAATTATTCTCCAGGAACTATTATGGTTCTGCAGAGCACTCAGAGAAAGGAGAGTCAGTCTGCATCTGTCTCTGTCATCTGGCTTCTGTTTGTGTCTTCATCGGGCTCATCTTTTTATTTAAAGAACAGGTTCATAATAACTGATGCTTGAGGTTTAAATGGTGTTTGGGGGTGCACCTTGGTACCTTGCTATATGCACACATGCACCCCCAAGGTGGAGGACCCTTCCCTTGTATGACCTTCCTGTCGGTGAAGTCAAGGCATGCTTGGCTATGAACTGGTGTGCACCTTTTTGGTGGGGACACAGAACAGTCCACTAGAGGAGGTGGGAGGACAGGACATGGAAAAGTGGCACAGGAAAACCAGACCTACTGTGTACAACTCTGACTTCATGTACCCAGTCTGGGACTGGGACAAGGTGAGGCCTATGAGTAGGTGCCTACCTTGGGCATAATAACATCAGAGGATGCCAATATATGTCAACAAGATAAATGATATAGCTTAAGAGAAGTGAAATTAGGGCCAGCCAGATGGTTCAGAGAATAAAAGCGTTTGCAGCCAAGCCTGAGGATCTGAGTTCAAGACCCACCACCCACAGGGTGGAAGAAAAGAACCGACCTTGTAAGCTGCCCTCTGACTTCTACGCGTATGCTGTGACACTTATACATACACACATACAAGAAATAAATGCAGTAATATACAAATAAAATTTTGACACAAAAAAGTGAAATGGATACAAAAGCTACATGTTAAATAATATGTAAAAAAAATAAGTATGGGCAGTGTCCACAGAGCAAGGATCACAATGGGGTCGGGGAGTGGTTATATGAAAATAGGGTTGGCCCCCTCAGTTAAAGCACGGGCTTTGTTTTTCTTTTTAGATGGATTTTGGTTTAATTTGATTGCAGTACTATGGAGGCAGTACTTGGGCCCTAATTTTGATTCCTAAAAGTATTGAAATACTCATTTTCTTGTGTGTCTGTGTGTCTGTGTGTCTGTGTGCAATCAAGAGAGACAGATGGGGAGGAGAGAGGAAAGGAGAAAGGAGAGAGAGAGAGAGAGAGAGAGAGAGAGAGAGAGAGAGAGAGAGAGAGAGAGAGAGAGCTCATACCACAAGTGAGTGAAGGTCAGAGATTGAGACCTAAGGCACTGCCTTCCTTCTACCTTGCTGAGGCGGGATCTTGCTTCTGTTGCTGGGCTGTATATTCCAGGTATGCCGCTCTTGAGCTTCCAGATGATTCTTCTGATTCTACCTCCTGTCCTACCACAGGAGTGCTGCTAGGATTACAGATGTGTGCTGCCACATCTGGCTTTTTACATGGGTTCTAGGAATGGAACTCAAGTTGTCAGACTTGTGTGGCTAATGTCTTTACCTGCTGAGCCACCTCCCCAGCCGGGAAGATGTTTGATTTTCTTAAATTCTATGCCTCACCTGAGCCCCAGGAAACCCTTTTTGGTTTGCTGATCCTTCTTAGCTGAAGGAGGGAAATACACTGAAAGCAAGCCCTTTATAAAGCGACAGAACACTAAGCCTCAAAAGGCCTATTGGATTTCCTGCATCAAAAGGAAGATTTCATCAGAGAGATAACCTAGGTGTTGAGAGTTGGCAGGAGAAGAGAGGAAGAGAGGTAGCTGTCTCCAGCATGTGTCACCAAGCACAGCCTGTGAAATGCCAGTGTTGGCTGACTCACGGGGCTGCGGTGAGTTCTGGACCCGCTCTCCTACGGGATCACTCACTGTTACCTTGGTAACCTGCTTAACCTCCCAGGGTTCTCATTAGTAAAATAGAGCTCACAATTCGTCCCTCCTGGGGATGTTTTCAGGATGAATGAGCCAGGAAGTAAAGACAGACAATAAGTAGGTAGAAGATAGATAAGAGATAGACAATAGATAGTGTGTTGGTAAATAATAGACAATGAATAGGGAGATGGTAGATAAGCGGATAGATTTGAGTATGCCGGGGATACCCTGAGTGCTCAAAATTACAGCTATTCTCATATCACTGTAATATTTTCTAATTTCCTAAAGCTTTGACTCCTTATTTGTTCATGCTTGGAACCTGACCCTGCGAATATGTAACTCCCAGAGGGTATGGCAAACCAGCCAATTACGTTGCTTATAATTCCTATGAGAAATTGTCATCCGAGCAGGTCAGAGTTCCAGGAAGAAGGGAAGCCTGGATGCTTAGCTTTAGGACTTGTTGCTCTATGCACTCAGGTATTGTCCTTCACAAGTCTGAGAGCCACAACTTCCCTGTTGGAATCTACAGAGCAGCGAGCAGTGCAAGGCTGTAGGAAGCTGGGCACTGGGTGAAGATGTGACTCTTTCAGTGGCCTCGCTTCCGTGTCTGGGCTGGTCCACTTGAGTTCTGATACTGTACTTTAATGATCTTTGGGTGTGGCTTCTTTTCTTGCGACTTTAGAATGGCAGACCTTTTGGCTAATGCTAACCTCCTAGGGCTCTGTAAGGAACTACATGTTTCTAGTTAAACTGTGACTTTAAGTGCATGATATAGCTAGATGGTAATTATAGTAGTAACACTATTACCTTCCATAGGGAATGGAGAATACGGTGACCTTCCTGTCTAGGGCAAGTCTCCCTCTCCGTTCTTAGTTCTGCCTAGAGCCCTCCAGTCTGTATACCTGATCTAGGTGATTTTTTAAGTGTTCTGTTCAGCCACACATGCTCTGTGTGTGTTTGAATGATCACTTTTCTTTCTCTCAAGAGTGATGTAGTTGATGGTGAGAATTTTCAGCTACTTTTTGCTGTAATTGCTCAGAATTCCAGCTGTAAATGCAGTCATTTCCCTGCCATTGAAAGCGAGAATGCTATAATGATTGAAAGCCCAGGCGCACTAAGTAAATGCCTTTCTGTTAAGTAAGGGTGCAATAGCTTTCATCTGATACGGTTAGAACAAGAAATGAAAGATTAATGTTTATAAAAGGACTTAAACCTGTGCCCAGTGAGCAGTCACCACCCAGTAAGTGTTCACCACTACTACTCTGTGCTGACTTTCATTGTACTGACTGTGCCCAGAGAGCAGACTTGGAGCTTTTCCGGGGGACAGTCTCTTAAAGAATCACTTCTTGGCAATGATTTGTCTCTGTCTGGCTTCTGGTGCTATGCTTCCTTCCATTTTTAAGTGGGGAGAGGGAGAATCTGGATGACTCCATTCCAGAAAGTCTTTCCCTCTTGGTTCATGGCGCTAAGCGTCTCCCTTCTCCCTTCTCCACACCACCCCCACTCACTGCAGCGCAGACAGCGCTGCCATTTTGCAGTACTGAGTCTGATGGATGGATGGCCAGCAATCATACCCCATAAATTACAGAGTGATGTTTCCATTTAGTAGCTAATATTTGATTGGTATCACTAACTTCCAGCTATCTGTGCTATTGATTTAAGCCAAATTATTCTCATAAGATCAAATGATTACTACTTCTGTCATTTCAAAAATTCTCTTTTGTGGTCTTGCCACAAAGCCCAGGCTGGCCTTGACCTAATAAGCTTCCACTCTCAGCCTTTTGAGTGCTGGGATTAGAATCGAACACCCCTAGGTTCAGCTCCATAGAAACAATTCTAAGTGATACTTGTTTAGTAGAAGTTCTAGACTATCAGAATGTGGATTTGGGGGGATGTCAAGTCAGAGGGTGTGTGATATTGTGACTCCTGCAGAAAGATGTATCTGATTGCTATGACTTAGCTCTTTGGAATATAAACAAGAGGGCCCTAGGCCTTACCCTTGATTTTTACTGTGAACAGTTTGATGACCTTGACCTGGAAGTATTGTTTATTCTTAGGATAGCATTGCAGGAGGTACACTTTCATCCAAGCTGAGCTACTTTTTATAAAATTACAAAAATAAGGACCTGGAGAGATGTCTCTGTGGTTAAAAGCACCCACATAGTGGCTTAACAACCATCCAAAATTCTAGTTCCAGAGAATCTGACACCCTTTTCTGACCTCTGCAGGTACCAGGTACACACGCAGTACACGCAGTAAAATAAATTTTCACCTTTAAGAATTTACAATTACAAAACAATAGTCCAAGATCCCCTTCGCACAGTTTCTCCTGTAGAAGTGAACATAATTCTATCCACAGTTTATACCAATTCATATTCAACATTGTTAATTGAAAAAAAAAACATTAAATCTATAATTCTTCCATCTAAAGGTCTAACAGAAGAAAAGAACTTGCTCAGCCTTGGTCAGCCTTAGAAAAGAGAAGTTGCTGCCAATAGTCCCATCACCTGGACTAGAGAGGTCTTGAGTTTGAGGCCAATCTGGCCTGTATACAATAGCAAGACCATTCCCAAACTGAACAAACAATGAAACAAAAATCCCTAAACTGCAAGAGGACGGATGAGCGTGGAGGTTATTGTGCTCGGTGGAGTAAGACATAAGCTCAACTCCGTGAGGAAATGAAGCAGCCACAATCCTGGGAGCAGAGCCTGCTAATAGGGAAGGGGGTACAGAGACCGGGGAGATGAGCAGTGTTAGTCCAAGGTGCGGGGTGCACTTTGCAGAGCTACCTTATCACACAGTGACAGTCCTTAATAACTGTATTGTATACTTGAAATTTGGTGGGGCTAGATCAGAAACGTTCTCATGCTGAGAGAATAATAACTGTGTGAGGTGACATATGCTAAGTAGCTTGATCATGACAACTTGTGTTATAAATGAAAACATCGCACCGTACGCTCTAAATATGTGTAATTTCCTTTTCATTATATCCCAATAAGGCCGGGAAACATGATATAAAATAGGAGTTGATAAATACTCCTGTGCCGATTTACTATGAAAATCTCTCTATTTCAGAAACTCTGACGCTAATGTGGGGATTTAGGAAACATAGAAAAATGTTTTGAAATGAAGAATCACTCATTATCTCGTTGCTCAAAGAGTGTTCGTATCTGATTTCTGTTTCGAGTTGGAAATTAGTGTTTGTAAGTATGTACCATTTCAAAAATAACAAAAATGGGGTTGCTTTTGTTTTTGTTTGTAACATCTGTAATCTTTGTGACAGGGTAGCAGGTAGACAGTGTATATAGGCTCTGAAAGGCGGATCCTTGGGGAAACTCGGAAGTTGGTGAGTAGAAAAACCAGTATTTGTTCTGGGATCTTTAAAATCAGATTTGGTATTCATGTCAAGCACAGAGCAGATATTGTGTGGTTCATTTATTTGAGGTTTCCCAAGAGGCAAAAACAAATGGCTGACACTAAAAACCAAACAAGTGATTTTCTGCCTTGGAGGCGAGGAGGCGTGGGCATAAGTAGGAGGGACCATGAAGAGAACCTACGGAGTAGTGAACTGTTCTCTATTGTGGGTTGAGGGGTTGCCTATTCCAGTGTAGACAGTTTTCAAAAGTCATCAAATCCAGTATGGGTCTCACCAAGGTAAAAATCAACGTGTAGACAAGGTCAGCTCCTTCTAGAGAATCTCAGGCAGAATCCTTTTCTTGGTTCCAAGGAGGGGGAAATGAATTTTAAAAAATAGTTCAAGGGGCTAGAGAGCTGGCTCAGCTGTTAAGAGTACTGACTACTCTTCTAGGAGACCCAAGTTCACATGACATGGCTTACAACTGTCAATAACGCCAATCCCAGAGGATCTGCTGCTGTTTTGGCTTCCTTGGGCACTGCATGGATGTGGTATACAGACGCACACGCAGACAAAACACCTGTGCACACTAAGTTAAAATAAATAAGATATCAAAATACTTTTAAAGATAGTTCAAAATAGTTTGGCTTGGTTATGATGACACAAGCATAGAGTCCCAGCACTCGGGATAGAAGTAGAAGGAACATGGGTTTGAAGCTAGCCTGGGCTAAGTGGAAAGAGGCCAGTCTGGGCTATGTAGTGAGACTTTAAGTTTTAAAAAAGATGGGTTTAAAATATTTCTGTTTGTCACAAGCGTGGGTTCCTAACACTTGGAAAGTAGAAGGGGGCGGGGGGGCAGGGAGAGATAATGGTTTAAGGATAGCCTGGGCTACAGAGTGAGACTGTGATCAAAGACCAGCAACAACAGCAAAAAGAAAATAGAAAAAAGAAAAAAAAAAAACCCCAGTGATTCCAAAAGACTTCTAGATGACCCACAATATCTGAAGACCACATTTTTAATTAAGGAAAATAAAATGCAGCAGGAAACCTGGATGCCCTTGGAGAAAGGAATTTCCAGAGTGTGATGTAGTCACCAATCAACTACTTAAATGTGAAAAATCCATGAACTGAACAGTCGCATAGATTGTACCCGTCTCAAATGTGCTATTGTGAAATTAACCAGTTACCAAAGGCTACATATTACACATTCCCAGTCACGTCACAGTTAAAATAAAGACATCAACACTAAACCGTGTTGGAAGTCTACTCCAGGAAGTGATAATGTCAGGGGAGAAAGTAGTGACTGACCTGGAAGTCACACTGCTGGGGCGGGCATCGAGAAGAGAGGATGTGTGGCATTTGGGGGTGGGGTGGGGTAACGAGACTTTGGCGTGTTGATAACACCTCTTTAGTGACCTAGGTGGTGATTGTATGCTTCTCCCGTTCATGACTGTGCTGCACGTTTTTATTTTATGCGTTCTCCTTTGTGTATGCTGTTTCACCACTGAAAGGTTAAGACAAAACCAGACAATTCCCCTTGATAGTTCAAGACAAAAAAAAAAAAAAAGAAATCAGAGCTCATTAGAGAGACCCAAGGGCAGAAGTCTGCATGGTTCTATTTTTAAACTAATAAGTAAACAAGACAGAGGGCCCAGTTAGATGCCCCAACACTAACTTCTCAGTTTTATGATCAAAACCATTCTCCTAAAATGTTATAGAAGCAAAACACAGAAATAAGCCTTTTGCCTTCTTAGACTCAATGAATATTACACCTACATCTGCACACAAATCACACTGCAGAATTCTATTAGATTTATAAAAGAAGATATGACAGGTTGAGCATACTCATTCATACCGGCAATCTGATTATGTGGAAGATGAAGGCAGGAGGATCCTAGGTTTGAGATAGCCT
The DNA here is from genome assembly GCA_028551405.1 of Uromys caudimaculatus. NCBI lineage: Eukaryota > Metazoa > Chordata > Mammalia > Rodentia > Muridae > Uromys > Uromys caudimaculatus. The sequence continues at coordinate 24,794,350 of CM052719.1, read as the reverse complement.
GGGCTATCTAGGGCTATCTGTCAGAAAAAAACAAACATGCATAAGCAAGTAAATAGAAAAGAATATATGAGAGACAGTCATGAAAACGTTCCAAATCTGTCCTGGAAACACTTAGCTGTAAATTGAGAGTTTGGGCCATTTTTGGTTTTGAAATCTCTGTGTTTGCACACTATACCTTTGTGTGCTTATGAGATCTTAAGGTCAAATGATTTTATTTTTGACAAGTCACAGGAGCCAGGGAAACATGTTTTACCATATAGTTGCTCAGCATGCACTGGGCTGGATATGTGACATGTGGCCAGGGATAGACCTCACGTGTGTGAGCCCATGTGTTCCATTTCTGTACACAGGAAAAACTGGAGCTGGAGACGGCATGTTTGTCTGGAGAGAGATGCTCTCCTGGTTTTATCCATATCTCCTGATCTCCAAAGACCCATAAAACGCCCCTGATTTCATCCTCACATATGAATTTGATTGGGTAGACACTAAGTCAGAACTTAGAGGGGGCATCTATAGGCAATTTACATTAACAAAATCCTTTGTTTTTCTTGGTCAAAGACCAGTAGTGTGGTAGGACCATTGAAAGAATTATTGCTGTTTCTTTTCAAATCAACAGTGTGTGTGTGTGTGTGTGTGTGTGTGTGTGTGTGTGTGTGTGTGTGTGTGTGTGTGTGCGCGCGCACATGGTGACACGTGTGTGTGAAGACATGGTGACACATGTATGTGAGTGTGTATAAGCACATGACAGTACACATGTGTGAGTGTGCATGTGTGTTTGTGTGTGTGTAGTGGCGTATGTGTATAAGCACATGGCAATATGTGTGTATAAGCATATAATGACTCGTGTGTATGTGTGTAAGGACATGGTACATTGTTTGTGGGGGTGGAGTGTGTGTGTGTGTGTGTGTGTGTGTGTGTGTGTGTGTGTGTGTGTCTGTAGGTCAGATTGTACCTTCTTGGGCAGTTGGTTCTCTCCTTCCACCTTTATGTGGGTTTTGGACTCATCTCTCCAGGTTTGCAAGGCAAGGCCTTTAGCCACTGAGCCGTCTCACTGGTCCCTGCTCCTTCGTTGCTGTGCCCTCTATAGTAAAGCATCGTGGTGGCTCCGCCCATGTGTGCCAGCTGGACCCCTCTTTGTGGATAGCCTCTTTGGTGCATTCCTTGGCCTTCCTTTCTCCCCCAGATCTTTTGGCTCTCTCTCTGGACCTGGATCTTGATAGCCTCTGTTGCTGCTCATGTGCCAAGTCTGCCCAACTCCCAGTGTAGGGTCAGGGCTCCTCAGGGTGCCTGGAAGTTGTGGGCTTTACATACTGTGATGCTCACAGTACCTTCTTATGCCTCCACCCCTTCTTCAAGGCACTGCCATCCTCTCCCAGGCCCACTTTTACCAGTTTGTCTCTATGCATGTTTTAGGTGATTGAAGTGAGGGTTGCTCACATGTCTAGTTTGTAAGTGTCCTCCGAAGCTTTGGGGCCTTGAGGGAGGTCGCTGAGGGACCTATACTTAGGGCTCCTGGGGATCTGACATCAGAAGGATGGACTTCCTTTTCTTGGAAAGCCAAGCGTGTGAGGCCTCAACTGACCTTCTTCCTTCCTATCCTTCCCCCAAAGCCAAACGCAGGGAATTATTATATAAAAGCACATTAGAACTCTCCATGTTGTTAAGCTATCACTGAGTCATTAAAACAAATCAAGTTGACGAAAATTGTCAACTACTCAAGTTGTTTTCAAGTCTTGCACTGTCTTTGTTTTTGTGGAACTTTTTTTCCCACAAAACAAAACAAAGAAACAAAAACATGATGCACAGGCTAGCCTCCTAGGTAGTCAAGGCTGGTCTTGAACTCTGCCTCTGAAGTGCTGGGATTACATACGTGTGCCACTACTCATGACTCATAAATTCTAATCTTATAAGCACTAATGGATTTAGCTCTTTCTTCCCCCCATATGTAAGGTACATTCCCACAAAGCAAATGAATATTTTAAGGCTTTTGACCTGTTGGTTGCGTAATTTTCCGGAAGGGTTGCATTTGCTGATGCAGTATTTTTTCTCTGTGCTAACTTCCCTGCTGACGGTAATCTTGCCACTCTGACACCCATTTCACAGATTCAGCCTCCAAGTAAAGCACTTTGTGCCCATGTGCTCATCGATGCTTAGTTCTTTGCACTCTGACTCTCTCTAGACTCTTACCTTCCCAGCTGCTCCCTGCAAAAGAGGCCCACATCATACTGAGTAAGAGACTTGAAAAAAACCACTTAGAGTCTCATTCCACCTTACATATACGTTAGAAATACAGTAACTTAGTACCTAGATTTATGGATCAGATTTGTCACCGGGCATAGAGGTGTACACCTTTAATCCCAGCACTCAGGAGGTAGAGGCAGGCGGATCTCTGTGAGTTCCAGGCCAGCCTGGTATACAGATCGAATTCCAGGACAGTCAGGGATACACAGAGATAACCTGCATCAGAGAGAAGGGGAGGGGGAGGGAGAGAGAAAGGGGGAGGGGGAGAGATATCAGACTTGTCGGCTGCTTTCTGGCATCTCTCTACACGCATGCATCCAGCAATCATTTCCTACTGGCCCTCTGTGGACCGGGTGCTGCTTCAGCAAAAGTGAAGAGCAACCCATTAAATATGTTCCCTTTATGAGGCACCCCATCCAGTGAGCAGAGGAATAACATGAGCTCAATATACCGGCTATCCGGTAAATTAAAAGATGTAGGTCTTGGGGGAAAGAAGAGAGCTGAGTAAGGAGGCCAGAGGGCCCCAGGGAGTAAAGAGGCTACAGATTTAAACAGATCAGAGATCACCTTAGTGAGAAGGGGACATTTGAGCAGAGCCGCGAAAGGTGTGTGACTATGCCGAGTGAAGGCCCGGATGGGCAGGCGGTTCCAGCAGAGAAACTGAGCCCAAAGTTTCTGAGGTAGGAAAAGAAACAAAGAAGCCAGGATAGCAGACAGACACCGACGGACTCACAGATGCAAGAAGAGTTGAGCTTAGAAATGTCAAACGAGTGACTATGTAGGGTCCCTAGAGGCACAGTAAGAAATTGGGGCTCCCTATAACGTGCAGATAGTCCTGGTGTGGTGAGACCCATCCCTTATCTTAAAAAATGCCAGCCGCCTGGCTACCTGCGGCATGAGGGGTCAAGGACAGAGCGGGCAGGGTAGACAGAATCCTGGGAATGCACAGAGCCCTCACTGCTAGAGGTGGTGAGTGAGAAAGCCCAGGGTCCCTGCAAGGTCCTGAGATTTCCTGAGGGTGGGGGTGCCAGGCGAGAGAGAGGGAGGGTCAAGGACTGATGTATTTATGTATTCTCCCTTCCTTCCTTCCCGCATTCAGTTTAATCGTTCTTTTTAAAATTACTTGTTTTAGATTATAGTTACATAATTTCCCCTTCTGTTTCCTCCCTCTAAACCCTCCCATATATTTATTCTTGGTCTTTCAAATTATTTTTATATATGTAATTTATTTATATATTAAATTATATATTATAAGTGTGTATTATATATTTCTATATAATTTATACATATTATAATTATAGCATGTATAAATATATGCTAAGTCTGTATATTATTATCCAGATGTACATTTTCAGGCTGACCATGTGGTATCTGGATAACCAGTTGGTGTGCCCCTCCCTGGGGAAGACCCTTTCTCCTGCTCTCAACCTTCCTTAGTTGCCTGTAGTTCTTTGTATAAGGTTGAGGCCTGGTGAGGACCCCTTCCCCATCCATGTTAACATATCCTCAGTATGGAAGGACATTTCTTTTTAGGACCTCAGGGATTATGTTATACACAATGGTCCCTAAATTATGTTTCTGGCCGTATCTGGATTTAAAAATGAACCAAATTTACCCATGAGAATGCAGAAGGTGTATCAGGCTAGGGGTGTAGCTCAGTGGTAAAGAATTTAGCTACCATGTGCAGACTCTGGGTTGGAGCCTGTGATACTTTGATAGGAATGAGCCCTATAGACTCATGTGTTTGAATGCTTGGCCTATAGCGAGTGGCCTTGTTGCAGTAGGTGTGGCCTTCTTGGAGAATGTCCCTGTGGAGGAGGGCTTTGTGTGGAACACAGTCTCCTCCCTGCTGCCTGTGGTTCAAGATGTAGAATTCTCAGCTCCTTCTACAGCATCATGGCTGCGTGCATACCACCATGCCCAGTCATGATGACAATGGACTAGACCTCAGAAACTGTAAGCCATCTGAGGTAAAATTAAATATTTTCCTTATAAGCGTTGCTGTGGTCATGGTGTCTCTTCACAACAACAGAAACTAAGACAGAGTCCCAGCAAACACACACCCCAACGAATACCACATACAAAACACACACCAAAAACAATAACACACAGCGGCAGTACTTTTATCCGTTTTAAGAAATGGCAAATAAAATCAATTGATTATAGCATTTGGTCCATCCTTATTCAACCTTTATTCCTGTGAAGTTATACTTATTGGCTCAAGTCAGTGTTTGCTATCTTGGCAACCACCATGGGGGCTCATAGAAGATTGTTTGTACCCAGAGTTTTCCCAATTTGCCAACACTTGCAATGATTGATTTAGTCTTCACGCTGAGCTCGAGTTATTAGTAATGATGCAAAGGGTGCTACCAGCCGACAGACAGCAGCAGGGTTATTCTGGGGTATTTTAAGCTACCATTTTGTTAGTGGTTAAGTGTCCAGTGATGAACAGTGCTCATTGTTTGTTTGTTTTTTTTTTTAATTTAGGATCTAAATTAAAAGGGAGGAAAGGATATTGAGGGTTCCATTGCATAGACTGAAGTGTGGCCCTGTAGAGAGAGCTGACAGGGAAGCAGCTGGTTAGACCACTGCATAATGCCTTCTGACTGGAGAAAGTTAGGCTCATGGCCAGTGTGATGGCTCCGTGGGAAAAAGCACTTTCTGCTAAGGCTGATGACGTCTGATAAGTCTGATCCTTGGGGCCCAAATGGTGAAAGTAAAGAACTGACTCAAAAAACAAAATAAGCAAAAACCCTAAAGCAAAAGTTAAAAATCTGCTTCCCCAAATGTTAGAATGCCATGTACATCTTTTCCGTACCTGGGTACAATTAATTTAAAATATTTTGTTATGTAATTGGAGAGATGGCTCATTGATGAAGAACACTGTCAATTAAGAACATTGGTTGTTCGTCCAGAGGACCCTGGTTGGGTTCTCAGTACCCACACGGACTCTAACAGCTCTTTGTAACTTCAATTCCAGGGCATCTGACACCCCCTTCTGATTTCCATGGGCACCAGGCATGTATGCACATGGTGCACAGACATTCCAAGCAAAATACCATACATAAAAAATTAATTAATTTTTAAAAATGTTATAAGAATTATAAAAACTAGTTATTTTAACTTTTATTTCTTTGTCGTAATGTGTTTTGATTTAAACAAAACTTATTTAGATTAGTTTTATTTGTAGTGATCTAGCACACGAACCTAAGTGGTTTGGGAGTTACAGTCACTTAAAATGCTTTTGAGTCATGTCCCCTGAAAATGCCAGAGAGAATCAAGATCTCTGGGTCAGCCCCTTCTGGTTGTGAGGCTCATACACAAACAGAAGGATTTCACTTAGTGTGAACAAGTTATGCAGCCACGATTTGTTTGTCTCAGGATGGGGGTGAGAAAGACAATGGTGGCTTACTCACTCCGTGGGTGTGGAGGACACGCAAGTATTTAGTTCTGTGATGCTTTAAGATGCCAAGTGGGATGCTGGCTACATTCAGAACTACCAACAAGGGACCAAAGAGGAAGGACTCAGGACTCGGCTGGCTCTTTTCCCGACCAATTCTTTACCTGGAGAGCAGTCATAATGAGTACACATGAGGACCAGTTAACCCACTTAATCAGTGTGCTTCACCCTTGCAAATGCCACAGAAACTCAATGTTTGACATCTGGAAGAATCTGGCTCAGCTGGCCAGTTTATGGACCAAAGTTAATTTTTAAACCATTAGTATGGTTCTGTAGCTATGTTTCTAACTTGAAGCTGAGTTCCTTTGAAGTTTCTCTTGACACATTGGTAGACTAGTGTGAGGGGCTGGGCAGGGGAGCCTGGTGATCAGAGCAGCAGGACTGGGAGTTGGGAGGAAACCTTGCTAGGGTGCCTGTGGCACTGTCACTCTGTAGCCCCCTGGGGACTTCAGGGTAACCAGGCTCAACCCTTTCTCTGCCTAGTTCTCCTGGGTGTTTTGGTCTGTTGATTTTTCAATGTCTGTAACCCAAAGCAACATATCTTTCTTGGCACATTTGGAAAGAGAACTGTTGCTAAGATTGTTGAGCATACAAGGGAAAGTTCTTGTATTTACACAGTGTGATATAGGGCATTGTTTTTCAGAAAAGATTGCTCTGTTCTGGACCTCCACTAAGTTAATGTTTCTTAGCCATCTTAATTAAATGAATAATAACCAGTTGGCTCACCACAGCCATTCCTCAGTGAAGCTTTGGTCTTTGAGAAATAGCTTTCCTTTTCTGGAATCCACAGTCTAGTTATAACGTTGGAAGAAGAATGCACCCGTCACAAAATGCCCAACGTTTATGTCCCCTCTCTGGAATTCAACATAATTAAAGGCAACGGGTACTTGTGAAGTTCCTGTGAATGCTGGCTCTGTGTGCTCAATCTGAGGGACACCGGAGAGGTAGAAGTATAGTCAGTGTGTCCTAATGATGCAAAGGCATAGAACACCCCCCACCCCCACATTCCATTCCCAATCTGTTCACAGGAGTGCGTTTCTCAGATGGGTCAGATTGGTTAACTCTTTTTTTTTTTTTTTTTAAAGATTTATTTATTTTTATTTATATGAGTACAACTGTAGCTGTCTTCAGACACACACCAGAAGAGGGCATCGGAACCCATTACGGATGGTTGTGAGCCACCATGTGGTTGCTGGGAATTGAACTCAGGCCCTCTGGAAGAGCAATCAGTGCTCTTAACCGCTGAGCCATCTCTCCAGCCCTGGTTGACTCTTTTAATTGGCTACCAAGAATCAAGAAGGCCAGGAGTTCCTAGGATGCTTAGGCAACCACAGATGCACACCACTGTTGCTTTGTGAACTGCGAAGGACAAAAATCGCATAACCGCAGAAATGACCACACCCCTGATGCCAGAGGCTTGAACTGTGGGGTCCAGAGTATAGCGCTGAGTTTCTGTAGTTGCTTCTTTAGGTTTTGGTGGTGTCTTCCTTTCTGAAGTTCTTCATCCCTTGGCTCTGTGAGGCCGTTAGGTTAAAGCTCATCATAGTGCACCAACTCTTTCCTCCAGGGTCTGGAGGCTAAAGCAGAGCAAATCAAAACCCTTGAGAAGACCCAACTTTTTTCCTTAATAGACAAGTGACTGTATTGTTTTGCCCTATAAAATAAAATTGCCTTCCAGAATACTAGAATATTAAAACAACTCAATGATAGAGCATGACAGCTAATTACGTACAGAATTAAGTGTAAAGGGAGAAGTTTACAATGAAGGCTATGCCATTCCTTCCTAAATCCAACACTCTTAGATCTGGGAACCTTCTGCTGTGTTGAAAATGTTCGGACCTGCATGGAATACTAACACAGTTTTCTCATTACAGTTTAAATTGTTCAGGCGGAAGACCCAACTTTTTAATACACAATTCATATGCACTACGTGCAATCACTACAGTCAATTTTAGGACATTTCTGTTCCCTCAAGAAAATCTTGTCTCTCTATTCCTAAGCAACCAGTAATGTGCTTTCCTTAATGGAAATGCACGCGCACACAGACACACACACACACACACCTGGGGCAGCCCAGGAATAGTACTGTACACCCAAGCCACTTGGAAGGCTGAGGCAAGAAGATCCTTTTAATTCAGCCTGTGTGACATTTTGCCTCTTATAAACAAACACAACTCCTGGAAGCTTTCTGACCTAGCATTTTGATGTAAATCTCTATCTCACCGCATTTCTTGGTCAGTTCTTCCCTAGAACTTCAGCTTGTCATGTGTTCTTCAGAGCCGGCATGCCAGAGCACAGAAAGCCCACTGATATAAAAAAAAAAGTAGCAGCATCAAGAGAAGCTGGGGTTAGACCAAAGGTTCTCAACATATGGGCTGTGACCCCTTGAGAGTCATCTATCAGATATCCCTCATATCAGATATTTACGTTATGATACATAACAGTAGCAAAATTGCAGTTATGAAGTAGCAACATCATAATTGTATGGGTAGGGGTCACCACAGCGTGAGGAACTGCGTGAAACAGTGACAGCATTAGGAAGGCCGAGAAGCACTGCGTTAGAGTCTGCAGTGTTCTCGGGAAGCAGAAACCTTGATTTGGCCTTTGGAGAGTATCCTGGTCTTTGAGTCCATATCCACCTCCAACTTCACCTTCCTGCCTCTTCTCGGTTGTGAGATGGCCTTGTTAACCAGCTGCCAACCTTCCCCCTGTCCTTACCTGAAATTTACACCCGTCCACCCGACCTTCTGAGTTCTCATCGGAGTTCTCATGATTTTTATTCACTACTCTCTCCAAGGAACAAACGCACAGTCCTCCTTCCAGCTTCTGCTGTCAGTCACTTTGAATGTGGGTTGCCTTCTCAGCCATAAACTTCACTTCCTGACTTTATCTCTCTAACTGCGTCCTTGGTTTGGGGGATAATAGAGAATCAACATTATTTATCTTTGCCGAAGGCAATATCTTAACCATCTCACAACTGCATTAATTTATCAGATCTTCAGTGATGCCAGGCACCCACCGGCACTGTGGAGACCTGAGACACCCTTTACTTAGGAAAGAGTCTCAGCTTTGGGTTCCAGTTGCTTCCAAGAGGGGAAAACACAGCAATGGGAACTTGTGTGGCATTTCAAGGGGGAGGTCTGCCTTGCAGGTGGGTTCTCTGAGAATGCCGCCAAGGAAACCACGTTCTCAGTTATTCACAGGATAAGGGGTAAATACTGTGAATCTGGTTTGGGCTTTGTAGGTTTAAAACAAGATCTTATTCTTTTTATTTTTAAGCACGTATGTGTGTGTGCATGTGCATGTGTGTGTGTGTCCACATGTGTGCAGATGCCCACAGAAGCAGGAAAAGGGCATCAGATCTCTCTGAGCTGGAGTTACTACGCAGGCAGTTGTGAGCTGCTCAACATGGATGCTGGAAACTGAACCCAAGTCCTCTGCAAGGGCATGTGCTTTAACTACAGAGCCATCTCAGCAACTACCAATGTGATTGTGTGTGTGTGTGTGTGTGTGTGTGTGTGTGTGTGTGTGTGTGTGTGTGTGTGTGTGTTCATTTAAATGATTACAAGGCTTTAACCTCCACATTCAAACTTTGTTCTAACGATGCAGGTCGGGAGGCTTTTAAAACCGCTGCTGAAGGATTACATTCTGGGGACACCGAGAAACGTGTGCTATCATCGGAAAGCCTCTTATTTCTCAAGCAGGCTGGTTCGCCCCTCTGCTGTACTCCCACTGATGCAACCAGGGCTCTACTGACAGGAACACAACGATACAAAAGCCTGTATTTAATTATCTTCCACTCGTTAATCTTTCTCTTCATGAAAGAGCCCAGTCTTTATGCACCTCATGAAATGCCATGATTCGGTAAATACAGTACTTGTTGCACCTGTATATAGTTGGGTACTACTTCTTGTAAGAGTAAATTAAAAACAAACAAACAAACAAATCCCTGAAGCCATCATTAACAGAGTTTGTAGCTCTCGACCCTGGTTTCAATATTGCTAAGGAGAAGCAGTGTTACTTCTTCATCTTCAGAGTCTTGAGAGCAACACGGGAAGCGACTGGGAATGTGGCAAAGAGTACCATGCATTTCTGCACACTTGCTTGGTCAGGTTTCCCACAGATGTCCATTTTCCTCCCTGACTCTCATCTGAGCCAGCAGCCCTAATTGACTAAGACTCCCTGCTCAGCGGCACAATGCCAACACATGACATTCCTTCCAGTGAGTCACAGTCAATAAATCCTGTTTCACAAATGACTCTGAGTAGCCTTCTGACACAAGGCAGGCAGCATCCAAGGAGAGCCTTACGGTATCAAATGCCTTGTGTCATCAGCCAAGCTCTGAGTGACCCTTCACTTCGGTATTGAAAACGAAACGTGTTTTCACACAGAGAGAAGACCCAAGCTATCTCTAGCCCCTGGATTCCTGTGTTGTCTCCAGTGACGAAACGAGGGAGCACATACCGGGAAATATATCTTCAGAGCTCAGGGACTTAGGCTAAGATGTGAGTCTCTGCATAGCCCTTGGCGTCCTGGAACTCACTGTGTAGACCAGGTTAGCCTGGATCCACCTGCCTCTGCCTCCAGAGTGCTGGGACTAAAGTACACTACTGCCTGGCTAAGATAGCAAGTTTTATGAAGACTAGTAATGAAGTAATAACAAAGAGTCTGTTACATTTGAGGGGTGTGTGCACAGACAGTAGGCAATGGGGCCTATTCGCAGCACATACTGAGTACTGCCTTTGCACGGAACAGCACTGAAGCTGTGGTGGAGGAGGGACTTATTAGAAGCATCCTTCTGAGACTAGTGCTCCTAAAGATACTTGTTGGGAGAAATGGTGAGAACCCACAAACAATCGTCTAGTCGTGCACACATCAGCCACAGGCGAGCCCACCTTTCAGGCTTGGTGGCAATGGGAAGGCGGGGAGAGGCTGGAAATGTAAGAAAAGGTTGCTTGTCTTTATAGGGTGCTAGGGAAAGAAGGTCTTGGGGAAATGCTGAAATACTATGGGGAATAGTTCAGGGCACAGAAAAGGGGGTGTAAATGACTGGTTTGGCCACCCCATAAATTCTTTAAGAAAATATAGGCTACATAGAAGGTATTCTAAATCGGAGCAAACTCATGTCAGATGAAGAACGTAAGGACTGCCAGAGTGCCCAGACAGACAGGATTGCACAGACGTGCAAGCATTCATGTAGGCATGTTCCCGACTCTTCTGAAACGCTGGCAGGAAAGTTCCCAGTGAGGAAAGAGGCAGGGTGGGGAACTAAGTTCTGATCCTCCCGTCAAGAGTTTGTTTGTTTAAATTATCCAAGTGCTTTTGCTAATGCCAAGTGCTTCTCTTCTGTGGGGAAAAAAAAACCCTACATTATACTCAAAGAAAAGTAACAAGTAGTGTGTGTGTGTGTGGGGGGGGGGCACTCTTAAAGAGAAATGTCTGAAAAGGGGCGGGGGACACAGTGGATGAGAAGAAAAACCTGAATTAGGACCGGGAAGGTTAGGAGGAAGAGAGACTGTGTTCTCACAAAATGTTCCAGAAACCACAGCTAGATGTGCAGGAGGTGCCTGGTGTTGGAAGCTGCTTTCTGAGGGAAAGGAAAGACTTAAGAAGTGGAGTCTAGACCTGTAAAAAAAAAAAGAGGGGCCTGAAGGGATGAGATGATGTCATCATGCAAAGGTAGAGGTGCTGTTCAGTAAAAGACTGATCTCCCTTCTTCCTGTGTACCCCAAACTCCGCATTGGTTACCTTCTCAGCATGTGGGGTTGCTGGTCAGAACCCTTATTAATAAGCTACCTGTTATCTATACAAAACAGTGGTCACCCCTCCATAGCCATGAGAACAGCAAACTCTAGGCACTCAAGTTCTGCATGTTAAATGCATACAATAGTTTATGACCAACAGCCATTCCTCAGATGTGTAAAGTCATCCCTAGATGGCCCAGTCTGTTTAGCACTGTGCAAATCCTAACGTAGAATTACTGTAATTAGTAAGGAAACAAACAACAAGAGAAAAAGTCTGTACCTATCCAGTAGTTGAGAGGTTATTTACCCCCGGCCCCCAACATCTCCAGTCAGAGGCTGGTTAAATCCTCAGATACAGAACCCGAAGATACCCAGGGCCCCCTGTCTGTTCAGACCCCTTGCTTTGTATTCAAAGCTTTCTGTAGTTTTAAACTTTTCCTGCTGATTTGAAAAACTGGTATGCACTGTCCCTCCATCTTAATATTTTCCTTCCCTCTCAGTTCTGTCCGTTGAAAACCTTTAGGGCCCAGTGAAATGGTCTTCTTTTCTCACAACGCCTACTCCAGTGAACCCTTGCACAAGCCAGCTGAATACCACACTCCCGTCCTGCACGTCCCCCTCCCTAAGCCGGTGCTTCTCAACCTTCCTAACAATGTGACCCTTTAATACAGTTTCTCATGTTGTGGTGACTCCCAACCGTAAAATTGTTTTTGTTGCTACTTCATAATTGTAATTTTGCTACTGTTATGAGTCATAATGTAAATATCTATGTTTTCCTGTAGTCTTAGGAGACCCTTGTTTGACTACCCTAGAGAGGTCATGACCCTAAGGTTGAGAACTGCTGCCCTAGTACCAGAGTAGTCTTCCTGACACTGACCTGGGCTGTGTGCTTTCCAATATCATGAACATATGCCCAGCTTTGAAGTTCACACAATGCTCTCCCAAACGTGTTGTTTACTAAGCTGGGAGATCATTACTGCCATGTTTTAAATAATTTAGGCTTTGAGAGTTTAAGAATCTTGACCATAGTCAGACAGTTGAAACCAGAGAGAGATAGAATGCAAACCTGGTTTTTTTCTCCTAAATTTAGCATGTCTTTACCTTCTGGGACTCTCCTAGATTTTGCTTTAAATGATGTCAACATGAAGTGTAGCTCTCACTTCAAAGGGAATAAGAGAGAGCTTAATCTGAGCCAAAGAGAAAGCACAGGCCCAGAAACCTAGCCTGAGCAAACTCCATTTGAAAATGGTTACATGAGGCTTCGTTGATCACAGAGCAAATAAAATCTGAAATCAAGGCATTTGCCAATTTCATTGGTGGGAATCACAGGCAAAGTAGGGAAAGCCCTTCTTAGGTTTCAGATACTTAAGGTTGCCATTCTTGGCTTCTGAGTTTGTGGATACCAGTCGTCTGCCAGGAATACATATTAAACGTTTTTCCTGATGGTCAAAAGGATGTTAGGTCAGATGAAGGAATACTGCTGCTCATGTAGAGGGTCAAAGATAGCCCGGATGAGGTGGAGCCAAATCTGCAACTTCCCAATTCCACAATCACAAAGTTTGAATCTGTTGCTCAGCCTGGAAAAATTGTTAACACGAGTATTACTTTTTTTTCCCCTATTTTTTGTTTGTTTGAGACAGAGTCTCACTATGTAGTTCTGACTGTCCTAGAACTCTCTCTGTAGATCAGGCAGGCTGTCCTTGAATTCAATAGACAGAGATCTGTCTACCTCTGCCTCCCAAGTGCTGGGATTAAAGGTGTGTGCTACTGCACCTGTTCTCTGCCCCACCCCCCGGAGTTTATAATTAAATGAATATCTAGGATTGAGAATGTAGTTCAGTGGTTGGCTATCATGTACAACAAGGCCCTGGGTTCACTATCCAGCACAGAAAGAAAGAAAGAAAGAAAGAAAGAAAGAAAGAAAGAAAGAAAGAAAGAAAGAAAGAAAGAAAGAAAGAAGGGAGGGAGGGAGGGAGGGAGGGAGGGAGGGAGGGAGGGAGGGAGGAAGGAAGGAAGGAAGGAAGGAAGGAAGGAAGGAAGGAAGGAAGGAAGGAAGGAAGGAAGGAAGGAAGGAAGGAAGGAAGGAAGGAAGGAAAAAAAGAAGAGGGGAAGGAAAAAAGAGAAGAGAGGAGAGGAGAGAAGACAGCCCATGAGAAGAGTAAGCTTTCATCTTTACACACAAATGCGCATGCTCAGGCCCAGGCTAGCTGTACTTAAGGGGTGACCCCACCCTACCTGGCGCCTTCTCAGTGTGCTCTCTCCTCAAGCTTGGGGAGTGCTGGCTGAGGATTATCTCTTTGTCTGTGGGGCCCCTGTCTTGCAGGCTTCCAGTGACTACAGAGCCTTTAACAAGTATACAAACCCAGGTTCTCAGGGAAGATGGCAGCTTATAATAGTGCTGAATGAGCAAAGATTTTATCAGGGAATTAAAAAAAACAAAACCTTAAAGACGCCACAGGCAAGATTATGAGCTAAGGGGCGTGGTCTTCCCTGGGAGATTTTGTCAAGTGGAACTTTCAGGAGATACAGTAAGAAGACAGATCTTTGAAAGGGAAATCCTTCATGGGTGCCAGAAACACTCATGGGGAGGGGGTAAAAGATTTATTGTGGAATTTAAATTTGGGAACGAAATGACATTTTAAAAAAATCTTAAGGGATCTTTGCCAAAAAGCACTGACAGCAGATCTTTGGCAAAGGTCTGGAACACTGCAGAGGATTATCGAGCACACAGGGTAAGGAAGCACTGTTAAACCCTTGTTTCTGGAGATGCACTCCGAATCAAGTTCCTGAGGTCATTTCATTCCGGAAAACAGCAATAGGTTAGCTGTGGATGGTTCGAGCTCTCCCTACGTGGCTCTACTGTGGATGGTCTGTGTTCCTCCTATGCAGGTGGACTGTTTGTTCTAAGGGAGAAAGCAAATACATATAAAGTGCTCCTGGCTTCTTCAAACTATTTTGAATAATGCAAAATGATGGCTGTTTCTCTCTTCGTCCACATTATATTATACAGCAGAGCATCCCAGAGTTCTAGATGTTGGCAAGATGTGGAGATCTGGCAAAGGATTGTGGGCTGCATTGCCCAGTGGTAGAAAGTAGATGGAAAAGTGAGGGAGAGGATGCTGAACTGGTTTGCAATTGTCCACTGTCAGGGTAACAGATAACTAACCTCTTACCCATGAGTGAGGCCAGAAATCTCAGGTTTTAATCATCCCTCCACACTGGAGATTGAAGGTACAACACATAGCTGGATGGCGGGCGATAGTGGTGCCTGCCTTTAATCCCAGCACAAAAGCAGAAGCAGGTAGATCTCTGAGTTCAAGGCCAACTTGGTCTAAAGCATGTTTCAGGATGGCCAGGGCTACATGGAGAAACCTTGCCTCAAAAAAACAAATCTAGATAGGTAATATAGATAGGACAGGTCAGGATAGGAGAGATGATAGAAGATAGATAGATAGATACATAGATAGATAGATAGATAGATAGATAGATAGATAGATAGATACATAGATAAATAGATACATAGATAGATAGATAGATAGATAGATAGATAGATAGATAGATAGATAGATAGATAGATAGATAGATGATAGATGATATGGATGGAGAGAGATGGATGGATAGATAGGATAGGCAGGAAACATACATACATGCATACATACAACATACAACACATGACCTTTGGGGACACTTTTGAACTATGACAGTCTGGTTTGAAATGCACCTGGGATTTGTGAGCACAAAAGAACTTGCTTGAAGTTTAAATGATTGTGTAGCCCAAGTAGTGTTACCCAATGGCTCTGTCCTACAGGTCTCTAGGAGCTTTGGTGGTTCACCTGCATTTTTTGTTTTGAGAGAATGTCCTGGGTCAGCACTGCACCTTATAGAAGCCCCGCTGTCTTTTTCTGGTCTCCTTCATGGGTTTTTGTTCTCCTTTGATGACTTTTGCCTTTATGGGCCATAGTCAATGATTTCTATGCATTTGGGGGACCTTAATCACTCAGGACTATAATTATGGAGTTTCCAATCATGTGGCTTCCTCTTTATTCTGCCTCTTCTGTAGGTCCCTGTAGAAACAGATTGGGCAGAAACTGACTAACTTTGGAGAAGATAAGAATTGGCAAATTAAATCTTAATGCTGTACTGAAATATTAATTGATAAAATATAATGTGTGGAATTTCCTTCAAAATGGCCCATGCTAGAAGGGCCAGTGGGCAGACAGTTTGATTAGACGAGACTAAGTTAATAATTGAAGCACAGAATAGCACACGGAGGTTCATTATACTAGCCTGCTTACTTTTGTATATGATCAAAAATTTCCGTAATAAACCATTTTTATATGGCTGCTGAGATTACTATTTTCGAACACCTGAGCTGCCTCTGGCTGGGGCAGTTTCTCTCTGGCCACCTTTCTCTCTGACATGTTGGCTTAGCTCTCCTTTTTCCCCTGACCCTCATTTCTTTCCCCTTCCCCCTGCTATGAAGCACTAAATCCCTAGGCTCCTTACTTATAGCTTTTAATTTTTAGTCAGTGTACAGTGAGCTTCATTATAACATTTTCAGGCATGCACATCAATATACTTTGAGTGTATTTACCTCTTCCTATTACTGTCTTTCCCATTGAAGGCAAATGCTATAGCAAACAAACAAAAGCAAATGGCCTTTTGTGTACTGCAAATGATGTCATTCTTTGGCTAGGCTTCTCCTCAGTCTACAGTGGGGGGAGACTCTGCTCTTATTGTCAAACGCATCCATTGACAGTGACTTTGGGAACCATGTGGTTGTCTCCTGAGAAATGCTACCTTCCTTCTCACCCAGCTGGATCTTACACTCAGCTCAACGAGTCATTGTGTTTGCCCACCCCCATCCCTTTAACACGCTGACCTTGGTTTAACCTCACAGAAGAACAGAAAGAACCAAAGATGGACATCTCTCATGATTGTGAGCAACAGACTTGAGCATCCTTCTCGAGCATCTGGAGAAGTCAACTTTAAGAGATAAGCCTTGTTTATCTCTGATTTGGAAGGCAAGGAGAAATCCCCACCACCCCTAAAACTTTCTCTACTGATTTCTCTCCCTTATACTCTTCCTGCTCCCTTTACGAGAACTTCTGGCAAGAGATGTGTTGACTCATGGTGGTTTATCACTTCCTTCCTCTGGCTCATGTCCAGTTGGGATGCTAATGAGCTGTCAAATGACAGGCAGGGAAAATGAACGACTTTCTAACATTGGAAGCTCCATCATCTTAGCCTTGATAATCTGGAACAGATAGTGACAGGTAGAGACAGGGTTGCCAGAGTTAAGTTGGATGCAAGCTGTCTCCTGCTCTCCAGCAGGTGACTGCTCTGCTTCCTTTGAAGGCGACATTCTATAACACCTATTTGTATGTGTAGACTCTGTGGCAGCAAAAATTATGTGTGCACCTAAAGAGTTTGAATCTCAGCTCCATTGGGTGCATGTGTGGGATGTCTCATCTTAGAAAGCAGATTTGCTTGGTGACAAACAGATGCTTCTCTCCTTCCACACTTCCCTTCAATGACTAGAAACGAGGCAGGATACATGCCTCAAAGCCACCCAGCCGTGGGAGAATGCCTTTCCAGGAAGACAAAGAAAGTCATGAAATACTCAGACTCATGATTACATGACTCTAGTCTAGTCACTTTGGGTAAGTTGAGGTGTGTCCTGAGGTAAAGTAGGGTGAGGCAGGTGGAATCACCTAAATTTTATAAGCCACTGGAGTAAAAGAACCAGATAAAATGTGGATGCCCACTTACATTTGAATTCTACATCAATAATATGTCTTAACATGAGTAAGCCCTCCATGTTGCATAGACACACACATTAAAATAAATGTTTACTATTTATTGGAGTGCATGGGTTTTATTTGTTGGTAACCCTGAAAAGCCAATCACTATAGTGGCCTGTTGAGCCACTAATTGTGGCAAGTGGCTGCAGAACAATTTCTGAGTAGAGTGAACGCATGAGTGCAGTAGTCGTGTCTTATTCTGACCCAGTTTAAGTGAAAAACAAAAATGAAAACAAAAACCTTCTTTTCTTCATTGGGGAATATTGATAAAAACAACAGTTGCAAAGGAAAAACAATTGCTAGCCCAAGGTCTTTCGTTGTTTGGGATATGATCCATAGAGAAAGCTTACTGCTCAGGGTCCAGAAATGATGTTCTCGTCATCCCCACCCACACTTTTACTGCCTTTTAAACACACTTTTGTTAAGAGAACGTTCAGTGTCTACTAGAGAAAGGGTGGTTAGTCAAGTGTGTGTCTGTGCACCCTCAGCCTCAACAGTTACAAGCTTCCGATCAACACCGCCCTGTCTGCATCACCCCATCCACCCATCCCAACCCCAGTAATGATTCTGGAACGGAGCCCAGAAAGTGGGAGCTTTACAACTCCGTGTCTTTCTCTTCATCATTGTGCCCTCCGACCCCCCCAGAGCAGAGTTCTAAGGTGACAAAGCTAGAAATGTTTTGAATGGTGTTCTCATTCTTACAGTTCACTAGCTATCTGCCTTGCCAAAACAAGAAGCCCTCAGTCCTCATCGCTCGGCTTCCCTCATGCCCACAGTTTGCACATGGGACTTTAGTGTTGGAAACCACACCCCAATCATAAGACTTTGGCTGGGTCTGGAGCCTGGTGACAGTGGGAAGAGTAAGACGTGGCTTTGGTCATAGCTCTGTGAGATGCTTCTGTGAGTTGACTCAGCCACACAGCCCTGAAGCTTCTTCTGTCTATTCACTGAGCTTGAATCCACATGCCAGGCTAGGCACAAAGCTTGACCATCATGCTAAATATATGACCCACCCTTTAGCACTGTCTGTAACACTGGAAAGACCATTAAAAGCAGCTTGGGCTACTCAGTGTAGGTTTTGTAAACTGGGTTATTGGTGCGATGCAGAATATTCTGTGGTGCTCGTTGAAATGACGTCATAAAAACATCCTTGTTGACATGGATTCTATCTCATATTCAAAGCCTCATTCTATTAATTTTTTTTTCCTGGAAAAGACTAGCATAGTTAGCTCACAGGCTAGCTTGAAATCTTGAAGTCTCAAAACAGTTCAGAGGGATTGTAAGATTATGACTTCCTTCTTGTCATTTTTATTTTGAAAAATTCTGCAGTGGTCAGGTTGGACTTGTGTGGTTAAATATACTTTAATGCACGTATATACATCAGAGCAGTGGGAGAACATTTTAATGGCTACATTTAGACACCCCACCTTCTGGACTCAATATCTTCCTCTTGTATCTACATGGGGCATCAGGCCCACCAGGGTTCTGGATTGCTCTACTTCTGTGAAGATGGAATTAGACAGTGGCAGACACCTAGCACTCAAGTAGTTGAGGCAGGAGGTCTGCCAGTTTGAGGCTAGCTTGGGCTACAAAACAAAAGTCTCAAAAACAAAACAAAACAAAACAAAACAAAAAAACAGCCGAAGGAAAAGAACCCAAAGGTTGGTATGCCCGTCCCACAGAACCCCTGCATGTTCCAGGATGGTCAACAACTCAGTTTGCCTGGACTGAGGGCTATCCTAGGCTACAAGACTTCCTGTGTTCACTGAGAAAGCCCTGACCAACTTTGAGACCAGTTGGTCAGTACCTCCCAGGCACAGAGGTCGACTCTGATTCCCTCAGTAGAATGCATTCTCCACAGGTCTGAATTCTTCTGGTCTCAAAGCCAGGAGGGCATGGAGTTCAGAAGGTGAAACAAGACTCTGAAAAAAATCCCTCTACCTTTGTCCCTGCATTTAGCTCAGGGCATGCTTTTGTTTTGTGTCTGAGCTTCCAGAAATAAAATGAGATAAAAGATTATCTGAATAATTCCGGACAAACCGGTTATTCAGTGACTTACTTTCTTACATCCACTATTAAGGAACTCTTTCTTGTAGGCTGAAGCTAACGTTTATTCAATTCCTTTAGCTCAATTTTGCCTTTCCAGCTAAGGCTTTTCGCGGAAAGCAAAAGAAGAAAGAAGTCAGGAACCGGACAAGAAAAACCACAACAAGTGTGGCAAGGAAACCTGCTGCAAGCGGAAGTCTGTGTTAACTGCTCGGAGCTTCAGTGAGGTTTGCCTGTGTGCCCCAGAACTCAGGTTTGTAAACCGGGGCAGGAGGGAGGAGGGTATCAGACGCTGTGGCATGTCACCCTTTGGCCACACTGATCTAGATGTGACAGGGAGCGTCTGCCTAGAGCTGGCCAGGCCCACTCGGGTAGGTCATGTGGATAGCTGATGGACCTCTTGGTCTTGACCTGAGGTCAAGACTGCAGAGTAGGAGAGCATTGGCAAAAGTTAGAAATGGCCTGTAGTTCACCACTTCCGGCGTGCTGTTTGGGAAGTTATTTGACATCGCTACGTTTGCATTTCCTGAAATAGGTAATGTGAATGGTACCCTTCTTACCTCACACTGATCTTTCTCCTTGCCAGACACCTGGGCATGATGGGACCTGCAGTCCATACAGCTCAAGAAGGAAGCTGATCCAAGGAGCATTGAACAGCATTTGCAGCTCTGTGTGCGCAGTGCCCTCTGACCTTGGAGCCCGGAACTTTTCCACAGAGACTTTTGCTTTGTTTTCTTTTCTTTCTTTCTTTCTTTTTCTTTCTTTCTTTCTTTCTTTCTTTCTTTCTTTCTTTCTTTCTTTCTTTCTTTCTTTCTTTCATTTTTGTTTTGTTGTTTTTTTTTTGTTCTGTTTTAATCTTTTTTTTTTTTTTTTTTTTTTTTTTGAGACAGGGCTTGTCTGTGCAACCCTGGCTGCCCTGGAACTCACTCTGCAGACCAGGCTGTCCTCAGACTCAGAGATTCACCTGCCTCTTCCTCCCGAGTGCTGGGATTAAAGGCGTGTGATACCACTACCACCACCACTACCCCTTTGTTAGCTTGTATGTATTGTACAAAATATATAGTTTCATGAAGACATTTTCCTTCCAACAGATGATGTACTTTGGCCCCACCCCAATACCTCCCTTGACCCCACCCACCTTCTCCTGCTAGTCTCCTTCCTCTTCTCCACACTAGAACTTTAGATTTATCTTTGTTTTCCAAGAAAGTCTACTATGTAGGATTTCCTGTGGCTCACAAGCTGCTCTTGCAGATCACTGGGAGACTGGTTTTGTGTGAGGAAAGATCATGGGGAGCCCTGGACACTTGAGGATTCCCGGTCCCACCTTCAGAGCTCAAGTGAAATCAGGTTCTCTTTCTCTGTCCTATTGAAGATCCCCAAGCCACACATTTCTTCGTTGCCCTTCCTACCTCGTCTTCACCAGCAATAGGATATGCCAAGGTTTGGGGAGACAAAACCACTCCTAGGCTTTCCCTGTTTTGCATCCTTGGGAAAAATAGTGGCATTAGGGGAGAGAGTTCACTTGGGTTGTTGGTGATGATGTAGAGGCGTGAAGAGGTGATAGGTTAAAGTGCATTCGCCACACTCCTCCACTTCTCCATCTGGAAGAGTGTGAATAGAGAGGAAGAGAAGGAGGAGGAGGAGGAGGAGGAGGAGGAGGAGGAGGAGGAGGAGGAGGAGGAGGGGGAGGAAGATGTGAATTTGAATATGAGACAGATTTCTAAAATTACAGGGAGAGTGGTGGCAGAGTCAGTTTGATGTGACTTTCTAGGAACAAGTAGCTGGGAGCAGAATGAACAGGGCTACATTCTGTTGAGCTGGCATTGACCTCAGTCTGCATCAATTCTCTGAAGGAGCGAGGGTGTGTGACCAAACCAACACAGGCAGACACCCGGAGTCACTAATGAAAACCCCAGCCACCTCTGTGAGCAAACCTCATCCAAGGACCCAGTGCTAACCCAATTATTCAGAAAAGCAAATGCTTCCCCCTCCTCACTTTATCTATGGAGAGAAGAAAGGGGGTAGCGGACCGCTGGAGGATGGGATGCGTTCAGGCAGCCTTTGCTAGAGAGAGGGCATACTGGTCCCAACCAACAGAAAGCAGGTGGTCCAAGTATGCAAAATCTCTTCAGTGGTCCAGTTCTTAGAATTTGCTGAGCTTTGGATGTGTTCGCCACCGACCATGAGTATGAAACAATCCCAGAGCCACAGTGGTGAGAAGAAGGGTCCTGTAAGAGCTTTGCCTCCATTAGCAGAGTAGCGGGTTAGTTTCCACGGAGTGGGGTCCCCCGGGAGATGGAGGATTTCCACTTCCTTCTCTCATTGCTGTATTGTGTCCTGCCCTCCATTGGAGGTAGTTATACATGAGGATCTGCACCGAATACAAGGCCCTTGGTTTGGACTTGCCAGCCCCTGGACTATAAGAAATAAATATGAATTACTCAGCCTCAGGGACTTTCTTATAGTAGCACAGCATGGACTAAGGTAGAATCATATAATGAGAATAATCAGCAAGACAGTGAATAGGGTGTGTGTGAAGGGGGCTCACTGCGTTGTCATTTCTTTTAGTAAAGTGTTGAGGGATGGTTGCATGGCTAACACTGGCAAACAGACATGCAATCACAGGGTGGACCCGAGCAGCCACGGAAGATGATGGTCTGGTTTTAAAGGGAAGAGTAATGCATGCACATTATGAAAGGTTGAGTAGTCCAACAGGGAGAAACAAGGAGGAAGTCTCCCCTAAGCTCATAGGCAATTCTTTAGGGAAGAAATCAAGGAAGTAAGAAGTTGGGGCTGGAGAGATGGCTCAAGGTTAAAGAGCACTGACTGCTCTTCTGGAGGTCCTGAGTTCAAATCCCAGCAACCACATGGTGGCTCACAACCATCCGTAATGAGATCTGATGCCTTCTTCTGGTGTGTCTGAAGACAGCTACAGTGTACTTACATAGAATAAATGGATCGATCTTTGGGCTGGAGCGAGCAGGGCCAGAGCAAGAAGGAAAAAAAAAAGTTGCTTCTACAGCTGATGGAAGAACGGTGAAAGATTTCAACCAACAACTTTTCAGTGTAACTACAACTGAGAACTGCTTTAAACATTTTTTTTATAATTATTATTTACTATTTGTGTATCTGTGCATAGTGTGTGTGTGTGTGTGTGTGTGTGTGTGTGTGTGTGTATTTGCCACAGCATGTGTGTGGAGGTCAGAGGTCAACACTGAGACACCTTCCACCATTGGTTCTGAGGATTGAGTTCAGGTCCACAGGCTTTCAAAGCAAATGGGGTCAACTCCAGAGCCACCTTGCCTGCCCTTGAAAATCCTAAGAACAAACAACAGAGAAAGAAGTATTCCAAACTGTTCTGCAGTATGAGATTTGGGATATTACTTCTGGTCCCTCCCCCTCCCCCTTTGTTGCTTTGTCACTTTCCTGCAAATGCTCTTTATGTAGCTCAGGCTGGCCTCAAACTTCTGAGCCTCCTGTCTCAGCCTTCTAAGTGCTGGAATTATAGGTGTGGGGAAAACATCTGTACCTGGCCTACATTTCTTACCCTGTAAAATATTATTTTCTAAGACTCCGTTTTACCTAAGGATTGCAGCCAATTCAGAACACACATAGAGAAGTTGTCTAAGACAAGGATTTTATATTTGTGTGCATATATTCCCCCATTCTCATCTGTAAGTTTCAGATACCAATACAGGCTACGGTACAATTGTTTGGTTTTCTTCCACATACTCAGCTAGCATCCCACTTCCTCAGTGCTAGAAAGAAAGAAGCACCAGCGCCCAGAAGTTCAAGGCCCTGCCGCTGCTCCACAGTTCCACGCTCAAATAAAAATGCCCTGGTTGGTTTGCATTGGAACGTGCAGTGCTGTGGTTTACACTTGGTCTTTCTATAAATGAATCTATCTGGGAAAATAAATCTGACTGGTTCTTAGGTCAAGAGCTAATACTCTGAGAGTTTGCAAACGGATCCCAAGAAAGCACATTTGTCTGGTGTGTGTGACAGCACTCAGGGACAGATTATCCTAGTTCCCGAAAACACTAACTATATATTTAGGACTTAAGTACACATTTATGGCTTTAGAATGGCATTTTAGAATCTATACTCAAGTTTTAAAGAGACAGGCATTTCTAAATGGCCCTTTAAAAGGCCCAGTGAGCACAGTATTGATTGCCGGACTTTTGAGGCCCGGTTCTGCAGTGTTAAGTGTATATGTATTTTGATGGTGGAATTACCACAGCTCTGTGAAACCCCTCGTTTGAGAGAGTTTACAAGGATGTGTATTTGCTTCTTATTTTTTTCTGGAACCTTCTGTCTGCACCATGGGATTATGCCCAGTGCCAACTCAGTTCTTTTTTTTCCTCTCAATCCAGCCCACCTGTATAAAAATGAGGGCTGCAGACAGGAAGTGCTGTGAAGAATATGGGGCCAGGGCTGTGGGCAGGTGTCTGTTGTTTTGACTAGAATGAAATTTCTGCTTCCTCATTCCCCTGAGACCTGAAGATTTATTATACCTGTGTTTCGTCTTGGTTTTCTATGACTGCTTTATTTATCACCAAAATGCAAACTGAGCACCTGAAGCAGCAGAATTTCACTGTCTCACGGTGGCCGCTGATTTCCTCTGATGACTGTGAGGCAGAACCCATCCTGGCAACTGCTGGTATTTCCTGGTTTGTGGACACATCACTGCAACCGTTGACTTCACACCTACACGGCATCTTCCTTGTGTCTGTTTCCAAATGCCTTCTCTTTATATAGGTGTTAGATTGCCTTAGGGCCCCACCCAGATGACCTCATCTGAACTGATTGTGTCCACATCAGCTCTATTTCCAAATAAGGTCACATTCTGAGGCGCCCTGGGTTAGAATTTCAACTTGCGAATTTGGAGCGGGGGAGGGGCACGGTTTCCCAACACTAATTGTCTAATAGAGCCTTACCTAGATCCTACATCCTACAGTGCGAGCTGCTTGGTGGTGGCATCGCTTGTGACTCTGACAAGAGGATGATGTATTGTGGACCAGTATCATCTCTAACAGCGCTATGTGCTTTACACAGGCAAGCAGCCAACATGAGTGAGATGTCTTCAAGATGTGGTTTGTGATTTCTCAGAATTTCTTCCGTTGTTTCTTTTTTCTTTTTCTTTTCTTTTTCTTCTTACTTTTTTGTTTTGTTTTGTTTTTTGTTTTTTGTGGTTTGGTTTTTTTTTTTTTTTTTTTTTTTTTGGTTTTTCGAGACAGGGTTTCTCTGTGTAGCCCTGGCTGTCCTGGAACTCTCTCTGTAGACCAGGCTGGCCAAGAACTCAGAAATCCACCTGCCTCTGCCTCCCGAGTGCTGGGATTAAAGGCGTGCGCCACCACTGCCCAGCCTCCTTTTCTTTTTCTAAGGTCAATATCATTTCCTTCCTCATTTTGATTTAAAAACTCACTTTATTTATCACAGTAGGTCAGTTTTCAACTTGGGCAAATTGTGCAGTCACTAGAGCAGCCTGGACCATGTGCACGGTTAGATAGGATCCTCTCCAACTGGACTGCCTCTCCACTGTGTTTCAGATTTCCACCGATCCCAGCCATGAGTGGACACTCCAGATGTGTCACAGAGATACTCCGTGAGGTGGCTCTGTTGGTTCTAAAGATCGATGATCTCATGGGTATTTTGACATCCTTTACAGTGAGACCAATTTGGTACCAGTTATGGCTACAAGTTTCCTGGTACAGAGTCCTTAGAGGACAGATGGGGGACACTCCCAACAGGAGGTAGAAAGACACCCCCACCCCCATCCCCCACCCCCGCCACAGGGAGCAAAGCAGCCTTTGAGGGAGCTGAACATAGGATTCAAAAGACCATCCTTCTCCAGAAAACAGTTGCTGAAGAAACAAGGGGACACAGCATTCATATATATTTGTAAAATAGCTTAAGATTTTAAAAATAAGTTTTAAAAATTGTTCAAATGCAGAAAGCCTTTTTTTTGGTTTCATTCTATTGAATCAGGGTTCTATAGTCTAAGGCTGACTTGCAGCTCACTGTATGTCTGAGTACTGCCTCAAGTTCACTCTCTCCCAGGGCTGGGGTTTCAGGTGCATCAGCTAGCTTCATCAAAGACAAATCATTATCATAAATTTCTATATTTGACAATAACATATTAAATGCTTTGCTGTATGATATTATAGGCAAGACGCGGAAGAAGATGGAGAAATTACCTGAGATTTTGTTGTTGTTTGTTTGTTCGACAGGCTCTAGAATAATAGCCTATGCCACAAGGGTATTAAGGACTGCTGTGGACTTTCACAACCTGTACAGGCAGCTTGCAGAGCCTCCTGCGCAGGCGCAGGACCAGACTCCCTTCTGTGTTGTTGTGGGCCCTGTTCCAGGACCTTCTCTCAGAGAGTTAGGGATTGCTATTTGTCTAGCAATAGCCTTCAATTGAGAGCGTGGAGTCTCTCAGTCTCTCCACTCTGTGGACCTCTTTGATGAGTGCCATGCCACCTCAAACTGTTCCCTACCTGTTTGCTGTGCCCCGGGGCTTCGTTCCCTCTCACACACTAACGCACACGGTCCGACCGTTTCTGATGGATGCTGGACTTCCTGCAATCCTACTGCTCACAACACAGACAGCATCCCTGCTTCTCCTTTCTCTGCCGGCTGCTTGAGGAACGTAAATGTGTTTCTCATTATTTGGTCCGTTTTACAATGTGAATTCCTGCTGAGGTTCATTGCATTGGGTATTTCATCTCATCTAGAACTTGCCCTTCCCTAATGTCCAATAACAGCAGTCTGTCTGAAGACCGGAAATCCTGGTGCTTGGTTAACTTCAACCACAAACTAACATTGAAGAGATTTTATTTTTCTGTTTTCAAGAAACTGGTATCTTTCTACAATGGTTGGATATATATGCATTGTGGGAAAAAGGAGAGCCCGAAGTGGATGGTGCATGGTGGGAGGGACCCAAAGAAAATGGATTCCCAGCTTCAGAGACATTATAACCAAATGGAAAGAGGATAGGTGCTGGAGCCAGAAGATCTGGTTTAAATCTCATTTTTCTTACTGGCAGTAGAACAGTTAGCAATCTGAGGAAGGTTATTTACCTTCAGACCTTAACCTTCACCCACAAAAAGAGGTTAATATAACTTACTTAAGATGCTAACTCAAAGTGCCTGGCATGCTATAGGTATTTAATAAAAATATATTATTATTATTTTATTACTATTATTGTAAGAGACAGTGCCTCGCGATATTGCCCATGTTGGCTCCAAAGTCCTAGACTTAAGTGGTCCTCTTGCCTCAGCCTCTCAAGTAGCTGGGACTATAGATGCATGCCACACCGCCAACCCCACCCGCGCCCCTACCCCTGGCTCAGAAGTATTTATTAAACTCGGTGCAGGGATAAGATCAGCATTGCCATGAGAGGGTTTGTGGCCACCAGATGCCTCAGTTTATGGAGCTGACATTTAGAATAGAACCTTAGCTGTTTAGGAATCGCTTACAGGGGAAAGAGTGGGAAGTGTGACCCCTCCTCCGCATCTGTTGGCAGTCAACTGGCTTTATGAGAATCATAGAAGAGCCCTCTATAGAGACCCTGCCAACCCGTCCCCAGACTTTGGGTCATCTATCACATAGAAACCATAGTGATGCCCTCTTTGCTCAGAGTTGACTGCAGTGGTGAGGAGCAGAGGAGAACTTGTCTACGGAAGTCCCCGGTGAACTTAGAGCATTGTCTAAATGAACCACTGCTGCGACAGAGGACAGCAGGACAGTTTACCGTGTCATTCACACACGAACAAGGTTCAGACACAAGCTTTCCCCGCTGAGACATTCAGCTGAGAGCGGACACACTCTGTTGGGCTTCAGTATCAAATGAAAAGCACATGGAGCCTTGCCCTTGTTTTACTTCCTCTCTACTCCCTCCCAAACAAAGGGTAGGCCCTCTAAGTGCTTCCTGCTGAGTTTAGACAGAAGGTGTTGGGTTTCAAGTCCAGCTCAGTCCCTGGGAAGTCTGTAAAAGAGTGAGACATCAGAGCAGGGAGTCTGAGGACACACATCCTTGGTCCTCCTGGCTTTCAAATGGAAGCTACTGCCTTGTGTCCCTGAGCACAGCCTTCTCCCTCCCTCTCCCTCTCCCTTTCCCCCTTGCTCTCCCTCTCCCTCTTGGGGTCCTCATAAAAGTAACACACTAGAGCCCGTGGACAGTGTAACTGATGAAGTTGCTTTGAGGTTGGAGAGAATGGGAAAGGTGGTGGCCTAAGGATGCTCTGGTATGCTTGGTCCAGCAGCTTCACCCTGATGAGAGGTTTCAGACTTGCTTTGAGAAGAGTCCTAGGTAATCCAAATCTCAAATTAATCTCTTTGGTGGTTTGAATATGCTTGACCCAGAGAGTGACCCTATTTGAAGGTGTGGCCTTGTTGGAGTGGGTGTGCCCTTGTTGGAGTATATGTCACTGTGGGTGTGGTCTTTAACACCCTCATCCTCGATGCCTGGAAGCCAGTATTCTGCTAGCAGCCTTCAGATGAAGATGTAGAATTCTCAGCTTCTCCTGAACCATGCCTACCTGGATGCTGCCATGCTCCTGCTTTGATTATAATGGACTGAACCTCTGAATCTGTAAGCCAGACCCAATTAAACACTCTTCTTATAAGAGTTGCCTTGGTCATAGTGTCTGTTTATAGCAGTAAAACCCTAAGACACTATCTCTTAGACTATTGCTATTCTCCACCTAGCTTAGATTCTAGCATTCTTAATATAATAAAAATTATTATCATTATCATTATTATTATAAACAATAAGCCCAGGCTGCATCTGCCAAATTCCACCTAAGTGATGAGAGATAAGGTGTTTCACTATCTAGATGAGCCTGCCTTCCCTACCCGGCAAGGAGGCTCCAGTGATCCACACAGCCCTTGCCTTTGCTTTGGCTGTGCCACCTCTCTCACTTGGGAAGGGCCCTGTTATCACTCCTCCATCCTTCTGTACCCTCCTCATGAAACCGTTCATGGCAATTTGGTCCCATTGCTCCTTTTCCCTCTCTCTGGCTTCTTCTGGAGTGTGTATTTTATACTATTCTCCCTCTAATGATTTTCTGTTCCTTCTTCATTAATAATTGAGTCCCTTTGTCTTAACCATTACATTAAGCACTGGGGGCTAATAGACTATTAAAACATGGCCTCTTCACAGAAGGAATTTACCATCAATAATAATGTGAAGAAGGAAGGAACGTTACATGATACATTGCAAAGAGTGCTGATTTTATTCTGAAAATGATGAAAGCCATTGCAGAAGTTTTGAAATATTTAACCGTTTTATTGAGGTGTAATTGACACACAATAAACTGCATACTTGAGATGTACAAGTTGATATGTTTGGGCATCTTTAGAGGCCCATAAAATCAACTCTACTATACGGTGACTCTCACAGTCCATTTTTT
The DNA here is from genome assembly GCA_028551405.1 of Uromys caudimaculatus. Classification (NCBI taxonomy): domain Eukaryota; kingdom Metazoa; phylum Chordata; class Mammalia; order Rodentia; family Muridae; genus Uromys; species Uromys caudimaculatus. Next base: position 24,765,639 of record CM052719.1, on the reverse strand, counting down.
TCTACTATAAAAGATTACCACTATTTGGATAATAAGTAAACAACAGAAGTTCTTTGGTTTACTAGCTCAAAGCTTGGGCTGCATCATAACACAGCAGAAGGGTAAGAAAGGAGATAAAAATTGGCCTGACTCACCCTTTCTATCAAGACTTCACTCTCTTGATAACAGTGTTATTCCTAAACACATAACTCGAACCCATTATAACCTAATCCCCTCCTAAAGGTCTAACATCACCTAGTTGTCACATGAGATTTATGGGAAACAAAACTATATTAGGAACTGTGTTCAGGATCCTAGAAACATGGTGTAAAGAAAGAGTCTCTGATACTCTGGTGTCTTAGTTAGGGTTTTACTGCTGTGAACAGACACCGTGACCAAGACAACTCTTATAAGGACAACATTTAATGGGGCTGGCTTATAGGTTCAGAGGTTCACTCCATTATCATCAAGATAGGAACATGGCAGCATCCAGGCAGGCATGGTACAGGTGGAGCTAAGAGTTCTATATCTTCATCTGAAGGCTGCTAGCAGAATACTGGCTTCCAGGCAGCTAGGATGAGGGTCTCAAAGCCCAAGCCCACAGTGACACACCTACTCCAACAAGGCCATACCTACTCCAACAAGGCCTCTCCTTCTAGTAGTGCCAATCCCTGAGCCAAGCATGTACAAACCATCACATGGGTAGGAGCACCTTCTAATCTCCATGTAGCTTTAACCACTCCCCCCCTCTACAAAGACACTTGAGAAGACCAGCAGTGTGCTAGATGCTCTCTGGACTACAGTCCATACTGAGAAGCTTCAGTAGCTTGTACTCCTCTCCCATGTGCTGAATGGTGCCAAGACCATACTGGACACACCGTGTGCACTTGCTTGGACTCCGTGCCTGGCTTACTCCTGTCACTGTTCGAGTCTACATCATGGTGTTGGGATCCCTGGGCCTCCGCTGGCTTTTTCTCTGTCTGCTGTCCAGCCTTTTCTTTGGAGCCATTTCACTCCTGAGTCCTGGGTGTGTCTTATGAGCTGGCAGATGACTACACATTCTTAGCATACAAGTGATTGTTGTCCTGGTCATTGCCAAATGACCTAGTTCTTGCCAAATGTAAAGTCTATGGTCACAGTCACTCATGGGGCTACTCAATGGGGAAATGTTTTCTCCTGATGTTGTGCACTGGAAGATCTGCAGAGGTAATGGCTGGCACAGTGGCTCTTGGCTGCTTTTCTACCCTCATCTGCTGGTCAACAGCTGGTGCTCAGAAGGCAAGAAGGTGAGGATTAAAAGGCAGGGTCACTGGATCACTGGGTCATATGGGGTGTGATGTTAACATCTATCTTTGAGAAAAATAATTTTTAAAACATTAATGTTATGTGTCTGGGTATTCTGCAAGCATATATATCTGCCTGGTGTCCACAGAGGCCAGAAGAGGTCATCAGATCCTCTGGAACTGGAGTTACAGATAGTTCTAGTTGTCATGTGGTTGTGGGGAATGGAATCGAACCTGGGTCCTCTGGAAAAGCAGCCAATGTTTTTAACAGCTGAGTTATTTCTCCAGTCCTGAGAAAGAGAATTTTTAATCTTAATTCTTCAAGAAAATCCGACCAGACTTTCTTGAAACCAGAAAGGTAACAAATGACAAAATCCATCACCTCAAAGTCCTACAGCCAGAGAAAATGTCCATCCAATAAGAACAAGAATAGAGGCTTCTCCAAGCATCATGGCTCCTCCATACTGCTGTAATGAGCCTCATACCAGATAAAGTATACACAAAAGGAATTGGTTCCTTGTGGTTCTAGATGTTGGTGAGTATAATGAAGGCAGCAGGAAATTCTGTGAATGAAGAGGGGTTGAGGGGTTGCTTCCCTGTAACAATGTTTTACTCTTGGGTCCTTGTGTGATGGAGCAAAAGGCGTGGACCTACCTCTTTATGTCTGTCACAGTGGTAATTAAATCTCAACATGTGTTTCAGAGGGAGTGTTCAAACCACAGCACTGAGCACATTTGCTCATCGCCTGCAAATATTTCCTTCTTTTTCCCCAGGTAACAACTGATCTGGGAAATTCTTGATCAGTTTGAGTTTTTTGGAAGTTGATATTAAAAAGCAGATAGTATACACCCCTTATTTGCTTAGCTTCTTTCACTTGTCACCTTTGTTTGAAGATTCATTCATGTTGTCTCCTCTATTAACAATTCATACTCTTCACTGATAAGAACTATTCCATTGTATGACACGATAGAGTATTTATTAACTCATCTTGTTGAGAACATTTGAGTTGTTTGCTTCTTCCCTGTAATGAACAATGCTAAGCAGTTTGACATACGAGTATTTATGTAAGCATCTGTTTTCATTTCTTCTGGTCGACAACTAGGAGTGGAAGTCTGAGTCATGTGTAAATTTCTTGTTCAACTTCCTAGATGACCTCAGAGTCATCACGTCGATCATGTCTGCACATTATAGACTAAAGATAGACAAGAAAACTGCTCTAGTATCTTTTCTGTAGTGATCATAAAACACTTTGACAAAAAGCAACTTGTGGAGGCAAGGGTTTATTTGGTTTACACTTTCAAGTCCCTCATTGAGAGAAGTCAGAGCAGGAACTCAAGTAATAACTTCCTACCTGGCAGCAGAAGCTATGAAGGAATGCTTCTTACTGGCTCACTCCCTGGCTCTCTTACATAGCTCACCTGCCTAAGGATGGAACTGCCCACAGTGGGCAGGTCCTCCTACATCAATCAACAATTAAGGTACAGGCATAGACATAGATAGACATGTCCACAGGTTGATCTGTGTCAAGCGATTCCTCAAGTAAGGTTCCTTCTTCCCAGGTGACTTAGGATGTGTCAAACTGACAATAAAAATTAGCCAGAATAAGAAAAAAAGTGTACTGGCTAGTTTTGTATGTCAACTTGACACAAGCTGGAGTTATCACAGAGAAAGGAACTTCAGTTGAGAAAATGCCTATATGATATCCAGGTGTAAGGCATTTTCTCAATTAGTGTTCCAGGGTGGAAGGCCCCTTGTGGGTGCTACCATCTGTGGGCTAGTAGTCTTGGGCTCTATAAGAAAACCAGCTGAGCAAGCCAGGATAAGCAAGCAAGCAAGCCAGTAAGTTACATCCCTCCATGGCCTCTGCATCAGCTCCTGCTTCCTGACCTGCTTGAGTTCCAGTCCCGACTTCTTTTGGTGATAAACAGCAGCATGGAAGTGTAAGCTCAATAAACCCTTTCCTCCCTAACTTGCATCTTGGTCATGATGTTTGTGCAGGAATAGAAATCCTGACTAAGACAAAAGGTAACATTTATTGTACATTTTCTATGTGCCAGATGTCTTATTTGGGGTTTTATTGCTATGAAGAGACACCATGACCAAGGCAACTTTTATAAAAGCAAACATTTTGTTGGGGCTGGCTTATAGTTTCAGAGGTTCAGTCCATTACATCATGGTGAAAAGCATGGCACCATGTAGGTAGTTTTGGAGCAGCTGAGAGTTCTACATCTCGATCCCAAGACAGGCAGGAGAAGAATGAAATTCCGCACTCCTTGGGGCCTAAGCATGGGGCCCTCAAAGCCCACCTACACAGTAACACACATTCTACAACAAGGCCACACCTCTTCAAATAAGGCCACACCTCCTAATAGTGACTTTCCCCATGATCAAGCATTCAAACACAAATCTATGGGAGCCGAACCACCACACCCGGCATTGTGGTACAAATAGTAAATATATTATTCATTAATTTGGAAATACTTCTGGGATTCAGTCCTTAATTGTCCTTAATCACAGATAATGAAATAAAGGCTTTCAAAACCAAATAAATCAGAATTTAAATGTATGCTTTATTGACCTAAAAGCTCATGCCCCTAATAGCAGGTGGAAAACAGAGTCCATGGGTGTGACATTTGAGACTCTTTTCCTGTGTTGCTTTTCTCAGACAAGACAGCCAATTCTAGTAGTCACAGGGATAGTGATGGGGCTTTGGTGGGATGAGATCTGCTAGTTCAAGAACCTAAGGAGAACAACATGAAATATACATTGAGATCCACAGGCTAGATCACTGGTGTGTTCCTAGGGAGTCATTTATAGTGTTATCTAATCCACAAGTGTGACTGACTTTAGAGGTTACTTGGTTTTCACTTGGTGACTTAGGGTTTTACTGCTGTGAACAGACACCATGACTGAGGCAACTCTTATAAGGACAACATTTAATTAGGACTGGGTTACAGGTTCAGATGTTCAGTCCATTATCATCAAGGCAGGAGCATGGCAGCATCCAGGCAGGTATGGTGCAGGGGGAGCTGAGAGTTCTACATCTTCATCTGAAGGCCACTAGGAGAAGACTGACTTTCACACTGGGTGGAGCTTCACAGCCCACCCCACAGGGATACACTTCCTCCAGTAAGTCCACACCTCCAAATAGTGCCACTCCCTGGGCCAAGCACATTCAAATCACCACATTTGGTTCCTACAGTTCTTTGTAGGACTCCATCCATCTGAACATAATAGACGTGAAGTGAGCATAGAATCCCAAGACTCTGATACTCATAATGCTGCAATGGGAAGAGCATACGTTTTGGAGTGGAAGAACCCTGGTGTTTCACAGTGGCAGCGCTGTAAGACCAGAAGGGTGATAGTGCTGTCCGTCTTACATGCTTGTGAGGACTGGGGCAATAGGGCATCAGTCCCCTTGGGAATGGTAAAGGTCATTGAATACAAACATCTCGCCTCTGCCCAGCTCCCCAGCCCCTCCCACCCTTGAGACAGGGTTTTCTCTGTGTAGCCCTGGCTGTCCTGGAACTCACTTTGTAGATAAGGCTGGCCTCAAACTCGGAGATCACCTGCCTCTGCCTCCCTAGTTCTGGGATTAGAGATGTGAGCCACCACCGCCCTGTTCCAGCTCATTTTTAGAAAATGGCTCACACTTTTTCAGTTTTGAAATTTAAACCCTTTTTGGCTAAGGGATGATGATCATTCCCAAACTGTAAGAAATTTTTGCCTGTTGTTACATCAGCACTTGGGTGGGGGCATATCCTTGGGTTTCATCAGAGTTGGAAAAAAAAAATCCGTGATTTAAAGATGTGATAGCCAGTTTTATGTTACTGTAATAAATCCCAGAGATGATCTGATTAGAGAGAGAAAATATTTCTTCTGGCTCACTGTTTTAACCAGGGGTCTGAGACTATTGCTTTGTGCCTATGGCCAAACAACTCATCCTGATTGGAACACCCCACAAACAGAATCACTCATCTCAGGACCAGGAAACAAAAGGGGGGGAGGAAGAAGTGGAGTCTCCTGGTTCCCTTCAGGCAGAACCCCCAAAGACCTAGAGACCTCCTATCAGGTCCCACTTCCTGTGGCTCTCACCTCCTTCCACAGCACCAGACCAGCTCTGTCCATGCCTTTAGGAAATATATAGCCTGCAAAAGTAAATGAAAACATGTTATCGATAATCACTTGCATTGATACAGATTACACACCCAAGACTGGGCTCTGAAGCAGAGAGCAGAGAAGTCCTAGACAGCTGGGATAGAAACTTACAAACTACTACTTGGCAAGCAAGGAAGAGGCTGGGGGATTAGGACACACCCTCTCCTGACTTCACAGCTAGCTGTCAGACAGCTGCACCCAGGCTGCTGGCAGGGTGTAATGCAGGTCCTGCCCTAGCTGGGGGGTGGGGGTGGCGTGGGGTGGGGGCAAGGTCAGCTAAGCATGAAGGGCTTGAAGTGTGGGATGCCCTGGGACTCCTCTCACCAAGAGGACCCCTTGAGAACACTGTCTACCTGAGGGGGGAAATCCTCATTTGGCTAAACTGCCTGTCTATCGAGTTCCTGCTACATGAAGCACACAGTTAAGCTGTTAAATTTTAAAGTCGATCAAGGCTAGTTCTGAGAAAAAAAAAAAAAAAAGAAAGAAAGAAAGAAAAGTGTGTTCTTTGCTCAATTGATCTCTCCAAGGGCATGGTCAGGAGAACAGGTAGATCACCGTGTCAACAAAGTTTGGAGGAAAAAAACGGACGCTCGACTGCTAGAAAATTTCTTGGGCTTGGAGAGGGGTTTAGGTAACGGCATAGTTCAGTCCCCTTCTGTTTGTTGGAGGAAGTGGCACCCAGGAGTTGATGTGACTTCAAGGTTTCTTAAGCTGAATTCTCTGCTTAAAGGAGGAGCCAATAGAGAGGGGGTGTTGAAGGCAGGCACCTGGCTCATGATTTGTTTTAATGCTGTGACCTCTTTACTATGAGAAAAGGCTCCTCTGCAGTCCCTGTCACTTCTATACTCTTGTCTGCAGTGAAGGGACTCCACCTGCATCTATCTTGGGGCCCAGGACTGTGCATATTTATTCTCCGGAGTCCTGCACTTTGCTCTCTTTATTTTTCCTGGCTCCATACTTGTGTTTGTTCGTGGGGCTCACCATGGATAATGTTGGAGGCCACAGGTGTAACTTGAGCTCAGCACTAAATATAGCCAGAGCTATCACCGGAGGCGCCCGTACATGTCAGCCCCTTTCAGCCTCTACAAACCACACCCTCAGCTGCAGACACAGGGCAGGCATCTGCAATGCTTTCCTGAGAGGTCACTTCGAAATGGAAACTGTCACTGAAAGTAGGGGTGACCTGGGTCAGCAGGAAACCAGTGCTTATCGCAACGACACCCCTGCTTTGTCTCTGGTATGGTCAGGCAGTGCAGGGGGTGAGGTAAGGCCCCCCATCTCCATTCAACAGGTAATTTAACAGCATAGTAAATGTCCCTGTGGACTCCAGTCCCACCCCATGGGTCCTCTGAAAGGAACTGGAATTGCCTGTAAGTATATCACCTAAGAACAGTATTCCTGGAGGAGACTGATGTGTGGTTTAATGTTGTGTTTTTCTCCAAGAGCCACAGGTCCCAGATGGTGAAGTCCAACTCCTCACTGCACAGGGTCAAGCTTCCAACCCCATTTCCTCCACAAAGTCCTTCCGTAACCCTCCGGTCCACACAGCCCTCTCTTGCCCAGAGTGATGACTGTACTGGTTAAAAGTTGCCTGTGTGGTTCGTAAATTATTTGTAGTTTGTATCTTGTCAGAACAGGAGCAAAACTGCTTAGAATTGCCCGTGCCTTCTGCTTCTCCACAGTGGAGATAGCATTAGACCTGACTGAGTTCTTGCTCTCTTGAGAACATGGAAGAAGATTTTCTGCCCCTTTCACACTTCCCTTCCCCAGAGTAGACTCTGCCATGAGTTATCTTAGGCTGGGGGCTGACAAACAAGAAGAGGTGGCTTGAGCGGAGTAGGAGCCTCTTAAACAAATACATTCAGTGTAAGAAGGAAGTAGACTCTTGCTCTGTGAGCTGAGTCATCTGGAGGGGAAAAGGAGAGAGAGAGAGAGAGAGAGACAGACAGACAGACAGACTGACAGACAGACGAGAGACAGAAAATAGAGACAGACAGGGGCAGAGAATAAACAGAGACAGAGACAGAGTAGAGCTTGGAGCACATTACTTCATCCTCCAGGCAAGCTGATACCAGATCCATGACGATCTCCTTTATGTTCTCAAGACTAGAGATGCAAGCCTCTGCAAGAACACTGCATGCGATGACACCCTTTTCCAAGCAAAAGCCCCTTTCTTCCCTTCCCTGCCTCCCAGCACCTGAGAACACACACAGTGGCATTCGCCAGAGCATCCTCCACAGAGCGTACTACCCGGGAAAAGGATTGCTCCCAAACTACATTGCATTCAAAGTACTAAGAAGGGACCATTAGATGAGGTGCCTAAGCTGAAGTTGGAGACTCTTAGGGGTGTAACTCAGGAGATTTGGAAGCACAAGTTGCTGCTAGGAATTTGTTGCAATAATTTCAGGCGTCAAATCTGCTTTGAGCTATCTCAAGGATGGCAGTGAAGAAAAGACACAGCCGAGAGAGAAAAGGTTTAGGGGTTGTGTTTGCAAGCTCCCATGGAAGAAGGGAAGAGATGACATTACAAGAGCCAGAGAATGCATAGAGAGGAAAGGACTGTGATTCTATAGGACAAGGGGTCCAGGGCCAGGTCTTGTGTGCTTCTGCAGAAGGTGGGCTTGGGACTGGTCTGTCACCTACAACTGACTTTCCCCGCAGTTGGCGGCCTACTAACCTGCTCTCTGAAAGCTCTCACCATGCTCATGGTAGGGCTGGAGTTCACTAAAACACAGTCTTGGCCAGTGTCCATCTTACCTCTGCAGGACTGTTGGCAGGGGTGGCATGGAGTGTTGATTGTGCCACTCTCTCTGGATTTCATATTTTTGTTGAAGACCATACTGCACAAAGGGGTTAAAGAGAGTTGCTCTCTCAGCACAGCTGAGAATAAGGACAAGGGGCGTGTCTATGAGGAGTGGGGCTCACTGTGAGCTCACTGTGGGGCCTCTGATACTAAAAGATTTGTGGTTAGAACAGGAATTTCAGGGTTCTTGTGGCCTGGGGTCTGTGGGTAGGTCTCAGAAAACTGGAATGACTAGATCATTAAGGGGTGCTGAGTGGGGCTATATCAGGACTGTAGAAAGGTTTTTCCAAAAGCACGGCTTCTTATCTCTTCTGCCTGGGGGTTGGATACTTGATATTCTATTAAACAAAAGATCAAAGCCCACCTTTCCCTTGGAATTAGGCAGCAAAGTCTAGAAAACGTCTTAAATTGCATTTTTAAGTCATGCCCAAAGTCTGACTTATTTGCTCGAGAGCATATGCTTTATATGATTTCACATGGCTCATAAGACGATCCAACATGTGTCTCAAGACACTTGTAGATGCTTTTACTCTCTAGTTTCCATAGCACTGGCTCCCCTAGAAGATGAGCTGAACTTCTCCCTACATTTGAAACCGGGTTCTCTTTCATGTGCTCACTATTCTAAGAGCAGCAGTTACATGCCAGGCTGGCGGACACAGCAGAAAAAGTTCCTGCCTTGAGGAAGTTCCATTCTAGCAGGGAAGAAAGTCAAGAAACAACACCAAATGCACTATATCAGTGAGTGGAAGGTCCTCTGGGAAGCACACAGTGCATAGGAACACAGTGTCTGTTTCTCACCAAAGGAGCCCTCTCCTATATCCGGGCTGCCGGTCTCTTGCAGCCAGTGCAGAGTCCCCCAGAGGATAAAGTGAATATATTTCAAGTATTTCCTTTAGCAGAAAAGCCATCAACCCCACCCACCTTTGTTTCTTCCCCACTTATTGTTTTTAAAGATTTCTTTATTATGTGTGGGTATGCCCAAATATATGTATGTGCACCACACGCACGCGGGTGCCCATAAAGAACAGAAGAGGATGTTAGCCTCTCGTCTCTAGAACTGGAGTTGCAGGTGGGTGTCTGAGAGCTGTAGGATGTGGGTGCTGGGAACTGGGACTTGAAACGTCTCTAAGTGGAGCAAGTGCTTTTAACCTTAGGGCCAGCCCCACAGATGTTTCTGCTCATTTGCATACTGATCTTTGCATATCGTTCTTTGCATATTGACTCAGACTTCTCTTCATCCTGCATCTGATTATTTGGGCTGGATTCCCTTCATCCAGTGCAGCCCTTTGGTGGTAGTTTTGTAAATAGTGGCATATTCTCTTGGTCTTGGTCTGGATCTGTTTTTATTTTATTGTGCTGCAGAAAAAGATGCTCCTAAAAGATGCCGCTTTGCATCCTGGGTACTCCGAAGGATCCTGCAGGGGCCTCAGACACAGACTCTTTCTGGCTTTCTCCTGTCTCCTCCGCGCCCCCCCCCCCCCCCACTCCCCAAGACAGCAATAGAAACTCAAATCTCTTTTTCCCCAAGGTGGACAGCTAAACTTTCCTCGACCTCAGCCAGCTGTGAAACCAAGGAACATTACTTCTGCCTTTCTGTGTAGTAGCTAGCTGGGGAAAAAACATTCTTGCCCTGCCTTGTTGATAGTGGATCAAGAAGTGCCCATTCCACAAGGGTTCCTCCCACAGCTGGGAAGAGTGAGTGCCTTGCAGAGAGATCTGTGGGGAAAGGGAATCTGGACCCACCCACAGCTTGGCTGTGTCCCTTCTGTCCTGAACTATTAGCTCATATAGCTTTAGTCAGTCACATTTCTACAAGGCTGTCTGTTTCCCCAGAGGCTTTGGGTCTACATTCTGAAGTCCCTCCTGTCACATAAAACTTTAGGTAAATCCACTGTGCTGTTTGTTCTTTGAGCACGCTATCTTTCTTACCTCCGTGTTTGCCCTGACTCCTCACAGTGTGCAGCAGTGAAAAGTTCACCCCTTTGTGCCCCTGCATATCTCTCTCTCTCTCTCTCTCTCTCTCTCTCTCTCTCTCTCTCTCTCTCTCTCTCTCTCTCTCTCTCTCTCTCCTTCCCTCCCTCCCTCCCTCCCTCCCTCCCTCCCTCCCTCCATGTTTATTAGTAGTTTAGCCTGGATAGAGTCTAGATTAAAATCATTTCCCCCCTCGGTGCTTGGAAACATTTCATTGTCTGTCTCACGGTGCTTTGCTGAGGTGGGAAGCTTTAGTAATTGCTGGTTTTTTGTATAAGTTATCTTCTGTTCCCGCCGTGCTTCCACTGCAGCCCTGCCTGGTGCGCTTTGCTTTTTCCCTCATTTTTCCCCTTTGGCTGATTAAATGTTTTAAATGCTGTGTGTGTGTGTGTGTGTGTGTGTGTGTGTGTGTGTGTGTGTGTGTGTGTGTGTGTGTGTGATGTGTGTCTCTGTGTGTGTGTGTGTGTGTATATATTCCTTTGTGTATGTATGTCTGTGTGTGTGATGTTTGTGTATGTGTGTATATGTGTGTACATATGTCTGTGTGTATATTTGTGTGGTGTGTGTGTGATGTGTGTGTCTGTTTCTCTGTGTGTGTGTGTGTGTCCGTCCATAAGGATGTCTTAGCACCATTAGGATTTTATCCTGTCCTTCTGGGGCCAATGTCTTCATGTCTTTAAATATGTATTCTCATTCACACTCCCTGATCTCAAATTCCAATTAAGTGTTGGCTTTTCTTTTCTAGCTTCCATCTCTCTTAATGCTATTTGATTTTTTCTATCCTTTCATCTCTTTGGCTGGATAATGGGTAATCTGTGCAGATATGTTACGGTTCCAGATCACAGCAGTTCATCGCGCACTTCGAATTGTCTGTCTGGTTTCGCTGTAGTTGAAGTGCATTGCGCACTGCATTCTAATATCAGCGGCAACCTTTACTTTGGGGGTAATTACAATCAAGTCTTCTTTCCTAGCTTCACGGGGCCTTGTTCTTTTCTTGTGATTTTGCTGTTTTGGTTTCTTGGAGTTTGGCTCTAATAGTGGATTTACTTTTTCTTAACCATGTGTTTAATTATTTCAAAAATATTTGATTCAATGCTCCCTCAGATGGCCATTTCATTCTTTCATGTCTGCCCTGAAGATTCTGCCTGCTCATTCTTGTCAATGGCGAATTGTTCCTTAGAAATGTGTACATTTTATTTTTTCTCTAGTTGAGATTATGCATGTTTGTGTATGTGTGTGCATATGTACACGTTCTTTATGCACAAGCGTATGTGTGTAAGCGTGTATGTATATGTGTATGTGTGCATGTGTGCATATGTGTGTATATCTGTGTATCTGTATGTATGCATGTACACACGCCTACATACACATACATGTGCACTTGCACAGTATCCGAGACAAGCTGCTGGTGGCGTGGGTTGTTAACAGTATCCTTCCAATGTTGCCACTATTTCTACCAAGGACTCCATGAGTAGATTAGCAGCAAAACCCATTTTTTAAAATACTAATTGCCAAATTAAGGATTCCTAGACCACAGAGGTGAAACTGAGTCACACTCTGTGCAGCGCAGAGGTGCAGCATTCTCACTTTTCATGGGAGATTTTATTTCCTCATCATGAGCTTAGCCCAACCTGGGCACTCTTTCTCCGCTCAGCTTGGCCTGGTTGGGCAGACTCTTAATGAACTGGAAAGATAGTTTATTGGGGCCACAGATTAATTTGGGGACCCTATTTCCAGCTCTCTTCTCAGTCAGACTCAAAGTCTTGCTCAGATCCACTTGCAATCTCTATATGTCAATATCCTACACAAAGCCCAGAAACCGACCCCAGCAAGAGCTGCTGAGTCTTGGGGTTGTTGCAAATGTATCCCCTTTCCTCTTCAACCTGCAGAATCCACAGGAGCATTGCTCTCAATCTCATAGTATAGAATGCTAACTCTTCCAGCCCTCCCCAGACCCCCAGGAATTACCATGTCAATTCATGGTTTCTCTAGATACTTTTGTCTTGCTTGGGGTGGTTTGTTTTCTTTGCATATTTTAGAGGGACCTAAGAGTATCATTCTCTTTTTTTCCCCCTGGCTAATCTATGCATTTAAAAACAGTTTTGTGTTTGTTGAAACGCTCCTCGTTGGGCGTATCGCCAGGCTTGGAAGATGGAAGACCAATCCTACTTATTCTTCAAAACTGAGCTTTAAGCGCTCAGCAGTGTGTGCTGCCAGCCTCAGCTCTGTGTTGTGTACATGTGAACACTCACTAACTATTTACAGCTCTCTGGGAAAGGGTGGAGTAGAGATGTCCTTTGAAAGGTGTGTGCTTAAGCACAGTCATTTTTGCTCAGCTCATACTCTTCCGTAATATGCCTGTGATTTTTTTTTTTAACCTCTCTGCTAATACTACGTGCTTTTCGTGAAGCGCTGGGACTCGCTCAAGCTGGGCCTCCTCTCTCGCACCCTGTCACAAGATATGCTCAGAATTACAGACACAGAACAACACAGCGTGAGCCGGTTTATCAGGGCTGCCTCTTGTTGAGTTCCTGTTGGTTATCTCCATCCACGTCGTGCAGCTACATGTGGGGGCTGGGGTTGGATGTGGCTCCCTCCAGATTCCTTCAGCAGGCACAAACACACACACCCTCAGTGCCTTGCAGTATCCTGAACTCAAGGGGCACCTGAAAGGGAAAAAGCAGCTCTTGACTCTAGGGAGCTTCTAATCTTGCAGTAGTGAGACACAGTGTGAATAATTACAATAATAAAAACCCCACAAGATCCTGAAAAGTTAGTGCTGAATGGAGAGGAGATTGTATGAGAATCCCAAGGGGGCACGGGCACAGAAAACGTCTTTAGAGTGGGGTGGCACTGTCTCTTCAACTTCTGAGAAGACCAGTCTCTGTTTGCCCTCCCCACCCTCTCTACCTGCTTCTGTACTGAAGAAAAATATCTTCTTCATTCCAGGGAGAAGCAAACCTCTTCTGCTCTCGCCTGCCAAAGAAATCAATCACGCAGCCCCAGAGAGCTCAGCATTTTATACCATTGTGCACTGCTGGGCATAGAAGCACGGCTTCTCTGCATGAAGAGGGGGCGCGTACTCTCCTCTTACCTCCTGTAGGGCACATCTGGCCCACAGCCCCATAACACTGTTTGTAAAACTTGCAGGCATGTACATTGTGTTTTAAATGGTGAAGGACATGGCCAACAATAACCTCGGGACTGGCTCTGTTCTGCTCATCTGGAGAGCAGGGTGAGTTGATGAAGCTCCCCTCCACCCAGCCTGTTCTGCTCTTTGCTTCCCGGAAGCCAAGATCATTGCCTTTCAACCTTTGCTCTCAACACACACACTCCTGGAATCTCTCCCAAGTTCTTTCTAAATCCTACCACCTCATTTTTTATCGCTATTATTATTATATTTATTACTATTATTTTATATGTATGATGTTTTGCCTGCATATATGTATGTGCACCACGTGACTGCCTGGCACCCAACGAGATCAGAAGAGGGTATCAGATCCCCTGGAACTACAGTTGCAGATGGCCCTAGGCACTGGGAATAGAAATTGGGTCCTCAGCAGCTTCAGGTGTGCTCTGTTCTGGTCAAAACCGCTTTTTTTTTTTTTTTTTTAATTTAAAATTTTTTTTAAATGTCTTTCTGACTTACCTCTCCAACTATACTTGAAATCAGGAGGATTTTGGAAGTTCTTCATGTGTGATTCTTAGATCCCTGACTCTGCTTCTCCTGGGACCCATCATGTTTTGGTGAGTGTTTATGGGACAGCTGGTCAAATAGATTTGAAACTTTGATGACAGAGTGCTTATGACACTCAGCATAAGGATGAGTGCATAGCAAGCTTTCATGGACCTCAAGAAAATTGGTTGAAACTAAGTTTATATCTAGTGTAATACCTATCTACCAATCATTCATCTGTATTTCAATAATATATATATATATATATAATAGAAATTTACCATGAAGAATTTCTGTATGATGTCTAGGTTGTAGAAATCATACCAAAGACCTGTCCCTTGACACCAATTCTCTCTCTCTCTCTCTCTCTCTCTCTCTCTCTCTCTCTCTCTCTCTCTCTC
>CM052719.1:24679793-24750868 GCA_028551405.1 Uromys caudimaculatus | reverse complement strand
TCTCTCTCTCTCTCTCTCTCTCTCTCTCTCTCTCTCTCTCTCTCTCTCTCTCACACACACACACACACACACAGAGCATATGACTGTACAGTGGTGGTGCACAGAAGTGGGCAGATCTTGAGGCCAGCCTTGTCTACAGATAGAGTTTCAGAACAGCCAAGGCTACACAGAGAAACCCTGTTTCCAACCTCCCCAACCTCCCTGAAAAAAAAAAAAAAAAAAAAAGCAAGAGCAAGACTACTTCATCCCTTTGTGTCTTTGGAAGTTGTGTGACACACACGTGTGCTTGTTATGTTTTCCAGATGAGATAACATTTCTCTGATGATAAAAGTCCCTTTCCTCCTTAGTAACGCTTTCAGTCTTGAAATGGTTTTTACACTGAGAGAATCCATATAGATAAAGAAGATATGTTTTTGGCTGAGCACGTTGGCACAGGCTTGTGATGTCGAGCACTAGTCAGGAGGATTTTGGAAGTACTTCATGTGTCATTCGTAGACCCTTGACTCTGCTTCTCGCCTTGGATCCATCATGTTTCCGTGAGTGTTTATGGGACAGTCGATCATTCTGTAAGTGCCCTTCATCCCGACTCGCTTACTTCCTAACCCCCCCCCCCCCATAATGCACTGATTCTCCTAAAGGGAGAGAATTCAAGAGCACTGTTGCCATTCATCTTAGCGACCAATGCTCTAAGGTTGGTAGCTGACAGAGGGTAGCTCCCCCCTTCTCTGCCACCAGGCTCATTCACATAGCTGCTTACTTCCATACTTTACTCGGCTTTATTCCTCGTGCCTCACTGCATTCCAACAGCAGCATGGCCCACTGGCTATAGAGCTTTCTCCCTGAGGCGTTCACCCACCGACAGGTTTCCATTAGGTAAATTAAAGAATTAAAATTCTGACTAATGTCTTCCCTGATGCCAGAACCGTGGTGTTTCTGGAAGATCCAAGGTCCACCTCTTGTTTCCTTCCCATTTTGCATTTTTTATATATATTACATTTTGAAATATTCGTGCTGGAAAGTCATCCTGCTTGAGCAAAAGAGAAAGCAGAACAGAGGCGACATGGTGCTGATGTCCTACAGCAACCTTGTGGAGAATGGCAGCTTGGGCCTCAGCCAGAAGAAGTCTTCAACCTTCCCATCTTCCCAGAAGCAGCTTCGGTATGAGGTTATGGGCATAAACCACACTCCCCGATGCACAGTGTATCTCTGGGAAATGAATTTAACCTTTCAGTGATCCGAGTATGGATGATGGTAGATGCCTAGGGGTTGCCCCCATAATTCTGTGACAGTGAGAACTGTTGAACTATTAAGGGAGTTTGGAAAAACAAAATGACCTTACAAAGGTGAGACTCCCAGCAACGGCTAAAACTGTAAAGGTATTTGAAACGAAACTCTCTGGCCCCGCGTAAATTTATATCGTCAATTTCCTGGGAGATTGCACTCCTCAGTTTGTTCTGGAGAGTTCTAAATCAGACGTTGGCATCTGACAGCCCATATGTCAGCGGCGGTAGGTGGGGCCGGGCAAAGACCGGCTAGGTGGCACCACGTGGCTCACATCTCATATTTCCTCCTACTTCCTCACACTCCATTGCTTGGAAGAATAGATCCACAGTTGCTTACACAAACCCGACAGGAGTCACCGAACTAGAAGAGAAGGCCTTTAGAGGGGCCAAATTTCCTCAGCGTCACTAACACCATGTCTAAAAGGAGAAGAGTGCTCGTGCTCTGAAATGAGGGTTCAAGTTTTCCCAGATCCACTAAAGCAACCACCAACAGACGACAGCATGTTGTTGTAGTTTACTGAGGGGGCAACAGTAAAGAGGATGTCGTTTAACCTTGTGGCCTGACTGAGTCTCAGTTTTCTCACCTATAATATGAGGCAGTAGATATCATCAGTGGCCCACAAAGATCTCCCCTTTCAATGGTCTGAGCATCTGTCTTCTCATCGATGTTTCAAATTATGATCCAATGTTGCCTGGTTATTTATTTATTTCTTTTTTTAAAAATTTGTTTATTTATTTAATTTTATGTGCTTTGGTATGAGGGTGTCAGATCCCCCAGAATTGGAGTTACAGACAATTGTGAGCTGTCATGTGGGTGCTGGGAATTGAACCTGGGTCCTCTGGAAGAACGGCCAGTGCACTTAACCACTGAGCCGTCTTTCTAGTCCCTGGTTATTTATTTCATTACTACTACTTTATAAAACATAATAACCTCTGACCCTTCTCCCCACTTCCCCTTTACAAGGTACCAGGCTTAGTAAAGTCCCATGACCTTGTCTTATGCCAAATCAATAAAACTCAGGATTTTACACTTCATGGATGTAATTTGGGTATCGTCAGTACCATGAACTTTTCATTAACTGCACATAGTATTGGGGGGGGGTGTTATTCTCAGGTAATACTCTCTCCTCTATGCTAAAGACTGACTTACATGTTCTAAAATTAATTTCTCAGCTAAATTCTATTCTTCTATTTTCAGTTATCTCTAATTTTCATTTGGAAAAAAAAATTTCATCACAAGTCAGTCAATAGATATTTCTAAACAGTCATTGTAAATTCCACATCATGGCTAACCAGAAAAAAAAGCATTAGACACTACAGGCCTCAATTTGAAATCAGAGAAAAGCAAAACTAACAAATGCCCAGCAAGCAAGCAGTTGCTGAAGTGTATCTGTGGGAGATATTGGAAAGCCTAATGGACAAACTGAGCGCCCACACCAGTTTTCTAGGAACTCACTCTGTTTATACCTGTTACATTGGTGTAATTATTATTAATCCCCCGACCTTCGAAACAGTAACTGGCTTGGATGATAAATTACAAAGTTACCTTAATGATGGCTCATCTATAGAAGTGGACTCAACGAAGACTGTAACCATAGCAACTAAGAACCATGCTGATGGGTGCTTTGTTAGTGCAGATGACATCACACCCCAAGTGTATTTTAGCTTGAATGAGGCAATTCCTTCTATTGCTGGTGAGATTTGTATAGGCTGTGCTTGTCTTGTTGGTTAATCTGATGCAAAGACTCTTCTCTGTGTTCAAATTCTGATCTCTGGGATAGGCGTAGACTATTGCTGAGACATGTCAGGTCTTTTGTCTATGGGAAACAGGTCAAGATCAGCCCTAAGGGATGGGCAAAAAGCGAGTGGTAGAGAACTGTGTAGTCCACGTGAGGAAAGGGGGCTGGAGGTCTCACCAGCTCAGCTTGACAGCCAGTCTGAGCATCCACTCCATGCTGGATGCTCGGCCTTTAGTCAGTGAGACAGAAGGAATTATATGAGCAACAGCTGAATAGCAAAGCACTAAGAGTAGTATGGGCTGTGAGCAATTTGGCGTTGGTGGAAGTGTACATTATACATCAGCGGGAGGCAGGAGATGTGGCTGTGGATGTTGGCAGAGGCTAAATGGTGAAGGACCTACATCAGCAAGCATGATGGGTTTCCTCTGGAATTGAAATGGCATCTCAAATGTCATCCCATCCCGGGTCCTCTCCTTATACTGACAGTTACCTTTGCAGCAAGATGACCTGGTTTTCAGGGTCTTGCTGATCTCTCAGAACCTCTCTGCTCCCTCTTGGGCTCTGTCCATGTCTTGATCAGATCATCAGATGTAGCAGATCTGATGACACAGTTCCTAGGGATCCAAGGACAAAGAGTGCCGGCAGCAACTGCCAACCTTGGGCACGTGTCCTCGTGTTTGTGGTCACCTCTAGACACTACAGAAGAACCGATGCAGCAAGAACAATCAATTGATGGAGGTCAAGTTGGGGTTTCCAAAGCAATTGCTGATGATGCTGAGCTAACCTATGTTGTCTGTTCTTCTGTCCGACCTGGGTGGTATAAAAGGCCACTTAACCCAGTGTGCAGTTGCAGCCTTGAGCTATGAGTCTTGAACTCCCTGCCATTCTGATGTACAGCATGTAAAAAACATGTGATTCTGTTTACCCTGGTAGTGTGCACTCTTGGCCACAGCAGCAGATCAGTTTGGAATAAGCAAACAGAATCGTCCCGAAAGGCAAACGGCAAAACCTATCTGCAATCACATGAGGAGGGCCTGCCAACAGAGATTCTTTTCAAAGAAGAGAATTATGAAAAAGAAATAGATGACTAAGAACTTTTAAAATCAAGTGCAGATGTTTGTTTTCCCATTTGCTAGACATGAGGGCTAAACATGATATCTGTAAGAAATGTCTCTCTTTAGCCCCAAGGGAGATTTTTCTTAAAATTGTGCAAAAAGTTTCCCGTTCACTAACTCACTTAAACATATTTCTTGAATAGTGACTTTTTTTCTTCCTTCCAACAGTCAGCAGGGTTGATTTGCTGACAAAATGATCTGAGGGAGCGTGGTGAGCCTTCTTTTCCCCTGAGGACTGCAGAGGCGCTGAGTGATGGAAGCCATCTTGTCTAAAATAGGACCATGAGGTTACTGAGCTGAGTTTGGTCCACCCTAGATCACATGGGTACCCAGTCTACCTTGTCCATCCAAAATGCCAAAGCCTTAGTGAGTGTACAGTGATGATCTTTTAATTGTGACCCTCCCTGGAGAGAAGGCTCTGTTTAGAAGCCTTTGTAATGACATGTTCATTCATGTTTCCCTGTCAGCTACACCAGCACTACTTTACCTGATGGCTTGACAAACTTGGTCCAGAATGTAAATCAAGAATCTACTTCTTTTGTACAGGAATTCAGGCTCTATGAAATCTATCAGCAAAGCCACACGGTTCTGGTGTTTTGAGACAGGGCCTCTCTGTGTAGCCCTGAATGTCCTGGAACTTGCTCTGTAGACCAAGTTGACTTTGAACTCAGAGATACACCTGCCTTTGCCTCCAGAGGGTTAGGACTAAAGGTGTGCACCACCACTGCTGGAAGACAATCTTCTTGCCAGGGAGGCCGACATATGTTATGATGTGAACTCCCTTGCCTGTTATCATTTGGTAGTCATTGCAGTCTGTTGCCTACCTGCAGGCTGCTCTTTGAGAAGCACTGACATATTCATGACTGTTGCTTGTGCCATTTTCTCAGGCCAGAAATGTCTTCGGCTATCAGTCTGTCAACACTCAGAGAGAAAAGTTTGCTTTGGAACAATTCAAATCTTTAAAAAGATGCAACAGCATAAAGAACTCCCATGTGCCTTCCACCTAGGTCTCCTTCAGATTTTGCCTATGGTGTACTTGCTACTAAGGGGTCAATTCGTGATCACATGATCTAGATTTCCCATCTGTACCTTTCTCAGAGTACTGTGCCCTCAGCCTCATAAGGACATCATTACACACAATCGCAGGATTTTCCCTACGATGCTTTATAACAATCTGGGTCATATATTTTTTGGCAAAAAATATCACAGAAATGATGCTGTGATTCCTTACTGCTCCCTTACCAAGTGGTCCTTGTTGTAAATTTATGCCAATGCTTGTGGTGATGAGTTTGATCACTTGATTGAGATAGTGTTTGCTCCTTGTTTTTTATTACAGCTATTTTTTTTAAAAATGTGATTAATTTTATATAAATATTCCATTACCCAGTCCACAGCCACCTATTTGTGTGTGTGTGTGTGTGTGTGTGTGTGTGTGTGTGTGTGTGTATGTTAAGGCTGGAGCTTCATGTTGACAGTCTTTCTCAGTTATTCTCCCCTTTATTTTCTTGAGACAGAGTCTCTCCATGAAGGTGGAGCTTCCCAGTTCAGCTAGACAGTTCCAGTCGATAAGCCTCTGGGTCCTCTTGTCTATGCTTCTCCAGCTCTGGGACTAGAGATGTCTGCTTCCCTACTTGGTTTTTCCACATGGGTGCTGGGAATCAAGTGAAGAGCTTCACATTTTTATGGCAAGTACTTTATTGACAGAGTCGGATCCCCAGTCCCCACTTGTTTGTTTTAATACCAACTGATGCTTCTTGCTGGAGTTTTTGCCAAGATGTTTATCAAATGGTAATTACCTAATTGTATCACTGCCTGTGTGTTTAACAACTGGCACTCCTGTGAAAGGATAAACTGCCTCATCTCCATTTTAAAACTCATGTATAAGCCATTCATTATTCAATGGGTTCTAATCCTTTGTTGCCATTAATTTCTTTGATACTTAAGTTAACCTACATTATGACAGAGTCCCAAGCATATGACTACTATGTTCTTCTGATCTCTCTCTCTCTCTCTTTCTCTCTCTCTCTCTCTCTCTCTCTCTCTCTGTGTGTGTGTGTGTGTGTGTACGCACGCGCGCGCAGCAACAACAGGAATAAAACCCAAGGCCTTTACATACTGAACAGGAACCCTGCCACTGAGCTACATGCCTAGTCCTTTCAGCAACTGCCCCACCAATTGTTTTAAACTACTTGACACCTTTCCTTCCCTAATTCTGAGTCAGCCACTTGTCTTAGGACTTTGCTTTCTTCTCATGGAGATAGATATTTAGAAGCTATGACCTGGGTGTTAAGTATTCTCCTTGCTCCTAGAGTGGTGCTGCTCCTAGCCCTCTCAGTGGACAGAGCTAAGAAATATGTGTGCTGGGCTGGAGAGATGGCTCAGTGGTTAGGAGCACTGACTGCTCTTTCAGAGGTCCTGAGTTCAATTCCCAGCAACCACATGGTGGCTCACAACCATCTGTAATGGGATCCGATGCCCTCTTCTGGTGTGTCTGAAGACAGCTACAGTGTACTCGTATAAATAAAATAAATCTAAAAGAAAGAAAGAAAGAAAGAAAGAAAGAAATATGTGTGCTTTTGCGTGCATGTTCTCACACACACATGCATGCACACATGCACGAAATTATGTGCACAAGCCTATCTATCCACGCTTCTGTCTCCATTTGTCTGGGCCCTGTCATCCTTCCTGCCTTTATTTGCTCCCTGCCCTGTACATACCCAGCCTCTGAACTGCACAGTGCTGCCCTTGCCCTGAGCCCTTACAAGATTCACTGCCCTGCTTTTGCTCCCCTTTCACCCTAGACACTCTCACACATGCGCTTTGCCTGCCCAGCGCCTGTGCGCCTGAGCGCCTGAATTAGGACAGAGAGGGAGTAAGCCGAAGCGTTGTTTCTCAGTTAGAGGGAAAAGCAGGCAGTGGCTAAATCAGGATAGCTTGTAAGGCTCCACTTTAGCACTAAACCTGGAAGGCAGACAACCCAGCTATCTGGATGACGCTAAGGTTGAAAGAAAATGGGCTTTAAGTCCTCTAAGTCTACTTTAGAGTTGTGATCCTGGCCAGGAGGGTGGGAGGAGGTGGTATTTATGTATTCTACAGTGTATTTTGGCCCTGGCTCTAGCAGCAGAAAAGGGGCTGTCAGCGCTGGTTTTAACATTGCTAAGTCAGCAGAATGCTTGTCAACTGGTCTAGACACGCGCAGTGCCTAACGAAATGAGAACAAGAAACAATTGATTTCTCGGCTGTACGAAGAGGATGTCCTCATCCTTAAAGGGCAGTCTTGCATGACAGTCATTCAACTAGCTCACATGCCAATGAAGCCCCCCTTCCACACAGACACACTCTTTATAAAAGGTGCTTCTGATACACTAATGTCAGCCCATCCATGTTTAGGGGAGCCTGTTCTGCAGCTACCAGCAGATCAGAGCAAAATAACCACCAGGAAGAGTGTGACTGTAGCTGCTTCTGCATCTTCTAGGCACCCACCTACTGTATACAGACCTCTAGTGAAACTCACAGCCCAGATCCAAGGGCTGGCAGGCACTTAGGAGGAAATGGGACATCGAGAGATCTGTGTTTTGGCCTCTTTTGACAGTATCCCTAGACAATAAGTGTGTTTCTATTTTCAGGTTTCACGGTCACTCAGACGAGCTCCCACTTCCTACCAAACCCTTCTGGAAGAAATACAAGTTCCCTGAGGGTGAATGTGAGAATGGCAGACTTTTGTAGTCGCGCACAACCAGTTACTATTGGGACCTGGCTAATATGGATGACTCCAGGCTTCCCAGTGAGACTATGAACTGTAACAGCGAGTGAGGGTTTCTGTCTATTTTTCTACGGTGTTTCGGTCACTTTGTCTTAATATAGATAAGACTCTAATTGATAGCTACTAACAAGAGAGACGAGGAACCTCGGCCCTTCTGTATATCACCTTCTCTCCTTTCATCTGTCTTTGCCACCTTATCTGTCTCGTAAGTTGGCTGATGCTGATGTAGGAGTGATTTTCATCTAGTTGTAGAAATGGCCTCGCTGCTGAAGTGCCTTACTTTACTCAGCACTGAGAAGTCAGACATCCCGGCTCAGTATACACTCCAGACACGAGTTCGGGGCTGGCTTCTGCCATTTCATTAGTTCTGGACTTTCAACAGCACTCCTAAGCTCCCTGGGACTCAGCCTTGCCAATTATGAAATGGAAGGTTGGACCTCACTCTCTCTCAGCATCTATGCCTCTGCAGGTGATTACTCAGGCCTTATGATCTCTCAGCATCCATGCCTCCGCAGATGTTTGCTCAGGTCTTACGATACAGCCACATCCAGACTGATAGACAAGGAAAGACAAAGATAGACAAGGAAAACAGAACCATGCCTATGATAATACAGGAAAGGCTATCATCTGCACACTGGTGTTCCGCCTTCTGTTTCACTGTTTGGTTGTTTCATGAAGTTAGAGGGAAAAAAAAGCAGAAGGAACAAAGAACTGCTACATCACTAGTTCGGGGGACAGCCAAGACATAGACACCCTGAATCTCCTGCATCGACTACTGCCTTCTGCTTCACTTTTACACCTCTACAGAACTCCGTAACCACCCAAGACATCCTTCTACCAGTGATGGCCGGCAGGGCCCATCACTCTAAGAACTCTCTCTCTCTCTCTCTCTCTCTCTCTCTCTCTCAACAAAGTGCAGTGTCACAACATTTATACTAAAGGATCAGTAGCCAGATTCCTTTTGCACAGTTGCTTTCTTTTCTTGCAAAATAAATTTACATTCCTGAATTATGGGCAAAGCAATTTCTCATGTTCTTCTTTCTCTCTCTCACTGTAAATATTGGCCGCATTTGTTGTAAACAAATAAACTATCTAAAATATACTTTGGAAATTTATTTCAAAATTACTGGCATAACATGTCTGATGGGCCTGTGCTGTATCTAAGAAGTGAGAATATTGGACCTGCAAAATTATGCACTGTCAAAGATAGAAAAGACAATAGAGAATATGAAAATCAATGTTTTTCCAGGTGCTGTTGGAATAGTTTAATGGGTCTTCAAATGGCTTTGATGTGACAACCAGTATTTTATGGATGTAATGGAATAGAAAATATCAGACTATATTATCATACCTAGTAAAGTTTTGTCTAGGCAAGTTTGACATGTTTAAAATATATCAAAGCTACTTAAGTATGTAAACAACCGTGCACGGTAGACAAATATATTCATTTATGTAACCATGACTATTTATGACTAATTACTTTGCTGTCCTGTTTAATTTAGACATAGTCTATTGAAAATGAAAATTGAAAAAAATTATTAAAAATTCATTGAGTGTCTAAATGTATAAGAATCAATGTAAAAAATAATTCACTGAATTATTGGTTATTAGGCTCTATACATATTAAAGGTATTCAATTTGTAACTTTAAAGCTGTCAGAATTCCAGGAAGCACTTAAAAAAGAAATAGCAAATCTTTTGCATGAACTCCTCCTACACACACACACACACACACACACACACACACACACACACCCAACCAGAAAGGAAGGGATCAATACTTCCTGTTTCATTTTAGAAGGCTTGTATTGACTTGATACACAAATCAGACCAATAAGACTTATAATTTTTTACACAGAAATCCTCAACAAAATATTAATATCCTGGTCAGTGTTTCTGGTCAACTTGACACAAGATAATTATATGAGAAGAGGGGGCTACAAAAGAGCTAATGCTTCCCTAAGATTGCCCTGGGGGGGCATCTTCTTACTTAGTGATTGGAACAGGATGGCCCAGCACACTGTGGATGGTGTCAGCCCTGGACACGTGGTCATAGCTGAGCAAGCCATGGAGAGCAAGCCAGTAAGCAGCACATCACTATGGCTTTTGCTCCCATTCCTGTCTCCACACTCCTGCCTTGAGTCTGTGACTTGGCTTCTCTTCAAATAGACATGAGGTGAAATGGACTCTTTCCTCCCCAAGTTGCCTTTGGTCATGATGTCTCATACAGCAACATTGACCCTAAGTAAGACAACTGGCAAATCAAATCTATCAGTATATGAAAAAGCTGGGGTGTGGCTCAGGAATAGAATATTTACCTAATATGTGTGAGTCCCTGGCTTTGATCCCTAGCATCACCAAAGAAAAAACTATTTTTAAAATATCAAAAGAATTATAAACCATGGTCAAATAGGATCAACATTCAAGAATCAATTACATAATAATATTGATTTGCATAGAATGAGAATTTGACAAAATTCAGTGCTTGAGATTTAAAAAAACAACAAAAACCAACAAAATAATTTTCTCAAACTAGGAATAAAGAAAATTTTCTTCAACTTGAGATAAAGAGCAGCTATAAAAAGCTCATGGTCAATATGTTTAAGCAACATGTGAGATTGTTTTTCCTATAAGACCAAGAACAAGGCAAAAAGAGAGTCATTATTTTCATTCAACAAGATACTGGATATTTTAGCTACTGCAGCCATCACAGAGAAGAAATAGATGCCACATGGTTTGAGAAGAAAGAAATAGAATTTTTGGATTTTCAGATGACATAGCTGTCTATGTAGATAATCCCAGCTATTCTAAAATAATACACAGAAAGAAAGAAGGAAAGAAAGAAAGAAAGCCCCCTCCTAGGTCTAATAAGTGAGTTCTGTGTCCTTGTAGGGTATAAGATAGACACACACACACACACACACACACACACACACACACACACACACTTATATTTCTTTATACTGTTTCTATATACTACATTTTCTGTTTTCTATATACTATATTCTGTATACATTTCTGTATAGCTAACTGTAAACCCCTGAACATTGAAATTAAGAATGCAATTCAATGTAAAGTCACTCAAAATAAACTGAAGTGCTGGTATACAGTATTTGTAGCCTGGCAAAAAACATACAAAAGAAATTAAGGAAGCCCAGACAAATAAAAACGAACTTTGTGTTCATGTTCCAGAAGACTCACTGCAGTAAATATGTCAAGTCTTCCCAAACTGATTGGTAGATGTAATGCGATTTCAATTAAAATATCAGCTTATTTTTCGTATAGACAATATTATAGGGTTTATATGCAAGGACACAAATCTTACGATAGCTAAAAAAACCAAAAACAATAAAATGGAAAAAATGACTCTATTGCCTTGTCTTAGTCAGGGTTTCTCTTCCTACACAAACATCATGACCAAGATGCAAGTTGGGGAGGAAAGGGTTTATCCAGCTTACACTTCCATGCTGCTGTTCATCACCAGAGGAAGTCAGGACTGGAACTCAAGCAGGGCAGGAAGCAGGAGCTGATGCAGAGGTCATGGAGGGATGTTTCTTACTGGCTGGCTTGCTTCCCCTGGCTCGCTAAGCTGACTTTCTTATAGAGCCCAAGACTACCAGCCCACAGATGGTACCACCCACAATGGGCCCTCCCCCCTTGGTCACTAAGTGAGAAAATGCCTTACCGCTGGATCTCATGGAGGCATTTCCTCACCTGAAGCTCCTTTCTCTGTGATAACTCCAGCTTGTGTCACGTTGACATACAAAACCAGCCAGTACATGCCTATTAGGCCTTACTAGATAACGAAACTATAGAAGTCAGATGGAATGATATCACACAGTGCCGGCCCTGGACACAATAGATCAGAACACACAACCCATAGGCAAACCATTTTATACGCCCATCTGCTCTTTTGGGAAAAAGATGTAAATGCAGCTCTATGGAGGATCGCCGCTACATCCCATAATAGTTCTGAGGCAGGTGGACATCTCCTGTTAAAAAGAGTCACTCCTATTTTGTAAAATTTCCCAATGAAAAATAAATCAACATTTATTTGTTTAAACATATTTTATTCATTTTTTGAGAATGTCATAGTCTGTACATTATATTTTAATCAGAGTCACCCCGTGTTCCCCCTTAACTCATCTTACATCTGCCCTTCATTTCCCTCACTCCCTCCTATCTTTAAGTTCTTTTTTTTTTTTTCCTGTTTTTAAACAGCTCACTGAATTCAATCTGTGTTGTCCATATATTCATGTGTACTGGAGCATGGTTGCTCTGCTAGAGGCTACAACCTGGAGTCATCTATTTAAAATATTAAAATGGAAAATTTTTTCCTTTTTAAAACATTTTATGTGTATGAGTGTATTGCCTGCAGGTATGTCTGTGCACCACGTGCATGCAGTGCCCAAAGAAGCCAGGAGAGAGCACGGGATCCAGTGGAACTGGAGTTACAGACAGTTGTGAGCAGCCATGCAGGTGCTGGGAATTAAACTCAGGTCCTCTGGAAGATCTGCCAGTGCTTTTCAGTGCTGAGCCATCACTCCATTCCCCCACACTAGAAAACTATTACAAGAAAACATAGAAGAAAATCTTTAGACTCTAGGTCTAGACAGAGTCCTTACATTGAGATTAAATGTTTGGAAACATACATAAATGACAACAGCGGTACTGTAAACCTTCGGCTCCGAGAAAGTCCTCTTATGACGAGAGTGAAGAAAAGATACAAACTGTGGAAAAAGAGATTGAAATAACACATCCGACAAAGGTCTAGCACCTATAATATATAAGGAACTCCCCATAGTCAACAGTGACAGAAAAACATGGAATGAATCAAAAATGAGCAAAAGATACTAAAAGACATTTTACCAAAGAAGTTGTATAGATGGAGAATTAGCCCATGGGAAGATGTTCAGCATAATTTTCCAGTCACGACACATGTGTCAGAATTACTGCAAGAGAACCTAGTCATAGCATCAGACAAGGATGCAGAGAGGTTGAATACATTAGTGCCGGCATTATAAAAAGAGAGAGTCCACCCTAGAGAAGATTGGCAGTTTCTTATTCTAAAAAGTAAATATGGGTTACCATATGACCCAGAAATTTTACTTTTGAGCACTTGCCCTACAGAAAAAAAAATTAAGAAAGTATATTTGCATAAAGATCTGCATATGAATGTCTGTAACCTTTATTCATAAGCGTCAACCTGGAAGCAAACGAAATGTCTTCCGGATATTAATGCATAAGTTAAATGTGGAACATGCATATGATGGGATGGTCTCCAGCAGGGACAGAAACCAACCTCTGATGCATGGAGCCAGTGTGGAGAAATCTATCGGACCACAGGCCAAGGGAAAAGGACAATTCCCATGAGTTATACGTGTGTGATCGCATATATATATATATATATATATATATATATATATATATATATATATTTATGTATATTTATGTATATGTATATGTGTATATATATGTGTGTGTGTATATATATGTGTGTGTGTGTATATATATATATATATATATATATGAATTAAGTGGAGTATATATGGGGAGTGAAGAAGGGGAAGTGTGGGAGGCTGGAAGACCAAGAGGTCTTTGCAGTGAGAATACTTTGTATCTCCCTGGATTAATGGTACCATCTTGGTTATGACTTTGCAGGACGGTTTTGGCAGATATCGCTGGTGGCCAGTGTAGGAATGCGTTACATAAATGGAGTCTCTCTATATCGTTTCTTCCAGCTGCATGTGAACCAGCAATGATCTCAAAGTGATGGTTTCATTTTTAAAACTGAAATACCAACTCTCCCCAGCTGAGTCTCATAGACAAAACGCAGTGAAGTGTGCCTAAGCTGGGGGAAAATTAAAATAACAATTGGTAGATTCTAAATAGTTTCTTTCCTTGATACAACATGGCTTTTTCTGTCTATACAGAAATTGCCTTGCCAAGCAATTTAATTTATGAATGTAAATGAAAGTCACACCCACACGGCTAGAAGATATTCAACTGTGGTTCTGTGAAATGCTCTTGGAAAGGAGATGATAATTGTCCTTGATATTATAGCCAAAGCATAACCAGAGTGTGTTTGCACGACACTCAGCTTCTCCCGCAGAGGTTTTGTTGAGTTTGCTTTCGTCTGCCTTTTTAGGACTCCCTTCAGCTGCATTTAGGAGCCCACGGAGCAGGAGTGTTTCTGGAGAACAGAGAGCTTGGAAAGGGCTTTGCAGAGGGCGTGCCAGCCTGCCTCCCATGATGCCCATGTTAGGCGATCGTCTCCTCTTCGCGGTGCCAGAGACTGAACCCAGCATTCTACCACCGAGTTTCAGTCCCTTCACCCCACGCGTGGCACGAAGTTCCTCCTTTTCTGCTTTGCTTATTTTTGTTCGTATGTGTTTCTCTGTGCTTCTTATGGCTTTTTTCCCCCCTGCTGTTGTTGCTGTTTGTTTTATTTTGCCTGCTAGTTTTCTAAAGAGAAGGAAGATGGGATGGGGGCGGGGCGGGGGAGGTGGTGGGAGGATCTGGAAGGAGTTGGGGGAGGGGAAAGCATGATCAAACGTGTTGTATGGAAAAGATTATTTTTAATAAAAAATAAATAAATAATTGGTTTAAGAAAATGTTCCATTACTTCATGAAGTTGGAGGCATACCAGATATTCTGGGTTGTGTTCTCTGCTGCTCAGCACTGAAGTTACAGTGGAGGGGCAGCGTGTCTGTATTCTCTGTCTGGGGAAAATGGGCTCTGCCAGGGTACAGCAGCTGGAGTGCCTCAGTCACTCTTTCCTGCCCCAGCCACTGTTAGCACAGCGTCACTATTGCCCTGGTGAGGACAGACAGCTTCCTGAGTAGAGATTGAAGGAATCCTACCATCCCAATGCAGAGAATCAACCGGCCCTGAAGTCTCTGCAAGAAAATGTTTCCTTTGCTTTTTGTGTCAAAGTGTCTCTTCTCCTCTCCTCTCCCGTCCCGCTGCCCCTCCGGGCCCCTTTCCTTTCTTCCCCCTCCCCCTCTTTTCCTCTCCTCCCCTCCCCTTCCTCCCTTCCCCATCTTCTTTTCCCCCTCCCCTCTCCCCTCTTCTCTCTCTCCTTTCCTCTCTCTCCTCCCTCTCTCACTCTCTCCCCACTCTCTCTCATAACCATAAGGAATATAAGTTATGATGGCTCAGTGCAGTCAAGTCATAGATGGTTGAAGGAAAGCACCTGCAGGATTCACATTAATCTGGGTGTGCCACATGTCCAGATGGCAGAGCTGGTTTCTAAAGTTGATGCAAAGACCTTTGGGTTGGTATGTCAGCATGAGGATCAATAACTAAGTGACCAACGGTGACTGTTACTTTATTAAAAAAGAGATGGAATTTTAAGGGGGGAGGGGATAGAGCAATGGAATGCAAGGGATAAGCATCAGAAGGGGGCAGGGCTAGCTAGAGGAAGGAAGTGCTGGCTAGTTTTTGTCAGCTTGACACAACAAAAATTGCCGGGGAAGAGGAAGCCCCCCCCCCCCCCCCCCGCTGAAGAATTGCCTACATCAGATTGGCCCGTGAGCATGTCTGTGGGGCATTTATTTATTTATTTATTTATTTATTTATTTATTTATTTATGGATTGATTGTTGTGAGAGGACTCGGCCTACTGTGGGCACTGACACCCTGGGCAGGTGTCCCTGGGTTCTATAAGAAAGTAATCTGAGCCAGACAGTGGAGGCAGGTGGATTTCT
Organism: Uromys caudimaculatus; assembly: GCA_028551405.1. Lineage (NCBI taxonomy): Eukaryota > Metazoa > Chordata > Mammalia > Rodentia > Muridae > Uromys > Uromys caudimaculatus. Next base: position 24,735,261 of record CM052719.1, on the reverse strand, counting down.
GAGTTCGAGGCCAGCCTGGTCTACAGAGTGAGTTCCAGGACAGCCAGGGCTACACAGAGAAACCCTGTCTCGAAAATACCAAAAAAAAAAAAAAAGAAGAAGAAGGAGGAGGAGGAGGAGGAGGAACAGGAGGAGGAGGAGGAGGAGGAGGAGGAGGAGGAGGAGGAGGAGGAGAAAAGAAGAAGAAGAAGAAGAAGAAGAAGAAGAAGAAGAAGAAGAAGAAGAAGAAGAAGAAGAAGAAGAAGAAGAAAGCAAGCAAACTGAGCAAGCCATAGGCAGCAGTGTTCTGCCATAGTTTCTGACTGTTTCCACGCCTGAGTCCCTGCCCTGATTTCCCTCATTTATAGACAGCGATTGAGATGTGTGCACTAAATGAACCCTGTCCTCCACAGCTGCTTTGGGTGACTTTCTATCATAGCAACAGGAAGTGGGACAGAAGAGAATAAACTGAAAGAGGAGAAGGACAGGAAGGTCAGTAGGGGAAAGAAGGAATGAGGATAAAGTCTAACGATGTGTATGGATGAAGATGCCAAGATAAACCTATGGATTTATGCCAGCTTAAAATTAATAAAAAATAATTTCTAATAAAATGGTATATACTAATAAAACCAGAAAAATCTTATCATGTCTTAAAAATACCAAGCTGTCTGATCAAGGCAAATGAATCAGGGGCTCTGGAAGTAAGCCCACTGGAGGGAGTGATTTCTCACCCACCCCAGCACTGAACCTAATAAAGGTAGTATTCCTCCCCCACCCCCGGTCTCAAATAGGAGCAGACACTGCAAATTCAAGTCTACTGCGGTTCTTTTTTGATCTCTAAGGGACTCCTCCAGACCTTGCAAGTTCCCACAGCACTAATAAAGATCTTCCTAATATGACGAACCACCTTCATGACTTGGGTAGCAGTCAATACCTTTAGGAAAGAGCATCAGAGTATAGAAGGTAGACATCTGTGCCCTCACCTCATGGTTGCTACCAGGAAGAGAGGGGTCTTCAGGGCCATGGTCTCTAGAGCAGTGGTTCTCAACCTTCCTAATGCTTTGACTCTTTATTACAGCTCTTCATGTTGTGGTGACCCCCAACCATAAAATTATTTTTGTTGCTACTTCATAACTGTAATTTTCCCACTGTTGTGAATTGTAACGGAAATATCTGATACATAGGATGGCCAATATGCCACCCTGAGGAAGTCATGACCATCAAGTTGAGAACCAGATGCTTTGGAGAAGGGTACAGACCTTCTTGGTCTCTTAAGTTCTCTTGAGATAGAAATATAAGCTGAGAATCCATAGCTGACAAAATTCCCAGGAGCCCATTGAAGTTGCTTCCTGAGCCGTGGTCTGGAATACTGCTAGGCTCCAGTGTCTGTCCACAGCACTCCTCTGGAGCTTTGCCGTGCTCTTGGTGTTGGGCACAGGAGTGAGGTGGGATGGGTGAAGGCCATCATATGGAATACGCCCAAACCATTAATAACCCCTTTCCTTCTAAACAAGCTACTGTTAAGAGTGAATTGGCTATAATTTCCAGAAGACTTTTGGCCATCAGCACTACAATTAGGAAATAGAAAATCCAACCAACAGAAACATACTGAAACCACAGGCTAAACCGCCACTCAGTTATAATAATTCATACCCTGCCCCCTCCCCAAAATAAGCGCTCTCCAGCCAGAGTGTATTCCTGTACACGATGGCCATAGGCAATCTGAATACTCCAAAGGTCCAAAGAAAATAACCCCCTGATCCCCCTCTTCAACAAGTACCCTCTTATGTGTCTCTTCACCAGAACTGACAACCTGGGAGTACAGGACAAATCTGTTTATACTATTCAGCCAGGTTCTTGTTTGTAGTATGGTCTATGAGGAAAGAACTGCCTTTTACATGTTTTTAAAAATAAAAATAAAGAATAGGCAAGAAGAAGCAGCACCCAAAATATGTACAACATTGTACCTTGTGGGAAAACCAGTCATATACTTACCTGAGATCATTACTGATACCTTGGGCCCCAAGAAAAAAAGTCTGTGTTCCTGTCCAATTTCTGTCACATCTAAGGCCCAGCCTGATGGAGGGATGTCAGTGTTTGTGAGCAGGAGACTTGTCAGATGCCAGGGGACAGTGTGGGACATCCATTGAGCTTCCCTTGTTCTCCTGCTCCAAGGATGGTGACAGGAAAAAGGAATGAAGTTGGGCCAAAACGTTCCTATCTTACAATACAACAGAAATTTTGGAAGGTACGGTGTGGGTTATGAAGGCCAAGAATCCTACTTCTCTCTTGGAACCTTGGGAACCACGGGTCTCGTTGGTTGTTCCTGTCCATCCGTCACATCCTGATGTCCCATCAAAGACACACCCTTCTCCTTCTACCTTTTATGCTTACTACTCTGTAGTCCTAGCATGAGTAGATGAAGTCCTTAGAAGGGATGACCCTGGGAACTGAGTGTGTCCACTACAAAGCCCTATTCTTCACATCCACAGTTTTCCTTCAGTTCCGTGCAACTGACTCATTCAGGAGAACTGGAGAAAACCAAAAACGAATGGATAAGCACGCTTTCTTCCTAATGGGCCCTGAGAGGCGAGGGATGCTCTCAGAGCTTTCCTCTCTTTCTCTATAGGCCAGAGGTTTTCAACCCATGTGACGTGACCCCTTTGAGTGTGGAATGACCCTTTCACAGGGGTCTCCAAAGATTACTGGAAATATGATTTGTAACAGTAATTACAGTTATGAAGTAGCAATGAAAATAAATTTATAGGTGGGATTAACACTGTAAGGTGACCCTCTCAGAGTTGGCACATAACACACCCAGACACCAAGAAGGACTTGGGCGGGGGTGCCTCTGGATAAGACAAAGACAGACAGCAGTAGTTTTTACAGGAGTGGGTTTTTAAGGAGAAAAATGGGGAAAGTCTGTGTTAAGATGAGTTGGCAAGTCCTGACTGGACAGGTTAGCCAGTGCAGCCAAATGATGAACCTTGATTCCTGGATCTTCAGTATGTTGATAGTTGGATGTCGTGATGAGTCTCAGGAATGACTCAGTGACCAAATAAGTGGATAGACCTTGGGGACAAGCTCTAGGAATGTAATCTAAGTAGGGAGAGACAATGGGGAAGGGAAGAGCTGCTGGTCCCATGTGTGCCATGCTCGGGCGTTAAAGAGCCCTTCAACCTCAGCGCGAGGGACTGTATTAGAGGGTTGCCGTGTTAGGAAGCTTGGGAACCACTGCTATAGGCGGCGGCCTCTGCTGTTTTGTGCAGCTTGAACAGTAATGAGTTTAGAAAGTCCAACAGTGTTCAAGAGTGCTGTTTACTCTATGACTCATGGCCCTTCTTACAGGACTTTGTATTCAGAAGTCTTTGAAAAAGGGAACATGTTGGCTAATTTCAGAAGTACTCAAACCACCACTCTGTCTCCTGTTCCTTTATTCTCATTCAGTTATCTGTGCTCACTTCAGGAAGGCAGATGACCAGGGGGCCTAGGAGGTCAATGGCTGTGATCAAAATAGAACTCAGAATCACAACGCTTTAGAGGCAGAGGCAAGCAGATCTCTAAACGCCAGGCCATCCTGGTCTACATAGTGAATCCCAGGACACCCAGGGCCACCTAGAGAGACTGTCTAAAAACAAAACACAAAGCAATAAAACTCTGGTTTGCAAGGTCTTTCTGTGGCTCCTGGATCCACTGGAAAACTCTCGGGGATGTGCACACACGAGTGGCTGCATACCATCAAGACATACTTTGCCAAAAGCACCTGAGCAGCCACCGTCCCACTGATGGTACAGAGCTGGGCACTTAAAATTCTGGGGACACTGTTTCTTTTACTTTGTTTTAATCCCAGTCACCTCAGAACTAGTTGAAAGATTCACAATTAATGATTCTGAAACTCTACTGAATTTCATATTCATAAAAAGCAGCGTTGCTTTTCTATTTCTGCAGTGGTCAACTGTGGGCAATGTTTAGATTTTTTCCAGAAAGCTAGTGTATCAGTTTCAAACCACTGTGACAAATGTCTGAGAGAGCAACTTGGAATGAAGATTTATTTTGGGTCCTGGTTTGGGACATGGTCAGTTGAATCTAATGCTGTGGTCTTTTGCTGAGGCAGAACACCACAGCAGAATTAGTGTGGGGGTCCCAAGTAGCAAACTTCAGGGCAGCCCAGAAAAAGAGGGAGACAGGAAGAGATGCAGGGCAAGAGGTGTGCCCAAAGGCACCCTTCCCCACTTGTTATTTACACCCTCCAACCAAGCCCCACCTCTTAAATTTCCTACCATCTCCCAAAATAGCAAGGCTAACTTCAGACCAGTCTGGGAGACATTTCACATTCAAGCCACAAGCTATAGATGGAGCTCATGGTTGGATCTACATACTAGCTGCACAACTTTTGTGCACATTACCATTCCACAGCTGTGTTGCTGTGGGCTTTCCCAGGGGGAGGCTACGGGCTGTAGCCACTTTACCCCCCACCCTTCCACTGCAACCTCTCCCCCTCCCTTTTTTTAAAGTTCTGGAATTGTTTTAATATGGGGAATGCCCAGATGAGAGCACCAGAGTTGAATGGAGCCTCCCAGTTCTGTCAGTTGGCTCTTCAGGTTCGTTACCTTGCAGAAACCTGGACACAGCCACTTCTTTCCAGGGGATTCAGGACAGCCAGGGATTCCACAGTCGAAGGTCTCCTGGAGGGAGGCGACTTCTACAAGTTGAACGAATTGGGGGAGCCTTGTTGGGAGTGGGTAGAAACCTTATTAGGGAAGCACTGGGATAGCTGTGTTAGGACAAGGCTCTGCCTCACTGAACCAGAGCCTGTAGCAAAGATTTTGAAGTTTAAATAACCAGGGGCAGGGGTGGTGGGGGGTAGCACCTCTTTGTTTTGTGAACTTTCTGAAAGTCTCATGTAGGGTTCACATCTGCTATTCAATGGGGGAGGGTAGGCCACACCAGCAGATGGTTTATTTTCCTGGATACTGAGTCAGTGATTGAGCAGTTCAAAGCTGAGAGAGCCAGAGATAGTTTTCCCAGGACTGTTCGAATCCACACACTTGTCTGTTCTACCTTTCAAGAGTTCTGAGAGGGAAGAAGCAAGAGACATGACTTTGGATGACTAAGATGTGTAGAAGACAATAGTCACCTCTGTTCCTCCTCTCTGATTCTAGGTGAAGGCTACATCGCCTGCCTTCACTGCCAGATAGCTTAAAGCAATGGCCCCCTCCTCACCCTGCAAGCCTTCCAGATTTTCATATCCACTGAATACAACCTATACCTTAAAAAAAAAACAAAGAACAACAACAACAAAAGAACCCCATTGACTTAAAATATGGTTCCCCTTATTCCAAGGCTAAAAATAGAAGGAATAGTTTTGTGTATCTTTCTTTCAGTATTTATTACATTTTTGCTTTTGAGATACAAAGAAACTATTCTCTTCCACCACACACACACAAACATCCATTCTTGTGGTTTTTAAAGTGCATTTCCCCTCTACCAATGTATACAAAAATATTTCTTACAAACATGCGGAAGTTTCTGAACAAGGCACATTTAGGCATACAATGACAACGAGCCCATCACTTGAATGTTCACATTAAAGCAAAAGTGTAACATTATTAATGTGCATTCTAGAAGTCCTCGTGCCCCAGGGGTCTCTGGGAACTAGCAGCCAAACCATGGAAACACACACAGCTTTGCTGATAGAGCTGGAGGTATCTCACAGCCCTCAGCAGGAGAAACCAGGACTCTCTTGCCTGCTGTCCTCCACGCTGCTAAATTGTCTTTGAGTGACTCTGGAAGATCCCGTTATAGGTAAGATCTCAGGATTTCCGGAACATCTTATCTGTAGTTTCTGTGATCATGCCAGGAGACACAGTTGAGTGCAGAGCTTTCCAGAACAAGGAGCTTACATCTCAGGGATAAAGTAACTCCCACCATTGACTCAAGTTGCTTCAGTTTCTGGGGAACTACAGACTTCCATTTACACCTTCCTAGCTTTCTAGAAAGGATTCTTACAACACTCAAATGCTTCTTGCAAGAAACACGGAGAGCGCGTCTTATGATCTAGCTTATTTTTTGTACCCATTTTGTAAAGGCACCCCAGGGAATTTGGAGAAATAAATATGGAACAAAGAATGGAGTTGCCTTCCCTTCCTGGATCACAGTGTCTGGGGATTAGGATCCATCCATCACCATAACCAAGAATTGCATGAAGGCTGATCTCCAGGTCAAGCTCGCCATGGAATCTTCAAGCAAGGGGCCTGGTGTGTACATTTGTCTACAATGGTGAACTCTGAACAAAGCATAGAGTTTCTCAATGCAGCTCCTGAGGCTATCTCAGAGTCATGGGACAGACTGGGTCAAAAGGAGAAGGGCTGTGTTAGAGGCAGAAAACAGAAGACTCTTCAGTCTCTGAGTGACAGCCTTGATAAGAAGTCAAGCACACTGGCTGCTTCATTGGGAAGGGTCCTGGCAAGCAAGCAAAGACATGCCATTTGAGCTGAGCCGTGGGTGTGCACCCCAGGTGTGCTGGCTGGGGGCTTTCAGCCAGTGCCCCGTAAGCAAGAAAGCTGGGGCAAATCTGGGCAAAGGGGTTGGGGGTATGTCTGCTTCAGGAGAGATACATAACATGGAATTACCATATTTCATATTTTGACATGGAATGTCTGAAGGTCATCATTCCACACCACTGAACAGACTTCATTCTGTAGTTACCTGGGGCCCTTTTATGTCTTTAGTCTACAGCTGTGTAAGTAACAGTGCCCCTGGCTGCCTTCCTTCTTAACACAAAATGCATGACCCATAAGAGATCAGTTTTGCTTCCATCCAATTTAAATCTAGCTGCTCTGATCACCAAATCTGGAACATTTAAAGTATGCCCATATAGGATATATATGGTATGCTTAGATAAAACACAAACCCCCGCCCCTGCCCAATTTCAGCCTCACTTACAAAGGTGATTTCCTCATAGATATCAGCATGCAACCCCAGATCACTACCCATCTGGGAGAGGCACAATATACAAAGCACAGATTACAAACTAGTACCAGTTTTAGGAATAAGAAATCATAGAAAATAACATTTAAAAAGTCAAAACACTTTAAACTCCAAAAGTGAAAAAGTTAAGATAAAAAATAAACCACACATGCTAGGATCAAAAACATTTGATATCTGCCTGATGCTAACTTACGAAGCCAGAGGGCACAGGGCTTAAGTCCAGCGGCCTCACCCCTGAATCCATGAGACTCCAAGTTCCTTTCCATCTTGTGTCAGGAAACATCACTTCAGTAAGAAAACAAAACAGATATCTTTTACCAAACTTCCAAAAACAAAACAACACTCCTAAATTTCTACAAATATGCATGTAAAAATAGTTATCAAACTCTCCAATAATTCTAATTTGCCCTAGAGGAAAAAAAATCACAGGGTTTGGGGGTTCACCCAACAGTAAGAGTTCCAAGGGTTTGATAATGCACTGCAATCCAATATGGTTAAGAAAAATGTATCTGATACCTCAGAGTTGACAAACATCTAAAATAACATAGAAAAACTTGGTGAGGGTTTTCTCCCCGATCCTTTTCTAATACACACCATAAATAAAAATAATCAGTGTCCTTGGGGGGTTTGTAAAGCATCCTGAATATGACTGTATATTGCAAACAAATCTAAGCTTATTCTGGAGGATTCAAGGATATGCCAGTCTTATTATTTGAAAGTCTTAGACAAGGCGTTGAAGTGGACTCTCCAGAGACACGAGAAAAGCAGTTCACACACCCGCCAGGCAAGCAGAAATGGGTCTTGTCAATAAGTCTTCTGGCAACTCGGGGTGAAACTGAATGCTTCGAAAGCTCCTCCAAAATCCAAGAGGAAAAGCTAAAAGTTCAGTCTGTCCCACCTTGTCCCAGTGCTGTACCCCGTGACCCCACACGGGAACCAATGACTTTCCAGTAACTAATATGTTGCTTTCCACTGGAATAGAAAGGAAGGGTGCGGAAGAGAGGGGGAGGGAATGCCTATCTCAGACACAAGCTACTTATTTGCTTTGCCTATCTTGTCCAGATCACTGGATAGACTGTGTAGGGAGGAGGAAGAAATGTAGCGAAAGAACTTGCACAGAAAGCGGCTGCCCTCCTCCCTCTTCTGAGGCTGCTGGGTATCAAGCCAGTGTGTCACAGAACTGAGGTGGCTCCCTCCAAGTACATGTGGAATGAAGGAGACACATGGAAAGCCATGAGCGGGCCAGGACCTGGAGGTCAATGGTAAGGCTGGAAAAGGCTGGAGACTGGTTTCTGGATGACTTTCGAAGTCCAAGTGTGGAAGAGAGGCCAACTTCCTCTGTCCTTGCCAGCTTGGCTCCTCTCCAGACCCTTCTGGCACCATCCTGTGCACTCCCTTGTGGCCAACCCGGATGCCACAGAGAATCAGCGCGCCTCCTCTCCTCTGAGCATGAAACCAGGTGTGATGGAAACACGCTGGACTGGGCGGCTTAAGAAAAAGGTGAACAGGATCCTGTCTTCTCAAAAACCACGCCTAATGGCAGTTCAACTTCCCTCTGGCCTTGCGATCTCGCCTCCATCTTGATCAGAGCCACAGACTGTCAACTGCAGTCACTAGTAATAGGGCCCCAGTTTTTCATATCCCAGGTAACTAGGCCACTCTGGAAACAGGCCAAAGGAACACCGAGGGCTTCCAAACTGGTCAAAAGAGATTCCAAAATCAGGTCCATTGTACGGCTCAATTATTCCCGGCCTGGATCGGAGTTCAGCCCGGATGATCCTGTAGTTTTTACCTTTGTTGCTGTCCCAGTACGCCTGGCCATTACACTCGTAGCACACCGCAAACTCCATTCTTTCGTAAGACTGAATTTTCTCGGGTAAGCTGATGTCAAAGGAGAACGTGTCCCTGTCTGAACCAGCATAAGTATCCTTCACATACTGACAAGGGAAGTCTGTGAAGCTTTTCCAGGTGTCAAATGTCATCCTGATTTTCACAACCTTCTCGAATGCCAGGTTCTGGACCTTCACGGTGCCCGCGATGGCTTTATCCTTCAGTACACAGTTTTCGAGGCAGACATGGTTGGTCTGAAGTCGATTTCTAAAGTCTAAGTAATCTGCAGAAGGCTGCGGGAAATCCAAAACAAAGCTCTCACTCTCTGCTGTCGTCAGACTCACGATGTTGTCTAGGAGCTCGGTGATGTTAAACGGAATATCTAGTGGGTCATCGAATTCCGAGAACACTTTCACCATTGTCAGGGCCAGCCCCTGGTTGTCAGCGAAGGACACCCGCTTCTTCGCCTTCTTCTCCTGCACTGCGGGGGCCACCATTCCACTGGTTTCATTCTTGCTGCCCAGCTGAATACAAGGCCTCAGTGGCTTACTCAGTTTTGGGGAGATCTTGAAGGTGAAGCGCTCTCTGCGTAGAGAAGGGGCCATACTGCTGTAGCTGTATTCTATATCCACAGCCATCACGCTAGACGAGCAGGCTAGAAGTCTGGGAAAGGGGAGATGAGAGAAAACAGCGAAGAGGTCAGATAGATGCTGAAACCCACATTCTGGCAAAGACAGACAAATAATGTTGTCTTTCATCTGGGCTCACTGCTCCTACGTGGTCTCATGGGACACAGGTCTTTGCAAAGAGTGTGTGGAGGGGGGCATGAACTGGGAGCCTGGGGGAGGGGGTAGAAAAAGAGACTAAGAGTAAAACCAACGAAGAAAAGACTGTAGAATTCAACAGCTTAAAGGCTAATTCATGGGCTTTTCTGCCAGGATGTCTTGGGTCCTCCTGTATGCTAATAGACCACAGAGAAGAATGAAAGGTATTAAGAATCAGTTTCCTGTCAGGTGGTGGGGGGGGAGGGGGGAGCATGCCTTTCACCCAAACACTTGGGAGGCAGAGTCAGGTGGATTCTGAATTCGAGGCCAGCCTGGTCTACAGATTGAGTTTCAGGGCTACACAAAGAGATCCTGTCTTGAAAACAAAAGAATTGTGGTTTCCTATTGTTTGCAGAATTACTTATTTGACTAAAAGGCACTCCCTCCCTTTGGAGTATATACCCCACAAAGAGCTGATCTGAGGATTGTTTTGGGGATACACTGAAGGCTATTATTTGACAAATAAAAACTTTATATTTCCAGGCTGGTGAGATGGCTCAGAGGAATCCCTGAGATCCACATAGTTAATGGAAGAGATCAGTTCCCACAAGTTGTCTTTTGACTTTTACACACGCTGTGTGGAACACACGGACCCATACTAAATAAATAAATGCAATAAAAATGCAGTTTTGACATATGTACACGTTGTGGAATGGCTGACACACTTAACGTGCATTTCCTCACATACTTGGAAGGTGTGGTGAGAATATTTAAAATCTACTCTAAGCAATTTTCAGGTATACACTGTTATTAATGATAGCTATCATGATGCAATGTATCTCTTGAATGTACTTCTCCTTTGCAATTAAAGATTTATATCTTTTGATGGATATTTCCCCAGTTCCTCAGGGCCCAGCATCTGGCAGCCATTGTTCTATTAGCACTTTTAGATTCTACATGAATTATGTCTACTTGTCTTTCTGTAGCTGGCTTATTGCACTTAGCACAGTACCTACCAGTCTCCTCTCCATGTTTCTACAGTGACACCATTCCATTCTTGTCTATGAATGAACAGCACTCCACTGTCTATTCACACCGCATGGTCTTTGTGCATTCATCCCCTGAGAGACACTTAGCTAGATTTCATATCTTGGCTACGAGTGCTGTTACTTACATACAGGCCTATAAATTGTCACCTCAACATACTGATTTCCTATCCCTGAATGCACACCCTATAGTAGGATCACTGGATCACATAGTCATCTTTTTTAAAAGATTTATTTATTTATTTTATGTATGTGAGTACATTGTTGCTCTCTTCAGACACACTGGTAGAGAGAACATTGCATCCCATTACAGATGGTTGTGAGCCACCATACTATGTGGTTCCCGGGAACTGAACTCAGGACCTCTGCAAGAGCAGTCAGTGCTCTTAACCACTGAGCCATCTCTCAGCCCTAGTCACTTTATTTTTAATTTTTTGAGAAACACCATGGTATTTTCGGTAGTGGCTGTATTATCTTTTTGAAAGATAACCATTCTAATAGGTATAAATGGTGACTTCGTGGCTTGAATAAATACTGACTTAATCCAATACAAAAGCATCAAATTTATAACACAAATATTGACTTTGTATTTACCAGGCACTATGCTATTATATACTGAGACTCATTAATGAGAGTGGACACAGACTGACTTTCACCAAACTTTCAGGAGGTTTTAATGCTCTAGTAGACCTTTCTTTAGAAAACGAATGTGCAGTTCAATTCTTTATACCACAATATACAGGTAGATGTTTGCTTTGTCTATAGGTAATAACAGTTGTCATAAAAATTAAAAGCAGTCCAGTGATGGCGGAGGCAGCAGAGACAGCACTAGGGAGGCAGAGGCAGGCAGATCTCTGAGTTCTCTGAGGCTAGCCTGGTCTACAGAGCGAGTTCTAGGATAGCCAGGGCTAAGGAGAAAATAATTTTCTGTATAGTGAAACTCTGTCTACAGTAAATTAGTTAAATTCAAAAATAAAGAAAATTTATATTAGAAATGCCTGTTTTTACCCGGTAGATTAGGAAAGGAATTATAAAAGACAAGATGTTTATCGTCAAAATTGGCATAGTATACATGTTCTTATCATTTTCACTCTGATAGCACATAAAATATCATTTGCCCTAGATAAATAATTAAAATGTAAAGAAATTAACAGAAAGGGAAATAGTGGGAATGCCTGCTGAGGACACCTCATAAAAATCGATTGTACCATATCCATTTCGTTTTAACTTTGCACCACTAATTTCATTAGTTCTAAAAGTATTTAAACGGCATGGACATTCTTACTTATGCTTTGGACTGTGTATTTTTGAGAGAGGTCTCATTAAATAACTCTGATTAACCTGGAACTAGATATGAAGACCAAGCCAGCCCCAAATTCAGAGATCTGTCTGCCTCTGCCTCCCAAGTGCTGGGATTAGAGGCGTGGGTCACTGTGCCTAGCTAACATTTTATCTTGTATTGTTAATGTGAAAAAGAGCAGACGGAGTTGTACACAAATAGCAGATAGGAGAGAAAATAGCAAGGATACAGAAAATTGAGTAGAGACACAGTCCATTCTCATTGTTTTGTTTCCCATGGCTTCAGCTCTTTGTAGTCAATCATGGTTCAAAAAATCTTAAGGTGAGAATTCCATAAGTAAGCAACTGAGAAGTTTAAATTGTGCACCGTTCATTCTGAGCTCCATGCTGCCATCCCACCCGGCAGAGTCCCCCTCTTTTCTTCACAAGCCAATCGCCCCTAAGCCAACATACCCATGGCGTGTGCATCCGTTGACCACCAGGGACTTACAGTCGTCTCGGGTATCAGAGAGTTGCAGGATCACAAAGCTGTTGTTCAAGGAACCTTTATTTTACTTAATAATGACCCAAAAGCACAAGAGCGGCTATGTAAATGAGTTACTTAGGCATATAACAGAGAGAGATGACCTCTGGAGCTGTGGGAGGGGGTGTGCTGCAGAAAGTATAGGAAATTCATAGAGTACTCGGGGCTTGCAACTGCCTGGGAACCTTGTTATGTATGTATGCATTGTGTGTAGATAGCAGGGACCATTCTATGGTTAAAAATGTCAAACTATACATATTACATGCTTCCTTAAAGTGTTTCCTGCTTTGTGTTTCCTTATATCTTCTAAAACAATACTGCTTCTATGATCCGGAAGAAAAATGAACCTTAAGAAAACATTCAAGGGCTGGAGAGATGGCTCAGCAGTTAAGAGCACTGACTGCTCTTCCAGAGGTCCTGAGTTCAATTCCCAGCAACCACATGGTGGCTCACAACCATCTGTAATGGGATCCAGTGCCCTCTTCTGGTGTGTCTGAAGACAGCTACAGGGTACTCATATACATAAAATAAATAAATAAATCTTTAAAAAGAAAGAAAGAAAGAAAGAAAGAAAGAAAGAAAGAAAGAAAGAAAGAAAGAAAGAAAGAAAGAAAGAAAGAAAGAAAGAAAAGATTCAAAACGGCTCAGACACCTCTCTGAAGCTGCCCAGTTTTATCCTTCTCCTTACGATGGCAGATTTATAGGACACTTAACAGTGGTCTCAGCTGAGGAAGCAAATAGTAAAACCTGGATTAAAATCTCACATCTGGCTGGGTGGCGCACGCCTTTAGTCCTAGCATCCCAAGGGCAGAGGCGGGAGGATCTTTGAGTTCAAAGACAACTTGGTCTACAGAGAGTTTTAGGACAGCCAGAGCTACACAGAGAGATCCTGTCCCAAAACAACCACAACAACAACAACCCTCAACACTGAGTAGTTTCCAATCTTTTGGCTCAAGAGAAGGAATGAGGAAGCTACAGGTGGTGGCGGGAGGGGCCTTGCTCACAGGTTCACCATGGCAGCCTGGGGAGTGAAATCTCTTGACCAGTTGCTCATCTTTTGCCAAATGCTGGGAGACTATGCATTTGACCCAGTAAATACTCTTTCAACTTCTGAATCTAATTAACCAAATATATAATGGGAAAAAAATGGCTGCTCAGTGGTGGTGCATGTCTTTGATCCCAGTATTTCTCTAAGGTAAAGGCCAGCCTGGCCTACCGAGCTAGTTCTAGGATAGCTAGGGGCTAAGGAGAAAATCTATTTTCAGGGAACAAAAACAACAACAACAAACAAAAACAAGGGGGGAAAGGAAAGAGAACAAAGCTTTGAGGCTTCTTTTCTTCCTTCCTTCCTTTCTTTCTTCCTCAATACATTGGTTTTATGAGTGCAAGAAGCTTGGTGATCCTGTTTTGCCTCTGAATCTGTGCACTTTCCCAAAGTGGCCATGGCTAAGGTCTTCTTGTGCCCACAAAACCAATGTCTCACTACTTCCCTTCCAGTGAAGGAAGTAATTCAGGGAAAGGCGTCAGAGCAAATTTGCTATGTCTGGTTTCAGGTCCCAGCACAAGGCTGTTCCTGGAAACTCTGATTGAACTGGCTTTACAATCAATGGGTTGACCAACTCAATTTTTTTAAAAGGACTCATTACTTAACATATTGAGTTTTAGTTATTCGTGTGCATTGCAAAATGCTAGAAATATTCCTCCCATTTCAACTTTAACATAAGTATTTCTTATTCTGTTTAAATACGCATTAAAACTGAACATCAGTTGCAGAATAGCATGTGGTCCACATTCCCCCCACAGCCCACCCTTGAAAAGCTGGGGGCGAATGGGGAGAAGTTTCCCCCTGCTAGGCGCTTACTTCCTCCTGCTTGAGTCAGCACCAGGAGTAGAGTCCCTCTGTGGCTCCTCCGCTCTGGGACCAGCCTCAGGCCTGCTTATCGAATGCTGAAAAGGTTTCTCTGAAGCAGCTTGATAGAAAATGGTGGAAAATTTTCAAGTGGAAGCAGAATACTAAAGCCCACTAAAGACTCTGCTCCCTTACAACCCAGGAGGGCATGCACGCTCTGTGTTCTAGTCCTGCAGGTTCAAGAGTGGAGCTGAGGCCATTGGTGAAGCCCAGGATAGAAACTCGCCACCGCAGCTCCCTTTATTACTAAACTTTAAGAACGAGCAGAATTGAGGGTGGAGAGACAAGTTCCTAATCAGAGCCTGAGCTCAGGAGACAATCCCACTAACATTTTCAAGAACTTTTTTTTCCCCCCAAGATTCTTCCCTGAAAGGCAAATGTGAGATTCTGACAGCCCAGGAGTTACCCCTGGGACTCCTGCCCTGTGAAATTGCATAAGCAGGCCTGGCTTGGAAACCCTTCTCTTTTTCTCTGGAGATCATCACTACAGGTTAAGGACATTTGCCCTTGTGGCCTCTCTCCAGGGTGTGATGTGACGGTTGGTCCTCCTCACAGAACATTTCAGCTTTTATTAACCCGATGCCTGTCCAAGAACTGGTGTAATAAAGTGCTTGTGTCAGTTTAGTTCTCCTGACTTTCTGCTTAGGATGTCTCAACAGACTGTGACAGTGATAATGGCCACTCAGAAGTACTCCCAGAAACTGAGACAGTCCGCCGATAGTTACATCCCCTAAAGGAAGGCACCTGGACAGGTGCTTGAGGAAACACGTTCACACCCACACGCGCTGTAGGAACGGCAGCCCTTCTACAGTCTCCAACACTGCCCCAAGCTTTCCTTCCACTAAGGAACAGAGCAGAAGCAGAGAGCACTGATGCACATTTGAGTGACAGGATCTAGACACTAGTTGCAGGACAGGATCCTGGGAGCCTAAGGAGCTGTTTCCCAAGATCAGTCACACACTCGGCCTTCACGTGGGTGCCTCAGAGGTCAACTGCCTCTGAAGAGGGCCCAGGCCAGGCTTGGGACCCTTGCAGAAATACCTTCTGTGTTCTAGCGAAATAATGTGGTCTCAAGATGCCGGTCAGTCTTAGGCCAGTAACATTTCTTTTAAGCTTGACAAGTTTGAACAAAAAAGAACCCCACAACCTTCCTAGCTTCAGGCAGTTGAGCGACTGAGTTTCTGACCAAGACCCTCTTTCTGCAACTTTTCCTCTCTGATGTCAAAACCAAATTAACAATAACCCACTAACACTACATTAGATACATTTCCACAACCAATCCACACACCACCATCCACTCCTTCCCCCTTTCAGCACTTCTCGGTTCTCTCCCCAAATGTTTAGCTGATATTTATACATGTATGAAGTTGACATTGGTTCCCTTTTGTACACGAACCCTAATTATTACAGCCTTAATGCATACGCTCCTCAATCCTTGGAGATGAATGTTTTTGAATAGGGCTGGTAATGAGCAGTCGGGTAGCTTTGAATGAGACAGGTCGCACCAGCTAATGGCCAAAGGCAGCAGGAAGCACAGGCCTAAGAACACCTCTGCCCAGCCTAGCTTTAACAAACGAACTCTCCAGCTTAAGCGCGCTCTCTTCTAAGGTCACTTGCAGCTCTGATCTCCAGGGTTGCTAGCAGGGCCCCAAGTGTCTCTTTCCACTAACTTTTCCCTAAATGGCCCTAGTTTTCTTCAGCTGCCTCCACTTTCTCCTTGGCTCCTTGGACATCTTTGCCAAACGGACCAATTCCTTCCCTACCTAGGCTAAAAAAGCCCTTCTTTCTCCTGGACCCGCAAGCTGAGACAGAGCCACATTCCAACAACCCTACAAGTTCCCCCACTCAAGTCTTTTTGAGCTTTCTCTTCTCTGTTTCTCTGTAGGCCTGCCATCTACTGTTCTGAAACTACTGTCCGGTTCACAGCCTCTTCTCTGGGTTCACGGTAGCTGTGAGCAAGTCCCTGGGGCCAGGTCAGCGAGTCCCGATCTCACCAGCCACTCTCCGAGAGGGCTGTGCTTGCACCCCGCCCTCCAGTCTGCTTCGACTGGGTCTGCACCTACCTCTCCCGCGGCGCCGCAGCCGGGGCCGCTGCTCGCTGGCCTCATGGGAGAGCCTGAGAGAAGTGACAGGGTTGACTGCTGCCACTGAACTACGTGAGCGTCGGGGTGTCCCGGGGGTAGGGCCTGGGCTTAGTTCCCGGAGACGAACAGGAGGAGGAGCCCAAGTTATCACACCAGGGCGGGATCAGGCGGCCGGACAGCCCAGACGGGAGCAGCGCCTCACGAGCACCCCCACGCGGGCTGCCCAGGTCCCGGGTGGAGCTCACCCCAAGCCCATTGCCTTCCGAGACCCGAGACTACCCAACGTGTGCCCCTTGCCTGTGTGCAGCAAAGGGTGATCGGAACCAAAGTGGGGAGTAGTAGGGACAAGTCCACATTACTTGATGGAGTCAGGGCTGGGACGCGGGGTTTCTCGCATCTATTTCGGAACGGGAAACTGAAGCACCGGGGGCTTGTATTTGGACTCCAAATTCCGCCCCGAAAACCTAGAATTATCCTCCAAAAGTGTCAAATCTCACGTTGGGGGTGTGCCACGTTAGGACTTGAGACATCTTTTTTGTTCAGGACATCTTCCCTAGCCACGTTTCGCGGGCTAACACCGCGCAGGGATCTCCGGGGGTTCCCTCTAGGGTCCATCCCAGCTCGGGTCCCTGAGATGTTTCTGCACGTTGAAGCGACAAACTACCTGTGAGTCAGTGTACATGGGACAAGTAGTAAGTGGCGGGGAACTCTCCCGCGTGCTCCTCACCGCAGGTTTCCTAGCCCTGCACCTTGAGCTAGAGAATTGGGGAGGTACGTACCGGGTACAGCTCTTGAGTACGGAGGGGAGACCCTTCAGCACACCCCACCATCTGAGCTGGATGACCGTGACAGCAACCACGATGGCAAAAGTGGGGCAGGCACTCGGCTTGGTCCATGCAACAGCAGCTCTCACCTGCTCACTGGATTGCAGCACTCTGGATTCCAGCTCCAGCAGCCCGTGGCGCACTTCAACTTTCCAGCCACCTCTCCCCAACAAGGGTGCTATCCAAGACCCCCTTTTCCCCTCAAGACTCAGCCAATGAGCTCCCAGGACACGAGCCGCGGACCAATAGCTACACTTGGGGCAAGCAGCACTCCGTCACGTGATCTGCAGCGTGTGGCGAGTGACAGGGCTGGAGTCCAGGATCTGGGAAGGGGACAGCAGGTCATAGTTTCATCATTAGCCGGGGTACCCACGCCAAGGGGTGGAGGCGATTTCCTATGGTAGAAGGTCCGGCTGTAGAGAGACTGACTGAGGAGCAGAGGTTGTTTGCAAAGTTCCCTGTCGCTAACAAAGTTCTAGCCAGATCATAGATCTTAGATCATAGGTGTAGAAGGCAGTGTTGTCTTTCCATTGGCCCCTCCTTCGCCCTCGTAGGACAAAAAGCCCCAGGGTTCACAGATGGCTGTGACCTTCTCAGAGTGCCCAGAAGCAAGTGTTCTCCACTCCCTTCCCATTTTGATTTTATCTGCGTCTTCAGCAGCAGTGTCCCAAGCATTCTCTTAATCTTGCTTTGTGGCCGTTACTCTAACAAAATATTTCCCTTCAAGATGTTATCTGGGAGAACATCACTCATGCTCACCGAACTGCAGACGTGGCTGAGGATTAGTAAGGTGGGTGTATTTAGGAGACTGCCTGACTTCGGTCTGATACAGTAGCCATCTGCTGTCCCCAGCCTCTGTGTCCCTGGGGTTCTGTACAGGATCTGAACACTTTAGGGACCAATGACTCCTCTTGGGAAATCTACGGACCTGAACAGCCACTTGAGGTAGGCTCATGGTTTTCTACCTTTTATGAGTAGTGAAATTTTGGGAAGTTGCTAATTGATACAGGATTGCCAACTTTTAAAAGCGTTAAATCAACACATTAAAACAAACAAATCTACCACCCACCCTTTTTGTTTTGAAACAGTATCTTGTTATGTAGCTCAAGCTGATCTCCAACTTAACTGTAGGCTAGCTGCAAACTCACAGCCTTTCTGGGTAGGCATGCGCCATCACTTGCGGACTTTTTTGTAAAGTTGGTTCTGGTTTGTTGTTGTTGCTGTTGTTTGAGACAAGGCGTTTCTGTGTAGCCCTGGCTATCCTAGAACTCACTCTGTAGACCAGGCTGTCCTTGAACTCAGTGGATAAAAAAAGAAAGAGATAAAGAAGGGGGGAGAGGAGAGGATGTGGTGGCTACTGGGTCCCTTGGAGAAGGTTGACTGTAGATATGAGGGAGAGCATAGCCTTAGGCAGAGACATCTGGGAGAGTCAGAGCGAACGTGACTCTGAGCTAGGTAGGCTATGGGAGGAGAGGGGGGAGGGGAAGGGAGATACCGACCAAGAGACCAGGAGGATAAAGGGTAAACTAAAAGACTCAAGTAACAAAAATGCCTAGACAGCCTATATAGGTAAGGGCAGCTAGGGGAAGGACAACCTAGCCCGTGGGCTGAGGGGTTTAGGATAGGGGGTAGGATATGAGGGGCCTGAGGGAACCGAAGAACCGGATGGCCAGATCTGCTTTGATATGTTAAATAGACATCTTCATTAGCCACTTGTTCTGGGTTTAGATCTAACACTCAGAGATCTGCCTGCCTCTGCCTCTTGAGGGCTGGGGCTAAAGGTGTGTGTGCCACCAGCCCCAGCTACCACTGACTTTTGAAAAGTATTCTTGCTTTGAGAACAACAAGATATGAGAAGGCCATTACTTATTAACTCATATTGGATGTATTTGGACTTATGGAAGTTCATTGTTTAGTATGATTTGGAGGGGGGATTACTCTAAGGGATGTAGGAGCAGTTTTCAATATCAGTAGACATGCAAGATTTTAACACTAATGGGTTACAATAACCTGATACACGTCTAAGGCTCTAATGGAGAGCTTCCCCAACCAAAGTACCAGGGCCTTCCTTCTTTTCTGATGGGCAAATGTGATAAAGGACCACCTGTGAATCTGCTATTGAAACTGAAAATCCCCTTGCATTAGCTATAAATCAAAAATGAATAAAGCCAAGTGCTGGCTACAATTCCAAATGAAGTGAGCATGCCACCGGAATGAGCAAGACAGAGCCAGTAAGTATTGCAAAATATATGCAGGCAAAGGGTAATCAGACCCTAGCTGGGAAGAAGTTGGAACAAGCAAATATAATTTTATAGCGCGAGGGTTTGGAATCATCTTTCTTACATGCATCTAGGAAACCGTGGTTAGTAATTTCCTCTGTGGTTCAGATGACTATTTAAAATCAGGAGAGTGGGCTAAACTTAGTTGTGGGACACCACTGTCTTGGTAGGTAGGAGTGTGGCGTCTATGGGTTTGAAAAGGGCAGTCTTTACTACATAGAGCTAGCTGGGGTGCATCTGGAGGACCTTGAGGCAGATGACAGCCCAGTGCCTGAGAGTTGGCCCCATGCTTAGTCAGGATCAGCCCTTTCTTTCAATGTATGGCAACAAAGAGGAAAGTGAACAGGGGAATTTTCAACCCCTTAGTCAATGCACATCAAGTTCCTGTTTATAATATCTGCCATTGGATTGGCCTGTTTCATTTATTAAAAATCACCCCCTCAGCCGGGCAGTGGTGGCGCACACCTTTAATCCCAGCACTCGGGAGGCAGAGGCAGGTGAATTTCTGAGTTCGAGGCCAGCCTGGTCTACAGAGTGAGTTCCAGGACAGCCAGGGCTACACAGAGAAACCCTGTCTCGAAAAAACCAAAAAAAAAAAAAAAAACCCAAAAAAAACAAAAAACAAAAAATCACCCCCTCCCAGGAAAATAAATCAAAAGAGTTAACAGTGGCCAAGCATAGAAATTACTCTTCCATAATGTTCCCCCAAGGCTGTCAGAAGCCTTGCCCTGGGCATCTGGCTGCCTCAGTCCTTATTCATTTATTCAGCAACATATTGAGTAGCTGCCATGCAAACATGCTCCATAAAATGCTTGCAAACTGAATTCAAGCACACAACAAAAGATCATTCACAGCCATTTGATGGTGGCGCACACATTTAATCCTAGCACTTGGGAGACAGAGATGGGGGATGGGGTGTCTCTGTGAGTTCGAGGTCAGTCTGGTCTACAGACTGTAGTGAGTTCCAGCACAGCCAGGGCTACATAGAGAAACTCTGTCTCAAACAAACAAACAAACCCATTAATAAATAAATATCATTCATTCATTGTATTAGTCAGGGTTATCTAGATGTCTCTATTACTGGGAAATTAGCCTGCAGTTCAACTAACCCAAAAATGGGCAGCTTTAAATGGGAAGTTCAAGAATCTAGTAGTAGCTCAGTCCCACGAGGCTGGGTGTTTCTTCTTGTCTTCTGTAGAAGCTGGGATCCTAAAAAAGTAGGTTCCAACAGATGTGCTGGCAAGTAAGTGCAAGCAAGCAGAGAAGAAGCAAGCCTTCCTTCTTCCATTGTCCTTACGCAGGCTTCCAGGCAGAAGGTGCGGCCCAGATTAAAGGTGTGTACAGCCACGCCTGGACCTAAACTGTCAAAGGCAACTATGCTTTGTTCCCAAGATTCAGGGATAATTAAACACTTGCAAGTCAATAAATGCAATACGAAGAGAACTGACTCAAGGCCATCTCTATAGATAAAGAAGAAGCTTTTAGCAAAGTTGAACCTTACCTGAGGCTAAGAATCTTGCAGAAACTATAAATTAAGGAATGTTACTGGCTTCATAAGACAGACCTATAACCAAGCAAATGCAGAAAACCTCAAATCATTTTCACAGAAATCAGAAACAAGACAGGTGTGTCTACTACTTCCTCTACTCCTACTTAGTCCTGCATTTACAATCTCAGCTAGGGCAGTTAGAAAAGAAAATGAAATAAAGATGCACACAGGAACAGAAGGAGTCTAACTGTCCCTCTGGTATGAGATTTTAAAGACCTCACCTGAGAACTCCCACTTAACACAGTAGCAGAACATAAAATAAAAAAAATCTAGTAGCCTTTCCCTATACCAATGACCGACATGCGGAAAAAGAAATCAGGCAAATGACCTCATTCAGAGTTACCGCCAAAGAAAAGAAATTAAAAAAAACCAACCTTGTAATAAATCTAACTAAGGAAGTGAAAGGGCCTTTATAATAAACTTTAAATTGCTGAAGGAAAACAAGAGAAGGTACTAGAAGACAGGGACTCCTCTCATTCTCATGAACTGGAAGAATAAATATGAAAATAGTTATCCAACCAAAGACCATCTATATACTCAGTGCAATTCCCACCAAAATGTCAATGTTGTTCTTCACAGAAACAGAAACGAACAAACAAAATCCTAAAATTCATTTTGGAGCACACGTCGCAGATAGCAAAAGCAACCCGGCAACCAACTGGGAGAGGGAGAGGTGGGGCAATGGGGGGGAGGGGGGGGAGGAGAGGCCGGCCCGGAAGAGGAAAAACACCTTCATTTCTTTTCATTGGTAGTTCTAGGATTTTATATAGGGACATAAATCAAGAGTCTATACTTGACAAGAAAGTAGAATTGAAATTGTCTGTGGAAACAAGACTGCAGACAGGAGTGGGGGGTGGGGAAAGGAAGGTGCAGAAGTAAGAGGGCCAAGACTTAGGAGGAGGATGAACTCCAAGTATGCTAAATATTTGCAGGAATGTGGACCTCTTGAAACAGAACTATGCATATATGCTAATTACACTGTTCTTTAAAGTGGGGAAAAAATGGGAGAAACACAATTTTATTCCAAGAAGCAGGTAGCTGATAATGACGCCCAGTAGATGTATGTAAGGTAAGTTTCTGGGTTCGAGACATGGTTTTGCTTTTCCTGAGGAGATATGAGCCAATGTAGATTCAGTGGCAGACAAAAGAAAGGATTCTTCGTTTAGTTTAGTGAACCAAAGAGTTTATGTGAGTGACACAGGACCACGATTGATAAGAGCTGCATCCCGCCCCAGCATGGGGCGTGACCTCCTGAAAGATGTGTAGAGGAACTCACATCTTTGTTAACCTTTCATGTTATATGCTTCAATACGCCCTCAAGACCAGCGGTTCTCAACCTTCCAGATGCTGCAACCCCTTTATTACAGTTCCTCACTTTATGATGAGTCCCAACCATAAAATTATTTTTGTTGCTGCTTCATTTTGCTACCGTTATGACTCATAATGTAAATATCTGATATGCAGGATATCTGATATACAAGCCTTAAGAAAGGGTCATTTGACCCACAAAGGGGTCGTAGGTTGAGAACCACTGCTGAAGCTCACGTGCAGCAGGGAGGAGGGATAGCATCCAGAGAGACTAATGGCTAGACTCTCAGGTGAGGGGCCTTTAGTCGAAGCCTCCTTCTACTAAAAAGTATTAACAGCCCTGTTATCATTCTCGAAGACCTGGCTACAGCTGTATGTTCTGTTTATTATGACTTAGGGCCAAAGTTATTTTGTGACTCAGTGGAACAATCACTTTTGCAGGGCAGAGATGGAGATGAAGATGGTTGTGGTATTCGCAGAGGGAATAACTATTTTCCAACATGTTAGATAAGAAGCCAGCTTGAGATATGTGTATCCGCAAGGGTGGTGGAGAATGAGGAAGGGGAAGATGGCTACTTGTGAACTGGTCACTGAGCAGATTAAGTTATGACCGAAGAAGGCAGGGCGTGGCAAAGACAAGAGTCTATCATAGGATTTCCTTTCTGCCAATTAAAATTAGGTCCCATAGCTCTTACCTCTCCTTGGAGATGCTTCTTAGTCCAGTGGATGGTAGTTGGCACAGAGGCTCACGACTAGAAAATGCACAGGAAAGGTGACTGGAGATCCCAGCCTAAATGGAATATCGATATCACCATCTCCCTCAGGGAATGGGGCAACGTCTCAGAAATGGGTGGGGTGGGGCAGAAAGATTGTTAAGAGTCAGAAGTCAGGGAGGATGGTTGTGAAATGGTGTGTTGCCTTCTTCTTCTTCTTCTTCTTCTTCTTCTTCTTCTTCTTCTTCTTCTTCTTCTTCTTCTTCTTCTTCTTCTTCCTCCTCCTCCTCCTCCTCCTCCTCCTCCTCTCACCCTCCTCCTCCTCTTCTTCTTTTTCCTCCTTCTTCTCATCCTTCTCCTTGTCTTCCTCCTCATCCTCTTCCTCATCCTCCTCTTCTTCTCTTTCTCCTCCATCTCCTTTATTTTTATTTTTCAAGACAGGGTTTCTCTGTGTAGCTCTGGTTGTCCTGGAACTCACTCTTGTAGACCAGGCTAACCTCAAACTAAGAGATCTGCCTGCCTCTGCCTCCTGAGTGCTGGGATTAAAGGTGGGTGCCTCCACTCCTGGGTGAAATCGTGTCTTCTTGAGGTGGCAGGGCCCTTGCGCCTATAAACTCACAACAGCTGTAGTTAACTTCAAGGGTGTGACTGACGCTCCAGTGAATGGTTGTAGACTGTACAGTACTTACTGAACTCTGTGGGTGTACTGGCTGGTTTTGTGTCAACTCGACACAAGCTGGAGTTATCACAGAGAAAGGAGTTTCAGTTGAGAAAATGCCTCCATGAGATCCAGCGGTAAGGCATTTTCTCAATTAGTGATCAAGGGGGGAGGGCCCCTTGTGGGTGGTACCATCCCTGGGCTGGTAGTCTTGGGCTCTATAAGAGAGCAGGCTGAGCAAGCCAGGAGAAGCAAGCAAGCCAGTAAGTTACATCCCTCCATGGCCTCTGCATCAGCTCCTGCTCCCTGACCTGCTTGAGTTCCAGTCCTGACTTCCTTTGGTGATGAACAGCAGCATGGAAGTGTAAGCTCAATAAACCCTTTCCTCCCCAACTTGCTTCTTGGTCATGATGTTTGTGCAGGAATAGAAACCCTGACTAAGACAGTGGGTTATTAGAAAAAAGAAGACATGAAAGGGAACTAGAGTATCTGGAAAAAGTTTTGGGGAATAGAGATAGATATGATGAAAATATGCTTTGTACATGTATGCCATTTTAAAAGATAAGTAAAATAAAAAAAATTTGAAAAAAGGTCATTTCTGGTTTCCATGTAAGACTGTCCTTTTATTCATGTGTTAGAATCAGCTTTCCATCCATTCAGAAACTTTGAAGAAACATTGTCAATGTTTTATCACCTTGATGCATTTCAAAACTCTTTTAAAAATCTCATCCAAGAATTGGAAGAGAAACCTCTAAGAATATTTTTAGTTCTAAACTTCTTCCTCTCCAAGTGAAGGTATTGAAAAAATGAATCTAAATCAGAATAACGAGAACTTCATTCTGTTTGGTCAGAGTAGAAAGTGGGACAGACTCTTTCCAAACCACCCAAAATCAACTTATATTTAGACAATGGAGCTGTTTGCACCTGTTGGCGCTGCAAATGTGTTCTGGGTGCATCCTGTTACCTGGGGGCCCCCGTTCCTCTCTTGAATTCCACTGACATTGACTTGCAAGAGCATGCTTTACAGAGTCAGGAGGGTGAGGGCTGAGGGAGGGATCTACAAGCCTGTGTCTATACTCGGACCTGGAGTTACAGATCCATCAAATGTCACAGTGGCTGATAGACCATTTCCCTTACTACTGAGGGCTTCTGAATTCTTGGGTAAAGTTGGTGGAGGGTCCACGCTTCAGAAAGCTATGAGTGGGCTAAAACCAGCTTAAAGATAGAGCAGTTATCTAGTGCACCCAAAGCTCTGGTTCTAAGCCCTAGTAAAAATAAACCAGTAGTCATAGAAATGAATTTGATATTGGCCCATGGCCTCATATTCTGGGCCATTGCTTTGTAAAGATAGATATGGTTTCTTTAGTTTAGTTTAGTTTGTATTGTTTACTATTTTTGTTACTATAAACCTGATACAAGGTCATTGATGGCATTAGAGAAAGTACAGAAAATATAAAAAAGAATAGTCATCGTTCAGAAATAGCTACAAACAGTTCATGCAAAGGTGTACTTTCATAGTGTTGATTCATGCCTCTCATTTAACTGTATTACTATTGAAATTTTTCTGACAAATACTTTTCTCTTTCTCCTTGCATCAGGGTCTCACTATGTAGCTCTGGCTGTCCTGAAACTCACTCTGTAGACCAGGCTGGCCTCGAACTCACAGAGATCAGCCTGCCTCAGACTCTTGAATGCTGGGATTAAAGGTGTGTGCCACCACACCGGCCCTGAAAAATGTTTTTTGATGCTTATAATGTGTTCTTGCTTACAAAGAGACCACACTTTAAATCCTTTATTCCTATGCCATCTTATTCTATTTAATTCTGTGTGATGTTGGGTATACTGGCTGGTTTGTATATCAACTTGACATAAGCAGGAGTTATCACAGAGAAAGGAGCTTCAGGTGAGGAAATGCCTCCATGAGATCCAGCTGTAAGGCATTTTCTCAGTTAGTGATCAAGGGGGGAGGGCCCAGCCCATTGTGGGTGGTGCCATCTCTGGGCTAGTAGTCTTGGGTTCTATAAGAAAGCAAGCTGAGCAAACCAGGGGAAGCAAGCCAGTAATTACATCCCTCCATGGCCTCTGCATCAGCTCCTGCTTCCTGACCTGCTTGAGTTCCAGTCCTGACTTCCTCTGGTGATGAACAGCAACATGGAAGTGTAAGCCGAATAAACCCTTTCCTCCCCAACTTGCTTCTTGGTCATGATGTTTGTGCAGGAATAGAAACCCTGACTGACATTGGATATGGAACACAGCTTTGTGCAAGCCAGGAAAGTGTTCATCTCTGAGCTACAGTTCTAAACCTTAATGCTTTTCTTCTTGTGAGAAAATAAGAGTGTTTTTTTTTTTATCTTTAAGTTTTCTTCATTGTAAATATTCATCATCTGAGAAGTGCTTTAATATTTGTCAAGTATTTTCATGTGTAAATTTTTATCCATATTCCTTTGATTTTCTATGACCTGATTTCCAGACTGGATATATTCTTCTGACCTGCTTCATATTGCCAAATTGCTTTTAGAAACATTAGTATTAATGTTTTTATTTGGTCCCTGGGGGGTAATAAGTTAAATGATTCTAATAAGGTCTTAGTTTGTGGACTTTGGATAAGTTACACTCATTTTCCAAAATGAGTGTATGAGAATTTTTACAAATGAATTCTGAGCTCTGTACCTGACCAAAAATAGTCACACACCTCATCCCTGGCTTCAGCCTAGACTCTCAAATCACACAGCCAACTTGGGCTATGAATGGAGACTTTACAACTCATATTATTGACTTGAATGGCAGTAAGCGGTGGCTGGTCAGGGAAAAGGTGGCAAGGGTGGGAACTAAACTGGGGACTACCACTTTGCCAGGTTTACAAAAGCATTAGGCAAAACCTAGTCTATATTAATACTCTCTGCTCATTCATTATACTTATGACTGGTGTGATCATAAATTATATTAAAACATGTAATTCAATACACACAGAACACAATGCATAAAAAAACTGCAACCAGAATTTCCTGGCAAATGGCACACATTTTTGTGAGAATAGCCTATTAAGCTGCTTTTCGGATTGTGGCTATTGTGTAAGGTTGGGGTGGGGGTTCTCTTGCATGCCTCTGGATTCAAATGACTTGGATGCGAGCAAGCATTTCCTACTGTGTTTAAGCAACTGTACTCTGGCTAATACAAGTCTTTCAGGACCTCATGCTTAGCAACAAGCAACAAGATTTAGGGCAGTAAAGACTCACTTGAGGGATGAGGGGAAAGAAACGGGATTTACATGCAGCGATTCCTAAGCCCCCTCCACGTCCCAGAAGGCTTAGTTTTCTATTACCCCTGTTCTTTGCAGCACAAGTCTCAGAGGTGCATCAACTTCCTGGTTGACTTCATGACCAGGTGACAGCCCCTAGAGAATTTTGTCTTAAAGACAACATTTTTTTCTTTCTTGAATCTCACATTAAAGATTTCACCATATTGTACACAGGCTTTTCTGGAGCCAAAGATGAAATGGTTGAAACTAGGATTTCAGTGCTGAGAAGTACCAAAACCCATTGCCCACCACACACACACACACACACACACACACACACACACACACACACACATAGACACACACACATACATACACACGTACACACACACATACACACATACACACGTACACACATACACACACACTAACACACACATAGACACACACACATACATACACACGTACACACACACATACACACATACACACGTACACACATACACACACATACATACACACACACATACATACACACACACATACACACACACAAACACACACATACACACACACATACATACACACATACACACACACATACATACACACATACACACACACACAAACACACACACTCTGTGATGGTTTGTATATGCTTGGCTCAGGGAGTGGCATTATAAAGAAGTGTGACCTTGTTGGAGCAGGTGTGTCACTGTGGGCATGGGCTTTAATACTCTTGTTCTAGCTGCCTAGAAGTCAGTCTTCCACTAGCAGCCTTCAGATGAAGATGTAAACTCTCAGCTCCTTCTGCACCATGCCTGCCTGGGTGCTGCAATGCTCCCACCTTGATGATAATAGACTGAACCTCTGAACCTGTAAGCCAGCCCCAATTAAATGTTGTCCTTTATAAGAGTTGCCTTGGTCATGGTGTCTGCTCACAGCAGTAAAACCCTAAGTAAGACACATTCACATACACACAAACACATACACATTCACATACACACAAACACATACACATTCACATACATATACTCACACACATTCACACACTTACACATACATACACATTCATACACACATACAAATACATTCACATACATATACACATTCACATTCACACACTTACATACATGAACACATACATATAAAGATACACATTCACATACACACACTCACACACTCACACACACATTCACAGACACATTCACATGCACACACCCTCAATACAGGCACACACATGCACACAAACACACACACACATGCACACACGCAAACCCATTCACAGACACACACACACACACACACACACACACACACATACACACACACGTTCACCCACACACAGAGCCACTGATGCAGAGGAGGAGCCATCACCTAATGAATTTATTTTCTTCCTATTTATTACTCTATAATAAAGCTGAGGACAATGGAGCATTTGTTATAGAAGCTACTCAAGTTTCTTATAGAGTTACACTTCACTGAAGAGCATCCTGATAGCCATGAGCGTGAGTCTTTCTTGGTGAACAGCCAGGGCTATAAACTACATAAACCCAAACTTTGCCAGCCTCTCTCCCATCTAAAGCTTGGAGATTGCTACCTCAGTGTATTAAGCTTTAGTACAGATACTTGGTACCATTCCCATCATCCGTCTGGTCACTCCTTGGTCATATTTAAATGCATGGCTTTGGGTCCCGTTATTTTCTACAGGCTCCATTGCTCTTAAAAGTACAGTCATTTATCTTTTCAAACCTGGTTTTGACTTTTGTTCTTTTTCCTCCATCCCTCCCTACATCCACCCCCTCCTTTCTCCCCTCCTTCCTTCTCTTTCTTTCCTCCTCTTCCTTCTCTTCCTCTTCCTCTTCCTCCTCCTCTTCCTCTTCCTCCTCCTCTTCCTCTTCCTCCTCTTCTTCTTCTTCCTCCTCCTCCTTCTTTATTGACCTTCGGTTTCCAAAACAAAACAAAAAAAAAAACACCCAGAAATTTCTCTCTCCTAAGACCAGTAAATAAATAATAAATAGTTTTCTCTCATGCTCTCCTTTATAAAGTCACCCTGGAGGCCTTAGGTTCTCTAGACACGTTAATGAGGAGAAACCCATTATAAAATATATAAGGAAGTTTCTGCTAAAATTTGGCTAAAAAAAAATGTGAAGCCCCACCAAATTCCAATACCCTGAACATAATGAAGTGCAGGGTAAGAGCTCTGCCATAGGACCTTGGAATGTTGACTCTGCCATGATTATCCATGGACTTTGGGAAAGCGATGTTAACAGCTTTGTTGTGCTTTTCCTGTGCTGGCCTTGGAAGGGTCATTCTGAGGATTTCCTGGATTTATTTATACCCAGGATCACACTTCACAGAACACACCTACAACAGTGTTCACATTTCCTGATTATTCTAAGTACAGTAAGTTCTAGAAGTGAGCCTTCCATGTGACAAGGTGAACAAGAAGCTGATAGCACTTGGTGTGGGCTCCTGAGCACTAAGAAGAAGCCTTTTGCCCTTAGACTCTGGGGCTTCTGCTGTACGTGTCCTTTGTGAAGTCCTTGCCATCTGTAAGTCTACTGCTCAAAGAAGGCTCTACTTAACAGCTGTCTACTTAGCAGGCCTGGTAAGTAGGCCTCAGGCCGAAGACCCTTCTAGGATAGTGTACTTGGGCATTGCCACCTTCCATTCCTTTCCTGAGGAAAGGTTAATCCCATAGCTCATAGGCTTTCAGGGTTCACTCCGTTCTAGGCTCAGTCTCACTGAGAACCCATAGAAGTACCAGTCTTGACATTTCACTTGTTGGAAGTTCTGGATTCTAACTTGGGAAAGTTTGGGGTTCCCAGACAAAGGCTTACAGGGCAGCAAATTCTTTAAAGGATCCTCAAACAGGAAGGCATTGTTAGTACCTCAGAGTTAAGACTTTAGGAAACAAAGACCACCTAGCCCTCTGGTGTGAAGTGTGGAAATGCATGAGAACCAAATTTATATGCCAACATACCTGCAGCTATCATGCTTGTAGTGACTATCCCAAAGCCTTGCTAGCTAACCAAATACTCCCTCTCCGTTGAGGTAAATGAATAGAAACATCCAAGATATAGTTTATTTAAAAAGGAAACTGGAGATTTCTCAAGACTGGAAGGAAGCAGCCTTCTGAAGGAAGCTTACTCCAAGAAACAAAAGAAAAAAATTAAAATATTTTAAATATTTTTGACTACAAATGGACTTGGTGTATACAGATTAATGGCTCAGATGACAAGTTAAGATGGCATTGACAGAGATGAGATGCAAATGAATAGCAAGAGACTGGAGAGATATCTCAGCACTTAAGGACCCTGGATGCTCTTTCCAATGACCCAAGCTTGAGTCCCAGCACCCATGTGACTCCTAACAAATCTGTAATTACGGTTCCAGGGGATCAGATGCTCTCTTCTGACTTCTTCTGTGTGTAATGCATACATGCAGTGGATAGGCATACGTGCAGGAAAAACACCGATACACAGAAAATAAAAAGTACATCTTTAAATAAAAAAAGAATGGTTGACAAAGGGTCTTCTACCATGACACATGCCTACAGTTCCAGCCCTCAAGCAGCTGAGGTAGGAAGACTGGGAGTGTAGGACCAGCTTAGGCTACATCCATGACCTTGTCTCAAAAGAAGCTAACAAATAGAACCTTCAACAACAGGAACTGGGGGAAGGGGAATAGATAGTCAAAAATGCAAGCAAAGAATCAAACCCCACTGTGGAAGTGGAAATATGGGCAAATGACAGTGTAGACGGTGGCATCACTGATCTGGAGAGCACTTCTCAGGAAATACAGTAAAGGACGGGGTGTAAAAACTGACAAGCGCTGATGGGTAAAGAGAATGAGTCACACCTGAGAGCTGCCACATTGCTAAGGAACAGAAATAACCTGTGAAAACTTTAGGAAAGTACGTATTTCTATGCTGCAGAAAGGAGAGAGTGGAGATGGACGGGCTCCCGTCCCTCAGGTACAATCACTTCAAACAGACGTTCTCAGTCTGTGGGGTTTGACCCAAAGGGTCACAGCCCCTTTCAAAGGGATTGCAATAAGATGTCCTGCCTACTGAGTATTTAATTATGATTCATAACAGTAGCAAAATTCCAGTTATGAAGCAGCTAAGAAAATAATGTTATGGTTGGGAAATCAACCTAACATGAAGAGCTGTACTAACAGGTTGCAGCATTAGGAAGGCTGAGAACCACTGACTTAAAAAGACCGAAATCTAGACACATCGATTACATCTTGGGGTTACAAACAAATATAGACACCAAGCACTGGAAGTAACCCCCACTCTCATAAGACACCAATGGAAGAACAAATGCCAGACTGACTTCTGACCTGCGTAGGAGAGCACTACGTATCAGAATTTTATACACAACCTAGGAGACTTTCTTGGTTACATGAGTTGGCTTCCTGCTACTCTCCAGTTTTCTCAGGACATCTTCTCCATGTTATGAAATACAACAGTGAGACAGAAGAAATAAAGTGAGTATGACTTCTCCACTGTGGTGATTTACCTCCTCAGTGAGGTTCCAAGGTTGCATGTCTAAGCCTATCTATGCCTCCTCATTGCTCTCTGCTGAGCACTTGGCATTCAACAACCCTCTAATCTGGCAGTGAGAAGGTTATTTGCTGCTAAGAAAAAAGACCTCCCTCCCTATGGCTTCTTTAACCTCATGGCTCCCACTCCTGGGGTGGTCCTCCTGTTTACCTCACCAAGGGAAATGTCTACGCTGTGGGCGAAGTGCTTGCTCAAGTGGGGAGAACTCCACACACCAAGTCTTTGCGCCTTGATTTCACACCAAGTGCCAAGTCTATAGTTTATAAAAGATGTTGGAAAGCCGGCGATGGCTAGAGTTTAAAAGGACCCTGTCTCTTTGTATGTCACCCTGCTATCATTTGTCTGCAGTCACAGTTTTAGAGGTTCCACACTCCTCAATCCATGGTGCCATATTTCATGATTCCTGTTACTCTACTCGTGGTCAACCGGAAGAAGGACAACCACACACACACACACACACACACACACACACACACACACACACACACACGTTTATAATATATTTAATGTATTTATATATAACGAATATATGTGTATAAACATACATGTAGAAAGAACACAATTACATGGCTTTTATTTGGAGCCTATCACCATATTGTTGTTAACTTGCTACTGTGTCTAACCCGTAAATTAAACTTTACTATGGGTATGCGTATATAGGAAAAACACAGTAAGGCTTGTTTTGTCTAGAGCTCTTTAGAGTATGGAGTTCTGGGGTCTCTAGTAACAAATCATTCTCCAGCAGACTTGGCTGGAGATACATGACGTTTCCCAACTGACACTGGTTCAGATTCAAGGGAATGAGCTCTGCCCTCCGTGAGTAGCCCTGTCATGGTTCTGTGTCATACTGAGAGAATCAGAACTCTTCAGGTTGAAAAGGAGAGACATCTCATTCCATCTAACCTCATCAGACAAAAATAACCAAACCAAGGAGCATCGGTGGTGTTGGCCTTAGTATTGGCTACTCCACCTGCAAGGAACACTCCTGCGCCCTTCTAGAGGCCAATACTGAAAGGACTGGATCAGCACAGGACACACCAAGACCAAGTTCTCAGCACAAAGGAGATTTATTTGTCCCAGAAGTACAAAGGGCAGGGACTAATTGACAAAGACAGGATCCAGAGAGAGAAGTGAAGAGAAGGGGGGAGGGGTTGCCCTGGAGGGACAAAGGACTGCCTCTGGATAGAGAAGACATAGCCCACGGGCAAATGACAGTTTATAAAGGGAAACTCTTGTGTTAGGATGGGTTGGGGTATTTTGATTGGGGGGGGGCTTTTGATTGCTGGACTTTTAATACTTCTGTAGCTGGACCTTGGTGGTCAGCCTCAGGAGGAGGAAGTGTCCAAAGAAGGGACTGGGTCTCAGTGGGTGGTTAGCTTTAAGAATGTTTAGAAACTTTACAAGGCAGATGGACCGGAGGAAGAGGGACCGGAGGAAGAGGGACCGGAGGAAGAGGGACCGGCGGAAGAGCAAAGCCTGCCAGAGCCATGTTCGCCATGCTCTGGACTACTAAAGCCCTTCAAACACCACCTTTACTTAGAGGAGAAAGAAACGTGGGCATTTCCTGCCTGCAATCAGAAAACAGTATTTCCAGAGAAACAATGAAGTAGTTGAGGCCACAGGAGCGACCCTGGCTGACTCCACGCTAACCTGTGTTGGACAGAGGCTAATATAAGCACTCACTGCTCAGTTCTCCATACTGGGTTTCTGTTAGCATGCATTTTGCTTTCTTTCTATCTCTGCAGCCTTATGTTTCCAGAAAGGAAGGAAGAAAGGAACAATACGGCTGCGTGCCCACCATCTTGGCCATCACCAAGGCCACTCCAGGAAGAGGTATGGTGCCGTCTAATTTGCATACGTACTCAGGAGCCTGAAGGGTAACCAGGAGCGTGCTGTGCTCGGCGGAGGCTATCTCCTCTTCCTTCCAGAACGTCTCCTCCTGAATTGTGGTCACTCTCTCCTCCCCTAGAAAAGCAGGGAGAGATGGTGAGAGTTTACTTGATACTAAGCTTCAGTCCCCAAGACGGTGGCCTCCTGCTCGGATTAGCCTGTGTGGTGTGACATTGTGACATTCTTTTAATCGGAACTTGGCCCCATGAACATCCAGCTGGCTGTGCAGATGAGGGACAAACCCAGAGCCCTGGTATCGGCTGTCCTCTTCTGCCTTTGCTTTCCTCAGTCTAGTGAGGACCATACTTTACTCTGAACTAACTATATTACATATCGGGTTTTTTTTTTTTTTTTTTAGACGGTGTCTCTCTTTGTAGCTATGGCTGGCCTAGAAAAATTCTCCATCTTCTTCCCTTAGCTGCTAGGCTGGGATCTCAGATGTGCACCACACACCACTTACAGTCTACCCCTGACAGGTAAGAAAACAGAGAACTTAATCAAGTTATGTAAGGCCACACAGCAATCAGCAAATGGCTGAGCTCTAAATCAAAATCAAATCGATCTGACTCCAAAGCTCAGGCTCTGGACACCACACCAGCTGTGACTCAAAGCAACCAGATGAAAAAGGCTGATAGCCCACCTCCAGGACTCTTTATCTTGCCTCTATAGGTTGCTGCTGAATTGAATCTGAGAGAGCCTTTCAGGCCTCCAGCAGACTAAATGCTGAGTTTTGCAAGCACAGGCCTTAATTGGATTTGACTGCCAGGACAACCACCTCATTCACAGGTGGGCGCTGCAGGGAAGATTGAGTTACAGGCTGCTGGCTTTGGCAGGAAGAGGGGTCAGCAGCCTCTGGGGGTGGCTAGAGCAAACCCTGGGAAGGAAGTGTGGGCAGGTGGAGGAGAAACCCTAGGGCCAAAGACAGGGGAAAGATGCAGATGGTAGGAGGGTGGGGTTCTGGGGTCTGTGCTGGGCAAAAGGGAAAGGCCACACAATAGATGGACAGATGCCAAATAGCACTGATTTTAGGAGAAAGACAGGCTTGGAAACAAAGTCTCTGACCCCAGACAATTAACAAATATCTCCAGCATCATGACTGTATAAAAACAAAACAAAACAAAACAGTGTGCCCTAAATACCCAGTCCGGGGGAATTCTGTGGTAAACCCAAGAGGGACTCCTTTGATTCCACACTGCTTTGGGACAGTTGTCCAGGGAGCAGGATAGCCTTAAGATCAGTGTGTTGCTGGTGTCTGACTTTGTGGCAAGTGAGGACCAAGAATATCACACAGGTTGTGGAGGAGAGGAAAGACCCTTGGGTGACTGAGCCCCAGTTTGTCATCTCAGAGCTGGCATTTGTCACATGGTGTGATACCTAAGCTACCACTACATGGTGACAGAGATGGTATGATAGCCAGTCAGAAGACAGTTTGTAGGTTCCAGACGGTCAGGCTTGGCAGCAAACACTTTTACCCATTGAGGCGTCTGGGGTGAACGTGTGTCCCACTGACCTTCCTGCCCAGAGCACATGAGAGAACTTCAGCACACAGTTTCTTCCAGTATCCATACCATGCTGAAAGCATCCCACCAAAGCAAACATTAACTTTCATCACAATTTATTCTAGTTTGAATTGGAATTGGAGAAACCATCTGGAATTTCTGTGAATAAGAGGCTATGTTACAAAGACAAGTAATACAGTTTTCAAAACTTCTAAGTCTACTAGAAAGTGACAGGTTTAGACTTATAGGGATCTGAGGTGGGGATTATTTTATTTTACTTTTTTAAGGGGACAGGGAAGGATGTTGAGACAGAATCTCATATTCTTGAAATGTAGTGTAGGCCGGCCTTGAACCTTTAGACCTCCTGTCTGAGGTTACAGCTGTGTATCATGCCTGGCCATCAGAAGACAGTTTATGGGAGCTCCTCCCACCATGGGGGTCCCAGACTGCCAGTCTTGGCATCAAGCACTATACTTACTGAGTCATCTGGAGATAGGAATTCTTAATGGAATGTTATTTCTCCTGTCTTTCAGGTCATAGCTAGCTGAATAGTGATGGAGTCACCTTTCTTGTAGAAAAGGCCACCTCACCTAATTCCTAAGATCTGGATACAGGCTGTGACTAACCTTACAAGATACATAAATACTATATAGACCAGGCTGGCTTCTAACTCGGAGCCTCAAGTTTCCCCAGGTCTTACTGTCCCTACCCTAATACTTAAGGCCTTTAAAAATACTATTTGCTCACACTAGTCCTTCTGATGAAGGGATGGCCACAAACTTGGATAAAAGAAAAAGAAAATCATTATATTATAGAGGCAGTGGGGGGAAAGGTGACCCTACAAAGAGGCTGAGCCATGCACCAACAAGCTGTTTGCCCTTCGTGACTCTGAGGGAAGAGCAATCTCAAGAAAGTCTCATCATTAGAAGGTTTTTGGAATCAAGGATTCAGGAGACTCAACACACTGTCACCCGGAGGGCTGCTGTTCCGGAGACCACACTGCAGGCCTGACAACACCAGCAGGGAGGAAGAGGACACTTAAGTTAATTAACCAGGCACTGACCACGATGACCTGAGAACCTGTGTTTCTTTCCTGTGTGGGTAATTCTACCATACAGACACACGGAGAGGACCACAGGGTGTAGGTAGGTAAGGTGAGCCTCCTGATCTCCACACTTGACCATAGCAAACTGGATGGGAAGTAATGTATATCTTAGTCTCCCCATGACTCCTCAGAGACAGTGGGCTTTTCACAGCTGGAGAGGCTGGAACACCCAAGGATCTGGGGCTGGTAGGTCATCTTCTGAGGGCTACTTCCTCACAGTGTTATTTGGCTGTCTCCTCACACCATGGAGGAAACAACACAATCCCACAGAAAAATAAAGAGGCATGGGTCAGGGCTTTTTTTAAAAAAAGGAACCAATTCGATTGGTGAGACATCTAGCCCCTCATTACCTGGAGCTAGAACCTACCGCCCAATACCCACTTCCTAATGCTATAGCTTAAGACTTTGAGTTTCAGCATCTATTTGTAGAGGACACACTCATTCAGTCCAGGGAACACGAATGAACTGGCAGAAGGGGGTTGTAGTTGGTTTATTTTTGGTTTTTTGTTTTTGTTTGTGTTTTTGTTTGTTTGTTTTAGAAAAGGGTCTCTCCCTGGGTGGTGGGAGGCAGAGACTGGCACCAGATCTATGTGAGTTCCAGACCAGCCTGGTCTACAGAGTGAGTTCCAGGCCAGCTAAGACTACACAAAGAAACCCTGTCTCAAAAAAAAAAAAAAAAAAAAAGAAAAAGAAAAAGAAAAAGAAGAAAAGAAAAAGAAAGATAGGAAGGAAGGAAGGAAGGAAGGAAGGAAGGAAGGAAGGAAGGAAGGAAGGAAGGAATAAGAAAGTCACTCTACATAACCCTTGACATCATGTTTATAAAGCTAAGCTGTGCTCCCTAACGTATCCCTTCCGATACCCCCCAAAGGTATCTCACAATGTTCTAGAAGCTCCTGCAAAGGATGAGAGGTCACCGCTGAGCCTGTCACTGGCCTGCTTCATAACTTCTGTCAAACTGCAGTCTGAGGAAGTCACGCATGCACCTCAGCTGTTCTGGCTAACTGCTCAGTGGCTTCTGACACAGAAGGTAAAGTAGACCACTGCTCATGGAGTCCTTGTACCATGGTTACAAGCATTGACCTTTGAATGTATAGAAAATTTGGCCCTCTTTAGAATGGGGGTGTTTCCTTGTTCCTGGCCACGTTAGGTTCGTACACATATCTATTTTATGTCCCTAGTCATCACACCAACATTACTTGGCTTAATCCTTGACAATGGATCCACTCTAAATTGTTACCATACATACAGATTGCAGTCTGCACGGAGATACTTCCTGACCACAAGGAATCATCTGAGCCTCACCAAAGACACTGGCTCTAGGACTCTTCCAGGCCTAGATCAAGGTCACTGTATCTGTGACCTCTCGGTTTCTAAGCATCCTGCCTGAAGAAACCATTTAAAATTAACAAGTAGCTTCTGACAACCGGTGAGCCTCAGCAGCCTTCACCATCTCGGTAAAACACCCTCCCTGCAGCTTGCCTTCCCTTGACAGCCTCTTCCTGTCTCCCTGGATTCAGTTTCTGTGCCACATTCCTATGGCCCAGACCACATGAGCCAACCATGAGCATCCTTTGTGTTTTCAGGACAGCAGCTTCACAGTCTGTAGCCACTTGTGTTTTGTTTTCTTCTGGCAGTCTGTCCTTACACTGGGACTTGAGGGAAACAACAGTATCTGATTACCTCACTGCTGTATATCCAGATTTCTGTATCTGTTGGCTCAGCATCTCTTGGTTCAACCACATTTTATTTAAAGGTATCTAAAAATGCGTGTGTGTGCTTGTCACTTGCTTTTCCCCCAAGAAACGCAGCGTAACAACTATTTGCATG
Source organism: Uromys caudimaculatus (assembly GCA_028551405.1). Classification (NCBI taxonomy): domain Eukaryota; kingdom Metazoa; phylum Chordata; class Mammalia; order Rodentia; family Muridae; genus Uromys; species Uromys caudimaculatus. The sequence goes on along the minus strand of CM052719.1, from coordinate 24,697,374 downwards.
GTATTTGCATCTTATCAAGTATTATATCTAGTTTAGGGGTGCCTTTGGGCACACATGGGAGATGGTTTAGTGGGTAAAGCACTCGCCTTACAGCCATGAGACCTTGCGTTAGATCTGCAGCACCGTGTAACAAGCTGTGTACAGTGGCAGGCTCCTGCAATCTGTTGCTGGCCAGCCAGTCCATCGAAAGATTTAGTGAGAGATCCTGTCTCGAAATATGAGCTTTGAGCAATGGAGGAAGATACCCACTGTTGACCTCTAGCCTCCACACACAGGTACAGAGAAGTGCAAATGCATGAGTGTTTGCCCTTCTAGTTGGTGGCATGACCCTGGGAGACTAAAGTCTCATGCAATAGCCAACTTTATCCAAGCATTGGGTAATTTACACTGAGGGTTAGGAAAAGTCACACGAGTAAGAGGTTCAAGCACAAGGACCAGCCAACATGGCAAAATCATGTTTTTCCTTAGAGGCAGATGAATAACAACAGCTGAAGTAAACTCCCTCCTGTCCGCTCCACCCGGAAAGAGTTCGGAAACACATTCCAAGAACAGTTCAGTGTCTTGAAGAAACCGAGGTCACAAGGATCTTGTCTTGTTTACTTGGAGTTTCTCACAGGCACTCAGAATTCTCCCTCACGTGACTCTATCCTGGGACTGTGTGCTGATGCATGTACAACACATATACAATTGCTGGAGGAAACACACAAGTTATATGTGAGTCTTGTGCCATGTATGCAAAGAATTTAAGCGTGAACACCTGCAGATGTCGGTGCTCTCAGAAGGTACAAGAAGCAGCCCTCACAAATGCTAAGGGTGACTGTACTCCCCAGCAGCCCAACTAAAAAGGGGGCACTAAAAGAAGGACATCAGAGGCCATTTTGAAGGAGGAAATAGATTGCCTGTTGGTTTTTGTTCCTCACCAATTTCTGCCCTCTCCTATCAGTCTTACGATAGTAGCTTCTGGTCTAACTCAGTGAAAATGTTGAGGCGGTGATCATCCACAAAGACACCCAGCAGGGTATCAACCACAGCCAAGCTGGCACACTCACTCCAAATGACGTTTTCTTCCCTGTCACCACAAACTAGGTGTCCATAGAGATCAGAGGTCAGGATGGAGTATATTTAAATATCCTAGCTGTAAGGTAAGCTAGGGAGGCCATGAGAACTGAAGTTCAGACAACAGGAGGCAGAATGTCTTATCAGTTTATAAACTCCCGATCCATCAAACAATACCCTGTCTTTATGGCATCCAAGTAATAGGACCCCCCACTTCAACAGAGATAGGTGTGGTAATCAGCTTTCTGTTACTCTAACAAAACACCTGAGGCAATCAACTTATAAAGAGAAAAAGTTTTGAAGATTTCAGCCCACGATCAGTTGTCTTCGTTGCTTTGGAATAATCGATCAGAGGGTTTTGAGTTAAGAGACTGATTATAGCCGGGCAGTGGTGGCGCACACCTTTAATCCCAGCACTTGGGAGGCAGAGGCAGGTGGATTTCTGAGTTCGAGGCCAGCCTGGTCTACTAAGTGAGTTCCAGGACAGCCAGGGCTACACAGAGAAACCCTGTCTCGAAAAACCAAAAAAAAAAAAAAAAAAAAAAGAGAGAGAGAGACTGACTATATGGATCATGAAAAAAAAAAAAAATGCTGCCATTTGCCCAGTGGAGAGTGATTAAATTAAGAAGACTTAAGAGAAGATGGTGGTGAAATTATTATTGTATAAATGATATATCCGAGGGGGGAGGAGGGGGAATACTTGCAGGGGAGAAGTTAATTTGGTTTTAGAAATTTTGCCCTTGAAGTGCTGGTGTGCTTAATAAGTGGAGTTTTCTATCGGGCAGGTGGACATTCAGGCCAAAGCATACGAATTTAAGAGCTAAACATATGACAGAAGTAAACTGTCCAATGAAAGACATTCGTCTAAAAGATTGTGAAGTGGATGAGAGAGTAAGGATGCACAAAAATCAGTTAACAACCTGTGAGCCTCTGCAGGCCCTTTGGACCAAGGCGGGCAACTGTAGTGTATACAAAAAGTAAAAAGGAGAGAAATAGATATCAGATATCAGTACCAACTGTTTCTACTCTTCCATGGTCTACCCATGCAGACATCACTAATCAATCAGCACAATTTTCTCCATAGTCTGGACTTTGAGTTTTCAAAAGCCCATGTCAGACCCCGTCTCCCTTGGCCTGCAGATCAGGATGTAGCTCTCAACTACTGTTCCAGCACCGTGCTTTCTGCCATGATCATGGACCAAGCCTCTGAAACTGTAAGCCTGTCTTAGTTAGGGTTACTATTGCTGTGATGAAATATCATGACCAAGAGCAAAATGGGGAAGAAAGGGTTTATTTGGCTTATATTTCTATATCATAGTCAAGCATTGAAAGAATTCAGGACAGGAAATCAAACAGGGCCAGAACTTGGAGACAGGAGCTGATACGGATGTCATAGAGCGGTGCTGCTTAAGGGCTTTCTCCTCATAGTTTGCTCACTCTGCTTCCTTATAGAACTCAGGACCTCTAGCCTAAGAATAGCACCACCCATAATGGACTAGGCCTCCCCCATCAATCACTAATTTAAAAAAAAAAATGTGCTACAGATTTACCTACAGACAGATTTTTATGGAGGCATTTTCTCAACTGAGGTTCCCTCCACTCAGATGATTTTAGCTTGTGTCAAGTTGATACAAAACTATCCAGCACAAAGACTTCACTGCTTCTTTTATTTGAGTTGCCTTGTTCATGGTGTCCCTTCACATCAATAGAACAGTGACTGAGACGAGATCTTGTGGACCATAGAGAAGTTTTTGGAAGGCTGCAAGAAGCAATCAAAGATGTGAACCTATAATGTCATCAGCATTGTGAAGGTTGGACTCAACAGAATCACGAGTTCAAGGCCAGTCTGGGCTACATATTGAGACTGTCTCAAAAGGAAAAAAAAAATCAAATAACAACAAAATGAACACAGGCTTGCAAGTAAATGCTAACATTTTGCTGCCTGAAGCACACGATGTGCTAGCTGGGAACCCCAGCAAATGACTGCTGAGTCTCTAATAACACACAGTGATGCTACATCTGCAGTATTGAGAATTAAGTTTTTTTTAAGTTTCAAGAAAGCAGTTTATATTACATTCTCTATGTGGGATAAAATTTTACATCATTTTCCTTACCTCATTGAGGGTAAGACCAGGCACCTGATTTCCAACATACATAGGAATGACAATATACAATGTGATTTTTTTTTTCTTCTCTATTTTGTATGTGTGTGTGTGTGTGTGTGTGTGTTCATGTATGTGGTCTATCCATAGGGGAAAGGATGTGGGGGGGGGGTGCTAGCCCAAGCATGTGTATGTGGAGGCCAGAAGTAAACATCAGATATCTTTCCTGGATCACTTCTCTTCGTTATTTTCAGAGACAGTGCCTCTCCTTGGCCCAGGAGCTCACCATTTCAGATGGGCTGACTAGCCTCTAGGCTCATGGAATCAGCCTGTCTTCCATTTCCTTAGGAACTGGGTTATAGTCGTGCTTGTCAATGTCTGGCTTTTATATGGGTTCTGGAAACTGAACTGAGGTTCCCACTTTATCCACTGAGCCATTTCTCTAGACCCTGAAGCATGGATTTTATTTACATATTCAAATATATTTAGTAAACGCTAGAAAAACAATCCCTACCCTTAAGTGGCTGCACCATTTGTCAACATCGAACAAAAGTTCTGCTTTCAATGTCTCTGACAACTGACTTAAGACACATAAGATACAGTAAGAGTGAGCAGGGAGGTGGCCGGACACACAGCACTAATATTAAGAGTGCAGTCCCAGGAATCAGCCCAGTTCAGACTTTGACCTTGGGCCAGTTGTTCAACCCATCCAGTCCTTTGTTTTCTTATCTGGATATGAGAACCCTGGCCACAGGAGCTCTAGCTGAGAGAAAGTCTATGATTCATCTATAGCCAACCCACCTTTACCTCCATATTTATTTGGCTAAAGCAATCGTTTATGTGGATCCGCAGGCCAGTTCTGTACAGTCAAGATCTCTCTGCCTTAGTCAAGCTGAAATTAATCCCTCTCATCTCTGCCTTCTCATGACACCATCTGAAGTCTCAAGTTTCCAAGGTCAATGTTGATGACATCTGTGTTTTCAAAGTCCAAAACTTCCTAGGAAGTGACCATCAATATTCATTACGTTCTGGCAGCTGTCAAGATTCCTTAGTATTCTAAACACTGTGAGCTCTCCTGAGCTGGGTGCCCCGAAGGAATTTGATATACTTGTAGGTTTGGTTACTATGTCCATTGGGCCACATCCAAAGGCCACAGCACTCTCTTCCTGCATCTTAAGTGGGTTCTGACAGAAAAATCTGATAAATGCCTAAAGAACTGATTGAACTCGTGGCCTCAACTGTTAGAGTCAATGGAAAAAATTGAAAAATGGAGCAGTTATTAATGCCCCTATGTGCTCAAGCAGAGAACGGTGTTTGCACTTGGGCTGTGCATGGAACAGAGAGAGAGAGAGAGAGAGAGAGAGAGAGAGAGAGAGAGAGAGAGAGAGAGGAAGAAGGAAGAGGAGGAGGAGGAGGAGGAGGAGGAGGAGGAGGAGAAACATATTTCTTGTTCTGTGCTTACACCACAACCATGTAGTGTTAATTCTGTAGTACTCCATCAGACCTGGTTGCCATGGAGACTGACCCAGGTAAAGCAAGAGGATATAGACCATCCCTTAATGGAGAGTGTCACAATACCAGGCTCCGGAAATACCACAAAAATATTAGAAAATGGCATCTGCCTTATTCTTGGTCCTGAAGCTTTGTCCTACCAGGAGTTCTTGGTTATCAGCGTGCCAAATGAACATACAAACCCAGAGATATTTGCAGATGTCTGAGGGATGCCCCCAGAGGCTGGAAAAGGCCATCTAGACTCACTGTGAGATACAGGAGTATCTGTTGAACCACTACAGAAGGTCCCAGATTTTCCAGAGTTCCCCAAAGGTAGTGTTGTGCCTCTGTCTGCTGTGAATGGAAGGGAAATTTTTAAGCACCATGTCAAAGTGGCCACAAACAGCTCTGTGGCCGCTTGTGAACTGCTGGTTTTACATATGAACCAAGATATCTTTTGTGTCTGTGCTAATTTGTGAATTGTGCAGCAAGCAAGATTCTACCATGTCCATAGGGCTGTTGCACATTATGTGGCTGTTCAATGGTATTGTGTTTTGTTTGTTTTATTGTGAGATTGTTTTGGTTTCACTCTGTAGATCAGACTGGCCTCTGACTCACAAGAGATCTACCTACCTGTGCCTCCCAAGTGCTGGAGTTACAGAAGAGTGACCACGCCCAGTTCTTAATGTATAATTTGATCTATCCCTGCTGCTGTCTTCAGCCTCTCTCTCCTCTACCTCAGGCAGAAGTAGAGAGAAACAGGAAGCAGATGAAGAAAAGGCGGAGAGAGAAGGTGGGCAGGCAGAGAAAGACAAATTGAGCAAAAGCTCACTGAACCCTGTGGTGGTTCTGTCCCTCCAGAGTGCAAGCCTCAGCTGGCCTCCTGGGCAAGATAAGGCAAACTTAATAAGCCTGTCAGCATGTCTCCCCTCCCATACCCCAGAACAGATGGTTGCTCTCTTCCAGGCTATCCTATTTAACAGAACTCCCCAAGTTTACCAGGCCTTAGGTACCCATCCCAGGCAAGGAGCTCCAGGGAGGTCACAATTAAATCACAATTTTTATGTTATTGATTTGACCTAAGTTGATATTGCCCCATCTGGTTGAAATAAAAGATGCATTTTTCCTGTTGTATAGCTGCCTAATAATAACCGAAAAGCTGAGGAATTTTTTTTTTTTAATCGACTTTGCATCCAAATGCTGGTGATTCAGTTCCCCGGAAGTTTTAGGGGGCAAAATAAATAAATAGATAGATAGATAGATAGATAAATAAAATTCCCTTTTGAATATTTAATCTAAACTAAATTAAGTTTAAAATTAATTTTAGGCGAATTAATATTCATTTTAGAAGCGAATTTCCATTTTAAATTGCATCATGGTGAACTCTCCCGGTTTTAGTCTTTGTACTGAGCTCATGCCAACATCCAGAGGAAGAGTCAGGACATGGTGCACCATGCAGCAGCATGATGCATGAACAACTCTCTGCTATCGCACGAGCTCCCAGCTCCCCCCTGCTCCACCACACGCTGGTGGGGAGTCCAGCTGACTCCCACTGACTTACAGATGATTCGGTTCAGACTGCTTTTCAGTAGACCAACTGGACGGCTGGAGATGAAATCGCTAATAAAACGCCGCCCCAGTTTATGAGAGCCCCTTTGTGTTATAATGTAATACATATGTTGGGGACAGCTCAGGCATAGCATGTGCTTACAATGTGTGAGGCCCTGGCTTTGATCTCAGCACTGAAAATAAACATATTAAAAATACCACCTCCCCACACACAAAACAAAAAAATCAGTATCTTCATGTCGAAGACTATTTGGAGGTTCAAAAAGAACACACACGTATTTCTAATATAACTGCTGCTTGCATTTGTATGAGTATAACCTGCTAGTACTTGTACTAATTTTCTCCTTGGGGGTACATAAAAAGTACAGTTATAACGTTACCCTGAAAATACAAATGGCGCCTTCATGCTAGTGCAAATAGCTAAAAGTCTAAAAGACATGACTTAGTAATGCAGATGGAGGAATTGTGGGTTGAGATATCCTCTTGGGCTTGTGTTTGCTATAGTAAGAGGTTCATCATATCCACCAAGACACACACTCACAGCAGTGTCATCCACAGGGGGACAAGCAATGATGTGAACATCTCAGATCACACACTACTACTGAAGCCACTTCTAAGGAGTCTCACTCAGGTAATCTTGTAGCTTCTGGCAATGTAGACCGTGCTGACTTGCATTCATTCATTCTGCTTTCTAGGTTTCTTCAGCGCTACCTGGGCTGCTGCTGATTCTTGTTCAGTATTCTTACTAATTCACTGATTTGTTTGCCCAGTGCTGGGACTTGAACCCGGGGCCTTATGCATGTCTGTCATGTTCACCAGCTCTGAGCTGCACCTTTAGCCCCAGGCTATTCCATGAAGCTCCAATTCTACATCATTATATCATTCAGAATGGTGTAAGGACAGGTGAACCTTTGTAGATTTGTTCAGATATTAACCATCAAGAAATAAGGAAAATTTAAAGAGCAACTTCTTGGTATGATATGGCTTGTATGCAGAAAATTCCAGACCACACCACTACCACCAAACTTTTTTTTGTAGAGAGAAGAATTTCCTTTGGGTAGTCAAGACCCCAGAGCCTCTGCTCCTTTTGTCCTGTGAATCTCTCAATGGATTTGCTTGGTCACTGGGGTGGATCCTGGTATATAGAACCTTGTGTGTAAGCAGTTTGGAGCCCTCAGCACAGGGAAGCAGATATTCTATAATAGATAATTCTGTACCCCTTTTGGGAGCGCCTCAGCCAAATGGGAGGGCTCTTTCTTTATTCCAGCTCTTTCACAGCAAAGCCACGTTGGCTGACATTGCCGCAGCCCTGTCTGGCGAAGGTGTCTGCCCCTTTGATAATTTGCTGAAGAAGTTGGGGAACAGCCTGAGTTGAGGGCCATTAGCATTAAACTCTTTCAGATGCACCGATGTCTAAGCCAAAAATGGCAGGAAAAGAAGAAGAGAAAAACAAAGAAGGTATGAAACATATCTTTTCTGAGATGCAGGATGGAATTGAAACACTATAACAGCTACTTCGGGGCCCTGGAGAGCATGTCTAACTTTGGTGTCTTGTCCTTTATGAATTCCCAACTCCATATGATAGAAGATGTGTTAGTTGTCTTTCTTATTGGTCTGACAAAATACCCAGAGAAACCGTTTCACCGTTCGGCTCACAGTTTCGGAGGGCCTCAGGCCAACACATCAGAGGTGTGTGTGTCGGAGCAGCAGTGTGACCCCTCAGCTTCACATCATAGGAAACAAGGAGGCAGGAGCCATTGGAACAAGTATCTGGACCCATAGTCTTCAAAGGGCTGCTTCAAATGACCTGTTTCCATCATGTAGGTCCTACCTCCTATGGCTACACAGCTTCTAAAATATAGCGACCTCCTGGGAAATGAATGTTGAGGCCATGTGTGTATAAGTTCCATTTCAGATTCAAACTGTTACAGGTACCCTGTAGGTAGAAGTAGGCCAGATGATGTAGATCTTTCAGCAACTACAAAAGTCTTTCTCCCTGTTAAAGCCTCACAGAGCTTGTTTCTATTTCAGGTCCCCATGAGTTAAATGAGTTGGTTTAAGTATAGTACTTATGACAGGGCACAGTGCCTAGTGAAGGCTGTGTGTTTGCCCTTGTTACTATTCATGGTGGTAGCTAGCCTCGGTGACAGATACAAGGTTCTCAGGGTTTGTCCAGCATCTCCGAGTTCTCATTCCTGCTTAGAGAGATCATGCTTTGAATGTCCATGACTAATGAAGGGCCCTAGAAAGCTGGACACAAATACGTCAGGACACACATGAAGCTGTCCCACATAACTTAGGGTCTGTGCTAATGAAGCAGTTCCTATGGGGCTTGTTGAGTTGGGGTCATTTTAGATTCCTAAGACAGCCAGGTGTCCTAGTTTGCTTTCTGTTGCTGTGATCAAGTACTGACTGACCAAAAGCAACTAGGGGAGGAGAAGCTTTATTTCACTGTACAATTCATAGTTCACAATCTTTCCCTGAAGAAAACCAAAAGCAGGCACTGGAACTCCAGGAAGAAACCCGGAGTCAGGAACTAAAACAAAGGTCACGGAAGAACACTGTTTCCTGGCTTGCTCATCGTGATTTGCTCAGCCTACTTCCTTATGCTACCCAGGGCTACTTGCTCAGGGGTGGCACTCCTCTCTCACTGTGAGCTGGGCCTGCTCACATCAATCATTAATCAAGAAAATGGCCCAAAGACTTGCCTATAGGCCAGTCAAATGAAGGTAATTCCCCAGCTGAGGTTCCTCTTCCCAGATGACTCTAGCTTGTGCCAAGTTGATAAAACCAAAACCAAAACCAAAAACAACCAACCAAAAATCTAACCAGTACATCAGGCCTCCACCAATTCTAATGCAGCCCACTGATCATTAACACTTATCACTCCCCAGTGTGTGTGAGTCAGTGGGCAAAGGAATGGGTGGGTAATATAGAGCCGTAACAAGACCGAAATTATTATACACCAAGAGAATATTAGCAGTTGTACTGTGAGCTTTGAGTTCTGGGGTTCATCTGTGCACATAGTAGACTTTAAGATATGAACGGTTAACCCATATCATAATAAGAGAGTCATAGAGATTCAATAATTTTTGCAAGGTCAAATGCTAATAGCTGCTGGGGGTGCACTTTGAACATTCATCCCCTGCTTTAAATTATATTCTCCTTTACAAAACCCCATAGATTCTTGGCCTGTCTCTTAGGAGATCACAGCCTTCCAGAATTAGTCAGCTGCCATCTTGTTTCAACTTCCTGTTGAGTTTCAACTGGGAAGATTTTGTATCAAAATCTGGAGGCAGAGGTGAGCGGATCTCTGTGAGGTCAAGGCCAGCCTTGTCTAAGAGTAGTTCTAGGACAGCTAGGGAAAACCTGTCTCAAACAACAACAAAAAAAGTAACACTTTTCTCTCTCCTTTGTGTTTTTGGTTCACAATATGACCACTCAGCATCCTGCTCCAGCCTAATGCTTGAGGCCATATTTGGCCACCAAAATGGACGTTTCCTTCTGGGAACTGAAGCCCAAATAAATCTTTCCTTTTATAAGTTGCCTTGATCGTGGTGTTTTTTACCACAATAACAAAAGAAGTAACCAACACAATTTTCTATCGAAATTCAGGTGGGATTACACATATTTCTTTGCAATTTCTAATTCTTTATTATTATACTAGTATTTCATATTCATTGAAGAAAAATATTAAATGTAGATACATATTACTATAAACATAGTCAGCTTGAGTTGCCTAGAGGCAGGAAGTGCTAATATCTTGTATACTTCATCTTTCTGACATTTGATAATTTGTGCCTAAAGTTGAGTTGTGCCACATTTTGGGTTCTTTTCTTTTTTACTTCTAGTTACTCACCTTTTGTGTGTGTGTGTGTGTGTGTGTGTGTGTGTGTGTGTGTGTGTGTGTGTGTGTGTGTAGACATGTGATTACCATGAATTACTTGTGGATATCAGAGATCACCTAGTAAGATCACCTCTCCTTCCACCAGACAGGCCTCAGGGCTCAAACTCTCGTTGAGAGGCTCAGCAGCAAGTGCCTTGACGAGCTGAACCGTCCTGCCGTTCCTAGGACCTATTTTTCTAATTTAACATTATACCCTGAGCATTATCGGCTATGTGTAAAGAAGAATTTGAGCAATCAAATAGCTTCCAAGATGCGATTCTGAAGACCTTTCTTCCTTCACATACATGTAGTATCATTTATGAGTCCTTTTCTTACATTCTTTACTATGGAGGAGCAAGGGAGAGGTTCACACATGCACTGCAAGGGCTCTGCCCCAGGAGGCCTTAGGTTCGAAGCTCAGCCAGCTCTCTGCTCTCTAGGGACCATGCACAGATGGCCAGAGGAGCAGTATTTTCTGATGGGCACAGGGGAAAGGCCACCAGCAGGCCTGGAGATAAACTGCACAGCACACAGAAAGTTCTCAGACATCCCCTGTTGGTACCATCCACCAGCAGAAGCCCCCAGCCGCATTAACCCCAACAGTTTTTCTTCTCTTCCGGGTAAAATTGATTGCATTATTGGAGTTGAGGGTGTCACTATTAATTCAATCAAACCTTTTAAAACTACTACAAGTTATTTAGAATCATGGCACTATATTCATTTTCCTTTGTTTTTAACTGAATAATTGTGCTCCACAATTTTTTAAGCGTGCTTGGGAGTACACATGGTTGAAGATCATCTGTAACCATGGTGATTCCTACCGAGTCTATGTATACCAAATGAACACACCCAATAACTTTGGATCTCAGGCTTGTGTGACTCTAGAGGAATATGTGATCTTTGAACATCTGAGAGACGTGATTGTAATGCTGAACAGACAGCACTCTCATCCCCAAACCCAGTGTCGGCTGGGACAGATCATCACAGGGCTGTGGTGTCCTGCTCTGTGAAAATGGGAATCTAGTTTGTAAATGGAAAACCAGTGGTGGCCTCAACGATCCCTTTTAGAATGAGAATTAAAAAGACATCCATTTTAGAAATATTTCTCTAGCTGCCTTCGCCACGGGAAACTCACAGGACTATAAATTACCTAATACATTTTGCATGCCCCTGAGTTTTTGCTAATGTACCAACCTCCTTATTAGAATAACCATTTACATGATATAAATCTGCTCTGTGCAAAGCTCAAAGACCAGACGTCTCAGATTGGAGTTTCTGCTGCTGAACTGGCTGGCATTCCTGGCATCCAAGAGGCCTCTGAGGGCCGCCTCTAAGGGTCATGAACTTCCTCCACCTTGTACCAGGGAAACTACAAATGGCCACATGGTGCTCCTTGCTCACCTAGGGCCAGACTTAACTTTTCAACCAGGAACTACTGGAAAGTTGAGATGAAGTGTAACTTTAAAGGAAGGCTAAATATACAAACACTTCTGGGTAGACTGAGGTAGGGATGGTAACTGTCTCCACTAAGGGAGAGGAAAAGTTAAACTACACAGCGGTGTTAGTTATCTGTGAGACAGAGTGGGATTCAGGGAGTCCTTCAAAGAAACTCACTCCACTGGGAAATTGCCGACCACCGCCTTAGTTCTAGGTTTGATGAGAGACCCTGACCCAAGGGAATAAGGTCCTCTGAGGACCCTGAGGATAAGTACAAGGGCTGACCAATGGGATTCTACTTCCTCACTTTGAGTAATCCAAAGAGGATGTGCTCTACTGGAGACCAGGTTCTGCTGTGCTCTCCCTAAGTTCCTTCCCTTTGGGCCTCTGACCTCTGGTTTGGGAGCTGCCAGGAAGCTATAAACTGGTGTGTTCTAAGGACTCATTTCATCAATATTAGGGGCCAAGGAACACCACTTTTTCTTTTCCTGTAATTATACACTTGCTTACAAGCGCAAAGGGGATTGAATGATAGCAGTTTATTTCAGCCTACATGAGCTTGTGTGCAAGACACACAGACATGCACACACGCACACACACACACAGAGACACACAGACACGCACACACACAGAGCACAGCACAGGGGTAATGTATTTTGAGATCCAAGAAGGACCATGAGTTATATTTATCTGCAGCCTATACTCAGGTCTTTTGGGGGACAGGATGGCTGGCCTGTGCCAGACCCTAGGATGACTATCTGGGGCACTGCATCTCACCCCTCTTTTCTAAGTAACATTGAAATTCAGTTTTAAACGTCTTGGCTTTAATGATATCCAAGGATCCTACGAGGGCTTAAAGAAGACAATTTGCTTTCCCAGGCCTCTGACTGGCTGAGGTGCCCTTGCCAAGCCCTTCTGTAGACGGCAGGCACATTATTTTAGGAGTTAAGATGATGCCAGTGTATGTATGTGCTGTATAAACTCGTGTGTTGGAAGTTTAACCACCAAGCTCAAGGATTGACAATATTTGGTGATGGCTTTAGTGGCGGGATTCTTTGGGAAGGAATCAGATTAGATACGGTCATGAGGGTAGAGCCCCATGATAGGGTCAGTAGCTTAGAGAGAAGAAAAAAGCTGAGTTTGGTGATGATGTCTTTGACCCCAGCACATAGAAGGTAGAGATGAGTTCCAGGCCAGCCTGGGCTACAGAGTGAGTATCTGTCAAGGAGCCAAAACCAAAAGGAAACAGGAAGAAGAGAAAGGGGATGAGGAAGAAGAAAAAAGAGGAGGAGAGATGAGAAAGAGGAGGAGAAAGAAAGAACAGAGGTAACTTTTTTTCGTTTTCTCTCTCACTGAATGGAACCTCTACTGAGTTGTGGTACCACAAGATCACCCCAAGATTCAGGAGCCATGTGCTTGGACTCCCCGTCTTCTAGCACTATGAACCATGTAAACTTTTTTCCTTATAAAGTACACAGACTCCAGTACTGTGTTATAGCAACAGAAAACAGTCATGGAAAAAGAAGACTAAATACTCATCTAGTTTCAGCTTAAAGGGAAGGCCATTTACTCAGATTTCAGAAACACCAGGGGATCTTTGGTTATTGTGCTTGTCTGTGGCCAAGGTTGTGTCTGTGGGGACATTGCAGTGATGTTGGTATGCAAATGGCTTTTCTACTAGCTCTGTTCCATCCCCAGGGAGGGATGTACGGGAGGGGTCCACATGAATGGAGCCACCCATCCCAGTGCCTGACTTTGTAGCCACAGGAGTTAGGTGGTAGTCAGTCTTCTTTGAGGCCTCCATGAACAAAAGGTCATGACTTTTCCTCATCACTTACTCAGTCTGGAAGGAAAACTCATGTTTTTGAAGTAAGTGTTAGGAAGAAAATATGATTTTTTTCCTCTATATTAAAAAGTATGCCCGAGGCTCTTGAAGCATATGCAAAGTTACAGGAGCGAATCCGACTATGAATGTATCTTTAAAGAATCCAGAACGATAAAGGGTGAGCGAGTCTTCCTATGTCATCACGGTTTTTAAAGACCAAGAGTTGTTAGAGAAATAATGTAGGGAAGGTGAGAGTCCACAGCCCAACTTCCAGCCAAGACTGGGTCTGGAAAGTCAACAGTCAGCATGCCCAGTAAGTGTTCCCTTCCCCTTGTAATAAAGCCCTTAAGCCCAGATGCCCCTGTCTGGGATGGTAGCATTTACAGTAAAGCTTTTTCTTGTGATTACGAATATAGGCTACTGGAAAGCAAGCGCCTTATATTTGGCAGGCCAGCCACACTGTGGCTCTGAGCTCAGGAATTCTCTTATTAAAACTCGCCCTTGCTCTCACTGGAGATTTAGTGCAGTTTGTTTGGTTGTGTTAAGTTCTTAAGCTGATTTCTGATATCACTCCTGTGGTGTCTTGAAGCTTTTCCTACTTAAACTGCACATTCTTCTGCAAGCAGAGATTTTTCAAGATGAAGTAGGCAGTGTTTTATAGAATTTCAAAGAGAAGGGGGTTCAATTGATTGAGTGTATGTACTGGGTAGCTGAGGAGCAAAAATGGACCAAGGAGGGGTTGTTGTTGTTGTTGCTGTTGCTGTTGTTGTTGTTGTTGTTGTTATTGTTGTTTTTCCAGTGAAATAAGACTTTTTAAAGACCTCAATAATACACTTTTGTGTTTTTCCCTTGTGGGATGGTGTGTGTGTGTGTGTGTGTGTGTGTGTGTGTGTGTGTGTGTGTGTGTGTTGTGGTAAACTGTGCCTTCTCCTTATTTCTCTTGACTTAGGACTTGGGGACTGAATCACATAACCCGATGCTCTGTCTCTGTTATTCTTTCTTGTCTGAGGGTATCATCTGTAGTATGCCCCCAAAGTCCAAGTGGTGAAAGCTTGGCTCCCACAGGAAGTAGCAGAACCTACAGGAGTGGGCGTTAGGTCTTTGGGTCATTGGTAGAACTGCTTTTGAAGGAAATGGCAGGCCTCAGTTTACTCCTCTTCTTGGGTCTTCCAGCCTCACAAAAGTAGCTTTCCCTTGCTACCATGGGACTTGTTAGACTCGAGCAGTTAGAGAAACAGGAAGCTGGCTCATGGCATCTGCTATCATATCAAATCTCAGGGTATTTCAGTAGCTTTCTGGTGGTCCCGCCTCTTTCTCTTTTCTGTCTAGTACCCTTCCTTCAACCATTCAGTTATAGTTGAAAATCTTCCTGTCATTTAGCCTTTTAACATGGCCAGTCTTTAATGTTTCCAGAGGTAATCCGATGCATTGGTTCAATTTAGAGACTAGATAATAGGCAGTGAAAGTGATTGGTATGGATAATCAAGATGTCTGGATGTCCTAATTAAGTCAGTATACACCATGGAGGAGATACTAGGAACTACAAGCTCCCAGGGTTAGGACTGCTTGCCGTTAAATACTGGTGTTCTTACAACTGTGGCAAGAGTGGAGAAAGGGAATCCATTTTGCCTTTACTTGCAGTATTGAGGGTAGAGAAAAACAATGGTTTACAGTTTGATGGCTATGCTCTGTAAAAGGATTGTCTGTGTTGTACAGTGCTACAAAATCCAGTTAACACTGACCAGAGTCGCTGCTGTTGACATCAGAGTAAAGTGCTCATGTGGAGGTGGGTGTCTGAGAACATTGAATGTGTATAAAGGGGGTCTGAAAAGCAACCGGAAACAACAGTGGGATTTCTAATGCAGTGTGGGCCTCGTGGTTGGTTGGCTGATGAACGCTTTAGATCATAAAGATGCCCATGAAGAATGGGGGAGCTGCACGAGGTGAAGGGGGGGTGGGGCACCCTAGGCAAGACAGTCATGGAAGCAAAGTTGGGAGAGTTCTGTCCTCTGCTTAGCACCTCCATCCCAGTTTCCCGGATGGCATTGGTAGCTGCGTAAACTTCCTCCACTCTCGTTCCATGGTGCAAACAAGGAACTACACAGCCCTCTCATTCAAGATGTGTATCAGACTTTTTGTGTATCAGACCTCTGCTGTGTAACCTGGCCACAGTGGTGAGTAGAGTAGCGGAGATCATATACTTACCCAGACAGAAGTCTCTGGAAGGTTTTTAAGTTGCCTGGCACCCATAGTGCTTAGCACTGGGAGTTAAGTTCTAAGAGAGGACGTGTCAGGGACCATGGCAGTAGCAAGAGAGTACCTCCAAACAGCTAAGACACAGAGAGAGTGGTTAGCTAGTTAGGCTGAGCAAGGCTCTGCTGGACAGGACAGGGGCAGAGACTCTGGTTTGAATGGAAGGTAAGGGTTATACTGTCAGCATTACAGAGTTCTGACACTCTCTCCTTAAGGTCCTGTGAGTTCTGCTGTGAACAGCAGTGCTTCTGACCTGCTGTCACTTTGAATGAAAGTCAGCTTCTTAATTGTTAAACTAGAAAGATTGGGACTGGGGAAATGGCTCAGTTGGTAAAATACTTACACAGTGTGCATGAGGACCAGAGTTTGAATCCCCAGAGCCCATGTAAAACCCAACATGGTAGGACACATATCTGTAGTCCCAGCATTCCTATGGAGAGATGAGAGGCAGAGACAGGGGAAAGGCTGGATGCTTTGGTATTTGCAGAAGTAATAATACTAACAATAATAATAATAATAAACTCAAAACAAAACAACAAAAAACAGAAGCAAACAAGCAAAGCAAAGCAAACCTCCAAAACCCACACAACAGGAAATCATGTCTCAAAGTGAACGGAGAGACTGAAACTTGAGGTTGTTCTCTGAAATCCATATTTTCCCAGCTTAACAATGAAGAAGGTAGGTTTTACTCAAGGTGACAGAGCATGTCAGAAGCACCACTGTTCACAGCAGAACTCACGAGAGAGTGTCAGCACATTTGTGGCCCCAACACACATACACACTCACACACACACACACACACAGAGAGAGAAAGAGAAAGAGAGAGAGAGTCAGAGACAGAGACAGAGACAGACAGACAGACGGAAGATTAAAATATAAGTTAGGTATATTCATGTCATAATATGTAAAAATGACTCACAAATCAATAACAAAAAGAGAAAGTAATAGAATGTGCTCCAGTCATTCAGCAACAGTGTGGATTAGATGAGATGATGTATTTTAAACCCTTTTGCTTTGGGCCCACAGTCCAGTAACCCTTAGTATTAATAAACCCTAAAGGCCGCATAGATTCTTACTCCAGTACTTTCTGTGTTCCAGGAACTGTGAGACACCACACACCGTCCACAGTACTAAGGCTTGCTTTAGGGAGCTGAGGGCTTCCCTGGTCTGAACTCTCTAGGAAACAGGGTTGACCTGAGAGTAGTCATTTCCTGTGGCCCAGTGCTATTTCCGGTTTGTGTGTCTCTGGTGGATTCCTTTCCCCTTGGTGCTTCCCCTGCGTTATCGCACCCACACATCTCCTACGTGGAGGAGAGAAAACATGGGCGTGTGTAGTCCTAGCTCCATAGACAACACAGCTTTACAACACGGTTATTTTGAGCAATCTCCAGTGAATAGTTAGTGTGACTGAGAAGCCTTGAAAACAACAATATGTTTTCTGCTGCTTTTTAAAAAAAAGTTTGAAACTAGGCATGGCGATTCATATCTGGAGTACACAGTAAGTTCTGGGCCAGCCCGAGTCAAGGAGTGAGACACTGTCCAAAGAAAAACAAAACAAAGAAAAAAAATTAGAAAAGGAAGAAAAAAAGGAAGATATGTAGGCTATCATAACTCTCTTTGACATTAAGGATAAAGTGTTAGCGTCCACCATGATTTGGGAAAGGCTAATTCATCACTTCAATGTGTTCTTCTACTGTAATGCATTAGTCACAGTGTAAGTTCCTCCTCAGATCATCTTATGGGAAAAGCAAGATGGAGGACTCGAAGGATCTAGTTTGTCCTTTCTTGACTGTGTCCTATCCACTTACTGATTGGAGTAGTTTTTAGAGGAATGCATATATTGCAGGAAATTTGTAAATGTATTGTTAAGTTTTGGGAGGTTTTGAGAGAATTGTATTTAAAATTGCAAGCCCCCTCAAGATGTAAACTCTTTTACGCCCCCCCCCCCCCCCCCCCCCCCCC